>CM031859.1:54190868-54205818 GCA_018697195.1 Certhia americana | reverse complement strand
ACTAACTAACTAACTAACTAACTAACTAACTAACTAACTAACTAACTCCTTAGGTTTTGTTCCTTTCATTCATTCCAAAGTCTGACCCATCATTGACTCAGTTTAATGGAAGTCTTTACAGTGACATGATCTGGCTTGGGATCACAGGGATAAATTATTATTAATATTACAGAAAGTATGTTATGCCCAATATTAAAAAAAAAAACAAAAAAACCCAGGAATTTTTAACAGAATGAAATATAAAAAATACATTGCTTTTATTGTTATAAGCCATGGGGATCTGTTAATATAAACCATTAAAATACTTCCCTGTGATGTAATCAGTTACCATGTATTTACACTCTAAATAGATTATTGTAATTTCAGTAAACATATCATATATATTTTTAGAACTCTCTGGGGGCTTGATCCAGAGCCAACAAAAACTGACAGGCAGACAGTGACCAGCTTCAATAGGCCTTGGGTAATCAGAAGACTGAATTTCTAAAGTTAAAGAATGAGAACATCAGTGCTCAGAAGTCAGATAGATACCACACAGACTGATTTTAAAAAAAAGCAGAGACTTGCATTGCCTGAAAACTACACGCCTGAAAATAAAATTCACATAGCAAGGTGCTACTTCTTGTAGGAACTGCAGTGCAATTGTCATGGTTGCTGTGTGTCACTCTGTTACACGTAAGTGAAAAATCATCTCCCAACCATGTTACTTTGATTGATTCCAACTGCCTAAGTGGCATGCAGACTAAATAACTGCACCAAAATTTTAATAAGCACCAGACTTGTATAAAGCATTCTCTGTAAGCTAAGTCTGTGTGTCCCAGAACATAGAAATCTTATTCCATAATGTAGTTATTTTAAAATTGGAAAATTGTTGTGTGTTTTTTTGCCAGTCACTGTCTTGACTGAGTAGTTTGCGTTTGATCCTGCCAAACATTTCTCTTAGGTAAAGTGCTTGTAACTGTAGTGGCCTCATTGACATGAATGCTATACTCTGGCATATACCATCCTTATGTTGACTAATTTTTCTTCCAGTACCCAAAATTACTTATGAAAATCTTTCAATTTAATTATTCTGTCTTTTCATAGAAAATTTATTTTGCTGTCTGTTCCTCCTTAGAGTCGGCCCCAAACAAAAGAAATACCACAAGCCAGTTAAAAAGTCTTTTTTCCTGGCTAAAGATTAATCTTATTTTTGTAGGTATTCCCTTCTGTAACTGACCAGTTTTGCAGAAACACTGAATCTGTAAAATTGAAAGAAATGCTTCTATTGCCTTTGGTCATATTGTGTATCTAGTTGGTCTTACAATAAATCAGCAGAGCAACAGGTGAGGAGTCTGGTGCTGGTGGAGTCTGCATGGCTTCTCAGGAGAAGAGGGATACAGTAACATGTCAAGAGAATGAAATTCAAATAAATGGCATTTCAAAAGTGCCTACCTTACATGTCTACTTCAGGATGAGAGGAATCTCATCCTCAAAGTCTAAATCAGAGTCCTCTCAGTAACTCATTTCCTCAAATGAAGCCCATTTATCACATCATTATGATCAACAGATTGTTCAGTATGGGATACAGTGGAACTACACTTCTGACTCAGGAAAGCATTTTCCTCTGGTCAAGATAAGCTACATATGGTTCGCAAGACAACAAACCCTTACCTTCTAAAAAGCTTCTAAGAAATGCATGAGAAGAAAATTAGGGAGCCTAATGGGTTTAAACAACACATGTGAAAGACAGATTCATTTTTACTGCACAACCAATACTATTTTTTTTCCTATTATAATTACTGAAACTTTAATCACAATTTCCATAGCTATTGCTGTCTTTTCTTGCTCAGCAGCTCAATTGCAATCTCCTCTTTACTCTGTAACAATAATGCTGTTCATTTCTTGAACTGCAAATGAATGGGAAGGTACTGCAGATTCCACTCTACTAGGATCATATATGCCGACGGTCAACTGTTTTCAGTCATGGAAAAAGCATGAAAGCTTCATCGCAGAATCTGTCAGATGCTTGTAAAGCTTGGATTTGGCCTCAGGAGTTACAGTGTTAGATCTGGTAAATGCAGGCCAGCCAATGCCTGACTGAAAGAATGAACAATCACTGTGATCATTCTGAGATAAGGTCTTGTTGAAGGATTTAGTTGGTGGAAGAAATCTGAGGTATATTTTAGTTGAAACTGATGAGAATGAAACATAATGAACTGGTTGTCTGGAATAAGATGCAGAAGATACATACTACTTTTATTTTTATTTTCTTTAAGTGTATGAATGGTCATGGAAACTCTGGTAATGCATACATGTATCATCAGCATAGCTCAGATACAGCGAACACAGTGAACATTGCATCCACAACATTGCGCCAAACTGCAGAAGAAACAAACTTTGGTCAAGTGAAGTGAATGGGAAAACTATGGTAGCTCTCACTGACATTCAATACCATCTATTTACTTGTGACTGCATTAATCACAATAATTGTCTCTGGATGCGTATGCGCACTCTGTATCCTGACCAATGAAAAAACATTGAGTAGGTATCAAAATGAGACCAGTGAGGAAGCCTACTTCTCATTACAAAGTTTTAAGAGAGACTTTTAAGATGAAACAGAAGCAGGGATTCATATCTTTTAAATCTTACTTTGTGGTGCACATAGAAGCGTGGGTGTTGAAGAACAGAACAGCAATCATCTGATGAACAGCTGCAATCTATGCTAAGAACCTCACTGAAACCCATATTAAATTGAAATATTGGAGGCCTTTTTAAACACATAAAAAATCCTTGTGCACTTCTTTGGATAACTGCTTTATCTGGCAACTTGATCTGTGCATGTGATTCAATATTTACCAGTGATCATCACTGGTGAATTTGTAGTTTGGTAACGCATGGGGATTAGCCCCATCTAACTGGTATCAATGCAGTAACTGTAGTGCCTCTGATTTACACTCTTCTTACAGCATCTGATAAAATTTTAAATGGGAGGATTTACTTAAGACTGGTTTCATTTCCTTTTCCTTTGCTTTTAATTTTTTTTTTTTTTAAAGTATGTAAGGGAAAAGTAAGGAAGAATGGCTATTACTGGAAATATTGGATCCACAGGTTTGTAGTAAAAATCATGCAATAAAATGGAGGGCTTTTTGCTCAATGGGGCTTAATTTTAACTTATTAATACAAAGATCCATTGCCCTTCTGCAAATACACAAGTAATATATTTTTGACACTATCCTAAGTATTCCTAAATTGATTTGCCAGCTTTTATCCCTAACTTACAAAACTACTCACCAAAACCTTCATATTTTCCCTTTCTTCCTATAGATAGCTTCATCACAACATAAATATCACAGTTTAAAGAGTGAAGGTATGTGAAATATTCATCCATTTTCCTTTATCCTTCCAGGAAAAAAAAAAAAAAAAAGAAACTGTGTTTAAACTGGAAAATCTCTTCATTCTGCTGCAGTCTTCCATCCTCTCCAGATGGTATAATCATGGGGTTTTTTTCCTATAATCAGTGAACTTTGAGGAAGCAGTAGAAGACCCTGTTGAATTTCCATTTGCAGTGACTTCCTCTCCCTCATTTAATTTCTTTCCTCCCTATTTAATTTTATAGCCCAGAAAAAAAAATACTTGCTCTCATACCTCAGTTCCTGACATGACTTTGGTCTTACAGTGGAACCTCTGGCAGGCCTGGTGGTATGAGAAAAAGGATTTGGGGGTAGAAGAGATGCATTCATCAAGCAGACTGCTATCTCAAAGAAAGATGATGCTCTGGGATGTGTAGCCAAATAAAACAGGCTGTTGCTGAATGTGAGCAGGAATCTAGGACTTCATATTTATCATTTTACCAGACTTCAGAATCACACATATTCTAGCATTTCCACAGGTCACACGGCACGAGGTTTTAGGTGTAGCTTACAGGTTTTAGGGCATCAAAATTATTCCTTATTAGAACTAAAATGGATTATTATGTTAGTAAAAAGGAAGGTCATTGATAACTGCAAACAAGTTAACTTCAGCAATTCTTGTATGACATGAAATTTCACATAGGAGCTGTTCAGCACACTCAGGATTCATACTATTAAAGTTACCTGTCATATAACAAAATTAAGCACAATGTATATTCGTAGGCTCTGAACAAAGGAACTTCTCTCCCTAACCTTACTAATGAATTTAATACAGGGCCAGCATTTCAAGAGTTGTCCAGCATGCTACTCCTGCCTGCCTCAGACTTGTGGTGGAACAGTTGGCACGTCTCAAGTATTCTCTGCCTCTGTGTCACACACCAACATTCCCAGAAAGATTTTGCATGACTGGACGACTATCCAGGCTTGCAGGGTGAATTTCAATTTTTACCAGAGAATTATGAAGAAAGGATGCCGTAATATCGATACAGCCACAATTACCATCACTGTACGGTATAATGCCACCACTTAGGTATAACAGGAAGTATTCACAACCCTTCATAGGGATTTGATAAAAAAAACTCCCAAGAAACTCTGATAGAATTTGTAAGACAAATTTGTTTGTGAATAAAAATGTCTGTCAGTGACACTGAAGAGTCATATGTTTCCTTCTGTGTTTACAACTCGCCTATTCACCATAACTTCAATACTTAACTGCAGATCCCTCTCCCCCTGTGGAATTTACCTGTCTGTTAAGACAACAACCACTTTGAATAAATGCTGGCAAGGTTGATTTTTACTGCATGTATAGCTAGTCACTTCTGAAAAGTATTTTTTGATATGCCGCATAGGTTAGTACATTCCTTAAAAAAATTTAGTAGTCACATCTGCAGTTTGAATGTTTCTTTCTAAAAGACAGACCCAGGCCAAGCAAGACAAAGAATCTGCTGATACACACATGTCACTCCAAGAATTCTCCTGACAAAGTTCCCACACCCAGTTTAATTACTTCCCTACTGTAAAAACACTTTCCATCTGCATTTATTGTAATAGTTTCAAATCCAAAACTAACAGACTATAAAGCTAGCTAAATAAATGAATGATATTGGCCTTAGGTCCCAAGCCAGGAGCTATTCTATAAGGCTGTGTGTCTCCAGCATTCATTTTTATGCTGATGTTTCATTTTATGTGCAGTGTTTTCACTTAAGCCTTGTTTAGAGAAGAATTACCTTGCTCCAGGCTCTAAAATGTGATGTGCCACACAGAGCCCTCTAGTGCCGCTCCAGCCCGAGGTATGCCAGAGATTCCCCTCCAAGATCAAAAGTTACATTGCAACCAAAAAAATGACACTTCAGGCTGTATACACAGCACTGCATATGTTCAGCCTAGGTACACTAATTTCAGCTCTCATACATCCTCCAGCTGAGGCTGCACAGCTCAAAATAAAAAGCGTTTCTATTTGAAAATGCACTTCAAAAAAGGAAACTACCTGATTGACTATTTGTAGCATGGGTTCTCTTGCACCAGAAAGAAGTATCTTACTCCTCAGACTCAGCATAAAGAAATTAACTACAGCTAGTAAGAAATTTCCTTATGTGCAGAGATACTAACAGTACATTGCATTCTGAATCCTCAGGTTTGTTACAGTTTGTCTTCATCACACTTTTACATCAGACTAGAATTCATAGTTTTTAAAGGCTTGAAATACAATACTCTCAATTGGGGAATCACAACACTTGAAACTATGCACTTGTATATGAGTGCTATGCTAAGCTGGGATTCTCCATGGTGTCAAAATACTCAGAAAGAACTTGACCTTTATAATAAATTTTAATCCAAAGCAGCAGCTCAGCAGATAAGTTTTTCATTTAGAAGTTACAAGTACTGAAGGACAAACTAGGTTTCCACTGAAGTCCAGGTCAAAACTGCTATTGACTATGCTGAAAGCATACTTGGACATTGAACCATCTCTTCCCTTTTCAGTTCTTACCAAACTAAATGAAATAATGTACTAATAACAGACATGAACTAATCACAGAAATTCAGATGGTGCACAGTGCAGCTCAAGGTACAGGTAGTATCTGTTATGGCCTTGGATATTGCACGTATCTCAGAGGATCCTGCTGCAATAATTAAGGAACACAGTTAAGATATAGGTAAGGATGGGTTTGGGGGCAAACCTTGAATTATTTAACTTTTTCTGAGTTTTAGTGAAATGTCAGGTTTATTTTGGTGCTCCTCACAATGAAAGCTTCTGAGCTTTTATGACACTGAAATAGTCTTCTATACAGAAGCAACACAAAGACAAGAAGCACTCACTAAAAACCGGAGAAAACTTTCCACCAGTTTACTAACCACCAGAAAATGCACATCTGAAAGAGCTACTACTTCACTTCTCAAAATGATCCATATACAAGTGCAAAACATGGAAGTTCAGGTAAAATCCATTAAATCCATTAAATTAAATCCATTTCTTTATTCCCATGTACATGAAATTAGAAACGACTCTGCTGGAAAGGAATGTCTGGCTTCTTTCCAGCTTATGAACACAGCATGTTTTTCACATGTGAGAACAAAATGAAGTTTTGGTATGGACAAATTTTCCCAAATAAATAATCAGCTATCCACACTGGAAGTAAACTACATGTTCAATAAACTTCAAGACTCAGGTATGCAGAAAAGGGATAACTGAAGAAAGTGAGATCTGATTACACCAATTTCTCTACATTATTTAATAGCTAGAATTTTTTTTTTTTAATTGAATGCGACGATTCAGCGTTGTGCCATCATCTAAACTCAACAACCCATACTCTAGGCTGCATCTTTGACTGGGAAAACTGAAAAAAATCTTCTTCCAGAGTGAAAACCATTACAACTGATCCAACCACTCGTTCTTTGCAAAACATGACTCCGGGGCTCTGATGACACAAATCCTCAGCACAGCTCGACCTCGCTCTCCGCCACCACACCACACTCAGTGGGCGTTGGCCCTCCAGTACCGTACCTGGGATTCTGCGGCTCTGAACCATCGGACTCTGGACACGGCTTCTTTACCTGCAAAAGCAAAGCAGGGCTGGTTACTCTCACTTGAAACACAACTAACTTCCTGCTTCTCCCCATTCACGCACTTACAGCAGAGCTTAAAGCGGATCCTGCTCTGCTCACTGTGATCTCTATAAAATATTTCCCGCACTTTACAGCAGTGGTTTGCAGTCCTAAACAGTGTGTTTCATTATTATCCCATGAACAGCTGCCAACTGCACTTCCCCAGGCTCCATTAGTGGGTAAAATGTTCAGCTAAAATAGCTTGGGGAGTAGTCATAACTAGGAACAAAGAAACCAAAGAACCAGGTTCCCCACTTTGAAATGAGAAAGCCATACTGTTCTCAGCTTGGCCAAGAAATGTTTCCCCAAATGATACTGCTTCTGTTTCCTGCTAAAGCTCAAAATAATAAACACCAGGTTCTGGGGCAAAGCGCACCGTTAGTTAAATAATTCGTATGGTATTTTTAATTTTGTGAATCTGCTAACTGTATGTTAACTATATTTTCCTATTGCATCAATGAACACATGCACCATTTTCACTCATATTTACAATATATAAATACATAAAAGGAATTTTAACTTCCAGTTTGATTTCCCTAATACACTGCTGTAGGCTGATTGAAAGTGATAAAATCCATCTCTCAACAAAAAAAATAGAAAACTCTTCTCTTGCAGATTAGGTATCTCCTTGGGATCTTCATGATTTCCAGCAAAAATTTAATTGCACCTTCTGGTAATCTAAATTACTTGCATTTTCAGCAGAGGAAAATACATTTTGCTCACTAGCTTGCTAATGCAAAATCCAGGGCTCTGTGGGAGGTTTCAAAGTTCCAGTTTTAAAGCCACCTAGAAATATTACTCACTGAGGCTCATTTGGTGTGAGAGACACAATAAAACAAACTTTACCTTTACAACCAGCAAGTTCAATGACATATTTTGGGATCTCTTGCATCAAGAAATCCTTCTATACTTTTTTGCCACTTTAAAAATATTTTAGAAGAAAAAAAAAAAAAAAGTGACTTTGACTCACTTCTATTGAAGCTATTGACAAATGACAAAAAACTCATGAGGAGGCCCAAGAGAAAAAAAGATTATACTAATGCTAAGTATTATATTTATATAAAATCCCTCAGCTGAATGCCACGCAATATCACTCATAGAGCATGACACAGTCAGGGCTCTCACAAACCCAAACCTGACAGGCATATAAACATCATTGCTATAGTTTTATGTTAACCACACTGTTATTAAAGTAGCATAACATCTGAAATAAAATAAAATACTTCAGATACATAAATATATGACCACCTACCATGAAAAATGCCTTCAGTGTGCATTATATACAAACATGAGAATTAGTCATTCAGATTACTGTACTGAGTGTCTCCTGAGTGTCTGTATCAGAGGGAACTGTTCAAAAAATATATTCAAAATCATTTAAAGACACTGATATTACAACAGCCTCTCCTTGACAGGATGTGTGTAATTTCAGGAGCAGTTTGTCTCAACTGAGTTACAGAGGATTTGACCAGAAAAGTAATATTTTCATTTAGAATATAAAATATAATTTTAAATTATTAAAAAATAATGTATCTAGAGTTATAAAATACAATAATTAAAATTAATTAGAAAAATAAGTATATGCCTAGTATCTATATAGTATAAACCCTAGTAGAATAAGTAGAGTATAAACCTTTCGCATACACTCACTTCCAGCATATTTTTGTTATCTCCTTGCTCTTAAATCTACTGGCCTTTATATGTTCCTTTCCCAATTTCTTTGCAGTTCTGTGGCTGCCACCAGTAGCACTGTCTCTCATGTTTGCACTGGGGCTCAGATCTCACTCCCCAGGCCAGGAAAGTTCAACCACTGACTTTAACCAGCTCCTGGACAGTCTGTAACCCAAACATCCCAACACCCACATTTTGCAAAGTGCTGGCATGTCCTGTGGTGGGCAATTACCACAGAAGCCCAAAGGTAGTTCCAGCACACCTTAACATAATCCGAGTGCTTTTAATATACAGAATACATTAAGACCCCTGGCTTTCCTGGGCAGGGATGGGAGATGCAGTAATTGGGTACTCACAGACAAGTTTTCCTAACATAACTCACATTACTATTGAATTTTGTTTTGACCTACATTACAAGGCAATCAAAATAACTGAAATATTATGCTTTATCTGTATAATATCTGTTAATTAACATTAAACATAAAAAAAAAGAAACAAACACCAACAAAAAACTCAACCAATAAATTTTGATAGAAGTTGAAAGGTCATAGCAGAAAAGCCAATTGTATCAAAATGACTTACTTCCTGTGTGATGCAACAAACCTGGGAGAAAAACAGTGAGTATTTTTTATTTAAGGATACTGCAATGAAAGCAAAATACTTTTAAAAGTGAGAATATTTCAGGTTTGCCGCCTGGCATATAGATGATGCAATTCTTCTGTGATCATTATCTGAAGAAATGTGCAGAAGCACAGAGTATAGATTTGGCTTTTCCTGTGAGACAAAATGTAAACTTCATTGTGTATCTTTAGGGTCCCTCATTGAGAGAAAAGATTTAATAAATAAAAATGTTATTTCTTAAAGGATGAACAGGCAAGGGATTTTCTTTCAAGTGGCCATATGGAATGAACACAATCTTTCTTCAAGGCTACTCAAGTAGCAAAACAAATTCTGTTATTCATAAAATTATGCCACCCTTGAAGGTGAGCAGAAAATCACTGTGAGAATGTCTGATCAAAGACTAAATATTGTTCCCTTTGTCTTTAGCTGTACTGTTTTACCTCTTAATCTGCCTTGCTGACTGTTTTCAAAATAATTAACTTTCACTAACACCACATTTATTTACATTCTCATGTGTTAAATGCCATAAAAAGAACCTTTTTCTTTACTCCTGCTCTGTTTTCCTTTGCTCCCTCTCTGTTTACACAGGTTTTCTCACCATTTTAGTTAAATGCATGTTGAGAATCATTCACAGGAGTAAGATTCCAGTTTCAGTTTGAATTTTGTTGAACTACACTGAACTTTCCTACTCTGGTTGCCTGCTACAAAATGTTTGAAAAGTTTCAGCGAAAAAATTTAAAATACAAATATTTGTGAGAACAGACTGTTGTGTTCATGTTTTGAATGTCACGTCATTACGCTGCTGGTTAGCTTCAGTGCCTGAAAGTTGGAGGCAAAATCCCAAAATGAAAGAATTTTGGGAGAGGGAGAGTTGCCAATACCCAGGAATAATAATTTCTGTGAAATGGTGCCCACATTTATTTCAGTTTGTAAGATATGTTTGTAAAGGCCTGTTGTCACACTGTTGGTGAACTCCTGTTGCAGTCTGGCTCCTGAACTTCTGAAGACCCTATCTACATTGAATACTCTCCATCTCAAAGATGCTGGTGCTGAACAAGCCTTAGGATTACTTCTGAGTGCCAGGAGAACCCCACGCCATCAGGAAATCTGACATCATCAAAACTGTCCCTCTTTGCTTTGTCAGTTCCATCTCCCACTGCGCAGTACCCTGGGTACAAGGTACCCAGGCAGTACCCTGAAGGAAAAAAAAACCCCTGTAGACTCAAATGAAGGGAGGAAAAACAGAAAAAAAAGAACAGGGAGAGGGAACAGAATCAGGTGACAAAAGAAGAATGGGCTCTCCATGGTTGCAAAACTAGAGAGCAGAAGCCAAGTGAAAAAATGTGACAGATGAAGGGGTGTGGTATGGACAGTAGAAGAATACTGGGACTGGCTGAGATAGAACACCACAGTTTGCTGTCCTCTCTTCTAGATTTGGGACTAACACCACAAACACAAGCCTAAGCACTCATCAGAGATCTGTGAAACTCATTACAAAAGTCATTAGTGACCAGTCTTGCCCAGAGCAACAGACTTGTTCTGCTACTCCAGCTGTACTGAAGACCTAATTAATTAATTAATTAATTAAGACCAAGCTGGGAAACCACACTTTGAACTTAGAAGATTGTGTATAAATATTACATTTACGTAGAAAAAATAAAAGTCTCATTTGGCTTAAATTTGCATTAAGAATAATCTAAAGTTTTGTAGAATTTCTACCTTCACCTCTGACTTGGTTCATCAGAATTCAAGTATGAACACTGTTAAAAGTGTCTGATAATTTGAGGTCACTCTGAAAAAGAGATGCATTTATTAGACAGCAAAGAACTGCAATAAAGGTATACAATAAATATTTACATGATAACTTTATTAACTGAGTTTTGGATGCTTCATGTTTATCAAAGATAGAGCGAGGAACATTAAAAGAAAAATCTAACTATGCATTCACTGAGAAAAAAAGACACCCCCTGGAAAGCCTAGGATGTCAGGTAATAAGATCTGCACCATAATGCGTAAGAGGCTGAATTTCCACAGGCCATATTAATTCTGGCATTTCCTTGCTTCTGATGTTTTTCTTTGCAACATTAACATCTTTTAACATGATTTTATTGGACCCCATTACACTAAATGTTAAACCATGAAATGGCCCTGCTCTATGAGGTGTTCTCACACACACACACTGGTGGTATTAAACTCGTAATGCAACGCAGGTGAAAAATGCCTTCTAACACTTACAGCTGAAAAATCTCGCCACATCAGCACTAAATTATTCTGGCAATGAATCTGCTGAGTTCCCTCACCTACTGCACCAGTTATGGCCTTGAGGATCCCTCTGAAATCAGCAGGGTAGCAATAGGGCTGAGTAGAGCTGCTTTGGGCCTGAAGGAAGCAGGTATGCCTGGTGGAACTGTGGAGGCTCTAACATCAAGGAGACAAGAATGAAGAAAGAAAAGCACTTTTTGTGGACCCAAGAACAACATCAAAGCACATCTTTGTGCTTGATCAGCCTGTGTGATTGCTCTGCAAGTGCACTTTGACTGCCTGCATGACTCCCTACAGCAAATTACTCTGGAGAAAGTTGACCCATCTCTGCTCGCTGTCCAGGGAAGGGGCAGCTCCAGGAGAGGATGGCACAGGCAGGGGAACGATTTGATGGAAATATCATGTAGAAGAATATGACTCAGGATATTAGCGACACTGTGGTGAGAATGAATAGCAAAGAAAAGTAGTTCTCCTCAAATGTTTTTTAGATGCTGACTTTGATAGTGTTTACATGGAGTTTCAGAACTATTGACAACAAAACCTTAATGGGGACTGTCTTTACAATGCCTTTGTATATATCATTTGCCAAAGATTTCCTCTGCTGCCATGACATCACTGATACCACAAAACAAATAATGTCATTTGCTTGATCAACAACAACAGGGCAAGGGCCTGCTTAGAGATACAGTGCTGGGATTTAGTCACAAACTGTAGCCATGCAGAAAATATATGTGCTTTCAATTTAATTAAAAAAAAAAACAACTCCCACAACCAAACAGCAAATATTATTGAAAACGAAGGAGTTTTTTGATGACTAAATTCAAATAATATTCACAGGTCATAATATATATGAATGTCTTGTGATGACAAAATCTCAGTGAAGCTTCTTCAAAATCAAACATATGCTGAGTAGATTTAGAGAAACATCTGAAAAGAATTCTAAATAATCCCAAATTCGGAATGGATTTTTTCACAGTAATTCACTGTTCTGCCACACTTCCATAAATCTCATAAGGATTTCTCTTACTTAAACCTAGTGACAATAATATAATTATATAATTTAAAGTTTTTATTAAAATAAAACATTAAATTCAAATGCATATGAAAATGTAGGACTATATAGTTGTGCACAAGCAAATTTTATTTACATTTCTAATGTAGTTAAAAATCCAAACACTGATGCTACTGTTGAGTGAAAGAACTTGAAGCAATAGATAATTGATGTCTCCCCCTATTTTTCACAATGCAAAGACTGTACACAGCTGTATTTTATCTGAAACACATCCTGAAGCAGATTTGTCATATTTCAGCAGACCTGAAAACAAGAGTCCTGATTGTAATTGAAGAATGAGAAAAAATATGCTATAATAATTAATTTAAAATTCACTATTAAATATTTGAGATTTTTGGTTGTTGGTTTGTTTTTTCTTAATGAAAAAAAAAAAAAGGAGCTAGTTCTCTAGTGGAAACAACATTTCTGCTCATCACCTAAACTAGGTTTAGTTATTCAGTGGTTTCTTCTATTTTTCTTAGTAATGAAATCATTATGCCATCAACTACAATTGACAACTCTAATCAAAACAAGATTGAGGTTTGAATTTGCAATTTTTAAAAGAAAGTAAAGTGCAAATTATTTAAAAGTTTTGAGTATGAAAGCAGACCGCTGATGTTGACCTTTGCATTTTATGTAGCACAGTAGAGGAGGCTTCATATTCAAAAATATCAGATGCTTCCATGCCTCTAAGGGATGAGAGCAAGGGATAGGAACAAGGAAAGTCACTGCTGCTCCACCATCGCTTCTGTTTTCCATGCAAACCTTTCCTGAGATAGATTTGTTCTCAATGAAGTGGATTGCTGCTACCCTACTGCCTCTTGCCAGAGTAGTACAGTAGTAACTCTGGCCTGCACCATTATGAGATGTGCACCTAACTTGCAAGGAAAACTGATCCAGAAGGGATAGATTTAGTATTAAATATCTACAGTTCAGGCATCTAAATTGGTCTAGTCCTGTCACATAAGGGTTCCTTTACGTTCAGCAGAAAGATACAGATGAATTTCACCAGACCTAGAATAGTCATCTATTTCAGACAGAGGGGAATTACACCAAAATAATTGTGACTAATGGCTTCTACTCTCCACTTACCTGCTGAAATGCAGGTAGTTGGGAAACACTGAGGAAATGGAATGGTGCTGCAAAAGAGAGAGGGATAAAGCCTGTGTGTCTCATGAGATCCTCCATGAAATCCTCTTTGTTGGCAACACTGATTACAACAGTGGAGGGAGATCACTCCAATGGAAGTTGCGTGTTTTAGAGCCTCAGCTCCATTGAACCAGTCACTGAACTTAATTTTGAGAAAGAGCTATGACTTAAACAGCATACAATAATCTTTAATGCTTCCAATTCTTGAGATGACTCTCTTCATGACTCTCACAACATTTTGGATTATCTGTACAAATTGCTGCCGAGAACAGTGTGCACAAAAAAGGAAACAGTTCATGGACAGCCTAAAGAACTGCAAAGAGGCACTGCATTTCCTTTAGGTTGACCAGGCTGGAATGATGAGCAGTGACACACTAGAGCCCTTGCTGGTGTGCACATTACATGCATGTTGAAGTTACTGGGAATTTAATCAATAGAGATAAATGCCTTTTTTATACTTCCAGTTAGACTATAATGATAGTTTCTTTTGGGCATACTGCATAGTCTTACCATTGACACAAGCCTTTGTAAAACATAAATCAGAAAGCTTTATCCAATAAAAAACTTTCTATTGAGAGGTTTTAGAGAATGAAAGTATCATTAAGGTGATATGAATTGATAAAATCTGAGACAACTTTAACTCCTCAACTTTCTTATTCATATGCTATCGCTGGGGACTAAACATTCCTTCCTTGGTAATTTCTTGCTAGTGGAAGGGTTTCCTACATGTTTGTTTTTGCAACATGACTAATGGGTTCACACAGTTCAAAGTTCTAAGTGTCTTGAAAATCTTTTATACCTGCAAACATTTTTAAAACACATTTTAAATTGCCTTTGGCACAAGTGCACTAAAAATATCAGAGGGTGTAGCAGTCAAGTCATAATTTAAGCAATTGGAACCTGTAAAGTGCTAACTTCTACATTTTGAAAAGCATTTATGCATGCACTGTGGGAAAAACTGGCATTCTTTTTTTTCTTTTTGTTTGTTTGTGTACAATGAAAGAAGGAAATATGCCTTCCCTTAACTGGTGGGTCAGGCAGGGCAAATGCCATACTACAATTGCACTTTTTGTTTCAGCCTGGGTTACCTAATAGCTCAGAGCTCACAGAACATTTTTTCGTTGCAGCTGGGAGGGTGGGCCTGGCTCCCTTTGAAAAAGAAAAAAGAAAAAAGAAAAAAGAAAAAAGAAAAAAGAAAAAA
>CM031859.1:54100018-54190858 GCA_018697195.1 Certhia americana | reverse complement strand
AAAAAGAAAAAAGAAAAAAGAAAAAAGAAAAAAGAAAAAAGAAAAAAGAAAAAAGAAAAAAGAAAAAAGAAAAAAGAAAAGGGGAGAAGAGAAAAGAAGGGAGGGGAAAAGAAGGGAAGAGAAGAAGGAAGGAAGGCATTAGCTGTCCATTCAGATGTTCCAAAGGCCAAATGTTTGTAAACTCCACCAGCCTGGAGCTCATTTACAAACAAATTCAGATTCAGGAAAAAATACTAAAGCACTAACACTGTTTTTCACTCATTCTCTTTTCTTTTTCTTTCTCTCACATTATTTTCCTAGCTTTCTCCCTCCACTCTACCCCCACTATCTCTTAAAAAATGCCCACACCAACCTAAACACAAACCTTTGGCTTTGTTTCTCTTTTCAAGTCAGCACTATATCTCAGTGAAGCTGAATCTGCAAGTCAGCCTTCGGTGCCTTCCTGGTATCTTCCTGGTATTTCCAAACTGACAATCAGCTAGAAGATACCATTCTAAATCTATACATGGGAAAACGCTTACTCTTTTTTCCCATGATGTCCTTCAGTTTTGTTGCAATCACACCCTTCTTTTTTCAAGTGTTTGCTTTTTAAATATCAGTATTCCCAAATACCATTGGTGTCTACAGGGAAAAAAAAAAAGTTACTGAAATGTTGGACAACACCTACGTTGTGCAATGCTTTCTAGATTTCATCTTGTGATTCCTCAGCTCCACAGAAATACTGTAAGCAAACTAGGTATATCAAAACTGCTCTGAAGGTATCATTTAATATTCAAAAGGAATAGCAAGTCATCTCCTGTTATATGCATAAATTTCAGAGCCTTCTCAGAAAACCTGAACTTATTTTCTTTCCTCCTGCTTTTCAAAACCAAACAGGGCCAACAAATGCAAAGAAAAAAAGAGTAAACTTTGAAGCTAAAATTTAAAGCAATGAAAGTCAGGAAGTTCAAAAGTTAATGTTCCTATGGCTGTGTTAACTTGGCCATGTTGCAAATAGATCATGCAAATACTTCAAGCTATTTTGTTAAAGGCCTATTCTACTGTGCCATTAAGCATAATAAAACATGCTGATTTCTTCTCATGTGGAAACCGATTTGTATGAGGAACAGTACATTGTATTTCTACTACTAATGCTGACTTCTCCACAAGTCAAGTATCTCTGCCTCAAGGCACTTCTCTGTTCTGACAATGCTGGTGTCTCATTGGAATCCAGCTTTCCCTTAGTTCACCCAAGAGCTTACATACTGACCCCCGCAGGAACAAAGGACAACTTCTCTCCTGACTCATTTGCCTCATCAGAAAATAATCTGTCTTTCCCCTTGAGATCAAAGAACACTTGTCACAACTTTTCCATCCCTCACTTAGATGAAATTTAAACAAATGGCCTTGTCGATCATCTCCTCCTTTCTGCTTTTCACTATCCTGGTTCTTACAAAGGACTATCTCAATACCCCAGTGCAGTAAACAACATGATCTCACATCTATCAAATACTCATCCCCACTACAGATGATCAAATACATACATGTAGAACATTCTGATTTAGCAAATAACTTCTTTGACTCTCCTTGTACTCTTCTGTTTGCCTTCTATGTTTCTAATGTACATATTGCTTGGTGCTAAGGTTAAAGGAGATCAGCCGCAAGAAAATGTGACTTATTCTTGGTCCAATATGTTATATTTCTTAGCTCCATTGAGAGCTAACCCATCAATGCTGGGTCAGTGTTAAGTAAGCAGTGTCTGAAAAACCACCAGCTTCACTACCTTCTCTGTCTTGGAGAAGCATACTCATCAGCTTGCATTTTTCATCACAAGGCTAAAAGGACTTTAAAGGCAAGGATTGTGGTTTTGAACTATATTCAAAAAGCTCAGGAAAAGAAAATGTGGTGAACACAGCTCTAATGTGTTCACAATACCCTTACTTGATGTGACCTTTGTACTAATTAGTTTTCAAGCACTAAAATCTTCATAGAAGCACAACCTGTTTAAGAATGAATGAATACCTGACACAGATCATGGTCTGACAGAATGGGATGGAATAATTTGGGCACACTGAAAGCATTGTATATGCATTCCAGCTACATGACAACTTGATTTATTGGCAATCCAAAGACAGTTCCTAGGTTGAGGTTTGAATTATTCCAGACAACACGGTAAGCTCTTCCTACAAGCTCTTCCAAGTTTAGCCACTTGTTCACTGGTGCCAATTTTGCTCAGATACTTTTCAGCCAACTTTTCTTCAGTTTTCATCTTACCCGAGTTGTATGAGCCAGATGTAATGGTAGGAGACCAGTTACTACCTTCAGTGTCTGCCAGCATAGTCCACCCTGTGTGACCTGTCCATCACACACGTCATACAAGAATCAGAGGTAACGTTGCATACGTCCTTCAGAAAAGGAAACTACTGAAGTTTTTCAGCACACTTCTTAGTGTGCAGATAGCAAGGACTCAAGTCACTCCTGAGTTTTTTGGGTCTTCCTTCATCTCTCAGGAGGGACAACCATATTCAACTGACAATGTTGTAAGTGACACAGAGTATCAGAAAAATGGGGAAATGTAACATTATTCACAGATAATTAAGAACATCTGACTTCTTCATTATGTAAATGTTAATAGTTTTATCAGCCAAAATACCTGTTATTCACTGTGCTTCTTCACAACCCTAAAAGGCAAGAGCATGTGTATGCTGTGTACATGTACAGAGGCCTGAGAATGCAAAGATGCTCTTTGTGACCAACTGCAATGACTGTGGAGTGAGATCCAGTTCTGCCAAATTATGGCTTCAGCAACAGCTGCCTGAGGGGATGCTTTATTCACTCCTCCAGCAAAAGGCATTCCCTGAGCAGAGGGGCTGTCAAGCTTGGGACAAGCCCACAAAGATTTAAGCTTAGGCCTAAATCGGATCATGGTGGTTTGGCTTGTTACTGTCAATGCTACAATTCAGAATAACGAGGGTAAGTCTGAATATGCCTTTGTAGGACAGGAGGCTCAATTATTGCCAAGAAGCAACAGGTGGACAGAGCAATAAGACAGGTTGGAAGGACATGAACAAGGTAATATGAGCAGGTAATATGAACATGATTTTAGCCCAGCACCTGCCTACCTATTAACAGCTGGCAGAGTCCTTTAGGCATTGTGGAAGATGGGAATTATGTCAAAATAGTACTAAAATAAAATAAAACCTTAAAAACCCCACCACAAAGCCACAACAATAAAAAATGTTCTGCTATTCTGTGGTAGCTTTTTTCCTGGTAGTAGATCAAAGGTATTCAGCTATAAATATCTGACTTCAACAGATAATATCTATGAATCTGATCATGAACAAGTAATTTGGTTTATGAAAACAGCCCGAGCTGAAGTCATCAGCTAATTGTACAATATTAGTTATTTTTTGCACAATGTACTGAGGCTATTCCAATTAAAACCACCTGCTTAAAGTGGATACAAATGACTATGCTAGAAATTATTCTTAAAAGTTTAAAAAAAAGTGTTCAAAGCCTTTGCAAAAAGTGGAAGGAGAAGGTAATAAACAAGCACAAACCATAGTGTACTTAGAAAATTACCAAGTAAATCTCCTGTACACTTACAGTGAACAACTGTGCTTTTTCCTAGCTTCATACATTTTTGTTGTCCTGCATTACTGAAGCTAATTTTCTTTAGAATTTTAGCAACAATTTCTAGTAGCTGTTGTAGCAATTATAAACTGCATCAGATAACTAAGAACTTCAGCAACCATTTTCTCTCATAGTAAGGATGCAAAAGATTGTTTGCAGTTTAAACTATTTGATGGTGAAAATGAAATAATCCGTTTTTTGTGGTCCAGATGTTATCCAACTGGTGAAAAAATAATTTGTTAGCGGTCATATAAAAGGCCACACAATGCTGCAGTGTAAAATCTCACAAACACTAGATATAAACTAAAGATCTATTCACATGCATTTGTATCAGGGAACCAAATTTACTTTGTTTCTGGTTTAATTTTCAGTGCCTTTGGAACATGCCAGAAAAAGTGAAGGAAATGCTGCAAGGAAATGAGCCTTTTCTTTTTTTTTTTTCTTTTAGTGGTATAAGGAAAAGAATAATGATTTAGCAAAGGCAAACCACAGATAAAATCCTTTCTAATAAATACATAGGAAAATACACTGTACATAATGTGCACTATAGTTACTATATGCTAGCAAGTATCACAGAAGCTAACTGCTATGTAGAGAGACTACTTTTTATACATATGATTTAGATTTGATTATTCAAATATTAATGAACATTTAAACACAGCATTCATTAAATACTCTGTTAATATTGTAGGCTTAAAATGTAATTCAGGGAAATTAATCATAAAAGGATAAATGATTAATAGTATCTATACACAAGAACTCGACATGCATTTGGTACTAATTACAACAACAGCCACAATCAGAAATCACATTAAGAATATTTAATTTTGGTTTTGTCACCTGTGTTGAGCTGTAGTTCTTAGCACTAGTCATAGCTGTACAGAATAGCTGTACTTACAGCACAAAGTATGTAAATAAATCTCAAACCATCAGCTAATAATGTATTTTTCATTATTAGCCAAGGGGGACAACATCAGAGGCAATATAGCTCTTAAAATGCTGCTGCAAGAAAGAACCACTTGACAGATCATATTTCAACTCACATGTAGGCCAATTTTGTCTCTTTTTTTCAGGGCTGAAAATTTGACAGGTAATATCTTACTATAGATCTTTAGTATATCCAAAGAGATTTTAATTTATTATTAATACTGCCATATTGAAATGCATAATTTTAAAATATTTGAAATTATGATATAATTTTAAAGGTGTTTTATGTACAAAATAGTTGAACTAGCTTTCCAGAAGCAATCAATCAACTTTGTCTGGGTTTGTTTTTCCAAATTCATACCATTTTGTTTGTATTTGCTGTCCTCCAGTAAATTCTTTAGCCAGCAAGCAATTACCTGGAATAAGGAATTCTTCCAATTTATTTTGGATGGTTTTATATACCCATTTCAAATATTCAAGAAAAAAAAAACCCTCTTTAGTTTAGGAAAATATAACAACCAAGATTCCCTAAACTCTCAAAGCATTCAAAACAAAATTAAAAAGACAGCTTTATAGTGATGGACGAATTTCATGTACTCAGAGCAATGCCCAGGAGTTACAATAAAGTGTATTTTCAACACCTCTGCAGCCATTTCTCCCACAAGAGTCTGCACATTCGCCCCTATTCCAGACAAGTGAGCAAGTGTCCTTTGTCTCCAGCTCAACATGCCAAATCTCCTGCATCTTTCGACTCTCCTCCCTTCTCTCCCGTCTCCCCAACCTGATCCTGGAATGTTTTGGCCACGAGGTTAAGAAAGATTTCCCCATTTATCACAACCTGCCAAGCACAACTGGGTCACAGTCCCAGCCCCAGTGCTATCACTTAGCTAATCCAGCCTCAGCACAGGCATGAAACTTCAAAGGTATTTTGCCACGGGCAAAAGTTAGTCCTTATTTGCTTTAAAATCCAAGTATCAATCAAGTTAAACTGTGCTTCAGTGGAGCTAATAGTTTGAATCTTCAGAGCAACATGGACATTTGGTTCTTAGCTGTGGCTCTAATTGAATGCAGGGCTCACCTGGGATAGTAGTACAAATATTTCAAGTACAGCAAATATATCATAAAGGGACAATTAATTTTATCCATGAGAACACCCTTGATGAAAAGAATTGTTCAATCCTTCATGTAAACACACAAGAGCACTTTCTAGTGCATGTGTGCAAATAAATACAGATAATACACACAGAATCTCTGTTTATGTTAAATCACTTCAGATTATTTTACCTTCCAAAGATTTTATTACGAGTTATACCAGATGAGCAGCCAAACTTATGTGATTGTAAAGGTCAGTCAATGACTTTTATATGTCCCAGAAATTAATGTGGAGAGCAATAACAGATTTATTATGAGAACAAGCAAAGGACTTTTCTTCAATGTCTAGGAAGCAAATCATCGATTAACCCTAGGTAAAATAATACGTAAATTTTACTACCCTGGGACTCTGCCCAGCAATTTCTGTTCAACCTAATGCAAACAATACAATAATTATGCTTTTTAAATCAATCCAGGTTCTTCTTCAATGTGTATTTTTAACTGCATCCTTCTGGGGCTAAAAGGGATCCATCTTAAAATAAGCTTTTTAAAAAATCTTCACCTTTTCTGTATATTTACTTATAATTGAATACTGTTTAATTATGTATTAATTTAGAGCAATGACTGAATATTGCAGAGAGAAACAAGCCACAAAGATATTATCTTTCCTGTTAAGCTATTACTGAAATGCGTATTATTTATTTTTTCCAGCAATATGATTGAAAGTATCCTTAATAAAATAGAATAAAATTTAAAAAGGAAGCAAGTAGCATATTAGCTACAGCATTAAATTCTGCAAACTGCTCACATACCTTTTGTACATAAATTTAATATAGCCATGCTCCCCTTTTATTTAAAAATACTGAAACATGTTAATTTTTTAATCCCTTGTGAATAACATTTACTAAATAAGTTTTATAATTCAAACCTTCAAACTGAACAAAGTGCTAATTATTTCCTCTGTTCTCCCAACATAAATGTAAATTCAATAAAGTTTATGTATAGCTATTTGCAAAGAAAACAACAGAGAAAATGAAAGATAAAAATGATAGGCAAGCATGTGAAAGAGACAATATGCAGTGTGGGTTTTTCATCTGCTTCTTCTATTTAACAGTATGTTCAGACATTTTCACAAACCACATTATCTTTAAGAAAATAACCTTGACTTCTGATTTCTGCAACAGATGAATTAGCTTCCTTGTACGCGCACTGTAGCAAGTATATATATGTGTGTGAGTGATCACACAAACTTACAAACATACAGATGTTTTCCAAAGCCAAATTCAAGTTCTTTTGCTTGGTATTATCCACATTTGCACAAGCTTGCTGCTATTTGATTTGCTGTAATATTTAACAAGATATACTTCTATAAATCTCAAATTATCTTGGAAAAATGCTTTGGCAAGAACTTTTTTTTAATTCAGGAATTTATATACCCTTTTCAAATTTACATTTGATTTACTTTATAACAAGTTGTGATGGCACACAAGTTACTGAGACAGTCAAAAGCTGTTTAGCTGAAATGTATTTCAGAAAATAGTGAACAGACCAAGAAAAGAAACATGTAACTGGATCCTGTTGCTTGCTTCTTACCAGACCACAGGCACAAATCGAAGAACTTACTAGCTGTAAGAATTTATCATACCTTTCTTCCAAAGAGGTTCCCTACCTATTAGAGTTCCCTATGGCTGTAAATGCCTGTTTACAGCTGGACCAAATTGCCTTGCTCTTTCTTTCCTGGGACTTGCTTGCTGCTCTAGGATAATAAAACAGCACTCCCAGAGTGAACCCCGGCTGCGTTTCCCTGAATGAAACAGACATTTAAGGAGCAGTAATCCCCATGCCAGCTCCCACCGTGGCCTCTGCACTGCTGCTCTTGTTGCTGCACAGACCCCACGGCAGGGAACAGCATCTGAGTACAACAGCAGCACAGGCACATGGGTTCCCTAAAGAAAGCTTTAATCACAATTTATTCACAAAAAATGGTCTATTCAATTGCAAAGTGCATTAAAAATAATATATGGCTGTTGGGGATTGGGTTGATTTCTTATAGAATTTTCCAAACCAAGACAATGACATTACAGAGACGGCAAACTTTGGAGGAGCTAGGACCAATGCTTTAGCATATTTACACTTCAGCATTATTTGTTCCAAATGCATTGTCTAATCAAGTTAGAAATCAAATAAATGGATTTGAATTAAGTATTAGGAAAACAAATTTATTTTATGGTATCCACAGTTTTTGTAGTTTAGAGATAATTAATTTGAATTCAACTTATGTCTAGACACCTGGCTACTGGCCTTTCAGTGTCTCTTATAAATATGTTATTGAATAACACACCAAGGAACTGCTCACAGATTTGACAAAACATGATATTTGCAGCACATTATAGAATGACACATTTTATTTCTTACAGTACTTAACTAGTATCTGCCTGTGGTAAACAAAAGCTGCTCCTGAAAGAACCTGATGAATCCAGTCCTGTGACTTATCTAAACTCCTGGACTCCAGAGCCACCACAAACAAATACCCTGTTCCAAAATCAAGTTCAAAACTGCTACTACAGAAATTAAAATCAAATCTCCTTTTCAGAACAGAATCTGAATGGGAACTAATACCCATTTATATTTCCCATTTTATCACTAAACAACATTTGCATCAATATTGCAAATTAAAATCCATCATAACCTTACCTCAGTAGTCTCTGAAGAACAGAAACCAATTCCCCAGATAAGCAAAGTCAGTTTCCAGGACAAAAAAATAGAAGAGAATACCTGTTACGTTTCACACTAATTAACTTCCACTGTAGAGTACCTAAGGTGTGCAGGCAGGTTTTCGGGACCAAAAAGCTTTTGCATCAGTCAGTAGGATTTTTTAAACTCAGGAAAACTGAAGAGACTTTGTTCTTCCTCGAACTGTCATGCCGAGCCTAGCACAGTCCAGTTACTTAAGTTAACTAGGAGGAGATCTAGATAGTAAACAAGCTTGGCTCTGTCCAGTGGCTTTCCACACCCTCCTGTTTATAGTAAGATGACTTGCATTCAGAGGTCACCCCATCAACAGCTCCTGTCTTTCAGTGGGTATCTAATGTGCTGCATTTATCCCAAGGCTCTTTTAATGAAACCACCTTCCTGGTCCCTGCTCGCCTGCTGTCGCTATGACACATCTGCTCTTTATTGTGCAAAGCCCTATTAAGTGTTAAAATATACAGAAAAATCATACCTGGGCATATATTCTGCAAGTAATTCAGGTATTTATAAGTGCTTACCTTGTCTGTGAATATTAGCAACAGAAAGTCCTTAAAAAGATCAAAGAATTTTGCCAGCAACATTCATCTTGTGAATAAAAGAAATTCAAGAGGAAGGAAGATGGATGTCATTGTTTGATCTGGATTTAAAACTTTTACAAATACTCCCCAGAAGGATAATGCATGTGCCTGTGCCAGATAATATTTACATGAATATGTTAACATGCTGGAAACAAGAGATGAGGAGTGTCCTCGAGCTCTGCTGTAAAATGATACAGAGCCAAGAAAAACAAGGGTCAAGTGCCAGGACCCCAGTGAAAACAGCAAGTCAGCTCTGGGCTGAAAGAATACATGGAATTGATGGTTCTTACAAAACACAGTATATCCGCAGCAGTGCAGAGCCTCCTAGCTCTCATTTTTTAGGCATACAAGTGCTACTGGTTACAAGAGGTTTGTAATCCAACTGGGAATTGTTTTCTTCATACAGCACTGCAAACCAAAAGAATAAACCACCTGAAAATTGCTTATCACAACAGATAGGTCTAAATTACCTGTCTCTTAAAATCAAGACAAGAAAATGGTGTTTAGAATTCTCCTTTAGAAGTCTTACAAAAATAAGAATTCCAAATTTCTACCAGTACTTTTCCTCACTCCTTAGCCATCGGCAGCACTAGGAAGTTCAGCCTTGTTTCAGTGGGGATGTAGAACTGAAGATGGCACTCTCTCCCTATGCAAACACAAGCCTGACTGCTGCTCAGAAATGCTCTTTGAGTGAAAGTTACACCTGTAGCACATTTTCGGCACCATTTTTTGTCACCACTGCAGCATCAAAATGACAGATAGCAGCTTGGCTCTGCTAAAGCTAATAAAACATGATTGATGAACTGGGCCAGAAAGCCATGTCAGTTCAGATTAGGATATTTGTGCCATCATTTGACAGGTTCCACGCTTTATTATTAGAATGGACTGCTAGGACTATAAGGGCCACTAACAAATACATCCATCCAGATTTTCTGATGCCTTTTTTTGTACTTAAGCCTACTAATGAAGTTTAAATAGAAAAGGTTTTTTCATGTGAAATCTTGCTCAATTTTTATAAAATACTTGTACTTAGAAATGCAATATACTTCCTTCAACAGCTGTCAGTTGCTATAATCTCATACACTGAAATCCAAGTAATCCTCATTTTACTGCATTATGTGGTATAATGAAGGCCCACCTCTCTAACAATGAAAACCCACTGAAGCATATTTAAAGTACCAGGGAGAACATAATCAGCTCTCAGATGTTGTTTTTGATGTTAGCTTTGGTAATAACCTCATTCTTTACTGCTGAAACAACACATCAGATGTGGAAGGTGGATAATCAAGATTGGTTGAGGTTTTCAGCACCAAAAGAAAAGAAACAAAGGAAAAAGCTATTGCATAAATTGCTTCCAAAGAAGACTGAAAGCACTAGGATGTACAGGAACAGGAGGGTCCAAGGCTCCAATCCTACTCAATGAATTGCAGAGAGTCCTCAGAGTAGGGGAGAGTCATAACAGTAGCAGATAAGGAACAAAATTTGTCTCTTATTCCCCCAGGCATCAGGCAGAGAAAAACCACCCTGGGCTTGGACTCCACCAACAGTTAAGCAGCACACCACCACTCCCTCTGCCCACCTCTGTATGCAGGAAATCCTCACTCAGCAGCTTCAAACCAAAGCAGATTCTTTGACACTCCCAGCCACCACTTCACCTCTGTATTCCCATCTTCTGTCACACACAAACACCAAGAATGAAAGGACCAAAGAAACAACCACCAGCCTCCCTCCTTTCCCCAGTTACACCAGACAATTTTATTGTTTCTCAGGTCTGGATGCCTGGAGGCCAAGTACAGTCCCACACACTTGTAAAGGTGTTTATCATGTAGTGGCCAGAATTTGGTGCACAAACTAGTAGTGTCAACAGACAACCAGAGAAAATTATTACAGCATGTGCTCCTTTCTTAGACAGACTGACAGAGAAACCACTATCCCAAAATCCCTGTGATGGTTAACTTCTCTGCAAACTGAGATTACTAAGGGGAAGATTTTTTTTACTGACATAAATCAGAAGCTTCTTCATGCCCTTTATTACATTTACATCATTCTAAGGACAAAAATGTTACAGAAATGGGAACAGCAGAAATCAGCTAAGAAAAATTGCAGCCATTTCAGAAAACATAAAAAGCATGTTAAGTATTTTGAATTTCTCCATTAGTTCTGCAACCAAAACTGCTTGGAAAATTACTTCCGGTATTATTTTTGCCTGTTCTATACTTTGTATTAGATACTGTAGTTCACTGTTTGCCTGAAAACAGAGAATACCAAACCAAAATTAAGCAAGCCTCTATATTTTAAGCAATGTCACAAACTGACATTACCAAGTTGCAAGTGATTTGCTTTTTTACGATTCCTTTAGATGTCATCATGGGACATTAAATCCTTCTCGATATACACTGCAGGGAAAAACACAGAGCAGCAGCACATTTTATTGCCATTACTGAGCAACCTTCTCTAATACATCCTAAGAACCACCCCAACCACTTCATTTTTTGAGTCAGTATATTTTTCAAGCAATAGAATGATTAAAAAATCACCAATAAAAGAGAAGGTAAGTAGAGATACTTTTGGAAAAAGGGATGCCTATGAGATTTTCAGTTGGTCAGCACTTTTGCAACTGAAGATCAAATTCACTGACAAGTAGGTATGTTCCTGAATTCTTTAGTGGATCTTGCATTCAGAGGGTTTGAAGATGCTTTGATCAAGAGAGCTGAACCACCCTCTGATTTTCCTCTCTTTGGGGTCTGTCCACATTTCCCTGGCTGGTTGGCTCTGGAAAGTCACCACAGGCCCTGGGGGTAGCAACTTTTAGCTATAGAATGGATAATGGTACAATGGTGCCTCCAACATGCCTAGCTTTTTCAAGAAAAAAAACTAACTCAAATGCTTTTACCTTTTCTTGTTAGTTTGTAATTTTAGCTTAAAGATAAATGATAAATTCTCAGATTCAAACTACCATGCTTTCTCAAAAAATTTAAATTAGATTTAAATTTACAACCCTCTCCATGATGGCTTTTTTGACTTGTAACTTCTGTTTTGTTTGCTTACAAACTGAGCTGTCTTTTTGGCAATTCCTTAGACTTTATGAAAAGAAAAGCTATCATTTGAATTTTATTTCATGAGTGCCTCCCACCTGGTCCAGGACTTGTCTGTAAAATCAAGGGATCAGAATAATATCATTCATATTCTAATACTTCTGTCTATACACAATGCTGAATTGATTGGACTCTACAGCCACCACTAAAGCTGTGTAATGTTCTGCCAGGGCACTGAGGCTTCTAAGAGCAAAGTCTGTGGTTCCATTACATTCCCCACCAGTTTTCCTCTCCTTGTTCACCTCAGCCTTGCAGAGAGACTCTTGGATACAGAGAACAATAACAAAACAGTGAATACTAGATAGATTTAAGAACATAAACTTTTTTCACAACTAAAACTGCTATAAAAAGCTAAATATCGGGTAAATCTCAAAAAAGAGATTGAAAACAGATGGAAAGAAGGATCTGTGATTCTATTATTCCAAATCTCAATCAAATAAGTGAAAAACTCATAGAAGCCAGCAAAATTTTAAGTTCAAAGAAAAAATAGACATCTGAGCATACCATATTTTCAGCGGTAACTGAAAAATTTTATAAACATAAATAAGAATTACACATAGTAAACAAGAATTTATAAGAGCGATAAGTTGTACATATTTACAAATAACATTCCTGAAAGAGCTTTAAAACACCACTTTTTAAATAAAAGTTTAGAGATCTTTCTAATTTCTCTTCGGTTTTCTCAGCACCTGCAATTTCTGATTTATTTCTGCAGACTTGCAAGTCAGCCTTTCAACTGAAATATCAAGCCTTAAACTTGAAACATTAATGACCAATACAATAAAATTGTTGCAATTGGCAAAAAGTATTTTGTCTCCATCTTAATTACTTCCACTGGTTTCATTGACTCCCTTTCTGAAAATTATTCATTTACCTGTCATTTACACCTGCCATATTAAGTATCTGTGATATTTGATCTGATTTGAAATAAACAAATAAACAAAATCTGAGCTTTAGAAAATGCAGGATGCAAACTTTCTAAAAAGATTTTTCATATAATTTCTCCTTAGGGAAAGTTGATATATGATGCCCCGTCTCTCAAAGGCATCCAAGGTAAAAAAAAAAAAAATGGTAAGAGTATTCATTCAAACCCCTGTTAATTATTGTGTGTTTTTATCACCTCATTTTCTAGGGTTACAATCAAGATGAGTAATGTGTTCAGTGATCAGTGCTAGACATAAATATGATCTCAACCCTGAAATCTTAAAGTTAGTTTTATTTATGGCTCTAGAGTCAACTGTAGTATAATCTTCCAAGTTTATTTTATGACCAAATAAAAAGTTTATTTAAGTAAGTACAGGAGAGACTGTATGGCAAAGTTCAGAAAGAGTTTCAGTTTTTGAAGTGGATCTGAAAAGCTGCAAGAGAAGGAAGAGGTTGAGCCATTTAGAGTTTTTGACTTGAACTCCTTATCATCAGGCCCCATTTTCTGTCCTTTTAACCATTAAGTGTTCAAAGACACTCAAGGAGAGTGTCTGCATATCTAACTGCTCTCAGTCAAGCCTCCCGTTCTAGGTAACATCCAGTCTGAGTACAGGGAGTTCATTTTTAACTCTCATGCTTTCAGATGTGTACAATGCTCTCCACCACCTGCACTGAGCACTTCCTTCAGCTTTTGTTCTGCTTCTGTGACAGGACCAGCTCTCCTCCCTCATCCCCCCTCCCTCCATGCACACATGACTACCACAGTGAACACAGTCCAAAATGATGCTGTAAGGAATGGCATGATAGATTTTTAATATGAAACAAGGGCTGTATCCCTGCTTTAACTTACTGTTTATTTTGAAAGCTGACTGGCACCTCCATAAATAGCATGGACCCTCTCAACTGAAAGCTGGAGCAGTATTAGGCTGCAGACAACCAAGGCAGGGATTCCCACACTGCGGTGTGCAAACCACTTCAAGGTGGTACTTTTGTGCCGGGGCAGGGAAAAGTGGAAGCAGCAGCAATAGATCCCAACCATTCTGGGCACAGTGCTGGGACTCACACTGTTTATTTGTGCCTGGAGCAAAATTTAGTGTGGTAGGGGAAGTGCTTTTTGCATGATGGAAAAGATGGTGTTTAGGTTCTGACTTGAGAGACATGGGAATTAAGGAATGGCTGACTTTGAAAAAGATCTGCTATATGACTATTTCCTAGCAAATAAACTCTTTTAGGCCTTCTTCATTTTAAAGGATTAATGAAGTCAGCAGTTTTTACTGAGGGCACTTCCCTTGATATATAAGTATGTAAGAAAAATTCCATTTTCCTTCTTTAAAAATTATAAACTTTCAGTGAAACAAGGTAAAATGTATGCATGCAGTAAAACTAAACTAGTAAAAATAATAGTTTAAAAAAAAAAAAAAAAAGAAAAAAAGAGAAAAAAATTGCTAGTACAGTAACTCCCTTAAGCACAACTAGAGAAAAGTTCTGGTTGTGAGTGAATTAAGCTTATCTTTCATAAATTTAGGGAAGCCAGTCACCTTATATAAAGAAATTATTATTGCTGTATACAAAACTTGAAAGAGAGCCCTAAGTAAAAAGTATCAGCAAACATGAGCTGCGTGGTGAAAAATCTTGGGTTTCTCCTTCTCTATGTGTGGACGTTCCAGGGGCATATGTAGCTTACTGGTCAGTTAACTCAGCCTTCACTGGACACAGATTTTCTCAGGCAATTACAAAACACTGCCCTACCAATGTCCTTTAGCATTTTGAACAAAAGAAAAATCAAAAATAAGAAAAATATATTCACCACTTTTGCCACAGTATTCTTATAGCTTTTATGCAGTATGTTTATACAATATATTACAAATGTTTTAATACAGAATCCATACTCTCAAAGTCCTGCTGAGCCATAATAACCATTGAGGCCTCAGTCTTTCATATAAAGAGGCTAACAGCTGACTAAAAAAAAAAAAAAATCCTGTGGTATCACAAGCCATCTTTCCCCCAAAGCTACAGATGACACTGTAACTTTCAGACAGGTTAGTATTTTACATTTTTTAGATATACATCTGATACTAAAATAATTTCTTAAAAGTGTAATTGTAACAATCTTTCACCATAATTAATTGATAAATGTTCTATATTATTTCTTGATTTGGGTAAGATGGTGCTGCAAAATTTGTTCCCTTGAATGTCTATGTCTTTTTACTCATAAATGGAGGACTTGGACGGAAGTTCCCAGTTTTGCCTTTGTTTGTGTTGGCAACTTTACCAATGGGAATTACAAAGAATTTCACAGCCGGGCAAAGGGAGGAAGTGACATCTCTATATCCCCAAATTATCTAGGCTTTCAGCAGCTTGCTCCTGTTTCTGCTGTGCTAAACTATAGCCTTTTATTCCCTTCTCCTCCAGTGGTAGCATACTGCTTAGGCAAAATACAATCCTCCCTCTCCTCAATTTTATTAAATTCACCCTTCGCTTTAAGCTATTCCATGCTGAAGCCTAAGTTAATTTTTTCATTCCTAGGAAACACAGAAAAACACAGGGTCATATTCTATTCTTCAGAGGCATTCATCATTTTTTGGTGGAATGCACCCCAGTAATCAGCAGCAGAATGTGGATAGTTTTGCCAAAATATCATTGCATTAAACTCGTCACTACAGTGTAGTGGGTAACTTAGTGTTATCCAACACTACAAGCTTTTAAAATTTGTAAAACACTTAAGAATTCTACACTCCCTCAATATTTTTCAAACATACAGATTTGCAATTGGAAATACAAGAGAATTTATGTCCCCTTATGACAACACTCTCCTTGAATAACGTATCCATCAAAAACTATCCACAATACATTAGCAAAATTTGGCCCTTGCTGTGTTTTTTTTTTATCTATTATTTCTGTATATAAAGATTTAAATTTCTGCGTATAAAGTTTTATTTCATTGCATCCGGTTTTCTTCTCATCACACTTGCAATTCTGCTGCAGTCAAAGGGATTGCACTGCTGTGAGAACAAAATCTGGATCAGGATACAGATTTCAACACCACCCTCCTCAAAAATATAGTGTTTCAGAGTTTTTACCGCAACTTCAAAGGTGGATCATCTTACAAGTGACTAGAGCTGGAGAGCAAACATCCTCCATCATCATAACAAATCTCTCAGCATCAGCACAAGCATTTGGAAGAACTACTTGCTTTACATCATCATCACTATTTCTAGACACAAGTGCAGAAATGCAGAGAAGTTACTTTTATCTACTACTTAGATCTGCATATATAAGTGAACAATAAAATATCACAAATCATAGTTATTTGTAACATGAATCAGCTTCTTTAAATAAATCAGGTTTCTGTTACCGCCAGGAGAACTTACCTATGAAGTGCTTCAAATTTAAAAAAAAAAATTAAAATCCTACAATGAGGGTTTTTTATTGTATACTTTAAAATTTGTATTTTATTAATACAGACTTCTAGAAGTTTTCATTAAGGTCTAGACAGGGTACTTTGAATTCTGCTTTTCCAACTGGACTTTTCATTATCTCAAACAATGTATTTTAAAAACTGAGAAAAAAATATAGAGACTTCTATATATATATATATATATTTTTTTTTTTTTCCCACAGAGGAAGAAGTGAACTGAAACGAAAGAATGAACACACAAAATGAAAGAATAAAACCTAGTAAATTTTGCACACAAACAAGACTTCTGTCCAAACTGGAAATCAGGCACTAAACCCAAGAAGAATACAGGTAAAAGCCATTGATGGTATTTCCCCATAGTACCTGAAAGCAATTTCTCTGAACTTTGAAGGTAATGTAATGATTCTGGTCATTTGTCTTACAAGGAGAGTAGAAATAAACCTTTTTATTCTCTCACAGACAGCCATAACTGTATTTTGACAATTTTTAGGATACAAGGAAGTGGTTTGGAGATACACATTTAAGCAAATGACTCTTTTCAAAATATTGGCTTCTGTGCCAGTACAAATATTCAACATAATCTATTAAAAAGCATATGTGTGTGATTATTTTTTCACATGTGAGTTGTTTCACTGGCTTTAGTAAGTGTTTAATTCACAGTGTGTAGTTAGGCATATGTGTAAATCACCGCAAGACTGGAATCTGAATTGAAAAAGTGTTAAGTTTCTACCAGGGATTTCAGTCCATTCTCCTATCCAGATTTGTAATACTTGTCTTCAACAAAAAAGACATGGCACTGTAGTATGTGCAATTAGAAATGAGACTTAACTGCTCACACTTATTTCTAGAGATGTACAAACACCTTGAGATATTACATAAAAAAAAGTATATAGTGGATGAAAATATTACTTCAGAGATTTGAAGCATTTCAAGCACACATATATTAATTCAAAATGAATGAGCTATAAATATCTTCAGTTTTAGCAAGAGTTCAAGGGAATATTAGAAAATACCAAGGAGTATTTTAAATAACTTAAGGTGCACAGCAGAGAGAGAAAATATGCAACTTGGCAATGAAAATATGTAGCTAAAATAAAGCAGAACTGTTTCACTACAAGAAAAATGGTATCACCTATTCAGAGTGGCTGACTGGGAAAAGCATGTATGCAAGGTTTATGGTGATTTGGCCCAAAACTGTCACATCTGGACAGAGCAGGGCATAACCCTAACCAGTACCCTGTTACTGGGTGTAACTGCAGTTCTGCTTTCTGTCTCTGCTGTAAATGCACAAATGCTGTATTAAAACAACTGAGAGATAAAGAAAAATTGAAACAACCTCCCAAGTGCATTTAAAAAAATTACATGAATGCCTGGCTATGCCTGCACAGAAGGGCAGGGTAGGAAAACAGACAGTCCCAAATGCAATCCTCCTGCCCAGAATTCCTGTGTGAGAGTGGAGCAGGAACTACTGCCAGCAGAAAAGGAATGCATTTTTTTTTTTTTTTTTTCTTCAGAGAGTGCTGCACTCCAGAGCTCAGTTTAGAAGATACCAACTGTGATATCTCTGCCTTCATTCTCTACTGCGCATTAGATTACCAGATTAGGTCTTTGGGTAATACAGGATTCAATGACACACTTATGAAAGTGGACATTACTGATGATTTTTAATGTAGATCCAAGGGTCAGCCCCTGGTCTGGTGAAGTTATGGAACAATCTGCCAGGACGAGGAGTTCAAACTTACGTCTATACTATATGGATTTGTTGTTGAGAAATAGAAATACTTCTACCTGATCAAAACAAAACTATTTAATATTTGTAAATGTTCTATTTTTCATGAAATAATTTCAGGCATAGAGACATACATGTTCTCTAGTGGGAGTGAATTCCAAACCTTTATTATGTGTTGGTAGACAAATATTCCTTTTTATTAGCTTGAAATATATTTCACTTTCTCTTCATACTCCCTATATTGCATCACTTGAGCCACTGTCTCTATTGTAGTCATTATTGCATACACATTACTGCACTCATCTGTCAACTGTATCTGTCACAGTCCATAAAGGAGGGCTGAGGGTTTGAATATCTTTATTAATTTTCCATTTCCCATATCTGAATTCTGCAATTCTTCCAAATCCTTAGCATGTCGAGCAAACAGAATTGAACACGAGGCGTGGATTTAATTTTTTCTGTACTGAAAAAGAAACTCAACACTGAGAACCTTAAGGCTGGTATGTTAGTTTTTAGTTAAACAAAATCTAAATTTCAGGTTTCTATAATAAGATTTACCATATAGACAAAAAGGGAGTGACAGCCACTGATTACTATGTTAGTTTTTCAAGCTCAGAGGGACACATTGTCTCAGAGCTCATTATTGAGAAAGGAACACAAATAGGACCTGGAGATGCACCAAGTTTAAGAATAACCTAAACACCAACTCAAAGAGGAATTGGGGGAGGGTAGAGAAGCTTGAAACAGCTACCACCTGAACAGAATTGAGGGAACCAAACAGCAATAAGAGCTGAAGAACTGTTTCAAAGAACATATGTGTGAATGAACAATCAACCTTGAGCATTTGGAAAACATTAACCTGTGCCTTCCATTTGACACTATGTGAAAAGATCATACAGCTTCCTACTGCATGAAAAAACTCTGTTTCTTGCTTTCTCTGGAACTTTATCATATGTACCTCCTCAGGACAGATAAAGATGAAATCAGGGGCCCTTAAAAGTTGAAGATGGAAAATTGAATTTTTCATTGCATCTCTGTTTTTCTAATAAAATATTACAGATTTTTAGATTTCAGAATTTAATAAATAAATCAGCTGATGAGATCTTCATCAAAATTAAGTTAAACAAAAACCATTTTCTGAAGGCCAGAGAGCAAATTCAGATGGCTAAACAAACTCAAACGGAATAAAAATGAAAATGAATATAAACAGGGGCTGTGCTGTGCTAACTGCAAAAAGGCAGAAAATGGTTACTACAAAAATGTTACAGTCTGAAAAATTTTTTTAACTTACTTAGGAAATTTGGGCACTAAATCACAGTTTTTTTGACATTTCAGTCACTAAAACAGAGTTTTCATTGTTGTTTCTTGGCTAAATAAAAGGACATAGAACTAATTTAATCGACATGAAAGAATTAGAGCTGAACAGTGATTTAAAAACCCCAAAGATGTCATATTTTGATAAAATATAACTAAAATTCACTAACTTTGAGCATAGATCAGGATCACCATTATCCAAGAATGGCTTGAGTTGTCAGGGGCCCTAACAATCACCTAGTCCCCAGCCCGCTGCCATTGGCAGTTGGTATATTACGATATACAACAGGTTACAGAGAAGCATCTTTCAGATTTTGTCTTGATGTTCAAATTTTAAAAGGTTAGAAGGTTATGAGGAGCTGGTTCATGTGCCCCTCCACCTTTAAGCTGGTCTAAAAGTCTACCAGGATAAGAGTGAGGAGGAAAGGAGGCACCAATATCACTCATGCAGACTATCCAAAGGTGTGGTGGAATTGGCTATCTTTCTGCAAGTCTGTCTTGCAAAAGCGATGGCCAGTTTCTTCAAAGGGCTATTAGAGGACCTGGAAGGGTAGCAGAAATAATGAAAGGCATCAAAACATTCTAAAAGGCTTGTGTCTACCACACACAAAAATTGCCAGGGAAGTCACATTTCAAAGTACAGTATTTTCTATCATTTAAATATTTTGTATTTGCTTTCAAGTATGTTAAATTATATTTGTAATTAAATGTCTCCATACTAACACCAAAACCTACTACAATTACTGAGTGAATAGAATTTTAAAAATAGTGTTAATGAGACAATATCAAACATATAAACAAGAACTTCCATTTTTAATCTCAGACACAAACAGGAAGAAAAATTTATAAGTATACCTCAAGACAAAGAAGCAAACTACAAATCTAACTATGCCCAATAGGTAATTGTTTTACAATTCTTAATGGATAAAACCTTTCAATTATTTGTTTTTCAGAAAAATATTTTGTTCTCACCTGCACAGAAATGAGCTTTCCTAGACACTTTAAATTTCAGTTTAAGAAGACTGACAGGAAAGCAAGGGAAATAAATTCCTTCTGACTCTAATGAAAAGCTTTAGATTAAGATATGCAAAAGCAGGATTTTTTTTGCTTTTCCAATCCATATAATGGTCAAAAATTAAAAGCTGAGCTTTGCTAGTCAGACAAATATTTTGAAGGCTTCTGATACGTGGATCTTCAAAGGCATCTAAGCAGGAAAAAACTAGTTGTCAATTCAAACTCATTTTTTCAGAGGTCAGCAATTAATTTAATTTGTAACATATGAAAATCCTTCTGTATATCTTTCAACACCCTTATGCATCCAGATGGCTTTGAAAATCTGTCTAAATATGACGATTAGTTCACTTAGTATCTGCCATTAATAATTCTCTTGTCTAATAAATCCTTTAGACTTGAATGAAAATATTTTTTGTTATATATTAAAACTGTTTAAGACTGGCTTATTTAAGAAAAAAAAAGAAATTAAATATTGTTTTTCTGAATTTTCCTGGAATCTTGACTTGCATCCAAACTGCAGATTGATCCAAACATTTAGTTCAAATTTGGATTTCTACAAAATTACAAATGTAGCATCCTTGTTTTTAACAATATTTAAACTGAAAATCAGAGGTTGAGTAAGACTGCAAAATTACTTTGTTTTTCAGGAGTCATGTGAGACAGGTACACATTTCATGAATATATTGTCAAGGAGAAGGTTTCTAAGAAAAATCCAATTTTAAAATACCCATAAAAAGTAAGATAAAATCTTGGTGTATTTTTCTGATGGGTGGTTCAAACTGCAGTTAGAATTGTTGTTTAAAACATCTTGACTGAGACCAGATAACCCTGGAAAGCTGAATGACTTGAGTTAATTTTACAAAGTCTTATACAAGAACAAGAAGACTAAAATTTTTCATATCTGATCTTCCACCACTGAAGTCAAGAGCAAATCTACCCTGGATGTTATAGGCCAAATCCTGTCTTGACTCTTGGGATGGCAGAACAGTCCTTACGACTGGTTTGAGTGACTCTACAATCATCAAATAGGCAAATTTATATTCATACTCATTCCGGGATTGTAGGTTACATCTTTGTATGTATAATTTCTGAATTCAAGTTACTAAATGTGTTTCAGCCTATAAAAACATTGCTGATGCAGTGTAGGGTGAGGAGAAAGGATAAGTAGGTAATGCAACTAAAAAGAGCACACATTAATAAGTTAGTTATCCATTCCTATAGTAACTTACACCCTCTTCTGGCTCTTTGGTATGTAAATTAAAGTGACTGAAACCAATTTACATTCACATGTATACAGCAGAAACTTGTTGGAAATCTAGATTGGCTGAACTTACAAATTCCAATTTCTTGGCAAGTTAGATATCTCACCTAAAATCTCCTTATCCATTTATACATTAGGAAATGTGGACAAACCAATTATGGAACAGACACAGACCCCATGAGATCAAAAGCAGATCAGTATGCAAGGGTGATAAGCCTAATGAAAACACGGTTTCAAACGGCATATTTTATACTCAGTAGGAGCCAAATGGGACTCCAGAACATGGAAAAAAAGGTAAACGGGTAAAATCCAAATGCAGAGAATTTAGGTCCACATCCTGAGGGGAGCAGGCACTTCTCAGCAGTTAAGGGAAGGCTAAGTTAACAGCACAGGGACTGTTTTGACTTTGAGCCAAGGCAATTTTAGGGGACTGCACAGCATTATGGCTGTCCTGCCCAAGAACACCAGAATGTTCTACAGAGCTGCACTCTTCCAAGTAGAAGGTGTCCCACCAGCCAAGGTTTAATTTTGCAATTTAACAATGAAATTAAACATTTGTCCAGATCTCAGTATGTGCCTGATGAAAGAATAGGATAGAGTGTTAAATATATAAAGACTAGCCAGTATTAGTCTCAAATCTGTCATCTATTGAATGCATCTGGGAGAAGCTGGACAGAAATCTACAAGCACTAAAATAAATCCACAGATCATTGCAATCTTGCAATAGTAGCTCTCCCTGGACACTGCAAATGAATTGGATCAGCAGACAACTTTGCAATCACAGACACACTGGGTGTGGGTGGACACCCACCCTCCAAACCAGATATTGCCAAGCCACCATGCCAGAAGTGAGTTTCCTCTCTTCTGACTGGACATTATTATTTTAATGTGCAGTTTGTTGAAAAAAATAATCTTCACAGCATTTGGATAATGAATCCTTTGAACAAGTCTAAGTCTGTGTGTGTGTGTGTGTGTGTGTGTGTGTGTGTGTGTGTATGTATGTGAAACTGTAATTTTTCTCTGAATGTTCCCAGCCCTATATTATAATAGTCAACTTGTTCCAAACCCTACAGCAATTACTTGGAAGACTCCTCTAAGCATCAGTGAGCTTTGGATCAGCTTCTGGAAAACAAAGCCAACTTAAAGTTTGACTGCAATGCACACATGTATGCAGGAATCCACCAGATGCAGAATAATAAACCTGTATGCTGACACACAGTGGTACATCCTGCACTTCAGCAGAACACAGTGACACAAGGGCCAACTGGCCACTGAGCTCAGTGGCTCAGAACCAAGAGAAATGAACCCTTCTAACGAGGCACAAGGTATTCTGTTTGAAGGCACATGCAGATCCCAAATGGATACACACTGTGCTAGCAGAGTGAGTCACACTGCATTCCTAGAACGTGTGATCTCCCTGCAGTCTGCCTGGGAGACTGTGCTATTGCATTATGCTCCACAAGCTTCTCAGACATCATCCAAATTAATGTAAATTTTGCTGCAGTCAACTCTCTAAGAACCAAAGTGGATATGTTCAGTGTACCAAAAAAATATGCATTGAGGTACCAAAAAAATATACATCCTGCTGTCAGCAGAACAAGGAAATCACAGAGTGATGTTTGCTCAAAATATTCTCCAACTGTCTCATCTTCAAATGTTAACTATTTAAACTGACACTTAAAAAGAGAATTTTTTTCTATTATCACCCAATCTCTTTTGACCATTTCACTTGTTTCCTAATCTTCAAATTAAAACTGATTAGCCAGATCTCCTTCTCCTGAGAGGATTCTGAAACATCAGTAAGGCATGCAAACCCTTTAACTCTCTTCCCCATAAGTCCATAAAAGAGGAATCAAGGGGCAAGAGGAGACCTAAAATTCTTTCTGGATGAAAAGTTCATTTTGAATTACGCATAACAAATTATATGTTATATGTAACATATACAGAGAAATTTGTAAGATTTTAATTAAAAAAAAAAAAACCCTAAACAATCTTCTTGTAGTAAAAAAAAGAAAAGAATTTCATCAAGAGTTTGGCGTGCTTCATGTTTTGATTTTTTTTGACAGAATTTTTAGGATTTACTTTAAAATGAGACAAAGAACTCTTTTAGCTGAGATATGTTTCTCTAATTTGCATCTTACAAAATTCTACTGACCCATACTGCATATTCTATTTATTTAAAGTATAATATAATTATCCTGTATAATACTTTTCATTACTCCTATCATATAGCATAGACTCTACAGAACAAACAGTCCAAATGTGACTGTATTGTGTTAACAATTATGCCCCCCTTAGAATCTATGGAAAGCTGACAAAAGAGTGAAAACTGTCCTCTCCAAAATCGTTGGCACTTGAGAAAACTATGGGACACAGACAAGAAAATCTCTGGAATGCAAACAATTCCTGTTACAAATAATTTTCAACAGTCGTAAAATGAGAGGAAGTAATTTCAGTCAATTATTTTTATCTATTTCTGCTCTCTCTACTGCTCAATGCATTTGATAAGTCATCATAAGGTCCAGCTGTTGTAATGATATATTTATGTCAGTTTGGGAGGGATGAAGAAACAAAGCCACCTTCTATCGCATCCCTAGCAGTGTAAAGAACTTGATTGCAAATCCCTTAATTGTTTCTTTAGTTACATAAACTAAAGTTTATATAACTTTAGTTTTAACTTTTTAATATAACTAAAGTTTAGTTATATTATACATAACTAAGCCACATAGTTATGTGACTCGGCAGTTTCTAGCAAGGAAAGGTAATATAAAGGTGGCACTAGAATTCGCTACCTTCTCCAGTCACCACTGCTGACAAAGCTGGGAAATTCTTCGGGGACAAATGTTGTGTGCCACTGAAGAATATATAGTTACCTCAGCCCAGGACTCAATGATCCTCGCAGGTCCTTTCCAACTGAGAACTTTCTGGAATTCTGTATTTGCTCCTTCTCCCATCCAATGAGGCCCAAACATGGGTAGTGCTATCAGGCTAGTGGTAGCGTACAAAAATTGCATCAGAAGCTGCTCTCTGTGGCAGGTTGTTACTGACACTCCTCAGCATCAACAGCTCTTGTTCTAACTTTAGTCTTTTGATTCTTTCTGAAGCAAAATGATTTTTCAACAAGAGACAATGAAGGGAAACCAAATATTCATGAAATGTTGGAACTAAAACAAATGGCAGTTCCTTCAAAACAAATACAGATGGCAGGTGAGCCCAGCCCAGGAGACTAAAGAAAAAAACACTCTGTGAGCAGCAAATAATCAGCTCTGGACTTGTGGAACCAGTTTGTAATTGGAAATTGAGTATACAGTGGCATTCTGCTTGTTAATGGAGATAAAGGCAAAAAGGTTCACTCCTCATGTAAGACTTGTGGAGGATTTGTGGCTGGTACTATTAATGACCATTTCTCCTACGCCATCCATACTTCCTTGATAAACTTCTGTTATGGACAAGCACAACAGTCCTTATAAACAGCATTCATAATACAAACACTAATGGAGTCCACAAGAAGATGGACATTACAGCAGAAGGTGGGAGACATTGCACAGGTGTGAGCACATAAATGCATATAAACATAGGTGTGAAAGCATAGACTAGCCCAAAATCTCACACATTTTGGGCAGAGCCTCAACTAACCAAACCTACACTGCTTACCTCTAAAATATAATAATTAGGTATAGAAATAAGAATTTATTTACAGCCAGGTGACTGGTTATATAAGGATTGAATCAAATGAAATCTTAACAGTTACTCAACAGAAAGAAGACTAATATTCTGCCTTAAAATTTGAAACAGAAATCAAACTCAACAAAATAAACACCATGATAGCACAAATACCCCCATAATACAGCTTCATGAAAAGCACTGCTCTTCTAAAGTAGGTCTTTTCTTAGAAACAGACCAGACGCAGCCCCCATTTATTATTTATGGTGCCTTGTGCCCAAGTCAGCTTCCAATTAATAATTAAAATTAATCTCATTAAGGTAGATTTCATTACAGGATAATTTAATTAAATGATGAATTGGCTCCCAGATGTCACTATTTGTGCCATCTTTTAAAAGATGCTGCTGATGACACGGATTTATAAGGGTTTAGTCCTAACCTGAAAAGCTACGTTATTTAACAGATTCACAGTAATTTTCATAACCAAAGCACACAACATGAAATATAATTCACATGAGGTGAGACGGGCACTTCCAAGAATAAACAAAGGTACATGGCTGTTTCTGTGTGGCATGAGGAAGTATAAGAAGATCAGCTTCAAGTTTTTTAAAAGGAACTCTAACCTCAGTACTTGTAAGGATCTTATATATCAGTATTGCAAGCAACTTCTTCCTTGTAGCACAAAGCAGCTGAGATAGCTGCAAAAAAATCTATTTCAGATAGTTTAATAGACAATTACTCTAAATTTCCAAATTCAGTGTCTCAAGAACTGCAGCAAACAGACAAGTGGAAACAAGAACTGTCACTAGAAGCAGAGGAATATGAATCTGGCTACACCATACTTCCCGCACTACTCTTTTCATAATGTTATGCAGTTTTTCTCTTGATAATTAACTAAAAAAATTTAAAAAATAATCTGTTGGAATAGCTGCTGCTAGTGAATCAGCACAATCAGAACAGGCCTGATAATGAAGGTGTTTCAAAAACCACAGAGCAAACAAAGAGCAAGTAGTGGCACCAAATGCAGTGACATGCAGGTTCAAAGCAATGGAAAGGTGTTTTCTTTAATATTTCTCCTGTGTCCTACATCTCACAGTGGCAGTTCACATTCCAGAAAACCTCACAGAACTTTTTAAGAAGTCTTAGTGTAGGGAAAAATGAAAAAGTATGAAGCTGAATTTTTAGGGTGCACCACTCCAACATGTGCATTTGTGGGCTAGCAGTGTTACTTTTAGGCAACTGCATTTTCCTAAGGCATGACAAGCAGCCTGTTCTCAATCTGCTATATACTGCTACTCTACCAAAACACAATTTAGTGAATGAAAAACATCACATATGTTTAAGTTCATGATCACCAAACAACCTTTCAATATATCAGACTGAGAGAATAAAGCACAGAGAAAGCACAAAGCCCCCACAGTATTCTGCTCACACCAGAGTGCTCCGAATAAAGGGGCACGTTATCCTTCAGTATTGAAACATTTTGGTACTGGTACAAAACCACCCAAAATACTTTGAATGCAGAAGTTTTACTTCCCTTGGGTGTCCTTCTTCCATTCAAACTATCTGAACTATGCCACAGGACTGCTGTTAACAAAACCCTCAGTGGACAGAGCACCACAGCTCCTGTTTCTTTTTGGGAATAAGCAAGGTAGCACTCACAGGTAATAGATCTGGTAGCTGTTTTGATAACCAGACAATCTTACTGAACAACCCCCTGGCTGTTACCAAAACTGTAACGATGAGTTAAATCTAGAATATCAGTTTTAGATATTTTGAATTTAGTAGAATCTTGAGTCCTAATTTACTTTTTGGGCTCCATCTACTATCCACAGAGGTAGAAAGACAATGCCAAGGTAGTCAGCATTCTGTAATCATCTACTTGGTGGAAAATACTGATCAGGTAAAACAGGCTTGATTGTTAACCTCCTAATTACCAGTTAAATCAGTGATCCACCACTTTGTGGCTTGGCTTCTCAACTATAACCCACCTGGCCCAGTAATGTGCCTAGGGAAGACTGGCTTTTTTAAATTTATTTTTTATTTTTTATTTTTTATGCTAGGATAGTGTAAGTAAAGTGACAGTTTGCAATAGATATAAACATATTTAAGTTCTCAGTCTGACTGAAATTTATCAAGAAGCAAGAAATTTATCACGAAGGATGCTCAATTCTCACATCCCAGAGGAATGAAAAAGCCTCACAGATGAACATGCATGCAGATATATCCCCCAAGGGCCTTAACTCCCTATGCAGTCATAGAATCATGAAATATCCTGATCCCGACAACACCAAGGATCATCAAGTTCAACCCCTGGTCAGGCACAGAACCACACCAAGCGTGACATCCTGTGCCTGAGAGCACTGTCCAAATACATCCTGAACTCTGTCAGGCTGTGACCACTTCCCTGGACAGCCTCTTCCAGTGCCCAGCCACCCTCTGGGTGAAGAACCTTTTGCTAATATCCAGCCAAAACCTCCCCTGACACAACTTCAGGCCATTCCCTCAGGTCCAGTGACTAGGCACCACAGAGGAGAGATCAGTGCCTGCCCCTCCTCTACACCTGGTGAGAAAGTTGTGACTGCAATGATGTGTCCCTTGACTCCTTCAGGCTGAACAGACCAAGTGATCTCAGCCACTCCTCATACAGTTTCCCCTCAAGGCCCTACACCATCCTCATGGCCCTCCTTTGGAGCTTTCTCACTTTGCTTTTATGCAAAAGTGAGACAGGTAGTGAGTGGAGTAGCATATGCCAACACGTAAAACTGCACTGCTCAAAACCCCAGCTTAATAGGTGTTATTCTTCTTGATGTTGTACCTCTTATTCCGTACAAAGCCAGAAATGTCTTAAATTGAAAAACTGATAACACTCTCTTGGTTTATCTCCATGAAGCATCATGGAAAGGTGCATCTTCAGTATTCTTGCAAATATCATAGATTCTTCTTTCATTGATAGTTCCTTATCAAAATTATAGAAAACATACAACTCCTCTTTACTAAAAAAAAGTAAAAAGGAACTACAAAGCAACTTTGGAAACCACTTTTATAAATATATATATATATATATATATATATATATATATATATATATATATAATGTTCTAAATTATTAAAAACCTGTAAGAATTTTTAAAGCATTCATACAAAATGTTTATTCAAAGATTACAGAAACAAACACCTATGTTCTACAAATCTGTTCTAACCCTCTCTTACCATTTCCAAATTTAGTTCATCTAGTCCTTTTTGACTAGATTCTCAGCAAAAAATTGCTACCTAAAATAGGAAATACAGAAAAACACCATTTAATTTTGTCAGTTCCATTGTTCTGATGCAGGTTGTAATATCTTCTTTTCCTATAGCTATTTAGTTATTCTGAAGCACTGGTTTCACTTACACTTTCATTTAATAGCTCATCATCAAAAATTATCACTGTCAAATTGTAAGCACTATAATATGTACCTCTTTATCAAAATTACAACTTCTCTGCTGAAAACACTACCCACAAGGAAAGAAAAAAAAGAAAAAAGAAAAAAAGAGAGAGGGCAGATATGCCCTTATTTTCTGTAATTCCATGGCTTTATTCCTCTGAAAAATGAGAGGGGAAAAAAAATCCCATTTAATTGTTCTTCTGGTTTCAATATTTTTATTGAAAATTTTATAAGTAGTTATTAATAATAGTTTTATAGAAGTAAATGCAACATTCCATTTCTGGGATTTTCACCACAATTAAAGTTGTTAAAGCAGTTAGAGCTGCTTCTTCTTGTCTCCTGTTTCACACTCTATCTACCTTTCCTCACATCTTACCAGGCAGGGCTCAGCACATTACTTCCAGTCTTTTGACTACTGCAGACACTGCTGTGTGCTCCTGCTTTGTACCACTGCATGGTGCAGACATGCCCAGTTCTTGCAAGAGGTAACTTCTCTAAAAAAGTGTCATTGCAAAAGAGAAAAATAAAGGCAAAACAAAACTGATAATTCTGGATTGACAGCAAACCCAGATTAAAAAAATTATTACAGAGCAGTTGAAAATAAAGGTAATGCACAGAGAAGTTATTATCTACATCTTACTGTGCTTTTAAGATAATGTAGTAGTCAGCAGATGAAATTATGTTATTTCTTCTCTTTCTTAAAGAAGCCTTTGGCAAAGTGATTTTGTACTCACTAGAAACACCTTCTGGTTTTCCTCTGGCACAGCAGGAAAAAAGAAATGAAAACGTGATGTATAGTTGCATGCTCAGAGCTATGTCATCTTATTTTCTTGTAGAATTATAGAGTGCTCCCTGTGGTAACCTTACACTAAACTAAGAAAACATTTTGAGGTATTATCGTAGAGTTTTAAAGACAATGATACTTAAACACCAACCTAACTGCAGTATAGTTAAGGGAAAGTGCATTAATCCCATTTATTTGAGCCTGCATGAATCAATGGTTTGTTTTGCCCACCATCTCTAGAAGTCTGTACTGGTGGTTAAGAGAACAGCAACTACTAATTCAGTCAATTTCATATTATTGTAGATCAAAATGGGTGGACAACACTAGTATAACAATGTATCAGAAATTACACTCTTGTCACTAAACTTAAGTGGAGCACAGCTGAGTGCTTACATACCTCATTCATTCTTGATTCTATCTCTACTTGTATTTTTCTGATGGAAACGTCATTTCTCCAGCAAGGAATGACTGCAACTGAACATAAGCAGAAAGCATGCAAAGGCACAGGGAGTAGAACTACAAAGCCCACAGCCACCCTGCCTTCAAATAGATAATTGCAATTATTGCTGTCTCTTGCACAGAAGCCATTCTATCCTGGTAACAGAAAAATTCAAAGGAAGAGAGAGATGCCACATTTTAGGCAACATGCCTGAGTGATTTCTTAGACCAGTCGGACAAGGACAACAGCAGATCATGCTTGGTACTTCAGGTTGCTGTACTTGAAAAGATTTGGATTTGTTAGTCATTCCCTGCCCTTATTCCTTTAGAATCACAGAATTACAGAATGATTTGGGTTGGAAGGGACCTTAAAAAACACCTAGCTCCAATGCACACCCCTCCCCCAGGACCTCTCATTAGCCCTTTGAGGGAAGAGCGCAATGCTCACCAGTGACATGAAACAATGCTCTCACAGAAACGAGTTATGTAACTCTTTTACACCAATATACTGTCAGAGTCATGAATTAGAAAGAAAAGAGGTGTAAGAGGAAGAGCTAAGAGACTGGAAAAGGAAGGAGATGTGCTTGCTTCTGTAATTCTGTTCAGTCTCTCAAAGCCCTTTTTAAAAAAGAAAAGCTTATTTCACCTCTTGGGAGCTTTCTATCTGCTAAGGATATTGATTATGTTCCTTTCCATTTTGTCTCCCTGGGAATAATTTTATTTTTTGTACTATATACAGTTACAGGACCATGACTGAAAATAGATTGCCTTCTTACCAATTTTAATTTGAATGATTTTCCTGAAGTTTAGCTATTCAGCAAATAAGTGAAATTATTTTAGCACAAATTATATTTTCATAGACTTGGTCATATTACCTCAATTCAGCATCAGACCAAGAAATTAGTAAATTTTTTTTTTTTTGACATTCAGTGTTACAGACAGAACACAGCTCTGCATCCACTGGATACAAACTGAAGCAACAATTCATTTACATTTTGATGTAAATATCTTCCCCTCAAGTAATTTTTTCTTGAATCCATCAAATAGTAAAACCAGCATTTTCATTAACAGTCTTTCTATTGCTTATGTAGCAATGTTCTGTGAAGACTCAGGAAACTCAATTATTAATGAAGAGTTGAAAGTATGCTAGGGTGACACTGATGACCCAAATCTTGATATTTTTATTTTATAATTTTCTAGTAAAATATATGCTGCCAAAATTACATCCTGCTTTCTAAGGATGAACTCACAGAAAAGTGAAAATTTAATTCATGAAGCATTGTTCTGAATTATTTTTTCTAAAATTGTGGTTTTGAGTCAGGCTCTTTCCATTAATCCCTTGCCCCTTTTACAAGAGTTAGGTGAACAGGTAAGGCTTTTTCCCATTTTCTGCTCAGCTGGGAACTTAGGCAATGCTTCTCCATTACCACAACCTCATTCTGAAGCTACTTTAATTCTTAATGCCTTAATCACTTGTGCTTATTAAATTATTTAAAATGTGCTCCGAACAACAAAGGAAAGAAGGACCTTCCTTTGCAGATAATGAAGCAAAGGAAAGTTCTGGTTTCGCAAAACCTGTCGGGTTGAATGGGCAGCTGAGGAAAGATGCCCTTGAAAGGTTGTTTTATGCCTTTTGCCTTGTTTTTCTACTTACAGAAGAGGAAAATATAAAAATAGGTGAAACAGAAGCCACAGAGGTGTCTGTCATCTTGTAATAAATCTCTTCCTGAGAAGAAATCATTATATTTTCCTGGTTATGTTGATTTAAAATGTCTCATGATCCTCTTCATATTTAGTAACTCCCACACCTCAAGGGTTACAAAAATGAGGCTACTGCTCTGGTGTGATCACAGCACCACATGCCCTAAAGGTTGCATTAGGAGGAGGAATCAGTAGAGATGATACAGTATCTTCTCTACTGATGCCTCCTCCTAAAAAGCTGTAAAGCAGGTAGCAATACCAGGAAAAGGGAGGAGTTCAAAGCCCTTATTTTCTACCAGGTAATGAGCGACAAGCAGGGGTCTCTAGCAGGGGACAGGTTTAAACATGCAAAGAAAGGGCCAGTGACCACATAGGGATGCCACATGGGCATGGCACGAGGACCAGCGACTGTGTCAGACCTTTGAACAACCTGTGTTCCACAGGGCTGCAAAGCACTGACCAAACCCATACATTAACAGCTGCTAACTAGGGGAAGAACATAATCCATCTTACCTGCCAAAAACCAGCAAGTACTACCAGTCTTCATGGAGAAAGTCCCACATTATCACAGAGGGTGGGACGTGGGAGGGATGGTACTCTCCTTTTTTGTAGTCTTCCCCTCTGCTCCCAGGCCTAGTCTCCCTCTTAAGGCAATCCCTTTAGCAAAGTTTATAAAGTATTAAACTTTGTTCCAGGAAAATGAAAAAATAAGCTTACAATGTTAAGATATATCTGTGCGAGCAATGCAATAGATTGTTAACTATGTAATAGAAAGGAAGTTTGGAAGAAACATTACAACTATAAAATACAACTATGAAATGACCACAACCTCACCGAGAACACAGATGGGCTTTGTCAAAAACCAAACAAAAAAAACCCAAACAAACAAGCAAACAAAAAAAAAAAAACCAAACAAAAACCACCAAAAAGGAAAAAAATTGGTAATAATATCTGTATTATTACCAAAATAAAAAGCCAACTTTTTTTCCACTCATCTGAAGATCATTTTTGATATATGTACTTTGTAATGTTCTATTACATTGCCATGTATAAAGAATATTTTGTGTTTCATGACAATAGAGGCAAATCTTGATTATTTTGCATTTCTTCTATTAAACACTCAACAGAGACCTCAAAGGAAACAGTGGAACCTACCAGAATTCTCAGAAGTGACAAGTAACATGCAAACTGCAGAGTTTGTGCTATTTGAATAACCTCCCAAAACTAGTCACCAAACAAATCTTGAAGTATATTTGAATTTCATGTGTATATAACTACTTAAGTGTGGTAAATATAATAACATTTGCAATTTTGTGATTTGTGACCTTTTTTTTCCTTAGTAGAAAGGCAACAACACTAAATCAGCAATACATTATTACTACACATTATAGAAATTATCAAGGGTGAAATCAAATTTATTGCAGCTGTAACACTTCCAAAAGAGAACAAGAATCTGGACGTGTGCCCGAGAACACACTTTGGGCTGTTGATCACATGATCTTCAAATAACTAAATTAATTTTGTTGTAAAAAAATCCTTAGGCATGCTAAATACCAAAACTAAGGCTATGAAAGTAATTTCCAGATTGAGAAGAATGTTTTCTTTAATTTCTTTTAAGATTATCCATAGCATCCAGCTTTCTAACATGAAATGCAAATATACTTTCTATCAATTATAACCTGTATTTATTCAAAAGAAATGATGACCACCATAAATAAAAAGCCTGATTCAGCTCATAGATGAATGCACTTTATCAAAAACTGAAATCATCTAGGGAAAGAGGAGACTTCCAGAAAGCAGGAAAAGCAGAAAAAAACTGGTTTGTCTTCTAAAATCCACCCCCAGAACGTCCCAGGTGGGATATTACCGCCCACATGCCAGTTACTCATGGGCTCCAATTCAGAAAAGCATACCTATTCAGGAAAGCACTTAATTAAGCACATGCTTATATGCTTTTCTGAATCAGGTCCATAGTACCATAGGAAATGGGTATAACAGACATAAAATGCATGAGTAAAAGTAACTGAGAACTTAGCTCCAGAGCATAAGCTTTCATTTACGTACCTTTATATTTTCAAGATATGATGCACTGCTTAAAACATAGAACAGCTGAGCTTGCTACTCTGTAAAGTGCAGCATAGACAAAAGGAGACCTGAGCATAATCAGATCCTAGGACCCAGTTGGTATTCCTCACATGCCTAACCTATTACAAAGAGTGCTGCAAAAGATGCAGAGCATCTTTTGTTCACATTATTTAATTTTCCAGCAGATGGATGTCTTTGGGTACAAAGGGTGAGAAATGGCTGGTGGCCAAAGAGCTGTTTGTCACCTGATTTGAATCTACTGATGCACACCCAGCTAGAGCCAGCACAAACAGGGAGGCAAGGAAGGAAACAACTCCATTGACATGTTGATCAAGCAACAGGGAAGATGTTTTCAAGAAGGTCCCTCCTTTTTCACTAGCAGCAGTACAGAGCAAAACCTTTTCGTTTTCCCTTCCTTTCAATGATGCTCTCTGAGAAATCCAAGGCTGCAAAAGAGGGCGCCCACCAGCAAGTGAAGTCGCTCAGCAGCTGCTCCAAGCAAAGCAGTAAGCTGACTGAGGACACACAAGGGGCCAGATGGATTAAGAACAACTGGCAAGGTCTGAAAAATGCCAAGTTTAGATATGCTGTCATATCTGCATGTGATTATAAACCAGTAGGAAAACCCTGCGGTCTGCACTGGGGAAACCCAAGTCTTAGAATGGTAATTATGCCTATGTATGGGTACACCAGACCCCTCATTTAGTTTCAAATAACTGTTTTGCTAAAAAGGGATTCACTTAGTTCACACTGACTTTCTATCGTTAAAAAATAATTTTAAGCTGAATCAAAGTATGTAACAGCTTAATCATTCAAAACTTTTCACTGAGAGCCACAAAGTTTAAAAATACACTGCTGCCCACAAGAGCTTTGATCAAAGAGATAAATGCCTGATTTGGAATTTCCTTCAATGCAAGAGAAATATTATTTTAATATATGCTGCATTTTCATTCCCTAGCAATTTTTATTAACACTGAAAAACAGCCGAAATTTTAAGTACTGGATACTCTAAACTTTGTATTTCACAAACCAGAAGCTACACGAACTCTCATAACATTACTAACATATTTTTGCAATCAGTCCATCTATTAAAATGCAGAGGGTTTTGTACAATTCAATTGCAGTGTTATTAAGCATACTTATTCAATTCAATCTTGAAAATCTGAAAGCCACGGTAAGGAGTTTAGTTACACTTGTCAAATCACAACATCATGCAACAAAACCAACAGAACAGTTCTTGAATGGGCAGCCTTCATGAACTGAGATCCTGATGGCCAACCCAACCCTATGTAATGGAAAGGTGTGTGTAACCTGAGCAGAACACCAGGGCTGCAGATGTACTTCAGAAAGAGAAACAAGGTTCTTTTCAAGTCACAGCAAAATGACAAGTAGGTAGGACAGAAACAGCAGAGAGCTGCAGAGTCTGTGCACCAATGAATGCATCTCTACAGTAGTCTAACTTGGAATTTCTGAAGGCTTTATTTATCATCATGCAACAATCACTGAAGGATCTCTAAAGGATGCCATATCAAGCAAGAAACCAATGCATGCAATCATGCAGCAGTTTCTTTACTCTGTGCATTTAGTATGGGAAATAATAATGCAGAAGTTCCTCTTCTCTGAGTAAGAAGACTAGAGTCTAACAGCTTCTCTGTTTGAGGTTGTTTCCTTCTGTGGACCTCAAAGCACGTCACATCCTACAACCATACTAATTACAAATACTCTGGGTTGGATTTTCATTTTTCCTCATAATTCTCTTGAACTCATTCTTTGCACCAATTTCTCTTACTAGCCAAAATACAGACACAACAAGTGTTTGCAGACTCATGCTGAGTGCACACGCTATTGCAGTGCAAAAATGTTTGATTACATTTCAAAAAATTTGCCAGATTTTCTCTCACCCTTAGGTTGAATTTGCTCAAATGACAAATATTTCCAGTGTGAACTACATAACACTGGCACATAAAGTGTATATACTTGTTAATTTCACTGCCTAATACAGTGAAGGGTCTCTAGGGTTTGCTTTGGTTGCCATGTATTTTGTTTCTTTGTTTATTGTTACTTTGACAGTCAAGAATTTTCTACTGAATTAGCAGATGTTTACTGGTTTATCAAAATTCAATCTTTAAAGTATTAACATACTTCAGTATTTAAACAGTGACTTTTTTGTTGGAGATGTAAGAGATGCTAAAACAAATTCATTAAAAAGCTATTTTCAAAACATTTCTACTAAATATTATACATTAAAACATTTACACTGACAGTAAGTGTGACAAGTGTGTTTCCTTATATGGTACAGAGGTAGATAGGGATAGAAAGAAGATTGGGTGGAGCAGAAACATATTTTCCATGCTTTCTTATTATACCATCTAAACCAGAACCCTTTTACGCTGATTGTGCCATAATGATTTCTACTTCTCTGCAGCAAAAAGGCACATCTTTTTTGCTACACATCCCTTGTGTGGGTACTGAGCGGAGAAAGCACAGCATTAATGCCTTGTTTTCTAGTAAATACTGTCATTAGAATAGTGTGTATTAGTAGCTTCCTTCAGGCAACTATGGGAAGTACAAAAAGCAGAAAAAAGTTGAAGGATGGTTGCAAGCCCACATGACATCTACGCAACTATGTATCATGTCAGTGAAAAATAGTGCCAAATAGTACACACTGATACCGTTATTGCACTTTTTGTATTCACTTTTTATTAATGCAGAGCAGTCCTGTCTGTTCCAGGAATGCAAGAATGATCTATTCCGGCATTTGCTTGCCATGTGGAAGGCAGCTACAGATTCTCTTAATTTCCAAAATGGATCTTTTCTCCGTTTCCCCTTTAATCTTACATCATTAAGTCTCTGACTTACAGGGCATTATACCTTCACAGCACGTACCATATGATGTTAAATGGGAAGCCCTGGGAATAAAGCCAAGTTCCAGTGGAGCTCATGTATTCAAATTCACAAGCATGATTTACCCTGGAACTGGGTAAATCACTCATTGGGCTTCTCTAATTTGAATGGAAGCATTTTCTTCTGGAAAAGCAGAAAAATCATATATGCAAACTTACTAAGAGACATTACTAACATTTACAGGTGAGAAGACAGTGTAGTCTTTTCCCCCAGCTGGACAAAGCCTACTGTAGAAGAAGAGGAAGACAATGGCAGGAACTTTTTTGGTCTTCTCATGACAGTAAACTCTCTATGTAACCAAGTACAAAGGCCTCATCTCTGTAGCAGGATTTGTAACAGAAAAGATTAGCACAGAGGTCTTTATCACCATCATAAATCACCCTTCTTTACACAAATTTACACACAAACGTTTGCTGCCTGCTTTGCACTGTGGCATCTGTTGAAAACCATATATTCGGACCCCAAACTTCAAAGGTAACTGTTTATGTTCTCCTGAGCGAGACAAAAGGAAAGATATGAAAAAAACCCCACAAAAACCAAAACCAAACAAAACAACCTAAAATAAAGATTAGACAGCTGGAGATTTTCTCTGCATATACTTAATACATCTGTGCCTCTAATGAGCTTCAAGACTTTTATAATGGTCTGATTGTCTGAGATACATTTTTTGTTAAGATTAAGCTCAAAAGCTACCACTGAGCAGCAGCAGAATAGCAGGAATTGATTCTCCCATTCTCTCCCAGCAACTAGTAGAAAAGGATAAGTGAATACTAGGAACAGACATAGTTAGCTCCAAACATCAGACAATGTTCCAATGGCCTCCCCTAGATGACATACATTTCATTTTTCAAGTATTACTCAGTCATGGCACTTTGATGTTTTGCTACAGCAGAAGCACTGGTAAGTATAAAAAATGAAAAGTAAACAGAGTGGCTTAGTGAAACCAACAGCCAAGGAGCCCTGTCCGTATTCTTCACTCCAGCAGGCAGCATTGCTGCATTTCACTTTTCTACATTACTTGTATATACTTGGTCAAAGAATCCTCACAGCCATCATTTACATATTTGGTTACTATTTTTTCCCCATGGATGCTATTTTCCACCTTTTGCTTTCTTTCAGCACTGAAAATTTGCAGGAAAATCACCCATAACCCATGCATTCCTATGTATACTCTCCATTGATTATTTCCTCTGTGAAAATGTAAATTTTCCAAAAGAACTGAAGTAAATATTACAGATCTTGATATTTTTTATTTTCTTTTTCTGAAACCATCCTATCAGCAAGTATAATTTCTGTGACTGTGAAGCACTCAGCTGAAAATCTCATATGTTTTGAAATGCTACAGCGTTCCTGGTTAGGCACTGCATCACATTTTCACTCAAGGCCTCAAGAATGTCTCTTGAGACTGCTGGAAATCACAGGACAGCTAGTTGGTTAGCTCCTGCTCTTGGCATATGCCAGATGGATTTCTGTAACTGGTGATTTTAAAGAAGCTGGGCTGCAGCCCTTTCACAACCATCTGGCATCCTTCCTCTTCGGTACATATCGTGTTAGGTGAAACCAGACAGAAAGAAATATAGCACTGCCCCTGGGATAATTACATTTATTTCTCAGCTCCATACTCTTACAGATAAGCTTGTTGAATTCTGCAGCATGATTTTCAGCATGATTTGCAGATCCACAATCCAGTACCACAATCTGCAGTACTGACAATATTATTGCAAGACCGGTTACAAATGGAACTCAACATAGACGTAAAATTTTAGAGGTCTTTTTGACCTGCACAGTAAGCATGAGAAATTAATTCATCCATTAAGGAACATGCAGTACAAGCTTTCTGACCATTATAGTCTGGTTTTTATCATTATTTATTTTAGCATGTTGACCACATCAAGATTTTCATGTCTGACAAAATACACAATTTCCCATACATCAGAGAACATGAAAGTAGTGATTAGCACAACCTAAACATACTTCTTTTTTTTTTTTCTCCTACTCTTTTCAAGTGCTGACATAAGCTTTTTGGATGGCAGCTCTGCTTGATACCCTACTGATGGACTTTCAACAAAACGTGAATTTACCACCTGCATAACTCTGTTGGAATCAGGCTCTAGATTTGCATTCAATTTTTGTAGGTAAGTGGTTAATTACAGCTGCATTGCTACAAAATTTTCCAAATGCCTATATTCTATGCAATTCCAAGTCTTCTTTCATCAATACACAGGTATTTATATCAAAATATAAAGCAGATCTGTAGACTATCAACTGGAAACAAGTCACTTGTTAAAATCTATTTTATTTGGTAGTATGTCTTGTTACACAGTTATTCAGTCTTACTTATCACAGCTCAACACCAAAACTTCCAGCAGAACTCTTCAGATGGTTAATGTCCAAAACAGAAGCTATTCAGCTGCATCAGAAAAGCAGATGAAGTGTACCATTACTGCAATACATCTGCTTCCATAGACATCTTTGAAAATACAGTTTAATTACATGCACTGAGAGATTTTCAGTAAATAGTTCAGTATAAAGTTCTCAAAATGCTGGCTAATTCTACCTACTTTAATCTAAAATTAGGTATTATTTTAACCTGGGAAGTTCAGGTCAATGTTTAGTCTTCATGTGTTTGCTTTTATCAAAATTGAGGACTGTTGAACCCCAGTACTAAGAAGAAAGAACTGAAGAGTTTATGGACAATCAGCCAATGGTGCATCACGTAACTGCCCTTGATCTCACAAGTATTATTTCCTCTGCTTCTACTTACAGTTTCCAGTTATTTTCAGATTAAATCTATTATCTTGCAAGGAAAATGTATAATTTTCCTTCAATTAATTAAACTCTGGATTCCTTGACTTAAAAGAAAGTTATGCATGAAATGCAATACGGTATCAGCTTCTTGAAAGCCTATGATTTTCCCATATGATGTGATGCCCCAAGGAGTATGGTTTAAATTATCATTTACTACAGTTATTAATAAGCATTCCATTTGAAATGACCAACTCACTCTTGCACCTTCAAAGCTATGGAATGAGGGGATAAAATTAGTTTCATTTTTTATGAAACTTCTAGATGCAGGTGCCACACTACAGAGGCTACAGGTTAATCATTAGTTTTACACTGATGAGGTAAAAACTCATTATGAAAGCTCTTTAACCTGGGCAATGACTTTGAGAACACGGCAGACAAGCAGTTAGATCACAGGATAAACAGCAGCAGATCTGCATGTCCATAACCCACCAAAGCTCCAGTACCACCACAACCACTATTACTACATGGGAGAAAAAGTATACAGAATACATTGCTCCCTCTGATGGTAAAACCCACTGAATGACAGAACATTTCCACACATTTCATTATGGAATTATTTCAATTTCACTGTTTCAAAAATTGTCATACTGTCAAGTTTATTTCACAACCGAAAGAAAACAAACTAGAAAGGAGAGGAAATCACAGCCCATTCCACTCAAGCAAACCTATGAACCAGCCTGAACTGCTGGGGAAAGCAATGTGCTGCATTCAAGGCACAGGCTGCTGGAAGAATTTTAACAGAGTAAGAATCTTTGAATGGATGGGAAAAAGGGCAAGAAGAGGTTTTCCTAACTGCTTGAGAGCCACTACGAGGATCATGACTTAGTGAGCAAGTTCTTTCTCATACTTGATCCTATCTGGGCAGGTAAATGCACAAATCCTATTTGCACAGAGTCAGTAAAAAGGATCCCTGAAAAACAGTTAAAGCATAGATTACTGGATTTTGAACTGCAAGCATAGGTTGACTTTTTAATGGATGGCTTTTATTATCTACACTGCTATGTCCAGCAACACAAGGCTCCCCAGACTATGGGCTGCTACTGTGTAAATCCCCAAAATTCTCAGGCGGCAGCCCAACACATTTCACTGCAAACCATGAGTAGTCCCACAGGGAAGGTGACTGCATGGCAAACTGAAACTTGAAAACCTGTGTAATTTTTTAACAGCACTGCTAACTGAAATAAGAAAAACATTCTTTTTCATTTCAGAATAAGTGATGTTTGCTTTAGTTACTTCTCTTGCATACTTTGACTGAATCACATAAAGAAAAATTTCATGTGGCCCAGGACCAAAGACTAAAGATTTAAAGCCAAGTAAGGTTTCACAAACACAGGAACAACTAAAGACCTCCAATATAAAAGATGCTCTTTTTCATGAGAGAAATTCCATTAGTCACTGCTTCCAGTACCAAATCCAAACCAAAACAAAAAAAAAACAGAATAAAAAATCAGCTAACATCCATTCTAAAGGGAAAGATACGATAAACTAGATTTGTTGCCGTATTTAAGAAATGGTTTGTTCAGTCATTGCTTAAACACACTTTGTTTCTTAGTTTCTCAGCTAGAGCTTGCCTTTATAAGAGTAACACTCCAACACAAATCCCTGGGTCTCTCAGGTGCAAGCTGCTTCATATTTGGGCTGGTGACTCCTTTGAGTAAAGCACAAGCACTGCTGAAGTCCAAGTGCTGGCACAAGGCAAAGAATGCCACCATAACAGTATTCTCATAGAGCATCAGGTGTTGCTTTCAAGAGCATGGAGGAACATGAACAAATCCTAAAATTCATTATTTAACAAATAAATAAATAAATAAATATATAAACAATATGAGTTTCATAGTGCTATCCCATGGGATATGGGATCCTCTGGGACAAATTCTTCCCTAAGTTATATTATGGTAAAACTATTTCTATTTACTGTAGTCAAAACATTTCAATGCTTTTAATGTCTTCACATTGCTAAAGATTTAACCAAGTATAAAAGACACGGATGTGAGTGTGGTTTAATGGATCGGCATGTGCCCAATGTGTTTAAGACATATTTTATAAAATAAGAAATTAGATTCTTTGCTCAGCATCATTTTATTATTTAAAAATTATTTAATATTTCTCTCTGTCATTCTTTTCTTATTTAATACAAGTTGACTTACAAGTTAACCACTTGGGTATGGAGGCAGAGCTCAGATAAAAGCTACTGTAAGGAGAAGAAAAAAACCATGACTGTTACATGATGCTGAATAAATATTAGCCACAACCACAAATCATTCAGATGTATTTGCTAGTAAGATATTTCTGAAATTATTGCTTTTATTTTGTACTGTATTTCCAAGTCTTTTCCATAACCGTATTTAAGCACATGCCTAACTTAAAGCACATGAAAAATCCCATTGATTTAAGTGGGCTTAATCACATCCCCTAACTCCCACACATTCTCCAGCACACTGCTGCATCTGGACATTTTACAATAATCAAATGAGTAGAAACGAAATGTATGTTCAGTGCAAATGATGCTTTTCATGTGAAAATGCAGACTTAGTTATTTAATAGGCATGAAGGCACTGGGCACTTAGTTTTGCAAAATTAAAAAGCTAGAGAAGATTGATTTACTGTCATGTTGTTGATTTTTTTGTTTTCATTACAAAACCCTGACCCCTTTTTATTGAAGGAGAAAGTATTTCTGAACATGTTAACTTCACCTGGACACCCGGACTTTCTTCAAAATCAGAAGCCTAAGCTGATGTACAATTCCTGTGCTAAGGAAATTTGTATTTTTATATTCACAAATAGGACAGACATGGACACATTGGGAAATTTTATGAGTAATTCTAAGCTAAAATTCAATATTAAAATCAATTAGAAGTATAGCATTTATAAATTTCATGTTTTAAATGCCTGAACAAGTGTCATATCATACAAGCAAAATTCACCTGCAGAGCTTGGAATGTGTCTGTCAGATTGTGATGATCTATTCCAAAAAGCATAATTTATATAGAGAGACAATAATTAGACTGACTCGTATGTTCCAAATCTGATGTATGCATGCATACATACAAACCTTTTCTTAGGTGAACAGGTCCTTGTGGAATATTCAAAGAAGGTCTAAGCTAGACCAGTTTTCAGGCCTTGAAGACCATTTTTTCCACCTGCAAATTTTTGCCATTATTTTTTTCTAGAGGTGTTATCTGTTACAATACAATCGAAGTCACCTTTGATATCCATAGCACATCACTAGTAATAGGGAATTTCATGCTCCAGGACCCCTGGAGACCCCCGTGCAGAAGATGGTATCTACCTTGAGGAAAGACCATGTAGCTTATGGCAGTGGCAATTTTCCCAAGTAGTTCTATCCCTAGAATTCTAGTCTGGAGCTTCTCTGGAGCCAGAAATACCAGCTAAAACATATATAGTAGCTATGTGTCAGTCCTTGTCAGCAATCCAAGGACAGTATGTGACAGGAGAATATTTTCTTTTACTGGTTCTCCTTGTTATTAAATAAAGCCCATACAGTGTCTTACCATTTAAACCTCTGATACTGACATGGTAACATCTTCCAGGGGACAGGCAGAGAGCTGAACCAGAAGAAAAATGACAGTGACAATGACAGGAGCAGTTCTGCTTGTTTGCCAACCCCTCTTTTCATTCCACGTTGCAAGTTTACAAGCCATAGATATTATTCTGTAGAATTCTCTTGGACACATTTTTAAGAGATTGCCTCTTTCGCTTTTAAAGAAACGTGCTTTCAAATTAGAATTTTAATCAACTCAGAAAAAAATGTGCACTTCTATTATATGTATGCAAAAGTGAACATTTTTATCTTTAATGCCAAACTATTTCTCCAATGATATGCAATTCATATGACACACAAGTCAACTCAGTTTATTCTGCATGTTAAAATGCATTAATTGCTTTTGAGTGCAGTCTCATTTGTTCTGTCCCATTTGGTAAATGACAGAAATAAAATATATATAAAACTACTAACGTAGTTTGAAAAAAGTGCCTTCAAATTTAAGAGTGGTGTATTATTGTATAAAAATGACAGAATGCTGAAGTGGTAGAGGACAGAGGAAAGAGCAAAAAAAAAGTGTGTGTTCATAGAAGTTATATCATATGTAAACGTTTCTTTCACAGCTGAAAGAAAACAGTAGTGATGTTTCTATCTCAAATTCCTATCAGATGAGAGAAAAGGAATTATGGTATTACACTTTATTCTTGATCTACTGTAATTCAAAGTGGGTGATATTTTTGGATCCTCTACGGCAAGCCACCTCTCTGTGCCAGTTATTGTGTCTGTAGAAAGGAGGGAGTAAAATACCTAAGCAATTTTCAAAAATACTTTGAAATAAACCCTCAAAAAGACAGGTTAGTTTTCTATTACTTTCTATTACAGCTGACTTGAAGGTATGCCTTTTTTCTTCAATGACTGATTTTAATTAAAAGCAAAATAATTACTCATTAAGAAAACTAGTTTTTTTCTTACTAAATCCATAATTTCTTCACTTACTTATCTTAAATGTTCTTTGCTTTCATAACTGAAGTATTTGTGCATATTTCCAGCATTTCATGACCAGAAGTTAGACCAGATAACTTCCAGATACCTTTTAAGCAACATCACTAACCTGAGAAGATGAATTGCCTGTAATATTCGAAGTCCTACAAATACTGATATAGCAGAAATAAGGACCACCACATTATGCTGCAATGCACAACAGTGAAACAAAGCATTTTAAAAATCAGTTAAAGACTTGAAACTAATATTCAATTCTTTTAATGAGCTCCAGCCAAAGTATTAGCAGGCTGCCCACCCCAGAGGTGGGGAAGATTAAATGCTGCAGGTACGGGGCTTGTGCAACAGAGAAGTAGCTGCAGCTGAAAACTGATCTGCGAAGGGTTCACATCTGACAGCTTTACACATTAAAGCAAGGCAAAAACAGGGAAAAAACGTCCAAAAAACATTGTCAAGGATCGTCCATCTGCAAGTGGGCCACAAATGCAAGTAACGGATATAACAGTCTGTACAATCTGATAAAAAACAAATAACTTACCCAGGGCACAAGGGGGATGATTGTCCAAATGTCACAAAAATAAAAAACCTGTTCATTCAGGTTTAGCTTCACATCTGCTAGTGTCCTGTCCTACAGCACTGCAATCTATTGTTTAATTCTAGGTTAAAATGAAGTAATCTAAATATGCAGGCTGTTATATAAAAGAGCCAGGGGATGAAATTACACCAGTTTCTAATAAGGCCCTTTGAAACCCTAAACTAGCAAGTTAGCAGCCAAATTGTTCTTCTTCTACTAATACAGACTGAACAGAAAGCAATGACTAAAAGAGACAAAACAAAGAGTGTAAACCTGTAGTTCTCAAAATCCTAAGTGTATCTGCTATACCAATGCACACCAAAGGACTAATTTTTTTTAGGTCCAAAAAAATTATCATTTTATTTACCATCTCCAAGACCAGTCTTGAAAAACTTTTGTCTCCCTCTGCTAGGCTCTTCATAAATACAAGATCTGTAAAATTTCCTTCTTTTCCATTTCAAAACAAATAGAACTTTTAATATAGCTTCATCTGTCCATGTAAGACAAATTTATGTGGTTTTAAGTATTCTTTCACTTGCTAAGTGGCAGCCTTCATCTCGTGACAGACCTCCCACCAGAACATGAAAAGGACTATTTGGTTATTTTATTCTGTCTGTGAAATACATGTCTTACTATTTTCCTCTTTTTAACTCAGAATACTGTTAACTGAGATGTCCCACAAATTTAAAGAAAACCCCATGCGTGGATGTACAAATATATTCTGCATCTGAATTGGAAAGAAAAAGGGAGTTGTGAGCTTTTTTGGACACACACCCACCCTAGAAAGTACAGTAGAATGACAAGCCTCATCCCAGCTGCAAGGATGCACAAGATCTCGGCTGCACCTGATGGATCCCAGCTCACCTTCGCATCAGCTAGTAAACTGCCTCATTTTCCTGCTGGTCTTCAAAACAGAGATATTCTCCTCTTCAGTTGTGAGTAAAGACAGAAAAGCCAAAGTGTAATAAACTCTGTTCTGATTTTGACTCTTTTTCTTGTTGAATGATCTTAATTAAGACTTGATTCCCCCACCTCTGCCACCCAGTAGATGGCAAAGGAAAGGGTGAACAAGAGTTTTCCCAGTACAGAAGTTCTACAGCACATCAATTAGGCAAGTAGACTAATGGTCAAAAATAAGAAAAACAAATAAATTACTGACATAATGTAATAAATTGTACGTATATATATTACATCTAATCAAGCAGGCATCTCAGAAAACAGCAGCGGCTCAATTCAGTCAAACACAACTCTTCAAAGGCTCTGAGAACAGGGGAGCACAGATTTCTAAAGCAGCGTGTGGTCTTGCAGTCATTGTTCTGAGACAAAAGAAGAATTTATTTTTCATTTGGCAACAGGGATGCTGCGCTCATAGGTATGATCATGTAAGTTTCACCTAACTGATACACTTTCAGGATAGGAATCACAGAATCAATCATTTCTTATTGGTGTTTTTCTTTTGAGTTAAAATCAAAATAGTGATCTCAAACTTATGGAGAAGACTGTCAGAATAAAAGCTACACTATAGTATATTATGCTTCAGGAGGATCATCTACTCAGAAAAGTCAGAATAATTTCCTTTCTTTAAATAAAAACTTGAAAATTAATCTTGTTCACTGTGTCAAGGAACTGTGCTTGGCTTCTTTTCCCAAGGATAAAAGATTCTTTAATGAAATGCCCAGGGAAATTAATACAAAAAAGGGAATCTTTCTCTTCAGAAAAATCAACTGTCCATCAAACACACCATGCAAAAGCAAACACTTTCTAACCCATCCCAGCTGCAGAGAAAGGAAGTCTTTAAAGTAACCAAGGACTAGAGTATTCAAAGCCAAGGTACCAGCACAAGTTTGAGCACAGGTCTTGCACTCATGCTTATGCAAACAACCTAATACACATGCAACACAGGCTAGATCCTTATGCTCCATGAATTTTCATGATCTAAACGTTATGCATTTATCTCCCAAAAGAAATTTTGAGGCTGGAATGAAGTATTATGCTCCCTGAACACATCAAGAATTAGAAATCCTGCCTGATGGGCAGAAACTGCCCAGAGCTAACCAGCATAAAACACATTAACCAGTACAAAACACTACAGCAACACCTCAAGCAGATGCATCTGTTACCTTCGCAGAGTTTGAACCACCAAAGCCTCCTGATTCCTGGGATTTCTATCCCACAGACATGCCCTGTGGCTTTTAAAGAACTAAGCCAAAGACACTATTTTCTTTTTTTGAAAACTGGCTGAGAGAGGAGTTTAACCATGATGCAACAGTGAAATGGCTTTTGAAGTTGGGAAATGAAGGCTTAGTGCCTGCTCTAGGCAGACAGGCCTCACACAATTCCTTTTCCCAGGACAGTGCCCAAGCTCCTGGTGATATTTTAGTCTCAGTGCCCACCTGGATAAAGGGAGTGATGAAATGGCTCTCCCACCCATTACCTTCAAGTTCTGATATCGTTAGTGAAGAGGAAGAAGAATAAACTTGTCTTGAATCATATTTTTCTGTTACATTAGCATAAAGACAGCAAATCCTACCTTTGTATGCACACAGCACAGATTTCACCTCAGTTTGCAGTCTGCAGACCATTTTCACATTTTGCATAAAGCTATGTAGAAATTATGAATAATACTACAGAGATTATATTAGGATGCGTTAGTAAAACTGCTTCTAAAATATGTATTTATCAGGCATCCAGTGTTGCAAAAACATTTTAACTACTATGGAAAGATATTTTTGCAGTAAGCTAAACTGGCTCATCTACTTTCTATTAATAACTACACCATGAATACTCCACAGAAAAATTGTTTCACAAACTGCAAGAGATGAACTTCTGCCTAATCTTTTATAACCTTTATAAAACTTTATTAAATTATGAAGCCATGTAGCTTTTACAGGCTCTAAAGTTTTGCTTGGGAACACTTTAAATACATAAATATGTGCAGCTGTCCCAAGTTGTGCCACCATGGGGACTTAAGACACTGTTAAGACTTTCCAGTCCTGTACCATTTAAAATGGGTAATAAAACTCTAGTCCAAGGTAAAGTCTCAGATAGGAGCTACCCAGCCAGGAGCAAAGTACTCCTTATTAAAGAAAATTACTGACACTTTAAAAATACATGCAACTCTTCCCACTTCCTTGCACTTGTGTTACCCATAAAAGTCTCCTAAAAATTTTTTAAAAAGATTCAAAAATAAATTTTTTTATATATATATATTTTCAAACTAGTTTATTGCAGGATAACCACCTTCAGCCTGTCAGAAATAGAAATACTAAATCCCTTTGCTCATTTTTATTACACTAAGTCCAAGTTGAGAATTGCATGCACCATGGTACTGGAAAAATGTGTCCCTATTGTGACCAGTAAGAAACTGCAGAAAATTAAGATGCTAAAAAGCCCAGTACATTGGATGGCAAGCCCAAATAGCTTTGAATTTGCTCAGAACCTGCTGCCTCCTCAGAACTGGTGGTGAGGAGGTCTGGAGATGATATTCTTAAAGGCAAGGAAAAGTAAGAAAGGAAAAAGAAGAAATGTCCACCCCATTTTTTCCAGAAATGCCATCAGTGACAAGAATAATTTTCCTCTGACATGGGACAGGGGGATAGACTATCAATTCTCACAATCCCCTTGAAATCCAAGAGAATCCTGAAAAAAAAAAAATGTATGTCATCTGCCACAGTCTGACCACTTGAAATATTTTGTTTCTGGTTTTGGTAACCCTTGATTTGGAAAAACTGACAGACCACTGTGGATACACATTTTAATGCAATTATTTGAACAAGGCATACCACTGTGCATGTTTCTAACATTTGATTCTTCCAATGTAGCTTAATTATATCCCTCCAACAACTGTAGTTCTGCAAAATCTTATATAACAAAGATCTTGTTCTTTTCGACAGGGGAAAAAGATTAAAACCACTCATTTATTGTATAAACTAAAAGTTTCAAAACTAGGAGCTAGGAAGGTTTCCTCAGATGTGATTATTATTTTCAAATCCAAAGTAAAATCCTTTCACACAACTTGGTTGAACAAAGTTCAATTTATTCTATTCAGTTTAACAACATTTTTACTTACTGACTGTTCACTTAGATCTTGAGAGTCTTCCATTGAGGTTATTCACCCTTCTTTTCCTCCACAAGATGAAATTATCTTCCTTTCAATTTACAGCTCAGTATTCTAAATTAAAAGAGAAAATTAAAAAACCGACACGTTAGTCTATGGTCCTCAATTCTAATGCAAATCTGAAGTAAACAAACACCCTAACTGAGGCTGTGGTTTCACTAAAACCTAAAGTAAAATTCCCATATGAAGACTAATTTCTTGTAAAGTGCTTCAACACCTTCAGTATTATTTTGTGAACTATCTAAAATACACCAATAGCAACAGGAACTTTTCCTTGACTCCTCTAAGAGAAACAATAGATCTGAAAACAAAACAATAAAGAAGCTAAATGTTGAATACAGGCATCTGTTTAAGTAGTCAACAAATGGTAACTATTGAGAAAACATCTTAGAAAGGCAGTTATAGAACAGAACTGCTTAATACACATTTAATGATAACCTCCTAGCCATTAAGTGTCTGACAGAAGAAAAGGTTATTATGTAATTATCAGCATGAAGTCCCCTCTCTAAGGTTCATTAAATTCCTTTAGGATTAAATTAAATACACAAAGTGGTTTGTAACAAGTAGCTCCCTACAAAGTGCTAAGTGACACACATTATCCTAATTATCTGCTATGTCTATGCCTTCTCTAATACGGTGACTCATTCTCATCAAATAGGGAGACCTTCAGCAGGAAAATTCTATTTTCCAGGAGTTCTGCCTGTGAATAATCATGGTAACCCTAACTATAAAGCCACATGATTATACTACAATCTCCATTCTCAGAAAGTATCCATTTTGGAGTTATGAAAATTTGCATAGTTTAGGGGAAAAAGAAAAGTGACAGGGATATTTCATATATGAAATAATCATATTGCATATCAAAGCTCATGTTGCATATTGCGTATCAAAGCTCATGTTACAGCAAAAAAAAAAAAAAAAAATCAGTATGTAAACATATGTGTTAAGGAACCCAAACATCCTGGATTTGCTTATCAACATTACCTAGATTTGTTTATCAAGAAGGTACCACAAGGAATTACCTGGGACTATACTCAATAACATAAATGTGTCATGGATCTCTGCTTTAAATTCTGACCAGCAAGCACTAATAAACGCAGCCAAGGGTAAAATATGTACAGGTGTATTGGCACTTGCAGAGTATTTCAAAGGAACCAAAGCCATGGAACCTATGTGGAATAAGCCATGGCACTCACATATTCTCACCCAATGCCCTACATTGCCCTGTGAATACCTCCTCTATTAATCTCAAGTGCCACTTACTTCCCATACCTTATTCCCCAAAACGTAACTCCCAAAAATTCATTTTGTTTTGCATTAGAACACACACAAATGCACAGCCCCAGTCTACTTCTGTTTCAAGTGTCACCTGGATTTTTCTGCCACAAAATGACACCCTCCTGTCTTTCTTGTCTAAGTTTCAAAATTATTTTTATTCACATTTCATTAATTTTAATTTTAATGTTACATAAGGAAAAGACAAATAAAATCATGTTACATGTACTTTATCGTACCATACATCTGAAAATAATTCCTGTTTTTCAAAATGGTTTTAATCTCCTCTCAGTTTCAGAGGGATCCAAGACACCAATGTCTTCCCCCAAATGCCTTCACCAAATAAGCAATCACTTCCCATGATTTTTTGGTCAGTGTGGAGCCCACATTATATTTGTATTTGTAAATACCTTCTTGTCCTGTATTTATAAATACCTTCTCCAGTCTTTGTTCAATGAAGTTAAAAGGGCTGAATTGAAGAGCTTCTTTAAAACAGCCACTATAGGCAAATTTTAGAAAGGAGCCTGGCATGAACAATGGATATTTTAAGAGAAAGCATTACCTCCAGCAGTCTCAATCAAAGGAGGCAACTGCAAACACAGAGATGAATTTTTACGACTGATACTAAAATATTCCCTTAATAACTTTAATTAATAAAATCTGCTTTGATTTAATTAAAAGTTTGTAATGTGTTCATGTTATTGCACTGGTAAGATTGCCCACAGGAAAAAAAAATGGTCAAAATACAAAATTTGTAACAAAGTATTTGACTAAGTATACTGACTAAAAAGTATACTGGCTTGCATTCAAACAGCAAATACTGTAATTCTGTCAGTTGGTCAGTGCAGGTGGCAGATACTTCACTTTCTGTATAAAACTTAGGTATAACTCAACTACAGAGCTATAGCAGAACAGAAAGACCCACGTTTCTTTGCCTTTTGATGGATGCTTAATCAAAGCACACTAAGATCAACAGATGGATGTCACATTTCTCCAGAAAAGAACAGTGCATCAACATTTTAAATACATCCTGATGACACAATCCAATAGGAGATTTACTACTAAGAACTGCCAATGATTCATCCACAGCATGTGTTGTGTCCCAAAATTCAGGTGGGTGTATTCACTGGAACACATCATTAAATATGCCACTTATATTAGTCGCCTTCTAAAAAAAGACTAACTTGCATGAATTTTCAAAGTTACTTTACTGAATTGCAAGACAGAGGCAAGCTCTTTTAAATCTTTGCAGAAATACACAACATGCTAAATGCATAGTTTGCATAAGCATGCTAAATTATAAGTTTCCATGGCACTGCTGTTCATTTTCACACTGCCTCAAAATTCAGAAGTTCTTACTGGAAATGGGGCCTTTTAAAATAAAATTCAGAAATAATATTTTATCAGTATTATTCTACCTATCAACAGCTAAATCCTGCTGCATTCTGAGCCCAGTTAAAGTGGCTGATTATAACCAACTGCTAACACAAAGATTTTTATAATGGCAGTTATGCCAATTGCACTTAGACCGAATCCTTTAGGGTTTAGTTTTATAAATTTGTAAAAGGGGAGAAAAACCATTAGAGAAGTCAGTGATTTAAGTAAGACCAACATTACTCCCTAATAAAGATATAAAATTAAAGGATAATAGTAACCTCGTGCTGTTTTATGAGGCAATAATCCAGTTGCCAATTCAACCTTGTAGTTTATTCCATCAAGAGAACCAGATTAAAAACAGAGGAGGGAGGGCACTCTTATCCCTATTATATTGCAAGTGTTTCTAACTGGGTTTAAATATTTTTAAAACTGTTGTTAAAAGTCTTAAACTCACAGACAAGCCAGAATGAAGAAAAATGCCTGTTTCTCCTCTTTATTCACTCCTTGCAGATGTGGCTTTAAAACTGATGAAGTGTTTTATGCTCCCAGATAAAAATTTTACCTTCCTAAGAAACGTCTTAATTAGGAGGATTCCTGACTTTCCTCATCAACAAATGCATTTAAATCTAATTTTTTATTTATTTGTTTTATCTAGGGGAATAAAACACTTCATCAATTTAAACTGCAACTTCCAGGACTTGACCATGAGGAGAAACATGTGTTTCCTTCCAGAGATACACACATAAGTTAAAGAAAATAAACTACTTGAGGATCTGCTGCACAATGCTTTATAGATGACTGAAAGTGTAATGGAATTTCATTTCCATGGGATGTCTACTATGATCCTGTGCTGCAACTTCCAGAAGCTCAAGATAGAATGTGGAGCTTGGGGACCCCCAGGTAAAATACAGCCTTAAAGCACTTGATGTTTCCCAAGGGTATCTCAGAGGCTGCTTCAGACCCTCTCCAGTTGGCCAGACAGGGACATGATCTCCAAGAATCCATCATCTGGAAAAGGAGTTCGATCATCAGACAAAAAATCACCCCCATTTTACTTCAACACAGAAACTTGGGAAGAAAGTCCTTTGGCCACTAAGAATTGGTTTTCTGAAATGAAATTCAGGGGCAGGGGAACCACTATCCTCAATTTCCACCACGTTTTTTCACATTATAATCATCCTGGGCACATTTTCACATTATTTTTATTCTGTTTTATCTAAAGAGGACCTACTTATATACTTATAACTACTGAGGTTATATCATGTGATGTTCCCTAGTTCTTCTGATGTTTTTCATGTGATGCTCTGGCAACATAGTTCAGAAATTTCATGATCCCAGAAAAATATACTATATTGTTTTACACATTTTGAAACATGTTGGTAGTAAGTTTAGCCGAAGGATGCTGCTGTGGTTTACACACTTCATTTAGCCACAAAGAACTAATTTCTGTCACAGCCACAAGTCTGGAGTCAAAATGTTAAGAGAGAAGTGGTCACAAATAGAGCAATTTCTCATTTTCTGGTGTTCTACTTCAGAAACCTGTGATAGTACTTAGTGCTGACAGCTGCCACTGAATTAATGCAGGATGTGAACCAGTAAGTGAGGACAGGCTCCAGGGCTTGAACTCTCACAGTCTCTCAGGCAAGTCTCACTTTGGGTTTGCACCATTCCTACAGAATATCTAAGCAGAATAAAGCACATTTAAGGCACTGTGAAAGATTATGCAAGGCAGGTAATGAGAAAATTGCTTTAGAATCTGTACAAGAAACTAGCGCATATGTACTGCAATCTCATTAAGTTAAATTATTTCATGCCATTTGTTTCCCATGAAACCTATTTCTTCGAAGGAACAGGGGAAAAGTAAGGGCAGTAACAAACAGGTACTGCCTAATATTCAGTAAATTCCTACCTAAGAAAACATCAACATCCTTCTGGTTGTCTGTATGCCTATCACAGGAAGTTGCATGTGAAAAAAAAAAAAAATAAATTAAAAGGAAGCCAAATGCTGATTTATTCAAACTTCAACTTTGTCTGCCAAACAAAGCCATCCTGACAGTATGACATTGTCAGGGACATGTACTCTTTTCTGAGGACAACTGGCAGGTGAATATATTCAGAATTTCTAAATTATTTTAATTCTCAACTTTTTTCTTCTCTCATTCCAGAAGGATTCTTGCCAAAAGCAGAAAAGGCTCAGGAATTTTGCACATGAATTTAGGCTTAGCTGAGGCCCTTTCCTTAGTTGGTGTCTACTATATGAGATCAATATGAGTGAAATGAGCCTCCTGAAAAACAATTTCATTATAGAAACAAATTTTTCTCCACAGACTAGAGAATTAACAGGAATATAGTCTTTCACATCCTCTTCTTCTAATACTTTTTTCCCCTTCCTTGGGCCCTCCTCTGTAGAGAGTTAAATATGGCTGTCTTTGGATCAGTTTGATTTCAGTCCACTTTTAGCTAGCTTAGGATGAGAATTTCACTCTCAGAGTAGTTTCAGAACGTTCTGTAACCCTTTGTAGCACATCCAGTTCCCACTTCTATATTAGTGACTTCCAAACAACTGAGCTCCTTCCTCACCCAGAGCCCTTGGTGTGCGGTGGAGAGGACAGCAAGCCATAACACCATGTACCACTGATTTTAGCTCCAGGCACTTCCAGAAAGCCCTAATGTAATGAAAGAGCCTTCCCTGGGTTTTGTGCTCTGCTGAGCATTTGCCTACATAGATTTGCATTTGCAGATGCACTGCTTAAATAGAGAAGATAGCTTTCTCCTTATTTTGAATTATCTTAATTATACTGGGATTTCACAGAACAACTCATGCAATTTAACACAGATGAATACCCTATTTTAGCCACAAACACTGTTGCAAACAGGGAAGGAATACAGGAGGAGATTCCAGGATGAGCTGAAAAGCAAATGGACCCACCCAGCTGCTTGCCCTACAAACAGCCCTCATTTTCACAGTAAGTACTTGGGTGACAGTGTACTGGTTACTTGGAGGGAGCTGCCCTTTAGGGTACCCATTACAGTGTCCTCATCCCTGCATGTATCCAGTATGGATGTGCATAAGTCTAAACTGGGTATATGGTATATATACTAATGTACATAGAAACTGTGCTTCTGAAATTAATAAGCTTCAAGGTGCGATGTCAGATATTACTAGACTTGCTGGAGATGAAATAGTGTTTGATCCTGCTAACACAACATTTATTTTCAGATCTTGGGTTAAGATGCATGTGAAGAACAGGCATGGGATCTTCAACATCCACCACACATACACACATTCTGAGATCATCTATCTTCCTTCTACATTCTCCCTCTCCTGAAAAAAACCCCATCTGTAACTGTGACATAATTTGTTATTTCCATCTTCTGTTCTGTGCACGTGAACTCATGAAAGACATTATATACAGTAATCAAAACAGACACAGTTCATGCCACCAAACCACAAAATACTGAAAATTCTTCAAAACTCAAATCAGATTATTGACTTTCACACAAGTCACTGTACATTTGTTAGACACAGTCTTATATAGACCTATATAGACATATAGACACATATGAATGGTCTTCAATTAATATTTGTATAATTGTCAGTTCAGTGTTTAATTTGCTTCCTTGAACTAAGTTTGCTGAAGGGTGGCATTACTTGTGTAGCATTTGCAGATATTTCATTCAAGAAAAATTAAGACGGTATTGCAACTCTGCATCAGGTACTTCTGACTTAGAAACAAGTCACACTACCACAAAACCATTTGGTACTAGTCAAAAGCAGGCACCAAGACAAAAAAAGCAGAGCAACACAGACCACGATGTCCCTGCATCAGTATGGTATCTAAAGTAGGTAAGAAACAGAAAGGGTGTATGACAGATCTGCCTGCTGATACATCATACAACAAAAAAAAATGGTGAAAACAGAAAGACTTCCTGGCACACAGCAAACAGCTGCAAGCACTGAATCTCGTTTACTATAATTTTGTAAAAGAACATGTTGGTACAGCATTTATCTTTTGCAGCTCTGCATACCAACCTTACAGGTACCCAAACATGAACTAAAACTGATTCCCCTACACTTCCTACCCCTCCCATCCCATATCTGTGCAACAAATAAGAGGACTAACTTTGAGAATTTCAGAATACAGAATTATAAACTCAGCCTAGCAATGCACAACACACTGTGAAATTGCTAAAATTGAGACCAGAGCTACAAATCCACTGATGCTTGGGGTCTTCCCTGCTGTGAGAGACCTCTTCACTCATGTTTAGATAAGACATGCAGCTACATAGACTTCACCTATCTCATTCCAAATTAATCAATTACAGAATTTTCCAGAGAGAAATTAATAACACAAATACTGATACTGTTTCTGGCCTTAATTTATAAACAAATGTAATCTAGAATCCCACTGTGTTCCCCTAAAAATAAAGAGAAAAGAAAGGTGGTTCCCAGGGAAAAGAAACCAAACCCAAACCAGTAATGCAGAGATGCCACAGAGAGGAGCATCTCTTAAATTTTTTCATTAAAATTTTTGTTTTATTTTCCTACTAGCTGGCCATTTCAATGTTTTAAACAACTAGATTTTTTTAAGGAGAAGGATTTTGGGTTTTACTACACAGCATATTTTGCTTAACTTCTGAGACTATTTTCTTCCCTTTTCTTTGTAGAAAATAGTTGTGAACATACCAAAGAACACATTTCAATTACTCATAAACAAGCCATTGAAAACAGAAAGAAAAAGGCTATACTTGGTTAGCCAGAATATTTAAAGACACACTGTCAACTTGAAAATATTATTTCTTATTCCCTCTCCCTAAAAATGCCTTATTTACCTTTTACTCATAAAAAACTGCTCAAAAGCCTTGTAATAAAACAAGCATAAAATAACAATAAAGGTTATCTCTGAAACAGAAACATTTTAGGATTTTTAGAACCTAAAAATGAGCATAACCACAAGGTAAAAGCAAACAGCAGTTTTACAAAGCTGAAAACCTTAATGCAAAGAATCCAACCACATAGATCATGAAAGCTGTGACAGCATAGTACCTATTCATCCTACATGCTTTAAAATCATGCCACAGTTTGAAGAGTGCATTCTGCAGTATGAGGATGCAATGGGAGTCACTGTAGAAACTCAAATACTTGCTAGGCTTACTAGAAACATCCTGGTGAAGGAGGATGTTTGCAGCATGCCCATGCTTTTTAGGTGTGAGAGTCATTGCTCAGCAACTGCTATTCCTGTTACTCAGAAGTGTCTCCCGTGAAATTCTTGAACGGAGCATTTTGAAATGTCAGAAAGAAATACTAAGTAAACTCACCGAATAGAAACTGGGTACTTTGGTTCCAGTTTGCTAGAAGAAATGAAATGTTTATCTTAACTAAAGTTGACAGTGACACCTAAATATTGCATTTGAGAAACTGCTATTTTTTCATTCCATGAACAATGGGAAACAAAGTGTGAATGCAGATCTGTCCCAGAATAGGGAAGCCCTGGTGCCAGCATGCAGCTCGGATGCTTTCTGACAGAACAGAACAACAATTATTACTCACCAAAACTAACACTGCTCGACCCCAGCCATCAACTCAAACTGAAACCATCAGAACTCAATGAATGAAAGTAGAAAATTTTCTATGTGTACCACCTTTGTCCAGCACAAAGAAAATGCAAAACCAGATGTCCTGTGAAATTTCCATTTTCATGCTGTTGATCTGCACATGAGCTGTCTGCACTCCTTTCAGCTCCTGGCCCATCAGCAGTCCCCACAGGCAACTGAAATGTTGTGACATCCTTGGAACAGCTTGCAATCCTACAGGCAAATCTCTTTTACTACAAGCCAGCAGCGTGCCACACAAAGTAATTGTAAAAAACAGGTATTCTCAGATTTTAACTAAAACAACTGCTTTAACAATGCATCCTTTACCACATTTCCTCATTTAGATAATTAGCTGTGATCAAACTATATTAAATCTCCTTTGGTCAACTAAAATTTGTTAACCCCCTGGAAGAAACATTATCATAAGAAACATAATGTTTAATTATTTCTCTAGTCTTAAATCTGAAAACTCCAATTTTTCAAAGCTTCCTTTCTAAAGCTAAAAAAGGATACTATAGCTTTGCAGCAGTAGCTGCACCCATACTACCTACACAACTAACATAATCCCTCTTACTCTGCTGAGTACATAATTTAAGTTACTACTACCTTTTTTGGCTAAGATACCATCATTATCATTTGCTATGGCCTCCATTTGGGTTTTTTGTTTGTTTGGGTTTTTTTTTAATAAACTGCTGGCTTGTAGTGAATTACATATTGTTTGCTTGCTCTCAGTTTGCTCAATGATCTAGACTACTCTCATCAACCTGCTCTCATTATTTACTCATCCCTCAGTCTTTGTAGTAGCAGTACTTTAGACATTACAGTCTAACAACAGAAGTATAAGGAAGTCTGTAAGAAGAAAAATATATTTTATTAGGTCAGCAATTGTTCTAATCAAAGGTATTACTTCTTGTAGAACTTACTAATCTTGGTGTCACTGGTAAAATAATAAATAGATTTTGATTTGATGATTGCTCTCTGAAAACCTCTTTGTAATAGCATGCTTTTTAAAGACTCGTTAACAAGTAACTATTTGTGAAATCTGTGCTTTAGTTTGCTGTTTAATCCATTTCATTTGTGCCAAGTTGATTTTGTATCCTTCAACTTTATTAATCAAAAAGTCATGTCAACTCAAGACAGACTTACAGGACTTTATTACATCACTACACTTATCTTTGGAAATCAAACTTGTACTCACATCAAAAATAATATCGCTGGTTTGGCTTGCTTGAGTGTTCATAAACCCGTGATGCAGTATACTATGCATATTTCAGCGTTATACGGGAACAACATAAAAAAAGGCATTTGGAACGTGATAGCCTGTAAGTTAATACTTTGTGACAGTGGAGACTAATAAAAAATAGTTGCCATAAATTAAGCACTTGTCTACAGTGACAGCTATGTAATGGCCACTTCTGAGAAATTATTGCACTTCTTTCCCTGGGAATAGTGATAAAAGAATGCAGCCTGTCACGAGCGCTACAGCTCTTGGCAGTGACGTCCTACTTCTAGTGGAGTTATGCTCCGCCTGTTCCCTGCAAGCCCAGCTTTTGGACAGCAGTGCAAAGATCTGGAAAAGTTCTGTCATCTGGTATCATGTCTGACCTCCTGCCTTCCTTCAAGAAAATCATAGCTGACCCCTCCAAAGGCCCTGGTGCTTTCCCTATTGTTTTAACTTGCACGTGTATCTGCAAATTATTTGCAGCTACTTCAATTTTAGTCAAAAATCCCTGCATCAACACAACCTTTTGATTAAGAATCAAAGGATCATTTTCATAGACAGTATTTTCATTTTGAAAAATTCCACCTATCCCGCAGACTTGACCCTGCACTTCAGTTAATAGAGGTGGCAGATTAGGTAACGGAGACTGTGGTTCTGCAGCTATTTCTGCAGCACCGCTGCCAGGCTCAGCAGCACGGGTGCTGCCACTCATTCCGACCTTTGCCTCGCTGCCAGCACAGCTGTTTGTGAACCACAGCAAGAACGGATCCAACTCAAACGAGTGGCCGGCAGAGGCGGGTTAAGGGGCCGCTTTAGAAGTGTTGCCACCAAATGTGAAACCATGGCTTCACGCTTTTCTGTCCTCTACCGCAGGAAACAGAAGTAGGACTTCAGAGACTGTTAGCCACACATGAGGTTACTGCTATTGATGCTTATATGAACCAATACTCCTAGATAATGATGTAAAACCTGAGCAAAATACTGGCTCTCTTCTTGCAGAGCTTACAATCAAACTATTTCAGACTTAGTCCTGATTTTACAGCATCTTGCAAGCTGCTGTTCCAGTCCTGGACTTCCTTCAAAAAACTGGGCAGTTTCACAACTATCAGGCATCAAACTGTTCTGTTTCATTTGTTTTATGCCAAAAATTTGACTGCTCATCTAGCCCTTGGAGAAAACAGACTATCTTTTAGTCAGAAAATTGGAAGACAAGCTGAATCATAGCTAACTAGATACCAGAAATTACTAGGAGACACATCATCTAGCCATTTGAGCAGAAAGACCTGATGTTGCAGGTAACTCCCAGACATACTGCTGCACAGTGAGCTGAGGATTCAGATTATGCTTTGAACAAAAAAAAATTGCTTCTCTGAAGGTGAAATTAACTGGAAAAAAAAAAATTAACATTATACTAGAGTCCTCTACCATGCCAGATTAGAACAAACACAAAAATAGGTGGCTGAGTGGAAAAGTACTTTCATCCTCTCATTTGGACAACCTACCACAGTCTAAATCTTGCCTTGGGGTAACAAGAAATGTTATTTTCAAGACCCTTTCCCTGAATATATCACTGCATTTGTAAAAATGTCTGTATCATTCAGCCCTATTAGTTCTCAACTTCCCAGTTCTCTGTGCTAAGAAGACCAGAACAGAAACACTAGGTTGAGTCTGAGTTGGATTGCTAGATTTTGGCAGAGGAAATGTACATAATCTCCCTGAGCTGTGCCTGGTTTTGTGAGACCATGCCTATGCTGGGACACTCAGGAGAGCAGGAGAAAGACCTCACATGCATGACATCAGGATGCATAAACTGAAATGTACAGAGTTTAGCTGCTCTCTCTTGGGAGTAAGGTAAACTTCATTTTCTGTGATGTTCTGGGAATATACTACAGTGAATAAAAAGAAACATCCAGATGGGATTTAATATGGACTTCACGCCTTTCATTGAACAGGCTTGGTATTCATTAAATGTCCCTGAACAAGCACAACCTAATTACTCATTTCTTTGAGCAACAAAATTGCCTTAACAGAATTAAAAGAATTAACAATATTTCTAACTGCATCTTTTTCAAAAATATGGTTACTGTAAAAGGCATTTCTGTGGTCATTTATAAAATGCTACAAAAAAGAAAGTTCGAACATAGGAGTATGAAAATGCCTTGAAATTGAAGAAAAAAAAATATCATTTGGACATTTATACTTAACTGCCTTTTTTTCCCTAAGTATTGCAGGATCACTTCTCTGTGTATGTGATCTCATACATATAATGCATATTGCAATACCCCACCAAAAAAGCAGACTGAACTAAGAATAGAGGACTAGATACTCATCTGGCATAATGTGAGACCACTCCAGTAATTTCAGCATTCCTACTCCAATTTGCAACAGCCAAGGGTCTGGCACAAAACATCAAGTTAAGTTTCCAATTACCTCATGCACCAGCATTGATTTCAATAGTTATATACACATAGTCATAGAGGAGAATTATTTGAAAAATTGCGAACTCAGCTCTGTGTTTCTTTTACTTTTATGGTCTAAATCAGACCCTTCATGGTATTTTAATGTAGATTTCTGTGGTTTAATTATATATATGTCAAGAGCAGACTAGCTACTCGCTGATCTACACAATTAAAAAAAAAAAAAAGGCAGCAGTAATTTCTACACTGCTGAGAATATGAGCTTATACTGGGTCACATCACAATAGTATTTAATTTTAATGCTGCCAAAAAATCTAGTGCATACTAACTTAAACACATAAGTAATAATTTAACACCTACGCAAAAATCAGTCTTTGTGTGAATATTTTTCAGGTTTTCCTTGGGAGGTCTTTTTTGTAATTTTCTGCTCCAAATTAGTCAAATTGTATAGCCCTGCACAACCCTAGTGCAAAGAGAATATTCGGTCAGCCCACGGAGACTGAGTTCTTCGGAGACAGTATTTAAATTACATCCAACTGAACTGCCCTCCACTGTAGCTTTACAGACAGCTGCTTAATGAAAAATCACCATAATAGTATTTAGTTAGTTAGTTCCAAGAAAAAGACACAGATCTCCAGATTAATTTATGCATAGAAATCCTCCCAACTACTTCCTTTCAAATCCATGGTAATTGCAGCCTAACTCAAACTTTAGTGTCTACTACCCAAGCCTAACAGCCAAAACCCAAGAAAGTCTCACTGGCTTATGGAGTGAGAAGCTCTGAAGATAATCACTAGTCATTGTAATCTTCCCTTGGAGAAATAAGGAAATTTTTAACAAATTGAAAATAAAATGCTTAAACTTTAGTATTCCTCAGACAGCCATTAGCATTTAACATTTTGAAAAGCCTGATAACTGGCCGATACAATCCTGTGACTGAAACTGACCAGTGATACATTTCAATAAAGGATAATCAATCATTGAAGTAATTTCAACTGCTTAATGTTAAAGCAAAAAGGCAGCCATCTATTCAACACATTTCTCAGGCTTAGAGATAAAAAGAAGAAAATGCTTTAAAACAGCTTTTGCCTTTAAGGTCCTATATTACAAGCATCCCAAAAGCAATCCTTCTGGCAGCATTTCAAACTACAATGTAGACTAAAAATATGAGTGTTACTGGCTTCTCAAATAGATTTTATTATTTATTTGACATATAAGCACTCTTCTTATCTGAGCTTTTGCACTGCAAAGTGCGTTCAAGTTCCTTTAACCAGTTCTGATTTAATGACAAATTTAATAACATTGCAACAGAGAAGTGTGGAATTGGCCAAAAATTATTTCATAAAATCTGATTTCTGTACGGCAACATCTAAAATGTCACCTAATACATACAAGAAAATCAAAAAGTTCTTATTGTATATTGTAAAGCCTGAGGCTTTGATAAGTAAAACATCTACTGACTTTAAAAGACTGTAATTTATTTTTTATAACCATTTTTATTTAATTTTTCAAAGAGCAGCAGTTTATGCCTTCAGTAGAACCATGCCCTGAAATCTCAGGGGTGATAAAAGAGCCATGCCAAAGCTGAAAGGTTTCAAATATCAAACTATACTATTATGTCAGGGTCAGCAAGATCAATTAGCGCTTTTCAATGACAGAAAAAGGTTAAGTTGGACACGCATTTACACAATATTTAAATCCAAAAAAGAAAAATAGCACTTATTAGGCATACTTATAAACCTCTAGATCAATGACTGAGTATCAACACTCTTCTTCCAGTTGCGTACCATAAATGCTGGGATTTTTTAACACAAAATGTCAACAAGATAACAGATACATTAGATAGCAGAAATACTATTGTATTCTCAAATACAAAGAAAAAAAGCAAAGACATCTGAGTGTCGCTGCTACCAGAGTTGGTTTAGTGGTGAACTTCCAAAAAGTTTTAAAAATACTTGACCAGCTTGACATATGTCTGTGAGTCTGATGCCCCTGTGTTTGCATTTTTCCTGCAAACCTGGACAGTGCCAAAAATGAAAGCTAGTGAGCAAATAAACCTATTCCTATGCTCAACTAAAAAAACAAACCTAACCCCACCCCTCAATTTGAAAATACTGATTTGTGAATTAACTCATCCAAAATCTGGAAAGAAGCAAGTGTACACTTTCTTCAACCAACAGCCAGAAATATACACACCAGGAAGCGAGGAGGCTTACATTTCAGTTCTTGGTATCACGGGAATACTCATTGGAAATACAGGTATGTCAGAAGTTAATTCGACACCTGCTAATTCAAGCGCTGCCATCGTAAACATAGCTTGAACGAAGTAACTGGTTATGATATCAAATAAAGCCAGCATAAAATCACAATAAAAATCCAGGAGATAAAGAAAACTTAAGGAAAAAGTGCACTGAAATCAGTGATTTAGATTGGTATTGCACTGAGCAAAAGCAATGCAAAATTACTTTTCCTCAACAATATATTTCAAAATGTCTCTTTTTTAAGCCCATTTCTTCAAGGAGTGATTTGAAATATTTACTACCAGACAGTACCTAATTTTAGGTTTTAAGTGCTTTAACAGCTCTATGAAATATGATCAGCAGCTGCAATATAGAAGTATGCTGAATAAATGCTCCTTATAAAAAGGGAGACCTGCTTTACCCTGAGTTCATAAAACCCCTATTTTCAAGAAGGAAAAAGATAACACAGAAAAAAATGAATAGCTGTGTCCTAGAGTTTTTTTACAGAAATTCCAGAAATTTGTTTTTTCTTTCTGTGGTAATTTTTGTATTTAAGAGAGTAAAATGCTGTTTCAGTTTTAATACTGGAGGATTGCACACAACATCGTCCAATACCACCAGTTCATCAACGAAATAGACAGGTACCTTTCCCTCGCCAAATGCCAATGTTTAACATTAATTCTAGGACTTGCATAAAGTTTAAAGCATTGCATAAAGTTTAAAGAGCTAAACTTTAACACTTGCATCAGATGCTAAAAATATGCCACATGATACTATCTATAGCTGTATTTCTACAGTTGCCTTGTTTGAAATATTTTAACTGGGAACTGCAATTAATTGAGAACTCACCAGTGCACTATTCAATACATTGCTTGTTTTGGATTTATTTATTCCATTGACATTATCCAAACTGAATAAATTTATATTGCAAAGTGTTGTGAGACCATTAATGAACACAAATCAGCAAGAGTACCCTTCAACTAAATTTATTATCAGTTCCAGCATATACATGTAATAATTAATAACTGTATACAAATTATCTGAACAAAGATACATAAAACATTCATCACCATACTCCACTTTCATTTCTATTAAATTTGGTTGAAGAACATTTGGTGACATAAATACCAAAATTAAAAGAAAAAAAGAAAAAAAAAAAAAAAAAGAAAAAAGAGATGTTTCAGACATAGCCCAGCTAATGTTAGATGTCAAACAGAAAGAATCACCGGGAAGAGAGAGAAATGTCAGTCTGTATTTCCACTTTACTCAAAGTATGATATATATTGCAAGTATGCAAGCATTTGTTATTCGGTAGCATTTTCAGAAATACTAGAGTTAAAGTATTGTGGGAAGAGTCAAACCCACAACAATTTTGCGAAACTTTACTTTTGAGTGTTAAGGAAACGAAACAAAGATACGGGCCTGAGCTTTATTGAAAAGTACATGCTTCTAACATCAAATTTCGAGATCAGACCAGACAATCTATTTGCCAAACAGAAAAGATGCCTTCCTCGTATAACTCCCTCTAAATCTAAACTGCTGATTAGTTTATCTTAGACACGCTTTCTAGTCTCCGCAAGCGAAACACGTAAAACAAAACTAAGAAAACTATAAATACTGGTTCCTTACTGTTCTAGCATGACTTCATACTTAAACTGGAACCGGCCAAGGCGCTCCCTTGTCTGGTACAGCGTGCGTCCCAGGATTTTTGTAAATACCAGCTCTTTCACACCGCCACGCGTGAGCCGAGCGCGTCCCTCCGTGTGCTCGGCTGCAAGCCCTGCCCGGCAGCAGGGTACGGAGCCGGCAGCACCGCGCCTGCTTGGCTCGGACCGGCAGTTTCATAAATGTAAATGAAACTTTAGATGCCAACTACCGATTGGCAGCGGCGATGCCGTGGGATCCCGCTCTCCCTTCCCGGCGGAAGGCGCCGCGGGGCTGCTCCCCGGGCAGAGCCCCGCGCGGGGAGAACCGCCGGGTGAAACGCAGCTGGCGGTTCTCCGCGGGTATCTGACTTTGGAAGTGTCTGTAATGACAGCAGAAGGAGATTAATGGCTAAGAGCCCACTGGTTTTGAACACGGAGAATCCTGTTACCTCCTCGCGGATCAAGTACGCGCACACACCCGCACACACACGTACACACACGAGGCTTACCCACGTGGAAACGCTTTCTAACCAAAACAAAAGTCCCCGCATCGCCGGTGGAAAAGGCGGCGGGACCCCGGTGCCGGGGCTTCCCCGTGCCCCGTCCGCCGGCGCAGCGGGGACTGCGGCGGGGGCGGGGGCGCAGTGGGGCGACCCGAAAATGCAACGTTTTGTCTTTAAACCACAAGAAAAACAAGCCGGGGCGGGGGAGGGGAAGGGCAAGAGACATCCCTCAGGGAGAGAGGAAACGGAGAGGAGCAAAAACAACGGACAGTTCTGTCCCCGTTCCCTTCAGACACTGGGAAAAGTGGCCGCCGGAGCCCTGGCGGCGGCTGCCGGCCGGGAGGCAGAGGGAGGCAGCCTGCCCCGTCCGCCGGCACCCCGGGCGCGGCACGCCCGCAGCGCTCCTCCCCGGGGCAGGCGGGCAGCGGAGACCCCCGAGCGCTGCCGGCGCCGGGGCAGCGCGGAGCCGAGGGCGGGCGGCCGAACCCACCGACTCCTCTGCCGCTGCCCGGACCCCCGCTGGAGGAGCGGGACTTTCGGGAAGGGACTACCATCCCTGCGTGTTTTCATGCCCCTCTGTCCGGAGGGGACCGCGCCGCCAGAAACGCTGTTTCCTCCCAGCCTCCGGTCAAGCCGCCGCCGGCCCTGGCAGGGGCAGGCTGTGGGCAGAGCGAGCCGGGGCCGGCTGAGCACTGTCGCCCACCCCAGGCGGGCCGGCAGCCCCCGGCCGCTGGCGGGGCTCAGCCCGGGCCCCCCGTTTCCGCCGCACCGGGAGTGGGCGGGAGGCGCAAGCGGGGAACAATGCGACGGCAGCCGTCGCGGCTTGCTCCGGTCTTGGGGCTTACCCCAGCAGCCCCCGTAACACCCAGCCGAAGAACGGTGAGGGCAAAACGGCAGGGAATATCACCTGGACAGAGGCAGGAAGTCCGGCTGGGCGTGGAAAAACTCACCCCGTCCGCACGGAAAACCAGTTTGGTTTTTTGCAATTAATCTCGTGTGGAGCCGGGGTAAAAGCTCGTCTCTAGCCCGCGATGGACGGCTCCGCTGCTCCCTCCCATCACATTTGTTTTACAGCAACTTTGTTGTTGTTGTTGTTGTTGCTGTCATCGAACCGACATGAAAACAGCGCTAAATAAACGCTAAATACAAGCAGACGCACACACCCCCTCCACGGACACATGCACATGCGGCAGGGAACCCGTTTCCTCCACCTCCGAGCAGAAGGGGTGGGAGGGAGACGCGGCGACGGGGAAGTCAGACACACTCACCTTCTCTCTGCCGGGATATGCCGCTACCTTTATTTTAGGGCCGCTCCTTATTTATTTATTCTTGTACCTTCTCCGAGCCGAGACTCCCTTTTTGCACTGCTCCTCTGGCAAAAACAGAACATCCCCCCTACAAGTCGTCCCCCCCACCCCTTTCTCCACACACAAATAAAGCGCAACTCGGAGCAAAGCGGGAGGGGAAATTCGGGGCGAGGTGGCGGGGGGGGGGTAGATGGAGGAGGAGGCTGGTACGGGAGAAGCCAAACACTCCTCGCACTTCAGTAAGTGCAACTAGTTGCCTCTCACGCACAGGAACGTAAAAAAGTTTCCCTGGCAAGGGACGGGACTTCCCTAAGAAAAGGTAACCCCCTCCCGCCCTCCCGCCCAAAAAGGCCGTCCCGGGAGCGCGGAGGTAAGTAAGGGGCGAGGAGCCGGGAGCCAGCGCAGCCCCGGCGCGCCGCTCCGCACTTGTGCCGGGAGCTGCGGCAGGCGCTGCTCCCTGTGCCGGCCCCTCTCGGCACGGCGGCCCCGCTGCCCACCCGCCGCTGCCCCGCTCAGCTCGCCGGCACTGTCCTGCCCCGGGCTCGGAACACGGCGGCGGGCACCGACAGCCGGCTGACCCGGCCACCAGACAACTCCAAAGTGTCCCTCCCGCGGTCCCCGGCCTCGCAGCCTGGGGCCTGGACCTTTTGCCTTCGCTACTCCCTGACATCTGCAGTTAGTAGTGATGGGAGCAAAGGAGGGGGCCCTAAAGGGTAGGGATTGATTAATGCCAATCCACTGGAGTACAAGTAGTAAAGTCAGTCCACACTTCACTTTTTCCTTTTTTTTTTTTATTTTCTTAGAAGAAACCAACACTATAAAGTAATCCTGAGTTTCAAGGATCAAGTATGATCAAGTGCTGTACGACAGGACTAGTTGGCGTACCCTTTTACAGGATACATTTGTCTCCTTTCTCTCAAGCTGGTCAGTGTGGATGAAGGCAAAGCCCTTTCCTGCTCTGAAACTGAACGCTCTTCTCTGCAAGAAATTCAGCAGCTGCATTTGGTCCTCTTTGCTCCTTTGTGCGGGGAAGCGGAAGAAAATCCCTAATTGCTTAGTCACATTTCATACTCTTACCCTTCACCTTGTATTATCTTCTGACTATAGTTTCATTGAGTGGATTGAGTTGTTCTCAAGTGGCTCTTGTTCAAACAGCTGCATCACCCTCTTTCTGTCAAGTTAACTTCACTCTCCAAAGGGTCTAAGTAAAAGATTTGAAAAAGGAGGCAAAAGTTAGGCCTTATATTTGGAGAGAGATATGAGAGAAAAGTCTTCTTCTGGGCTTCAGAAGTCATGAATGTTAGAAGCTTTTGAGGTCAGCAAGTCACATGAAATGAGTGGGAAAAAAGTATGGATTTGTGAAAATTCTTTCCTACCTGCCTTCTCTTTTCTCGCTTTGCATTTGGTGATACTATTTAAAGCTATTTAACTTTACTCAAGCCTTTGAATTTCATAATTTACATTCAATGAATTATACGAACATGGTCATCGTTCTCCTAAATAATTTCATATTTCAGATGACTTAATCTTCATGAAAACAAGTCTATAAAAACCCTGTGTTTGCTGTCCTGGGAGACTCGCCACTCAGAAAGAGAACAGACTTGGAAAACTCTTTTGACCTACACAAATACAGCTAGAAAAACTTTTAAACTAAAAAAGCCTCTTAAAGCCAGCCTTCAAATTGACATAGCATAGGATGAGCCAGAAATAGGAAATTAATCTTGAAAATGAGAGTTTAGAAAGTAATTGGAAGGGGGGAAAATTCAGATTTGTAGGAATAATCATGATTGACAACCCTGCCACAGACGAAGTTGTGACTAATGCCAGCACCCATCTTTCTAACAGGCTCCTTTTGCAGGGAAGCATGCTAACAACTCCTTCCATTTGAGGGGACTTCGGTGAGTGTGCACAGTGGTCTAGTGTGATGTACTCGAGGGTATGGTAATGAAGGTTTTGTGAAGTTTGGTTTCCTTCCACTAAAATGAAGCGAATTCCTGTTGTGGGGAACAGCCCTGTAGTAACATTGGTTGTTTTAATGGAGATATCACTTTAGAGCAAGCTCTTAACCATTTGTTGTGCTCTTAAAATGTACAGCTGACATGAAAAGATTATCTTTGATCAGTGTAAATTGCTTCAAATTGAGGAGGTGTGGGAGGCATGCACTGTTCATTCATGGTATGGTCCATAGGCAAATCTCCCAGTAAGGAGCCTGGTCTTGATGCCATTGAACCATGCTGCTGTTTTACTGTTGATTTTGGTGAGAGTGGGCAGGGTCATGCTGAAACTGAGTGTCACATGTACTGAAGGAAGTCCTATAGAAATTGATCTGATAATCAGACAATTTTTTGCAGAGATTGATTGTAAGTATGACTTTCATAGACAGTAATTAAATGGTGATTTCAGTTAAATCAATGTCTTTAGGATGAAGTAAATCCCCATGAGCTCAGTGGAAGTGATTTCAGAAAGCAGCAAATCCGATATGTAGTACAATGCACTGGTTCACATAAGTGACTCTGTGTGACCATGGAGAAGGTCATTCTAGAAATAGTCCTAACAGAGCCCAAGGAAGGGCTGCAGGATCCACTTTTACACCAGAATAGAAGAATAATGCCTTATCCATTTAAAGCACATGGGAATGTAAGTAGGCAGGATGTAATTATCTAGACTGGTATTTGGCCGGGCACTCCTACACTGGCAAAATCTGCCATAGGGTGTTTAATGCCCACAAGTGCTCAGTATCCTTGGCTTTACCTCTTAATTAAAGGCAGTACTTGTGATCATATTCTTTCTGCTGGTTCAATACTGCGTCAGCAGAAGAATGCCACCCTGCGCAAATACCATTTCATAGTGTAACCTGGAATTTCCTTGGAAGTCTTCCATGAAAATACTACCTACCCAATCGTACTTACCTTGTGAAATCTAGTGAGATTACAACCATAAATAGTGTGGCTCTGGAGAATCATGTTTGCATATGTTGCTAAAAACAATATGGGGTTTGGAATATTAATAAATAATTTTAAAATTAAACCAATATTCTTTTGCATTGCATCTCAGTGACAGCCAGGTTGTGTTGCTGTTTAAGCAAAGGGGTTATGGTAAAGTTATTCTGAGAAAAGCTAATTGACAGAGAGCCACTATTTTGGCAATGGGTCATTATTATGATTTATGTAAGTGCCTACCATGTCCTGCATCCAGATTAGGTACCTGTTGCAAATTTTGTTTTGCAAAAGCAGGGCTTTGAAATACGGTTTCTTATTTTCAGGTTCAAGTATGAAAGCCAAAAGCATGTTAATTAGGCAAAGAGTGTTGATCTATATACTTAAGGTTATTATTGGTGTTCATGGCTTTATAGTCATAAAAAGAAAGAATGAATGGGGGTTCTTTTGACCTGGTTATCAGATTTCATGTTTAAAAAGAAGGTGACCCACCCTTTTCAGTAATTCGGCATGCAGGGTTCAGCTGTGGGTTCAAAAACAGGTTACAACTGGCTAGTCATTGTGATCTTGAAATGCCAACTGTGCCTTTAAGTATGTTATATAACCCATTTTTTGTTTTAGTTTTCAAGTGTGCCATCATTTCAGTGTTACTTAGATTTCCATATATTTTTTAATCCAAACAAATCTGACCTCAATCATAAGGTTCCATGGCTCCAAATAGCTGAGCATTTCTAATATTTTATTTTGAGTGCCTACGTTCAATACTTCATCACAGAGATATGTGCTGCAGACAGTGCCAAATACGGTGCCAGGGATGTCCTCAATTATCTTCAGTGCTTACCAGGAGAGGGCTCTGTGCTGCATACCATACACAGACAAAGGTCCCACTGAAATTAGTCCAAGTTTTGTCTCTAAAGCTTGCTTCAAAAGAAGCTGGCTAAGTGCAAAGGAAAATCTGCATTGTTTCAGCTGCCTGTGCAGGCGGAACAAGGTGTGCTTGATAATCTTAATTTGTATCCTGCTATTTCACCAGGATCTTTTTTTTCTTTCCTGGGATAGACCCTCTCTGCTTCCTGCACTATAACTTTCCATCATGTTTCATGGAAGTTTCATGAAGTTTCATTTGAGTAATCTACAGAGCTGACCCAGGGAAAATGTTGGGCCATACATTTTTGTTTGATGATCCATGCGTTCCCTGATCATTGTGGGATACAAAACCTATGTCTGCACTGATCAGGGCTTGCACGCAGATCTATCAGCTTACTTCTTGTCATAGTTTGGTTCACACCAGTTAGCATTCCCCTAAAAACATACCCTGGTCCAGTTCAGATTGTGGTATGGGTAAAGGCCCATTCCTGGTTCTTTGTCTAGTCCAGGCATCCATCCCATGCTGAAGAATGAAAGAGCTGATAATGAGAACTTTGGCCTTGCAGAAACACTGCTCTGACAGATGGCCTTAGGTCAGAAGAGCAATCTTCAGAAAATTTCCTTGTGCATATGTAGCCTGAAAGTCGCTCTCAGATGTGTTCCAGAGACAACATTGGGTCAGGTTGTTGGGGAGGCAGGAGAAATGTCAGGGTTGGCATTACCTCACCTCCAGAGCCTCTGGCACTCGGGGAGGATTGAGGGTGTGCCCCACATCCATCCGTGTTTATTCTGGCCGTAGAAACTTGTTTCAGATTTCATTTCATTACAAATAAAATAACGAGCAATCCTTGGATGATTTATAAAAATGTGAACATTTTAAGCTGTACCATTAAATGTTTGTGCTGCTGCTTAGTGTAATTCCCTTGAATTTGCTTTTTTAATCAGTTTTATGTTAGATATGCTTTCCTCACTTCTGATTACTTCTAGGAATTTCCACCATGTTTTCAAATTTCTCTCTGGTTATTTTTATCCATTTACAAGATTCCTCAATGGAATAACTCTGAGATGGCCACCATAATATTTCTAAAAATCTATTTAAAGGAGCTTTGAAAATTTGCAACATGTAGAATTTGGCATTTTGAAAATAGTTTTATATAGAAAATATAATATATTTCATATATAGGTATCATAAATCAGAGACTTCATTTTACTGTCATTGATTAGAAATGGTCTGGGTAAATCAGTATTTGTATGTGTTAGTCAGCTTTCAGGCATGTTGATGTTTCCAGTGAAACCAATAGTGAAGCATTCATCAGTGTCCTTGTCAGCAGGACAAAGCTTGTTATGCAATAAACTCAAATACAGATTCATACCAAGATCTTTTTACTGCACTGTAACATCATGTTGTTGCTGTATTGCATTATAAAATAATAACATATAGTCAGCAAGGAATGATTTGCCGTTAGTTTTTTAGCATGTTTTATAGAAGTAAAAATGTCATTGCCAAATGACGCTACAAATGACATTATATATTCCCATTACACTAAAAATAACTCTGTTACTTCCAGAAGCATGACTAAATTCAATTCTCCAAGTAGCATAAGATTAAATGAAGCTTGGGCAATTTCACTCATTTTTTTGCAGGTGGTGTGCAATAGAAAAAGGAAACAGAAAAAACTACAAAATGAAAAGCAGAGATTCAAAAAAATTATGTCAAAGAGTATTTGCAGAAAACCTGTTTCATTTCAAAGTACAAGTTCCTTTCTCCTGTTAAAATGTTCTGTTCAAAGACTTCAGGCATTTCTGAACGTGTAAGTTACAGCTCCACTATAATCTATAGGCATTTATGGATTTAAACTGCTAGTTTATTTGCAGCATTGTCAGAATTGTAGTAAGCAGAAAGCCAGGCATAGCATTTAGGGGCATTTACCCTTTATAGCAAGTATTGCATTGTTGGGATACTCCTGACCAGACTCTTTAGGTGTTGGTTTCTGTGAGGACCTCATCCTGAATCTCAGGGGTATAAATTAGAAATAAAGTGGTTAAGTTATTTTGAAGGCATTTAAATAGGAGTTGTAGAGGTCTGTTTTGTACATGTCTGTTAGTTAATCCTGAGGTTACACTTCTTATTAAATCATTCTTTATGCGTTGAAATCTTAAGATATTCAGGAAGAAGAAAGTTTGTTTTGTCCTGGCTGTGAGGTAATAAGTGTACTCTGAATGAATAAATAATGTTCATGGTTTCTACATTCTTTCAATGGATCTAGTCTGTTTATGTAATATATTAATAGTTATTAATGTAGTTATTATATTTACATCTGGTTACTTATTAACATTTACTCATAACTTTTATATTCTGCTGGGAGGTCCTTACTGCTCTTGGTAAATGCAGAGGTAGGCATGGTCCCTGCTCCAGGGATCTTGCCAGCTAACTCCATGTAAACTACACAAAAAAAGTTATTAATATAAATTCCTCTGGCATGGTAATCCACTGATTGAATCTGATGTAAAGAAACATTTCAGTTCTAGTATTAACTGGAACGGGCCTTGAGGTATATCTGTAGGTTTTGTGGGGGCATTTCTACTGTAACTGCTGGACTGCACAGATGACAGAACAGTCTTTCAGCAGAGAGGTGGCTAATTGTTCCATGTTCTTTCTGAAACCACCAGCTCCTAATTATAAGCAAGATAAGAAGATACTTACGTGAAACTACATAAGACCATAACTTTGTTCCAGCCAACATAACAATGTTGATATATCAAGAGCTATGAGAGGTACTTGAGCAGCACTTTGCCAATTTTCCCAAACTGGACAAGTGGAGATTATGTGCCCTCTCAGTTTTGGGGGTGGAAGAACTTGTCTGACCAATCAATGTCTATGTGTTATCAAGTATTGATGCAATGGTACATGCGCATCTTTCTCACCATTAGTTTGCTTTTGGGCAATAGTTGTTCGGGGATGGGAAAAGGATACTTTTGACAGCAGTCTCCAAAGCAGTCCTGAGTAGTTTAAAACATTAGAGGTTCATCGAGGTGAATGTGCTCTCCTGAACCTTTATCCTTCTTCATCCTTCTCATTATATTCTTATTTTCCTAGTAACAAATACTTAGCATTTTTAAGCAATTACAAACAAATCGTGTAGGTTTTGCCACAACTCCTAAGTTGTTCTGATACCTACAAGTGCCTTCTTCAGCCCTGGTTTCAGAACATGTTTTCAACTACTGTGAAAGAGTGGAGGAAATCGACGCCAGGGAAGTGGACCTCAGATGAGAACAAAGCATTTAGTGTAAAATCTCCACTTCTTCCCCTACAGCACACCAGTTCATTAAAAGGCACACAAAATTCTCTTCCTCACCTTTTCCATTAACTGAGTACACTTGGGGCTGACTGTGAATGTGAGTGCCGTATTAACATTTGAATAGCCTATACTCCTGTGTAAATGTGACTGAAGATTGAACTTCATGGTAAAAAATAAAACAAAAAAATCCAAAACACATATCCTAAAAGGTCTGTGCTTCATTTTCACTGCCCCATATCCTGTTCTGGGAAAACTTTTCTCTGCTTCTGACTTCATAAAAGCATGCACACATCCTGAGATATTTTTTAAATACACATTTTCATTATTCACACTTCTGAAGCTCTGAGAGGGACCAGTTTAAAGGACCTAAATTCTGGGGAAAGTTTTGTTCTGGAAACAATTATTTTTGTTGAGAACTATTGATGAGGTGATTACCTAAGAATTCAGTAGGAAATTGAAGAGGAGGCAATCTCTGAGTTTTAAAAGATCATCAATAACAAGTTAAAACAAGCCCAGTTTCTCCATGGATTGTTAACACAAGAGTAGCTGTTGATAAATGAACTTTAGATTGGATATTAGAGGTACATGGTGTGCAAAGTGTAATAACAGTTTTACTGCTCAGAGCTTGTGAAGACTGAATAATTTATAGGCAATTTACTCAACCTAAGCAGACAAATAGTAAAATCCTTGTAGCAGTCCTCCTCATCTTATATCCTATTCATAATATTATTATTTTTCTTTTTTTTTTAATGTATCAATTTTCCTTAGGTTTTGTTTTTGAAAATAGGCAAAACTTTTAAAATAATTGCACTGTGTTATGAATGGAATTTAATATTACTGAATTGGGGGTGGGAAATACTAAATAAATACTTTCATATCTGAGGTAATATAAAACCACAGTTACAATGCTCAGATGTGGGGTATCATGGCTTTGCTCTAAGAGTGTAGGAGTTAAGACATGGCATTACCATAGTTGGCAGCAAGAGGAGATGCTTTTCCAGTTGTGTAAACTTGCAGTTAGTTATGCAAAGTAAGAGATTAATTGACTTTGATGAATTGGTAAGGACGGGTGTGACCAGTGCTGGAGCCCTTTTTTCATCCACCAGGTTCCAGATGATGGGACAGAGATGTTTTCTCTCGTTCCTTCCTGGAACCTTCACTTCTAAAGATGAACGGTAACAGCATCTATGTCAGAATGCCAGGAGAAAATCAAGAATGTTCTTGTATCAGATTTGCTTTCACCTGTTCAAAAGTTTAAAAAAAGTCTCGTGATGAAAGACTCTCAGGAGGAATAGATTAAGAGAGGGCAAGTGAGGTAGTAAGCTTGCTGATCCAGGACCCTTCTTACTTGTCCTGTTTGGTATCATGCACACAGCTCTAAATGAAACATAATGGGAAACAGGATTTCTAGAAGTGAGCAGTACTGCTGAAGTAATTAATACTTTCTTAAAGGAAGGATTTATTACAAATAGGGGCTTATTTCAGCAATTATTCTCAAGTAGAACAATCTGGAAAAACAAAGCAATATTGCCCTAACATACCTGCTGGTTCCCTATAGAGGGGGTAGATTTCCTTCATCAGAAAAAAAAATCATTTTCTCAGTCTCTGTAAATAGAAATATGGTGAGAGTTTTTCCCCCTATTGTCACTAATATTTGGATGAAAATTAGAGTAAGAAAAAGTGGTCTCTGTAATTTTAATTCCGGGAAGTACTTGTCAGTTTGCATTCTTGCAAATTTTAATGCTGGAGAGACAGGCCTAAAGAAGAACATTAAAAGAGATCTTTGATGGGATAGTGTTCTTGATCTGAATTCTGCTGAGGTTCTGTAGTATTTGCAGCCTGCATTATTGTCTGCAAGAAATGCCCCTGGAAGGAGAAATTACAGTCTTGTAGCAGCGGAGTTTGGTGAAATTTATAATGCTGACATAACAAGCTGTTGACATTGGCCCATACTTATTCCCCTTGTAATCACCTTCTCTTTGAAGTGACTCAATATGTATCATGTTTGTATTGCAAATATAACACCTGTAGTTTGTACACAAATACTTGAGAGATTTATAGACCTTATTATAGTTAATTCTCTAAATTATATTTGTATTTCGGTTAAATTAAAACTTAATGTCAGTTTAGCAAGATTATTAGATCGCTTAGTAATAATTCTCATTTAGTAGAATTTCCTTTGAGATTAAGGCACCATTCTTTATGCCCTAATTTTGTCTCTTGAGTACAGCCAGTTCATTTTCTGTTTTTTTTTTTTTTTTTTTTTTTTTTCATTTTAGATTTTGGCATCTTCCACTCACATAGTAGGATAATTCCATTAGTATTGTCAGAATATAAAGGCTGCATTGAATTAAAGAAATGCTTTACAGTTTTTAGATATTTCCCTGACAATTACACATCAGTGATGTAAAGTGTACCCCTTGTAATGTGCATAAATATTTCTATCATTATTTTATGGAAAACAAGGAAATAAGGCAAGAATGATTATTTTCAGGAAACTACAAAATCTGAGTTTGCAGACCTTGCAGAGGTCCAGAGCTTTGGTTACCCAGGTGCTGCCTGTCATAAGGCTGAAAACAAATCCTCTGTTTACAGAAGAGGCAGGTGGTGAATGCTGTCAACAAGACTTCTTACACCTCCACAGGAATCCTAAGTTAGTAACTGCCCTAGTTCCTGGGCTAGTGGTAAATAGTATGTGTATGAGAAAAATGTCAGAAGTCAAGAAAAGAGAAAAAAGAGAAAGCCATGGATATGTGAAAAATAAATCTTTCAGATATCAACAAGTTTAGTGGCTATTTCATTCTACATGTTTATTATAGTTACACTAAAATTACTGAAAGCAGGGGGTAAGTTTGCAGCATCAGAAGTCTTAATTTGAAAAACCTTCCATCAACTGTAGTATTGGCTTCATGACCTCGGGAGGTTATCTGCTGACAGTGTGAGTCTGGAAACCAGAAATTGTCTGCTGCCCTTCAGGTCCCATCTCATATGCCCTGTAGTAGCTGGGATGGGAAAACCTGTGGGAAGAGCATACTGCTGTCACTCAGCAATGCTCTTTCTGGCTAATTGAAGAGAAGCACTGATGAGCTCTGAAAAGAACCCTGTCAGCCTCCATCAAATTGAACAATGTCATATATTACATGAGTCCTGAGGAAAAGCTTTTAAATGAAAGAAAGAAAAATCAAAAGTAGAAAAGTCAAGTCCCCACAGGGTTAATGATGATCCTACAAAGGCAGATAAAAGGATGCTAACAGGAGCTTCCATATCAAAGTTTCCATATGTGTCACAGAGGGTTATACAACTGAAATTAACACTGCTGTGGGATAACAATAGAGAATTCCAGATTTATTCTTGCTTTGGGAAATAAAATATGTATCAGTCTCTAAGGTGGGGCTCTTGTTATATTGGGATGAAAATGAAAAAAAAACCTGCCTGCAGAACTTCACATTTAAGGGTGCAGGAAAACAAACCCAGAATAATTAAAGTGAAACAATTTCTCAGTACCCTTAGCTGAAGCAGAAACCATGCCTCCTGTCAAACCATATTGGTCCTGTTGTATCACGTATTCTAAACATATGAAGTATAATTAGTAGGAATTTTCATTCTCAAATTATTAAGCGCTTTTTTCTAATTTTCAGAGTTACAGAAGAAATTGTATCCCCCCTCTTCAAAATGTAGAATTTTGTTCTGTTTTGCATTACCTATTGAAGTGTCATAGCACTTCTAGGCTACATTTGTGCTACAATTACCTTTAACTATTAGCATGAATAGTCTGCACGAGGCTATACTTAGTGTAGAAGAAAACAAGGACTGTTTGTGATATTGGTACTGCAGCTCTGTTAAAGTAAATAAACTATCATCATGTTAGTAAGCAAAATTAACAGGCAGAGTCCTGTACATTTTTGCTGCAAATAGCCTTATAAATAGGTGTTAACTGATTTAAAAAATCACAACGCTAAAGAAATAGTAATTTACGTAGATGAACAAGCCAGCACTACATGGCTTGAGCTACATGCTGCAGTCTACTTCAGTATTCAGAGAGCTGAATTATTCCTACTATAAATCTCCATTTCTGCTCAAAGCATTTAATTAAAGAAAACACCACAAATCATGAAAGTCCTCTTCCTTATTCTTCTCACGTAACTTCTTTGAGGTACCTACGATTTTTAAGTCAGAGTGAAGATCAATGGCACAAATCATAAAAGAAGAACCTATCCTTATCTAAGAGATTAAAAACTGGATAAAAACTCATGAATGGCACATCATAAAACTTAGGGTCCTTCTCTCCATTCGCTGTGCATTTCTGCTTGAATGATGGAGGTAAGAGGGTAGAGGAATGAAAAAAATAGTGGGAATAAAAAAAAAATCTGCCTCAGGTTCATTTATGACTCAGGTTTGTTTGTTTGCCAGTTTTCAAAGCACTGCCAACTTTACCATGAAGCTCTAATGGTCAAGACAGCTTGTGTCAGAGTCATAGAAACATAGAATGTGCTTAGTTCAAAGGGTCCCGTCAGGCTCATTGAGTCCAACTCCTGGCCCTGCATAGGACACCCCAAGAGTCCCACCATGTGCCTGAAAGTGTCCAAACACTTTTTGAACTAAGACAGGCTTGGTGCTATATAGTCAATAATGAAAAATAGGCTTAAAATGTTGGTAAGATCTGGCTCCTCAGCCTATCTGACAAAGTACCTACTTGCCTTACCTAGCTGGAAGGTTGTCTTCTGCATAATCTAAACTCACATCCTCTGGAATTACTGCAAAATAACTTTTCCACACAACTTATCTAAGTAGCTGCTTCTACTAAAAGTCTTGCGAGGAGTCTTTAGTTGCAGTCTTTAGGACCTACCTCTCCATTATTGCTGGTGCCATATAATTTTGTTTTCTTTGATTAAAAGCAAATCTTGTCATCCTAGTCATCCCAGTTCTTAAAGACTATATGGCACTGAGAAAGGCTGTATTTGATTTCTAAATGTAGGATAAATATATTTGGTACATACTCTAATATTCTTATTGAAGCTGAGCATTTTCCCCATTAAAGTTGCCTTAAACAGACTGATTAAAAATTATTCTAAAACCAGCAACTGTTAATTTTTGATGTGGAAAAAAGACTCTTGAAAACATACAATTCTAATTCTTGGTTTGATCTAATTTTTTGTCTGGCAAAATAATCATTTGTAAATTTATGAACACCAAAGGTCCAAGGTGTTTTTCAACCTCCATGAAATTCCTGATTTTGTTTTTATGAAATACAGAAAAGTTATTTTACTACTAAGGCTTTTCATCCTTTTGTTTTCTTTCTATTTCAATCACCACAACACCTCTATTTTGCCCTTCAGCACAAAAAGCTGTTTAATTTCCATTCAGACACTGAAAAGTCCAACTGGAAAAGATTTTTATAAATTTTTGTGCTTAACCTTCTTTTTTTCCCTTCAAAGTCAGAGATTAAAAAAAAAATACAACTAGTAAAGTCACCATGAATTGTTTAAATATGAATAAACATCATTTTTCTCACTTACATTTCACTTATATAGAGAGAGTGTGTGCCATCTTTAAACTGAGACTTCAAAAGTGCTGCTTGTCACTGCTGAGGGTGTAAAGAGTTGTAAATGTACACAAGCTTGGAGTCTGCAAAGAACTCTTGTAGAAGACTTAAGAGTGTAGCCAAAGTCTTCTGTTTAACAGCCTCTGGTAATGTTTGTATGTATATAAAATCACTATTAACTTCATGTTTTGCTATTATTTCTTAGGAAAACAGATGAAACATCAAGGCTCATGCAAGACAAGGAGGTGATCCAAGACAACCAGCACAGCCTCACTTACAGACAAATCATGCCTACCCACAGTGGATGGCGTTGGATCTAGGTGGTCTTTAAGGTCCCTTCCAGCACATGCCATTCTAGACAAAGGATTTGTTTGATAAAGAAAAATGATGGAGGCAGGCACCCTAAAGTAATAGTATCAACGAAATTGTACTGTGGCTCTCAAAGTGCTTTGATATTAAAACTGTATCTCAATCACTTCCACAATGTAGAAGAGAGTGGTCCTTTTATTAGACTGAGTATGACTATCAGCAAAAAGTGCATGGGATTAAATAATGGGACTATCCTAAAAATTTTCTTAAGATATTTTTCTTCACCTATTAAGTAATTGGGTAAACATGCTGCATAAGCAGTGCCTTCAGTGTTCGGTTGTCCTGAAATTAGACCACTTTTGTCTCACATGGCAGAGGTCCTTGCACGAGAACCTGAAATTATGCTTTCTGTCCCTGGTAGCAGCCACTGCCATCAGGCCCCAAGATTCAGAAGGGGAATTTTTAGTAGACGTTTCAGCAGGAGAAATTCACAAGATCTGAAAAGGTTTGATACCTTTTTTTGTAATGAGGTACAGAGCTACTGCCCTGAGAATCATAATGAGATGGCCAGTCAACTTTTGCCAGGTATTTGGAGAAAAGAGTAGTCAGGACTTTAAAAGCAACAGAGCATACAACCGGAATATGAGCTAACACTGATCAGTAAGATAGCCTGATATTCTACCAAAACTCAGGCCAGACAATTCAATAGCTTTAGCTACATCAGCTCTTGTTCTATAAACAGTCTCCTTGGTTTAAGTGGATCTCCTCAGACTGTCTTACAGAAGTCTGTAACGCAGAATCTGGCACAGGAGAGAATTTCTTTTAAATCTCCGCTTTACTGCTAAATTCTTTTCTTCTTGAAGTATGTTAACACCATAGGACTACAGTTATATTAAAGGAAACTTTATGCCATGATGGAACTGTGAAAACAAACTTCAAAGGCATATCCTTAATGTTGAAAATGTTCGCCACGGATGGACTACTCTTCTCTTTCTAATAAACAAGTCAAACTGCTTTGAGTTGTGAAAAGAGATAGATTTCACATTATAAAAAAACACTGAAATTATGAAGACAAGTGCTAGAGAATCTGTTTAGCAATTTCACTAGTATGTACTTGCAGAAGGAGAATAGGATGTCCTAGCACAGAAGGGAATCTGAGAATGTTAAGTGTTTTCACAAAACACTGATTTTTTTAAAGTTTTCCTAATACTGATGAAGCCTGAATTTATGGGAGAAACTAATACTTTAAATGGTGGGTTTTCCCCCCTTGCATATGATCCATAATATTTAGAAATTAAACAACCAAAGCAAGAACCATTTAGCAGCAATCATCCAAGAAAAGGTATTAGTGAAACATAGAGCTTTGAAAAAAGAAATCAAAACCCCACCGGAAACACAGGATAGGAAGTCCTGGGCCACTTGGTGAAAATCAAAGGCAGAATTACCATTGACTTCTGCTGGATCCAAATTTCATTCAGCATGAACTTAAAGTAAGCCAAACTAAATTGTTTATATGCTAGCTAGGCCAAGATACTGTAATTTACACTTGTGAAAGTGCCATGCCATTGATGCATCAGCATATGTACAGTGCAAATTCCACTTGTATTTTAATTAACATAGATCCCTCCATAAATTACATGACTAGTGAAATCAAAGGCAAGTGCTACAAAAACTAAAGACAGAACTGCAGCAAAACATCTGCATGAATAATTTCTGCAGTCTAATTTTTTTTCCTGTAGGACACAAGCAGGTTATGCTCACAGAGATCTTAACATAAATTTTGTGTTTTCCAAAGAACTGCAGAACTGCTGGACACATGTGGCATTTGCATAATGCTAAACTGAGGAGTTTCATCCTCCTTTGTTTGTGTTTATAATCTCGATAGTAAGAGACAAGTCAAAGTCCATCATTATAGTGGTCTATCTTAAATATACCTCTATGACAGGAGAAGTGTAAGCAGACCACTTAGAAGACCAATGCTCAGAAAAGAGGATGAAACTTCTCAGTTTTGTTATCCTAAAGGAGATCTCTTTGAGGAAGATCTCCTTAACAAAAAGGGTCTCCACTTCACCAGTATTGGAAGGGTACTTAAGATAGCCCACAGAAGCTACAACTTTTGTAAGAAGAACAAGTGGTAATAGTGGTTAACACGTAACCTAAGATGTCCACTGAGGCAACTGTCAGTTCTGCCATTTCTATTCAAGAAAAAACTATTTTCACAGGGCTGGAAAAAATATAAGGGCATAAGAAGCTTTAGGCATAAATGAAGTATTTTAATGTGGAAATATCTTAGCATTCATTAACACCAAAACTATGAAATCATATCATATATTTGTTATGTTGCACAGAAATCCACCATCAATATAAAAACCCACTCCATATATAAAATGGGGTTTGAACGTGCTGCTGTATAAATAAAGCTACTAATGGGACATGTTTGCTGAAAGTTTATATTTTATGACCAATAGGCAACTGGCAGAAGAATGGAAGTAACAAAAATGTGCCAGTTTACTTCTTTTCCCCTCCTACTTTTGCCAGATTTTACGTACATTTTATCTGCTTGCAGAGCTGCACTGCAAATATTTTATGCGTGAGTAGTTGCAAATTGTCAGGATTTGCAGGCTAAGAAGTTTTGGCTAAGAACTGTTGGCAGGGGTAGGCTTGGCTTGGGATCCTGTGAGCTATACCATGCCGTCTTTAGTCTTAGTATATATTTTAAGCTATGAGGTTTCCTCTTTTTTCCACAGATCTGCCTATCCTGCTCTCTAACAATCGCTGCTCTAATGTAAATACATCATTATTACACTATTATCACAGCACACGCTGTGTTAGCCTGTGACTTTATGGAACAAAAATCAGAAAGAGAGTGTTTTAAAAACAAAATCACCATAAAATACTTGCCATCTATTAGCGAGACACACATGGTGAGCATTCCACTGTACTGCAGTACGAGTGTTACATCTTGTGAACAATCACACTAATAGGAAACCCCGTTAAAATATTTTCCCACCACACAACCCTCCAGCCGGAGACTGTTTCAGACAATGGTTTCACTTTTTAGTAACGATATTCTTAGCAGTCCCATTGTTCTGAACTAGTCCCACAGATATCTAATTTTTAATGGGATAACACACACTATTATAACATATCAGAATTTTTAACCAGAAAATTTCCCTCCAACTTTACAGACTTAAGGGCGCTATGTCACCATATGTGGTTTCTTGCATATTTCTGACTACTGTATTCTAGAACTAAACAAACTTTGTCACACCAGCCCTATCCATGACAGATTTCCACTGCCTGGGGGTGTTTATGGACAAGAAATAAGCAGCCTGTTTTAACTCATCAGAAAGTGAGCCTAATGAATAGGCTTAAAACCTCATCTGTTTACTAGTATTTTATTATTTGTTAAACTGTCTCATGGTCAGTACCATTCTCACCACTGTACTTAGCTAATGGCCTGTCAACATTTCCATTAGAAACTCTTTTTGAGAAGTCAGTGGCTTAGCTGAAAATTTACAATAGTTGTGTAGACCTAGAATACTAGTTCCCAGATGTGGCTTGAATATTTTTATTAGAATTTTAATATGAATGCATGTATATGAATGCTAGTGAGGAATGTTAATGGTCTTATTTAAACCAGACAGTCATTGTACAAGTTTCAGCTCCCTATGATTTAGCCGGTGCACCTTGGGCTTCAGAGGCAACCTGTATTATTTCAGCTTCCATGTTTTTTTGAAACAGTGAAGTGCCTTAAATCAAAAAGCCAGGGTTCTGCTATCTGCTTGAAACTGGGCCGAAGTGCACTCCCAAGGTCCATGAACACTGCAATGGGCCAGTTCAGACAGCACTGCCAAATTCGCCGCCGTTGGGGACTTCCTGATGTTTGTGAGTCCTATTCCAGTGTCATGCGGTGTGCAATATGAGCTGCTTCTTGCTGAGTGCAAACTCCAAAGTGGCGTCATGAGCCCTCTGGGGAACACAGACATCATCCTTTTTATTAAGGGTCTGGCTGGGACCCATCATACATTCTGCCCACTTCTTATTTAAGTAGAAATAGCTCTGTGCTCTTTCCTTGCCTCTTCCTTTAAAAATTAAGTACTGTCCTCACTTTTGAACACTTTCCTCCAGCTACCCAAACCAGAACCTGTCAGGAAACTTCTTCAACTTTTATAGGCTCAGAAATATTTAGGAAAATAATGAACTGCAGCCACAGTGCTCCAGTCTGACTGGAGAGCTGTACAGGCCTATTCACATTCATCACAAAGCAGAGGCAGCTTGTGCCAACAGGACCCTTTGATGTCCCTCAGGTTAATCTGCATCTACTGAGTTTTCAGTATGAACAAATGGTTTTGAAACTACTGGCTTTCATGAAGCTGCTGGAAAAGCAGCTGTCCTAGGGATACCATGATTTTGTCCCCCAGGCATGCCTCTGACACAATCCAAGCGTGAGCTAACATAGATCCAGCGAAGGTCGACATGGCCCATGAAGAGTCTAGGAAGCATGCATATGAGGAGAGCTGAGGGAGCTGGATTTGTTTAGTCTCAAGAAGAGGAAGCTCAGGGGGGACCTCATTGCACTTTACAATTCCATGAAAGGAGTTTGCAGTGAGGTGGGTGCCAGTCCTTCATGCAGTGCCTGCAGCCTGAGGACCAGAGGGAACAGCCTTAGACCTTAGGGGAGGTTCAGATTAGATATTAGAAATTTTCATTGTTAAGTTGGTCAGGCACTGGAATGGGTTGCCCAACTGGCAGTGTTTTAGAGGTGTCTGAATCTTTTTCTGGGTGATGTGGTTTAGTGGTTTAGTGGTTTAGGGGCTACAGTGCCAGTGCTGGGTTGACAGTTGGACTGGATGATCTTAAAGGTCTCTTTCAACCTTGATGATTCTATGATTCTATGATATTGGAAATTCTCAATATGTGCTTTTGCTGATGTGTGAATTGCAAAATGAGTAGTCAATTTCATTCCTCATTCAACTAGAAAAACCATGGCTCAGTAAAACAATGTTCCTATAAATGTTCAGTGACACCTCACACTTTTTTCTTTGGAAAACAGTAAGCGTTAGTAAGGCCACTGCTTAATTTTATAATATTTGAGCCCTGATTCTGGTTCTGATGCCTTAAGTTTTTGCATTTATATTCTTCAGATCCTGTGCTGTTTTAATGTGTAGTTCTGCATTTCATATTAAGTGCAAGTAAGCTCTCTTCACAGAGTAGGTAGACAAAACAACTCCTTTTCTAACTTGGGACCAAGAACAACCAAGACAAATTTCAGGCCAAAGAACAAAAACAATGGTGAATCGAAGAGAGAAAAGCAAAGAGGATGGAACTTCATAAACTGAAGCTATAATTGGACAATTAACTCCAATATGCTAATGGACCAACACTTACAAAAGTATGGGACCTCATGACCAGTTGTCTATTTTGTGACCATTTTGGGTTTCCACCAGGGTGTAGCTCCAGCCAGCCTCTTGCACTGCTCAGAGTGTATCTATTGAGGCCTTTTAATAAATACTTACTCTATCCTTTTGTTCCAGGTCAGGCTTTCCAAGGCATCAGTTCCAAGATCAAAGAGATGACAAAAGCTTAAGCAGGAGTAAGGTAGCATCAGGTGATGTTAGAAATAAGAGTCACATGGGGATTCTTCAGGTACTCCATGTCACATCAAATGAAAGGGAGGACCCATGATGCTGTTTTGGAATTTACCTTTATCAAGAGCTCTTTAAGTACGGGGTCTCATCTAGGTATTTGTCTCTACTACGGCACAGCCTTTAACATTCACCATGGCCCTATTTCCCAAGTGCAAATAGGAAGAAAATCATAGCTGAAAGCCAGATGGGGATGTCAGGAACACGGGTCTGGAAGCTGGAGGGATTCTCTCATGTTGCTCATGAGAGACATGATATTCAGATGTTTCATAAGGTGAAGCTGTTATACAATGCAACAAAATAAAGTCTGTATTGGAAGGAAACTGAAAGAAATGAAAGAAAAAGGAGGATCAATTTAAAAGGCTAACTGAATAAATATCATGTGAATAGAATAGAATAGAATAGAATACAATACAATACAATATAATACAATACAATACAATATAATACAATACAATGCAATACAATAAAATACAATAGCTGCAGAGTTAGACCTTCAACTTTAGCCCTCAGAAGATGAAAGAAGTTGAAGTGCTACGTTATGCCAGGCTTGCTTGGACACTTTTGCTGTTTGGGGCAGCCACAGAGGAGTAGTTGCATTCTCTACCCTGAAAAGCAGGGCAACAATATGCTCTATGTGAGACTTGTGCAATACTCCAACAGCAAGCGTTGGGAGCCCATTTGAGCTGTGGACCCACATTTTGTCATCCTGGTTCACAGGCTATAAATAAACATGTAACTGATCTCTCTCCACAGAATAAACTAGATGCCTTCTGGTGTCAGCTCGAAGTTAGGAATAAGTTTCTCATTTTCTTTGCAAATATTCAAGAGTACTTGACCAATTTCAGTTAGTAAGAACAAGGCCATTTATTTATTTACTAATAAATGGATAATGTAGCTAAATTATGACTTCACAGGCTCTTTTGCAATACTTTTCTAATCTTTATATTTGCTTATTCATAAATTCAAGATATTAATTACAATTTGGTTGTGACTTTTCAAATCTTAGAACTTTTTTGTTGTCCTGTACTTAATGCAAGAAGTTTTCATGCATTTTCTTGATGCAAGAGCCTTGGGCTTTGTCACAGTCTAAACTAGTTGGAGACATGTCTCCTTCCAGGAGCATCAGAAAATCCAATTGGTTTTAAGCATTTGCGGAGACCACTGGTGCTGGGCTTCGTGTTGATGTTTAGTGATGTTTGGTGATGTTCAGAGTAAGAAGTACTGGATACCTACTGCATGTGGTAAGAAAAAGAATTTTTCTTTTAAATGTAAAATTTAAATGCATTGAAATTGAAACCCACATATTTTTATATGTAAAGGACGTTTGTCATTGGAACAAACTCCCTGAGGAAATAAAACCTGCACCATCTCTTTGTATCTTTCTGAAGAAGTCTTGATGCTATAGTGAAAAGCATCATTTTGCTCATGAACTATAGATACACACAATTATATAATTTATGTCCTTTTGAGGTCATCAACCATAATTTTCCCTTTTAGAGTTTAAGTCTATAAATCTTACACATTTGTGATAATATGAATGATAATAATAGAAAAAGTTACGTTTTAGTGAATTGCTAGATTCATGTGAGAACAAAAAATTTAATACTACTGAGAGGTTTGGTTTTGTTTTGTTCCATTCTATTTGAGGCACCACTTTATCTTATTAAACTTTTTAAAGTAATATAAACAGGGTGCATTTTTGGATGCTTTTATGTTAGTTACACAGTGAGCATTTCTCCACAACTTTCTGAGTAGGCTGAGCATAATTTAGATTGAAATGATAGCGAATTACTGGGTATAGTGTATACCAAGTACATACAGATACCTCTTTCTATAGAGGAGGAAAGGCTTTGTTTGTACTACAGCTGGGATTGTACCACAAGGATTTTGGACTTGCAGTGCAACCACAGTGAAGTACTGGCAGGAGCTGCAATGTAAAGTGAAGTTCTGAGCCCAAACAAGCTCTGAACAATCAGAGAATGTTCTAAAGAAGATTTCCATGGCAGATCTGGAGATCAATCATCAATACAATACCTCTCAGGGAAAAAGGCATGCATAAAATAGGTAGGAAACAGAGTGTTCTCCCTTTGCAAAAAAACTGGGAGCCTTGTTTCAGGATATATGGGAATTAAGTCATGAGATTTGAGCAGAATCCACTCCATGTCTTAACAACAACCCTGTTAACCAGCATTATTGCTACTCTTTCTGTTATTGCAAACAATTATAGCAGGTCTGGAAAGAAAAGTAAGGGAAAACAATCAAGTTTATCAGTCTGTTTTATTTTATCTATTTCAGTATAATTGCTACTACAATGTACATACTCTGAGCAGTATATAAAATGCTTTAATGACCAGGACAGAGAGTTACTAGCTAAAGGACAATTAAGAGGTTACCTCCTAAGTCGCCTGTTACACATTTACATCTGGAGGGAAATTGTACTCTGAAGGCTAAGCCTGCAAAGGGCTCCTTGGCAGCACAGGGTGGTGCTCTGCCTAGTCTCAAGCATCCTAAAGCCAAAGCATAAAAAGAAACTTTGGCCTTGTAATTCTTTCCATGGCAGTGCCCACCTGCCTCAGGGCCTGGAGGAATTCACAGCAGGTGGCACAATGAGCAAGAACCATGATGTATTGTAGGTGTCAGAACTTTCTAGGGCACAGATGCATTACCCTGGCTGCAGGACAGCAAGATTGGTGGTGTCCCCTCCTTCAGTGAGGTACCTGGAAAAGGTATCTTCTCTTTCTTTTTTAACAACCAAGGATTAATTGTTTAATCCTTCCTGAAGACTTCATAGGAAGAGTTGATGGTACTCCTTATGTTTCAGGAATCCCCCAGTCTGGAAATAGACAGGAAAGTGCAAGAAACAGGATGTTAGTCCTCAGAGCTGCAATTCTTGTGTAGCTATGCTGCTTTTTTACATTTGTTGCTGTTGCTGGAGAGGTGCCCCCAAAGGCAGTCACATTCAGAGGCTGCGTGCAGCAGAATCTGCAGGCTTGACAAAGCACATATGATCCACAGTGTGTGATGTTTAGCACACCAGAAGCTTCTCAGATATTTCGGAATGTGTATTGTGCAGTGCAATAGTTTGAGGGTGAAATCAAAATACAGCACAGTGAAGTGACAGTCCTGACAGAACATTTGCACTGAGTGGACAGCTGGAAGAGGAAGAGAAGGAGAGAAAAAGTATCTGGAACCTGATGCCAAAGTATCTCTGAATTCACCATCTTTCTCCTTAATCAAGTACACACTGTAAAAATTATACATGAAATAAAGTAGAATATTTGAGGAGGTATTTCAATAAATACAGTCTTAGAGCTGGTGACTATAATGCATCTCATTCCTTCTTTATCACTAGTCACCCAGTAGCTTCAATGCTTTGCACTCTGGGTTCAGTATTTTCTTTTCCATCCTTAAGAAAATGTTACAGCAGCCCGTCTAGAGGCTACACTGACAGAGAAAAGTAGATATTTTAATATACTGGCCTAAATAAAGGAAAAGTTTGAGTACAATCAGATGTTGGCAGACCACCTGAGATAAGAAAGAAAACCCTGGTTTCCAGTATAACTACTAGTGATGGCTTCATTTGAAAGTCTGGAGTTGCTTTAAAAGGGGGAAATTCATATTCCAGGACAGACAGTAGCCTTTTGCATGAAATAGGCAGATAAAGGATAGAACCAAAGTTTTATAAATATTGTAACCATTACTAATCTCTTTGGTGGTCATAGCTTTGCTGGGCTTGAATATTTAAGGGTATTACAGAACTGAGCAAATCTCATTTGAGAAACCAGTGAGGCTATGACTAATTTGAAAATCCCATTGAGCTTCATGAATAAGAAAATTAGCAACCTGCTTAGATCTATAAAAAAAGGTTTCTGGGCATATCCAACCGCAGATTTTTGGCTGTTTAGAAATTTTAAAATGAAACATTTAAATAGGATTGGGCAAAAACTGAGAAGGAGGTTAAAAATCTCTCTGACAGGCAGGTTCTTCATGGTTGTAGCTCTGAAGTGGATCTATGACATCACCTATGAATTTCTCACATCTATGCTTAGACCTGAAAGCTGGGCATGTTCAGATCTGAGTGTTTCACTGAATAAAAATGGTAAGTTCCAAGCTCCCCTACCCATTCCAAATAAAATGAGGAGAGTTTTTAATGCATTAATTCTGTTTAATAAATACTTAACCAGGCTTACTATTTCTGGGCATTGAAAAGTCTGGATGCAAACAAAACACAAAGTTCCTGTAGAAATCCTAACAAGTAATGGGATCTTTTCATTGCCTGTTTGTTTCTGAGGGTGTTTTTCCCTCAGCATTTAGTATCTACTTAGTTTACACCAGAAGACTCTTGGTGAAGAAAGAGGAGCTGGCACCTAACATTATTTATTGGAAAAAAAAAAAAAATCCTTTCAAATATGCGAGATATTAGGGCTTAGGATTCCTGGAAGAACTGTTTGAATATGGTACAAATGGGAAAGCAGACGTATATTCTGTGTCCTAAAGGGAAAAAGATGCTATGAAAGTGGGTAGAATTGGTATTGCTATGCTGGAGAGACATAGAAAAGACTTCTCTTGATCCCAGTAATGAAGGAAATGCCCCTGGATCAGACAAGAAGGTAGGCATTGCTTTTCTCTCTTTCTGAGAGAAAAAAACCAAACAGTTTGTCTGAGCAGACAAACTGTTTTCACAGGCAGGGGATTGCACAGAACTGTCTGTCTACACTTCCTTAACCAGGTGTCATCTCGGGCTAGAAATACATACCCTAGGAAGCTCCTTGAGCTGCTTCCTTACTTACATTGAGGCTCTGCAGTATCCTAAATCAGCCAAAACCTGCAAGGTACAAGCTGGCCTTGAGTGTTGTATTTCAAATAAGGCACAGCAGTATTCTTTCAGAAGGGACATCCTCCCTTCTGTAACTTCTGTGTCACTCCTTCTGCTATTAATGGGAGCTGCTAAAGAGGGAGGATAAATCTCAGAAAAAGGTGACTACAGTGTGACACATGTCCTTACTTAAGCAGTTAGGCAAATGCAGTCTGCTTTTTCTCTCTTCAAGGGCCACAGAACAGCTGAGGGACATTATTTTTTCCCAGGGCCGTCAGAAGTGAATCCAAAGTTCCAACAAATATATTTCTTTTCACTCTATACTTGTTTCACTACCCAACTCCAGTGAATTTTTAGTTCAATGTCTCTAAAAAACAGAATTAAATAAATCCTTATTGCTATTATAAATTGCCAGTGATGTGAAGTCAAAATGTAAGCCATAGAGGAAGTTGTAAGTATCATGAATTTTTACCTGTCATAAAAGTACACAATGTTTTTTAAGTTTCAGGAAACAAATGAGAATTTTTCAAAACTTTGTATTTTTTATCCCACAGGAAAATATACTGGGGAATGGAAACTTTCAGTTGGAACACCAGTTCAGTACAATATTCTGGGGATCTCTCAGTCCAAAAATTGATTTCCTAAACAAAACTAGAGAAAAAGTATATGATGAAAAAAGAATGATAGAAACCCCAGAATAGCAAAAAGCAACAATCAGGGACAGAGAAAGTAATTGGCTAAAGAGTCAGCTCAAGTTAGAGTTTACTTTTACAAAAATATAGATGGCTCCACCTGGAAAACCTGTAATTGTCTCTTTTATGCATCTTAAGCATCCAAAACTGCAATGACAAGTCACTTTTGATTGGCTTTTGCTTTACATGATGTTATGAATAGATCTTCAGAAAATATGGAATTCATGACAGGAACATTTATGAAAACTTTACAAGTTTCCAAGAACCATGTTTCTAGCATAGCTCTAAGACAGTTGTTTAATTTTTAAATTAAAAATTTATTGTCACATGATTGTCTGCGGTATTGAATTTTTCCCCAATACTAAACACAACAATTTCCTACCAAAAAAAAAAAAAAAAAAAAAAAAAAAAAAAAAAAAAAAAAAAAA
>CM031859.1:54002283-54100002 GCA_018697195.1 Certhia americana | reverse complement strand
TCCCCGATCTAGCTAGAGTAGAGAGATTATCCCCCCCCCCCCCTTTCCAGGTTACCAAAAAAAAAAAAAAAAAAAAAAAAACAAAAAAAAAAAAAAAAAAAAAAAAAAAAAAAAAAAAAAAAAAAAAAGCAAAGCAAGCCTTATCAGAAACCAAGATGGTCATAATTATGATTGTCAGGATCCTCAAAATTAATTACAATTTCAAGCTGTGACAGAGCCTAAAATAGCAAGAGCTGCTGGTGATCCAAAAATCACTCACAGCATGTCCAAGCTAGTATTTGGCAGAGAGCATATGCAACTTAAAAAAAGAACATAACCCTTTAGGCCCATGAAAGCAATTAAGCTTTTTGTGGAAATGTCAGGCCATAAGTATGAAAAGACCTTTCAATTGTTTATGTACAACTTTCCTCTCATTAGTGATAACTGATCTTAATTTTTGTCCCTTCATTTTTCAAATAAGACCATATGGGCTTAAGTTTGGAGGGCAACTGTTCTGTTCAAAACAAAATAAAGAAAAAAGGGGATGATTCTTGCCAAGTCAGAATCCATGATTCTTACAGTGAGGGGGCACAAGTAAATGCCAATCAGCTTAGCAGCATTGAGAGATACGTAAGGAACTTAGCCTGAGAGCTCTGCTGACGACGTAAAACAAGAAGACATTTCCAGAAGTGTCTGTCAAACAAAGTATAAAAATAATCAGAGGCTGTTGGCACAAGTTACTGTGACTCTAGCTGATGTTCAAGTGGATGAAATTTAACAGCACTTTGATAACTTTAACTTCACTGTTGCAGCGCTTCTTGCTGATGTTCTAAATGCAGTGGTCAGTGAGGTAGAAATAAATTATATGATCATGTTTTATCAAAGCTGCCTTAAAAAACTAATGGGAAAGATTTTTCTTTCATCACACAAGCTGTTAAATCATTGCTGTCATATTAACCTGTGCTTTCTCTGCCTCTCTCCACAGCCCTGTCTTTCATGTGAAAGACAGTGACTTATTCCTCTTCTGTCTCCATACAGTTTTCCTACATCTCTGAGCCTAAAACAACACACATTAAGTCTTGAGAGAGATGACCCCCACACTGAATAACTACAAAGTAGGTCAGTAGAATGCAAAGCAAATGTCACCTACTGAATAGGCAAAACCACACATGTTGCTCCTGGAATCTTGCCTTGGCTTGAATTCTCTAGAAGAATGCTAAACTAGTCTCCTGACTTTCTAGGCTTCAATATGTAAATTGAGATCAGAATTTATCCAAGCATTAGAGAATGATGAGATTGCACTAAATGGTAGTTGTTTAAAATCCTTGGGTAAGAGACGACTTATATAAATGCTATGACATCGACAATCCATTTATAAGAGGAAATACATAACACAATGCCTTTCAAAAATCTTTATGCAGTTCTGCTAGAAAAGTGCCAAAATGTAGGATCTCATTTAGATTTTCTAATGATGTATCATCAAATGTTATTGTGTTATTCAGAGCCCTTTCTAGAATTTAGATGAGTTATCTTGTTCACTTTGCCTCTATTTTCCCTTACATCTGTGGTCTGTTGTATCTGTTTGAATTAGAAGTTCTGTGCAGCAAAGACTGTTGCAATGTCTGTGGTACCTGATGAGTTAATAGTATTTTGGCCTTGTTGGCTCTGCCTTAACACATAGTGCTAAAAATTAATCAATTTAGTGCTTAGATTTACAACTGCAGTTTGATGGAAAGTTAGAGTCCAGGAGACAAGTGATATCCTCTTACACTGGCAGAGCCTGCAGAAAACTGTTCCTCTCAGTAGGTCAAAGAAAAAAAAAAAAAAAAAAAAAAAAAAGAGTGAGAGAATGTGTGTGATGTCAGTGCTTCTGCAATATAAAGCTGAGACAGAAGCATGCATCTCCAAGAAACAAGTAATAAGTGAGCACTAAAAATATCTAATAGATCCCTTTGGTTCCATGTGTTGATGGCAGTCTTTTGAACACAGCTTTTAAGTGTTACCTTTCTCTTCCCCTTCCAACTGAATTTTGTTCCTTGTTCTTATTTCTTCCTATCACCTGGCATATCTTTATTTTTATATATGAGAAGGCTGAATATTAAAAGCAATCCAGGACACATATACCAATATTTTGTTGATGGCACAATGGGAGGGAGATATTGAGTTTTTGTTCATATCACTACTAAAATTGCAAAATGATAGGATCATCAGGATTTTCCCTGTAACATGGCAGCTGTGGAAGGGTTATGCTTCAAGGCATCTTGTGAGACTGGAGTGTCAGGATGATGAACCCTTTAGTCCTGTGAGAAATAACCACAACAATATTCAGCACTCACATTGGCACAGAGGATGATTTGATCTTGGAGATTATTAATTTGTCCTAAAAATCCAAGTCCAAAAATACAATGAGGAACTGGCCAGTTGAAGAAGTAAACTGGTTGTTGTCTTGAATGAAAAAAGCGATGGCAGGGCTGTGTTTAAAATACTACAGCCAATGCAATAGCACAGAGTAAAAGCATGACTTCTTGTGGCAGATGGATACAGCTGTGAGTGCTCTCTAGAGAGTCTCTTCATTCATGCTTATATTTAAAGTATAGGAGGCAGTAACACAAGCTGGGATCCATTCCACCAACTTCATCACAAGGGGTTTGGATCTTCTCTGGAAAATGTGTCTCACCAAATTCTTAGGAAGGTGTTATAGCAGTGGATGTGGAGAGTTTTTGCTTTGCCTGGTAAGGGTCAAATCTAGGGAAGAAAGAGAGTATTCAGTCTGCCTTCCTCCTTGGCTTGTCTGCAGAGCCTTCAAAGGAAGGGTGCACAAACAAAGTCCATTTCACACGTACTGCTGAGAAGCAGCTGGACGGCGATGACTTCCACTCCTTAACACCAGTCCAACCTGAGTCTGACCCGGCAAGCCCAAAACAGAAATTCTGTATCTCATTACCAAAACTCTGAACCATCCAACTCATTCGACTTCTCATTGTATAGACTATAAATAACTTGATTCCAGACATTGCCAGGTGGTGCAACAGGGCGAAGGCCACCACAGAGGGGCATGTGCTCTAATCAAAGCCTGTGTGTGAAAGCTTGCTTTCAACTTATATGTTGGTGGTTTACATTGAAGGTCACCTGCCAGAGGTGGTATTTTGCTGTCTTTTCAATAGATGTTGGCTGCTTTTTCACTAGGGAACTGTGTTTCCCTCAGGCTTTAGAGGGAAAATATGGTACACCATCCCCAGGATTAGGAAAGCCAGGGGGCTAAGCAATAGCATGCAAATGCCAAGGAACTGACTTTGATGTAGTGGTTAAGACTCCACAGGAATTCCAAGGCCAAATCCCATAGATCCTGCTGCTGGCACGCAGAGGAAGCTTTCCCTCTGGCTTCCTCACTGCTCTCAACCTCTTTTACAGAGGCAGCACAGGCATCAAGGTTGTGGGGCTGCCCTTGGCTCCTGGCCAGCACCTGCATATTGAGCCCTGGGCAGGAGGTGACTGACTGCAAAAGGCTTGCTAAAGCTGCTCCCAGCAGAACTAACATATTCCTCACCGTGAGCTTTCACTCCCAGGAGAGCAGTGGTGTCACTGCTTCATGCGTTTATCACTACCGGCCTCCACCTTCAGCATGCCCTGTGCTCCTGCTATGGCAGCTGTACCAGTTTATCTTTGCTCTGCTTATTACCTTCTCTGTAGTTATGGCTAAGGCAATGGATGCTGGGGTGGGGTGGGGTGGGGTGGTGTATGGATCTCCTAAAGCCATCTTTCCTTATTGCAAAACCTGCACTCTTTCCAAGGTTTGTTTCTTTGCAGTTGCCTTCATAGCATGCTCACATCAAATTTGCCACTGTGAGGTTCAATATCCTGTGCTCTCAGCCTGCAACAGAACGGCTCAGGACACTGCTTTCTTTGTGTGAATCAAGAAGAATTGCTTTTTATTTCTTATGCAGCAATGGAAACAAATGTTGTAGTGGTTTGGATCATTTACATGAACGCATGGTTCCTATGGAAGCTACCTGGGTGCCCCATAAAGACAGAGGGATTCAGGAACCCGCTTCGTAATGGCTAAATTATAGCAATGGTCGACAGTTGTGTCTGCTTTCCATCAAAGTAGTAAGGTACCTAGAGGACATTGACTAAGATTAGAAGATGAGAAAAAATCATACAGACAATTAACACAGATACACCTAAAGTATTACAGCATTTGCAGAGTGAGTCCTGCTTAGGAAGGCTTCTAACAATGACCAACAATTCTTTAGAAAAGAGCCACAGTTTACATGTGCAGTCAGTTGCTTTCTAATTGCTACAGCAGGCTACCACTGGGAAGAACAAAGGAAATATTTAGCACATCGTAAATTCTTCTGCAGCCCTGCCGAGTGGCTGGAGTTCAGATTACAAGTTTATAACCAACATTTGAGAGCAATTTCTCCTCCACTTTGAGAAAGTGGGTGGGGAAGCTGTTCAACACTTTCTTCAAATGCCTGAAGTAATGTGTGTCTGAAAGAAATTCGGGTTCAAAATTCTCTTCCACTTGTCTTTTGATTCAGGCTTGTAATGTACAGTTATATATTTAAATGCTAAAAAACCCACCCTTTGCTAAAAAACAGATGAATGTGCCATTGCTGTTCCTGTTGCTATAACTGTTATCTTCCAACTTCATTGCTATTTTGGGTAATTTGGTGGAATCTTGCTCATCATTATTTGCTTCCCGTCGATGCTTAGGGTCTTGCAACTGGTGCAGGGGTATGTGTGCTGGTAACTGGAGAAGAGGTATTAGTCTGCTTGAGTCGGTACTTAATCATGTCCCTGTCTCGTGAATGAGGTGTTGAGGCTCTGACAATTACAAAGATTTCATGATCTAGCAGAAAATAAGCTGGTGCCCTGGCCGAGACAAAAGCCCACCACCCCACCCCCCCACACACCCCCCTTTAATTTCAATGCTAGGTGAATTCAGATGTTGATTAAGTTTCTCCTAGCTTTACAGGGATAAAACAGTCTCCATTTAATGTTAGTAATGAGAAATATGACTGTCAATTCAGCAGCTGACAGTAAGGTAGAAGAGATGTAAGCAAGGGAATCTGCTGTGTTACTCAGTTTGGAGTGGTTTCAGTGTTAACCCACTCCAGTTCAGTTTTCTAAACTTCTCTTTAAAGAAAAAATTGTCTTAGAACTTAAGTCATGTTAGATGTTTGTCCACATCATCTACTTTGCTTTCTTTTTTTTTTTGAGTTTTTCAATACTTCAGTATGTCAGCCAGCATTACAACCCATCGGTATTTGCTTTCCCCCTCCCCAGTTGACTTAAAAATGCAACACACTTGGAGCTGAAAAATTCAGACTCACATGCCTGTAGCCAAATTAGAAAAAAAAAAAAAAAAAAAAAAAAAAAAAAATGGTACATCAGAAACATATGTCAGGGATTCACGAAAGCAGAAAAACACACGTGTCCATCCGAACCTCCCCCACCTACACAGAGGCATAAACCTCGAGTAATATAACTCTAAAATAATACTGTATTTATGAAGCCTGCTCTCAGTCACAACTTTATGGGAATGTATTCCTCTATGAATGAGAGTGGTTGGCTGCCTAATAACACTCAGCTCTGTAGAAGATATAGAAAAAGATGTAGAAGCCACTGGTTTAGTGTGGTGTGGCACTATTACTGTTACTCCATAACAATTAAGTAAGGTTAGGTAAACATTTAAAAATAGTTTAGTGGCAGGAGACACAGCAAGTTTGTGTTATTAGAGGAAAAATGCCAGTGCTTGGCCATTGCGGGGAGACTTAAAAGCTTGAAGCAGCAATACAATGGAATTGCTGAGGTGCTCTGTAGAAGTCTGTTTCTATTTATGTCTTTCTATCATCAGCTTTGCACTCTCCACCCCCACACACATTACTCCTCTTCCACTGAATAAATGGAATATTTCACCCATGAATAACAATCTTCTTTCACTAACCTAAAAGTGCCACACAATGCCTTCACACCTGCAGCATTTACAAACTGCAGGTCCCGTGGTTACGAAATGAACTTAATAAGCACTTCACAGCTGAGGTGGCTGTAGGTTAGAAGGAAATGTTTGGCTGAAACCCGAATTTTATCATTGCAAACCATATAATATTGCCAGTCTTTTGCTCCTACAGCCCATGGTCACAGCAAAACTATTTCCGTGACAGTAAAGCTATCTAGTGGGCATATTGTAAATGCATTTACTTTTATAGTTTGTTGCCAGTTTGGTAATCCCTGTTTAAAAGAAATTGCGGAAGTGATTTTAAAGGTTAAAGAAATATGCAGACTACAGGACTGGTCATGGAGGGGCTGCCCCCACCTTCTGCTGTTAAATGAAATGACAGATGGGTGAGACCTTAATATCATGAACATAAACAGTAATTCACCAATTGATGTTATTGCCACTCTTTTTTCCATTCATGCTTCATCAGAAATCTTTCTCTCCTTTTTTTGTCTCCCCTCACTATTTACTTGTTTTGAAGCACTTGAGTCTCCAGTGGGAGACCTAAGCCTGCAAGCACTTCATGTATGGGAAGTAAATGGGGTTTTACTATGTGTTAACATCATGGTATCTACTTGCCTGAGTAAGGCAAGCAAATTCAGACTGTACTGATGACCTGCTTTTGCTAGTCTTGTCAATCCTACCATTTTCACCAGAATTTAATGTAAAGCAAAGCGTGAGTCTCATGAAAAAACAAGATAACATTGACTCCTTTCATTACTTTCAAGGGATGACACAGGACAGCATCAGAGCTACTCAAAGGCCCTTAGATCTCTTTGTTTCATTTTCTCAGATGACCCTAAATTTCTTCTTAGTCTATTCCAGCCTTTGTAGCTGTGGCCATATTTTGCGGAGTTGTAAGGTGTATGGGTGAGGGGCAGAGAGCCTCAGAAAGGAAAAGATGGGTCTGGATTAAGAGATGTCAAACACTCTTGAGGGCTTTGTGTCTGTGTTGAATATCGTCTCCCATTGAAAATAGGATTTGGGGCCCAACAGATTAAAACTGAATAGGGAAAAGTGTGCAAATAACATGAGTGGCTCTGCAAGTGTGTGAATGTATGCAAGGGCACACAAAATGGAGTATACATATAATAAGTAATTGATAGAATATGTACCCTTAAGTGTTTGGATTTATACGTAGCCACACAATAATGAAGCCTGTGTAAAATGTACATTTCATTTGGAAAATAGTTGTGTACTTGTACTTTCTGGCACATTATGCTAGCTGACTATTGTAGGCACCAGCAGCCGTGGAGCTTTTCCTCTGAGGAGGTGGGGTACAAAGCCAGTAACAGACATAAACCAGTCAGTTAATGCAAAGAGATGAAGCACTGCCCGCTGAGAGTTGCAAAAGACTTGTGCAGGAAGGGAGTTTACTCTCCTTTGGGCTCTAGCACAGCTTGTGAAGGTACATCTGCTGATGAGAGTCTGGGAAAGTCTTGCAGCTGGCTAGAGGGTCAGATGTTCTCATGTCACATGGGACTTTTTGAAGCCTTGGATCTTAAGTGATCATGTAGCTTTCAGAAGCTTGAAGTCACCACTGTCTGTATGTCAGCTCACTTTTGCTGTTGCCATTGCTCCAAAACAAAGCTCATACTAAATGCTTTGAGTCTTGGCATAACACAGATCTCCCAAACCACATTTATCCCATGACCAGTAGTGATGAGTGTGCAGTTCTATTGTTAGAAGCAAACCACTTCAAAACACCAAAACATATGTTTGACACATATTTTCAACCCTTTTCTTTGTGAAGAGCAAAATATTTTTTTAGGAACTTTTTGAAAAAAGTTTTTAAGATCTCCACAGTAAGTTCTTAGTTAGTTTTGTCTTAGACATGAGAGTCTTACACAAGTAAGTGTATTTTGACATCAGTTCTTTTTCTTGCCAGGCCTAGAACTTCTGGGTGCAGTGTGCTCCCTGAATTAGTTATGATGTCACTAACACCTAAAACCAGGCATTTTTCTGTCCTGATTTAGGTGTTAATGACATCATCATCTGCTACAGTGGAAACAAACACCTAAAATTTAAGCCTGGGTATGTAAATCGAGGAGTAGCTGGTTTTTGAAATACTTTGCTTTAAAATGTAGTATTTAGTCTAGACGTAGATTCTGTTAATGGTTTGGGATCACAAATGTTCCATGTACAGGAACATTGCAGCTAACCTTTAAGAGAAAAGAAAAAAAAATATTTGTGGTTATAAAATGTTTTTACATACCTGAAAACAAGAACTGCTCCTGCAATAAATAGGAGTATAGTTAACTGACTCATAGGCAGAGTAATCTGATCTGCTTTATTAAAGTTTATCAAGGAAATATGAATCAAAATAACCTTAAAATCTTTAAAATTTTAACTGTGACCTCTGAAACAAATGGAGTTATGGCAAGAGAAAAAGCATGAAAAAAGAATAATTGGGTTCTGTGTCATAAAAGTTGTGTTTCCAGATTACTCAGGTAAAGTTTAACCCAGTCTTGCACCTTGATCTGGGTGACCATAGTAGCTTTGTAAACATCTTAAACTGATTTTAAAAATCATCATATTAACAATGATGCAACTTTTCAAATTTATGCAGAAAATTAAAGCTATGTGTTTGGCAACAACAAATTTTTACTGTTTTTTTTTACAAAAATACTTCAGACATTTTCAGTTCATCTGCCTGCTAGGCAGAGTCCAGTTTGGACTGATCCAAATATAAAGCCCAAAACAAGTAGATGGTGCCAGTTCAAGGGAAGACCATCTCTGCAGCACTTGTTGCCAAAGGACCAAGTTGCCTCAATCAGAATCAGGATTCTAGAGTGGAAAAGTAGCTGGTATCATCAGGGGAAGCAAAACTGTAGAACCCAAACAGTTTTCATTCTCAGATGACCTAAATAGGATTATGGGGGTTTAAGTGCAAAAATCTGGGCTTTCATTTCATGTGACAGGGCTGTTATATCTACTTTGATCACAGATTTCTGAAAGTGTTTTTAAGGAGATTAAAGACAATTCCATAATTTACAGTAGAACACACAGTGAATTAGGTACTGTTTTCTCACAGATGCTGCTTTTGCCTATCTATTGGTTCCTCTGCTGAGTCTGCTAACTTATCCAAGAAGAGTTTAATGTAATACACATACACAAACCTTTCTCAGGATGGAAGCCAGCAACCTGATGTATAAAGAATCAGGAAGTGGTAAATGGGAGTTAAAATCCTCTGAGATATATCCAGGAAGTGAACCTTGGTCACACATCTCTTTGGTCAGATCTCAGACCACAGCATTACAGTATTAAGGGATCATACGAGTGGTTGGAATCCTCCCCCAGCTAAATTTCTGGGGGAGTTCTAAAGAACTTCATAAGGTTCTACTATGTTTTATTGGTTACTGTTCCTTACTGCCATGTTTTAGGGGTGACTTTGTGCAATGTATTTTAATGAGCCCCTCAAGGAATTTAGCAGAAAGTTCGTGGATGCCAGGCAGACTGAAATATGAAGGTGGAAGTGAGCAGCTCAGCTTTGTTTAATAAAAATGAGACATTTTCTGCATTTAGACAGAACACTTTTTAAGTTGTTGAACCATCTTTCAAGTTACCAGTTATGATGCCTCAAGGACTCCCTCAGTGAGTTTTTCATATCTCACAGAGTTGCATGCAGTTCTCTGCATTATTGCCTAAGTACCTGTTTAAGAATCCAAACCCTTATGTGGGTAAGCACAGAGTGAGAAAACACCACTGGTTGAACACAAACCTGTTTTTGATAGTGCTTATTTTACCTTGGTGCAAAGTGACACCTACTGTCCCTATATATTTGTAATATTATCTGGAATTTATTTGTGATGGGCTTATTTTTGTCTAACAGTAGAGCCTAAAATTGTGCAGAAGCGTCTTGAAAATAAAAACATAAAGACAAGACCATCTCAAAAACATCTGTGTACATTAACCATTAGTATTACTATTGTTCTTGGATATCCTCACAGCAACTGCATGCCTTAAAGTTCTGGAAATTGATTGATTGTTCCCCAACTACTACATAGTTTTAGTTGATTAACCACATATATTTTTTTGCCAATATGTCTGGCTACCTTTTAGAAGTTACTGCATTGCTGACCATATTACAGAAACAGATTTTTAGGGATTGGAATCAGATTTGGCAGTAAAGGGTTCAGTTGCAAATTCATAGGTGATCTTAAAATTTCATTTGACATAAAAGAAAACTCTTTGCAATGGAAAAATAAGAGCCTGGATTCTATTTAAAATGACATCTCCTCTTGCAAATTTTTTTTTTTTTTTTGGTAAGCTCTCTTGGGGACAGTGCTCTCTGAAATTTTTGGTATTTTTCCTGATAATTTGAGATCATCTTCCTAGGAACAATGTAACATCCTGTCTTTTGAAAAGCAGAAAAATATCTGTTCAAAATAGCTTCTCATTAAAAGGTCTTTTGTCCTTTTTCTTTGGCTTTTTCAGTTTTTAATGAGTTGTTTATATATCTCAATGGTTTGAAAAGACAGATGTATTTTACTTAATCTTCCATGTAAGCTTTTTTTCATTTCACTTAAAAACTACTTTACCATATTTTAAGATCCAGTTATGCTTTCATGGAAAAATCACAAAAAAAAAAAAAAAATGTGAGCAGTCTTTTGTTGCCCACCGTGAACTTCCAGATAAAGTGTGTATAAATTGCAGTGGGTAATAAAATCCCAACTTATAAATAAGCCACAATTTTATTGTAGAAATAGCAATTAAAACTGTGTTGTTCTGGTTTATTTTTACTCTAAGACTGTAATATATGAGTTTCATTTGGGTAACAGTTAAATAGTTGACAGCACCGTCTCTGTTTTGCTCCAAGGGCAGTTCTGAGTCTGAAGCTGGAGACCTCAGACTGCTTAGAGATACAATGATGAACGGCCTCCTTGTAGGGAAGGGCTTCCAGAGCCTACCAGGAATGCTGTAACCCAGGCATTACAAACTTGTAAGGAACAATGAAAGACAGAGATGCCAAAACTGTCAACCTTGTAACAGATTAAATAATTTAGGCCAGATGCCAGGCTGTATATCATTGATTTCTTTCTGAAGCAGAGCTTGACCAAAATGGTGTCCCATTTTTCATCTTTGTAAGCCTTTCCTCAGTTTACCATCATATATGCTTTAAACTCCTATAGTTCTGACATGGTTTGGGCACACAGCCTTAACTGCATTTTGAGCCTTAGTCTGCAAGCAAACAAAAGACAAAACAATTGGTTTGGTGGTTTGCACAGATGTGAAAATGTGTGCCTTGTCTGCTGATTTGGCGTACCAATAAGTTTGACAGCTGTTTGACCTGTGGCAGAGATCCCAAATGTGACATGCAAATCACCAGTGTTACTTGGCATTTCTTCTCTGAAACAAGCGTTTCATACCAGAGAAGGAGCTGTGTTGTTTTGACTTGAAATGGAAGCAGTATCCATAAACATCCTAAGTATATGCTTAAAAAACTCAATGTATACCTACTCCTGGTTGGGAAAAGTCAAAGTCTGGTGTCTGTAAAGCTCCCAAAGAAAAACACAAAGCAAACCAAGGAATGCAAATTCGTTCTTTGTGTTCTCCCTGGTGGCTGCGGTTAGAAGTTGTGAGTTGTTTCTGATTTTGCTGACTCTTCCTCTGTTCAAATCCTGCTCTAGCTTGCGTTATTTTTTTTTTTTTTTTTTTTTTTTCAATTGGAAGTAGTCAAATCACTAAGCCATAACTGACAGGCTGCATTGGGCTCAAATACTGTTCAGATTTCATCATCTTCCTCACGGGAAGGGAAGGGAAGGGAAGGGAAGGGAAGGGAAGGGAAGGGAAGGGAAGGGAAGGGAAGGGAAGGGAAGGGAAGGGAAGGGAAGGGAAGGGGCAGTTTGGATTATCTAATTAGGGGCTTGATTTATCCTAGCAATATTTTTATTTCATTTAAGCTTATATAATTTGCTGGAAACTTCACAATTATCCCATTTTATTGATTTCAAAACAGTCATGTGAAAGGGCTGAATTTTGTACAGTATTCTACATCATCCAGAACACAAAAGCAGAGCTAATCTGAAAACAAATAAATTAAGGAAGTCTACAATTAATATATATTTATAGAAGCATTCTTCTTTATTTAGAAAAATTGTTTTCAATTAGAACAGCTCTCTTCTGCTTATGCTTTTTGGAAGTAATCCCAAGCTTTCAAACCATCACCTAGCTATGGCTATATGGAAGCTGTTGAGAAAAAGAGCCAGACAATGGACTATACCATAGAGAGAGAAATTCTAAAATCACTACCACATTATAAAAGTATCTAATGAAAACATCACATAGTATGCAGTCTAAAGATCTCTTTGATTCTCTGGCACATGTATTAAAAGATATATTGGTATGCTATAAAACGCTACATGAAATACCTTGTACGGTTCTATCCTTTAAACATATAAAGATATGTTATAGTTCAAAGCATGCTGACCGCATGTGACATTTCACATATATACTATTCAATTAACAAAGTGCTGTTGTTTTAATATGTACTCACTGCATTATTTTTGTTGACTTCACAGTCAACATTTGTTGACTAGGAGATGCAGATATGAGATTCTACTTTTGACTCTTCAGTTTTTCCATGGTCATCAATATATTGGTGTAGATTAAGAAGAAGTTCTCTTTGTGCTATGGATAATGAAAACTGCTCATGAAATTTCAAGTAAAATAAAATAAAGCATTGCAGTCATGGTCTTTTCTTTATTTCTACTCTAATTATGAGAAATGGACAAATTTAATAAAAGGAGTTCTGCAGAAAAGCAGTTTGCAGCTTCATGAGGAAATTTTCAGTTTTCTTCACTCTAGTTTAAAGTTGTAAAAAGAAAAATGTCTTTTTAATACTAAAATATGACTTCTATTCAATGAAGCTTTCCCAGGGCTAATCTTGAATGTTCAATATGGATCTGGGGGAGGGAACCCCACCTGAAGGAAACTGGGCAAGCTCTCCTAGCACAGATTGGAACTGTGGAATATAGCAAGGCCACGCATTATGTTCACATTCCTTAATTGCCACTTAATTCCATAAGGCTGTGATAGAGAAGAAAAGCAGACATACAGCTCTTTTACTGGTCATGTCTTCACAGACATGAGATGGTAGTGAGTTTCTCAGCTTCTAATCTTAATCTGATGGTCCAAATGTGTTCCTACTCTTGTCTTCAAGCCACACAGTCATGACAGTGATGCATGGTGCCTGAAATGGGAATCTCTGCCATGGCCTTCAGTCTGTAATGAGAGGATAACTTGTGGACATGATGCAGAACTGGAAAGGGTAACCATCTTTTTATTTGCTCATCTATCACTATGGAAATATCTGAACTATTTTGGCTTCCTTATAAGAAAATATTAATTGATTGTTTGCTTGTTTAACATCTTAATGACCGAGTTAAAATTTGGGATTGGGGACTCTTTTTGTGGCCGTGGGGTTGTTGCCTACAGAGATCTGAGGAACAAAGCTGAGAAAGCATCAAACAATGGCTTCCAGAAGATTTGAGGACAAAATTAGGAGGGACATTGCAATAAAAATGAGAATTATGCTGCAAAACTCTGAGTCCATTATTCTTTTTAAACAGAAGATTCAGGAAAATCCTTAGAGACCACTAGAGCTGTAGAATTGTATCAGTATATGTTATTGACTGCTATTGACTGCTATACATGCTAATCAGACTATGTGTATTTTAAAGCCCATTTATAGTTAAATTTATGACAAATTGCACTACTTGTATGGTATTTTAAGGTGTCACAGACAGTTTGGATGTATTCCAAGAAGCAAGCACTGTTTTCTTCTTTCTCTAAGAATCAAGCAATGCACTTTTCTTTTCTTGATGAAAGATTCTGGCTCAGCAGACTGAGCTGCCTTGCAAAATATATATATGTCTGAAATATAAGAAGCTTGCACTGACAAAGAAAAAGCCAAAAATAAAATAAAGGCAGCTAGCGTGATGACAGGCTGGCATGTTCAAATTTGAGGCTCAAATTCAATGTGAATCACAACCATGTGAATCTTACACTGTTTCAGAACTGAAGCAGAACTCAAATCCTGCAAACAGAACTATGCTGCCTTGATTTACACATGTGTGTGGAGACCTGCTCCAGTCCATGGGGTCACTTGCTCATGTGCAGAGCTACATGTGGACTGGATTATCTAGGTATTGGCATGGAGAAACTTACTGATTCTTTTTTTTATTCCCCTCCTCCCCAATGACTTACCATTGTGACACTTTTCCTTCTTTTGGAAAGGCTACCAACAGGAAGGACTTTTGGATATTGTGAAAAATAGTTCCTATGAAAATAAAAGGTGGATAGATTTTTAAGCAATAGTACAAGAATTATATTTAAGCCCTTTAAAAACATATTATTTTTCTGAAGATGTGCGAGAAGGCTGTCAGTAGAAACAGGTCATCTGTAGTTTCCATGTCTGACTGCACTTGGAGCTGGGGGGAGTAGGTGCAAGGAGAGGGAGAGGTTGGAACAGATTGTAATAATAAAGCTACACAATAGTATTACACATAGAATTTAACATTAAATAAAGATTTGCCCAAATTCCTACCTGCAAATGCTTAGCCTGGTGTTTGTTACACGTCCAAGTGTGAAAGAAAAGCCACAAACATTTATCATGATTGTCAGTAAGGGCCCCTTCCACACCTCTCCCATGCTCTCCACTCCTTTCTCTGCGTTTCAGAGCTGTCAACATGCATGCTTGCTCAGGCCTCCATTTTCAGCCATTAGTGTGTTACAGGATTGTTTTACATGGACTGCCTAAGAAGAAACTGCTTGATTTGAGTAGGGAGGGAAGGGCTTATCATCCCTGAGCTCATATCCATTGAATTCCCTCAGCACACACTGAGCCCTTCACATGCAGCAACTTCCAATAAGCACTGCCACCTCAGGGAATGTCACGCTCCAGCGGCAAGGGGCGGTGCTGGAATGGTCCTAAAATGCTGAAGTTACTCTGCACTGTATTCAAAGATCCCTTTTTCTCCTAACTGAGATAAGTGAGAAAGGTCTCTTACCTTTCAGCAAAATTTTGATATGATTATTCCATATTCATATCTTCCTTCCACAGTCTTTGCTCTTTTTTCTTGGGATTCAGTCCCTTTTCACTGTTTTATTTTATCCTTCCTACAGGTTATCAAGGTTTGTTCAGTGGCCATCCTTATGTTTTCCTACATTTTATCATATACTTAAATATATAGTACAGTTCTCTCAAAGTCCATCAGCAGGGGGAGTGCTTTAGGAATAGAATTATTAATGCTCATTATTTTTAACCCAAGTTCCAGGCATTTATGCAAGGAAAGAGCCTTTTGGGCATCTGAAAATGATGCACTAGTGAAGATAGGCTTTTATGTTTTGTGAACACAGTGGTGAGACTAATTCTGGAGGGAAGGGGGAGGCATGTGGAAAGGATTTTAGGAGCATGCAGGGGTGTTGAGGACTCATTCAAATCCTGTCTCATTGAAAGGAAATGCAAAAAAAACCCAGCAGTGAAGGTGCATTTGTCTTTTCCATTATTTCTGGGGAGCAAGTTTTCCCAGTTGCCTTTCTCTCTCCTAAATGGCAGCCATGAGGAGTTGTGGTGTGTCCAGATGACCCACACTCTGGTCCATAGTCATGCTGTGGCAGCTGGAGCTCCCTGTGGTACCAAGCACTGGGCCAGCACCCATCCAGGGCCACCCTGTCCCATCCTGCTGTGCACACCCTAATGGGGGGCCCTGCAGCCATGTAACCCCAGTCAAAATTGGGTCTCCAGCATAATGAAGCTCAGCCGAGCACTTGGTGAGTGAAGTAGCTTCTGCCAGCAGCACCATGTCCTGAGGGATATAGTGTTGCCATAAAATCTCCTACATAAATCCCACAAATCTTTAGGGGACCTTCTAGTCTTTCCTGAAACATTGCAGTGCAGTGCCACTATTATGGCACCTCCTGCTTATGTATTTCAGTTTTCAGCTTCATCAGTTCAATGAAAAGTCAATGTGGGTGCTACTTTGAGACTGACTTCTTTGTAGCACCTGTGAATGAAGGAAGGAGGTAATTAATGCTTAAGCTGGTTGGGATTTTTGTGATGGAGCTAGGAGAGGAAACATGTGGTTAGGATTATAAAGAGCTAATGACATGACAGTCTTCAGTCACTGCCAAACTGAACTCCACTCACAGCTAGGCATGAAGTTATTTCTTTTATTTTAACCGCAAGGAATCTATGTCTCCAATCAATTTTTAATTATGAATAGATGATTTCACATACAGTCCCTGTTCTTCTATTTGCCACTCCTGGTATTTAATTTATGCTGTTTCACTTCCATTGACTTTGTTTGGCAATTGCACAAATAAAAAGTGCACTTTCATCCTCCTGTGTTGTTTGTGTCAACACTGTACAATAGCAGGCACTGTCCACATTTTGAAGAAGGTCTAATGCAAAAATTGGCTTTAAGAGTAGCCAGTATTTCAGCGACTGAAATGGATATCTCCTTCATGCACAAAGACAACTAACTGAGCTATACTAGAGTTAAGTCATTTTTTGTAGCTGTCAGTGACTTATCTGTTTAAGATTCAGAAAGTCAACCCTGATCTTTGTTGTGGTTTCCTTTCAATATCTGACCTTGGATTTCATTATGATTGATGCTTTTATATTTGATAGTTACTGAATTTTCTTTTAGTAGCTTGTGTCGATGTTCTTCCACTTATACAAATTTGTGCCGAAATTGTTAATAATTATATTTTATTTTCCACCTCTGCTCAGCTTTCTGTAATACTTTAAAGGGTACTCTAATCTAAGTATTTTCAATAAAACTTAAACTGTGCAGATAAGTATGAAACGTCCACGTGTCACCTCCAGCTCCGACTCTGACATGTACTGTGGTCTTATAGGAAAGTAAACTGCTAGTTATAGATTACATTCTTTATTTTTCAAGGAGGACTAACATTTATCTATGCATTTATACTTCTTCACTGCTAGTGTTACACAATAGGGGAACTTTTAATATCATTTCCCTTCTCGTGCTGGGAATTTGTAGGTGTTGTCTACCTTCATATAACCTCAGTGAAGAAAAGATCAAAAATGTCAGAGTGAACACAAACTCATAAAAAAGCTACTACAGAACTGCCAACCCACCAGTGAAGTTTGGTTCAGATTGAGTGAAATAATTTTATACAGATCTGTCTATTGCAAAATATTCCTAGATGCTGTAAAATGGTGTCACAATGCTCTGCTTCTGAGCTTATGAAGAAGAGTTTTACCATTTTGCACACAGATTTGTGGAGGATGGCTACTGGGGCTTCTCCCTTATTCCTATTTATACAGATAAATCCTGTGCTTTTCTGGGAATCTGATCCTTAATTCCTTCTAGAGACTACTTGTATTGAGTAGGACTAAATGCACAAGAACTTAAGGTATAAGGAGGTTTGATAATCAGAAATTTAATTGGGATGGGTGAAATATTTTTTTGCATCTTGCTTCACCTTCCTTCCCTCTAAACAGAATCCAAGTCTCTCCAAGCCTGTAAGTTCGTATTGCTCTTCAAAGGGAACACAGAGTGACACAGACACAAGTCTCTTCTCTACATAATTTCTAACCTTCTGAAATGTGGAGTGCCAGAGATTCTGCTCTGATGGCTGTGTCAACACACATTGACACTGGTATGGCATAAAGATGTACACATTTAGAACCATTTTGGAAATCATTCCTTTTGATTCCCTATTCCTTATTCTTTTTCTAGATTCATTTTATCATGTTTGCAGTTTGCATTTGCAGAATGCAAAATTTCTTCTCTGTATTTTCCACAATGTCCCACCGTGCCCTGAAAGATCACAAAACAAAGAGAAATTGGTAAAGGAAGGCCTGCATTTTTAATGTAACTTGCAAAAGCCTTTCAGTCCTGTGTTTCAATGCTGCTGAAAGCTCAGGATTAAAAAAAAAAAGCAAAAAAAAAAAAATAAAGTAAATAGTCTAAGATGACAAAACCTCCTTCCTGTTTACACAGAGGAGCCAATGTGAGGTGGCCAGCCATAGTGATACCACACCACTGTAATTATCTTTGTGGAGGCTGAATAAAAGTATAGAAGTGATTTCAAAACCAAGTATATCCCCAGTGAAGTTGTGCAGGCATGAAATCAGAGAATTAACTGTGATATTCAGAACTAAATTTTAACCTAAAATGCACAGGGAGTCCAATTCTGATACAGCCAGTCTAGCAAAGCTAGGAGTCAGCAGTCACGTCTGGAGAACCTGGGGCCACAGGCTGGGGTGTGGGTCTGCCTCTTGGTTCTGTGTCACAGAGCTACCTTTGCCCAAGCAAGCCTGGTGATTTTCATTCCCCTGCAGGAATATTGCATATTATCAGTTTAAACATGGTTTTATGGTTAATAAGTACTCTTCACGCGGGTGGTAAGGGCCCCCCAGGGCCTAACAAAGATCATTCTTTGTTTTAAAAGAATCTCATAAAGGTAGATTGGTCATTCTGATCACATAGACAGATGTGAGCCGTCCAAGCACTGCCTACCCCCTGCAGTCCACAGCACGTGCTTGAAGAGTCCAATAATATGAACCTCACTAATCATCAGGGTGTCACTTCAGGTCACACTGCTGAGGGCTGAGCCAGGCCTCCCCTAGAGCCTTAGGTGCATGGCAGAATCCCTGCATGCTCGGAAATACAACAGAGCTGCTCTGCACAGTGGAGACAGAAAGCTGGCCCTGAAGGACTCCGTGCATTTTAGGGCAGAGCTGGGAGGGAACCTCCACAACTCCAAGTATGACACCCATTACCCTTATTTATTTTGTCCACCTTACCTCAAAGGTTCAAATTAGCTGCTCCATTTAGAAGTTTTTGCTTTTATTTTAAACTTGTGCTGTTTAGAAAAGTGTTAAGTTTTCAAAGGGAAACTCACCAGGGTTCTGGAAGTCAGATGCAATGTATTAAGGTGTCAAATAGCCCAGAGACCTCTACATAAGTGGAGCACAAAAGTGCATTTTTCTGTCTTGCCATAATACCACTGAATCTCTATTCTAAGACTCCTTTGTTTCACCTATCCAGTCTTTGCACTTAAAAAATTTCCCAGTGTCTAAACTGCTCAATCCCTCCATCATCTCTTCCAGCTCTTCACTGCCTATATCTTCCCCACTGAGATAATTGATTCACCAGCTACAAAAATCTTCTGTTAGCCTTTTGCTTACGAGCACCCAAGTTCATTTTTGTCTGCCTGACAAACCTGATGCTTCTCATGCCTCTAAGAATACATCTTCCTTCTTAGATCTAAACTAGTCAGGAATACTCTTCCCTTTTCCCAGCTCTTCAATCCAGCTTTGCCCAGCCACAGAGAACTGACCCTTTCTATTTGATTACCATTTGTTTCAGAGTCCTAAGCAAATTTCTGTAACCAGCAGTTTTTTCTCTACTGTTCTTGCCAGCAGCTCTCATATTAACTTTCCTCTTCCAGTAATCTTCCCAAGTAATAATCTGTGCATGGCCAGTGACAAGTGGACTTTGGTTGGTGTTTTAAAAAAATCCCAGAAAATACTTCACTGAAGTAATTCTTTCAGTCATTCTGCTTACTTTTGAAAGGCTGCTTTTGAGATGAGGTGTGTACAAGAGAGTCCTTTTATTATTTGCTGCAATATTTTATAAGGAATTGTTATACAGCTTGGAAAGTGGTGACACTAAATCCTTTTGTAATGCACCAAGGCCACTGCAAGGAATGCTCTACTCATTTTAGATAGACACGTGAGTTGAACTCAACAAGGTATTTGGCTAAAAAAGCTCACTGCTGACACATCTGCTTTATCCATCTATTGTGGAGGGAAGAACAGGCAGACAAATTTGTGGGGAAGACAAATTATTAAAAAAACCCAACACCTCAAATTATTATTTTAAATTATTTGTGTTGATGTGAATGTAGAAGAAGATTAACTGACTTTCTGGAATTACAGCACCAAAATGACAGTGATATATGAGATGAAAAATGCTCCCTAGTACACAGAGACACTCTATTACTTCTTCTGCTGTGGCGCTGTGTGCAACAGAGATGCATCCAAGATTTGGCTTACAAAGCTGAGACAGAAATTACTTTATTTTTTATTCTTTCACTGCTTGATTCATAAGCAAGCAATGGAATATTTTCTCCAACCTGGAACTCATTTGAAGACATACAGAGCTTTTTTTTTTTTTTTCCTTGCATTGCATATCACTTCAGATGTCTAAAAATATCTCTTTCATATGTAGTTCTCTTAAATATAAGCCATTCTATTTAAAAGCAACAAAAAAGAAGTTTTAAATTTGCATGCTTAAAAATACTAGAAAGGCAGTGTTAGAAATAGATGGGTTTTTCTGACTTGAAGACAAAATGCATCTTAAAGTCAAACCTGAGTAAATTATTTTGACTTACATTTAGAGCAAGGAAATATTTGCCATGTGCCATCTTACTTCTGAGAGTACTCACAGGTTTTGTTCAATCCACACTTTATAAGAGGCTCATTGTATGATGCTGCTGACAAGAACAGTGATTTGTTCCACAAAGAGCTCACATGTGGGGAAATTTGCAGTGTAAGGTGGAGTAGACAAGTATGACAGTTAAAGCTCTTCAGACCTGTAATCCTTGATATTCCAATTCACTACATTTTGGCAGGTAGGAAATCTGATTAAAGCTCCTGTTGATCAAATCTCCCAGTATCTTTCCCTTAAGAATTTCATCTGCAAGACATGCTTTATAATGCAAGGTTTTAGGAATCTCATGAAAATTGGCTCTCAAGCCTGTTGAAGTCAGGTGGGTTTCCACAGGTTTTGGATCAGCCTGTCTGCTGGGTAGAATAGATGTTTCAGTAATGGATGATTTTATGCTTGGTCAGGACCTTGACCTGACTGCTTAACCTCATAGTGCTAGACCACATGCCCACATCTGTTCCTCTGGACACTTCCAGCTCTAGTGACAGCTCACATTTTACTATTTGATCCACCAAATAGGTGGCCACAGGTTGTCCACCAAATGGGTGGGTTAAATTAGAAGAGAAGAAATAAGGAGAAGAAAATCAGTTATTTATGCAAATCTGTAGGTAACTTTGCGTCAAAAGTTAGTTTGGGAATGTGATGGTTTTGGCTGTGGTAGAGTTAACTTTCTTCTCAGTAGTGAGCATGGGGCTCTGTTTTGAATTTGTGCTGAACACAGGGTTGAAGAGATATTTTTGTTATTGCTGAGCAGGGCTTACACAGAGCCAAGGCCTTTTCTGCTTTGTGTACTGCCACACTGGCAAGGAGGTAGAGGTGCACTGGAGGCTGGGAGGAGACACAGCAGGGGCAGGTGACCAAAACTGACCAAAGGGATATGACATCATGCTCAGTGTATAAAGTGGGGGGAAGAAGAAGGAAGGAGGGACATTTGGAGTTTGTCTTCCCGAGTCACTGTTACGTGTGATGCAACCCTGCCCTCCTGGAGATGGCTGAACACCTGCCAGCCCATGGGAAGCAGAGAATTAACACCTTATTTTTCTCTGCTTGTTTGCATGGGTTTTGCTTTCTTCATTAAATTGTTTTTATCTGAACCGAAAAGTTCTCCAGCTTTTGCCCTTCTGATTCTCTCCCCAATCCAGGAGTGATGCAGGTGAAGGAGTGATAAAGTGGCTTCATGACTCTTGAAGTGTCAAGAGGTGGCAAGACAGCAGTGAGAGCTGTACATCATTAAAACATCATCTCTGTGAGCAGAAGCTCCACTTGTTGGGTGAAGCTTAAGGTGCTGAAAATCTGGGAAAGAAAAAAGGCTAACCTTAACACATCAACCTATAGATGTTTTATAAACAGGATGATAGGTATTGTATTCTTCTTACCATGTATGTAGCCTTTGATATTCACTGTCTTTTATCTGTTTGTGGGAGGAATTTACAATGATTTGCACCTTTTCAGAACACATAGCTTAGTTTTACTCCATCTAACGCAATTTTGTGAATTGCATATACTCTTCTCACTCAATTGTATATTTTCCTTTTGAAACCTATTTCAATTTTTACTTGTTCTATTAAAACCCATTTTGATTAACTTTTTGTTTCTTTCAAGTCTTTATTTCAAAGGTAACACACTTTCACTTAACACATTTTTTCCTACAGAACTCTTTGTGACAATTCTGGGAGAGAAAATATTATTTTCACTGTTTCATTTTAATGTTTCATTTGTCTTCTTGTGGAAAACCCAATCTTTCAGAATACATTAACACAATTTTCTCTAAGAAACAAAAGACTGTAAAGTAAAAATCTGAATACTGGCGCTTTGTCATTTTTTTCTCTTGACTCTTCTCAGTAAAAGAAGTGTTAGGGGCAAAGGCAGTATGTTTCATCACATGTTTTTTTACCATGAACTCAGTAATATTTTACAAGGTATCCCTCAGAGAAATGGGAAAATAGAGCATGAGCTCTACTCCCATGGAACAAAGTAGTAAAACTTTTCTTTTTAGTGCTGGAAGAATCATCCTTTTTCTTTGGCTGCTTTTCATTCACAGTGTGTCTCCTTGTGTTGTACCATCTTGAGAATAGATATATATGTTTTTCTGATTTACTTCTCTTCCGTATTCATTACTTCATAAATTTTTAGTGTGATTCCTATTAAGCAGTCATATACTTTTAGTCTCTTGCTATGTAAAACTGTTTCCATACCTGTACTTATCTTTGATTACCATTTATCGCCTGCTTGTTGTTAAATCATTTTTGAAGTGGTAGGCCCAGCACTTTTTAAAAAAATTTTTTAAACTAATTTTTTAAAACAATTTTACAAACTTACTGACTGTGCCAAAGGTCAAAAAGACTAATCTGAGGAACAGTTTCCTTCTGTGTTATCTCACAAGCTGGGTAAAAGTGTCAGGTATTAAAAATGTAGTCAAAAGCATGATGGGAAGAATGCTACAGCAACATGCTAGGGGCCTGGGTATTTTGGTATTAGCCCCAATGGTAGTATAACACCTTCTAAGTGTTTGCTCTTGAGGGATCCTTCTTCCTGCTTCTGAACATTAGAGCTGAGTGATAAGATCTGGGAGCTGCTGTGCCATTAGCAGAACAGGACAATCCATTTCCATGGCCTGTGCAGCTTTGCCAGTGAGGCCCAAGAGCTGCTGTACGAGCCACATTTGGACACAACAGCCTAATGATACTTGGCCATGGTACAGTTTTCCTCATGGCCTGACAGAGCAAAGGCATACTGGAAATGTATCCAATACCTGTGTGACATCCTTTGGACTTCATTGTATTGACACCTATGACATATGCAAAAGTCTACCTCAATTTTAGGAAAAAAATAGCTTTTGTTTGTTTGTTTTGATTTGTTCAGGCCTGGGACTGCAACGCTGTGCATCCAGAGACCCTTCATTATCAAAGTCCAACCTGTTGGAGTCTGGAATTATGAGAAATATTTCTTTGCATGTTTAAGGGATTTTAAGATCTCTGACAAACAGTGTTTTTAATTTTTGTTCATGGAAAAGAGATTTTAAGCTCTGGAATGAGGCAGAGTTTTCAAGAGTGTGTATTAGATAGTAGAATAGTGTGTAGTTTTATCACAGGGTGAGAATTTTAGATATATGGTGTTTTTAGGATGGTAAGCAGGTGAAGATAAGATGGAGAAGTCCATGTGACTTTTGGGCTTCCTCCTTCTTCCTCATCTGCTCCATGTTCTGCAGTGAGGTGGCACGTTATGGTTGGTTTAGAGTAGAGTCTAACTTTTTAAATGGATAATAGTTATTGGAGAAGCATTATAAAAACTGATTATGTGGATTGTAGTATAAATGTACACGCCACCCTGAGGGTGGGGATTTGGGGTTTTGTGCCTTGGACTGACCTGCAATGAAGAGCTCTGCTGGTCAGGAACAGAATGTATTGATAAGAAAGAATAAACAATGAATGAGAACATCAGAAGAGACGACTCACAGCCTTTCCTTCGATCTTGGGGCTGGGGAAAAAAGACTGCTTGTATTCTTAGGTCACGGAAAACAGCCAGCAGAGAAAAACACAGAAAAATTTTTTTTATAAACCTGAGATCAACCCTCTGATCTTGTCTGACAGATCTAAAAATTGCTAAGCTACTTTTATATGCAATGGGAATCTGAGGTCCTCAGCTCATAATGTCCCTACAAACAATGATGCCATTTCAGCTAATGATTGTTCACAAGGAAATAATTGGACTGGATATTTAGCTACATTAGAAACCATATTTTGCGCTTTTTTGTATCAAATGGTTAATAATAATTGGAGCAATAGAGAGTGACAACATTACAACCCTAAAAATCATTATTAATCTCAGTCGAGAAAAGCCCAGGTCATATGTCACCAGTCTTGTTTCTACCTATTCAAGTTTTACCCTTGGAAGAGTATCTTTTTCTCACTCCTTGAGCCTTATCTTCAGGAAATGCTAATTCATTTGCATTTGCACAGACTCTCCTTTCAGTAAAATCAGTGGGGAACTGTTTGTCCTGTTGCAATTACTGTCATTCCTACTGGTTTTCGAATTTCAGTAGTGTGGTCACAGAGCTGAGAGTAAAACCATGTGCTCCATTTTTGAAGTCCTGCAGGCTGTGCCTGATAGAATGATAATAGCATGGACATCAGACTGGTATGTAAACTTGAAATTATCTCCAATCTCAGTTTGCACAGGGATGCATGGAATGTATTTTAGCTCCTACAGTGAAACAGGCTGTGCCCACAGCAGTACAGCCTGTTTACCTGCTGGCCACACAGATCTAAATTAGGGCATTGATTCTCTCTGCTTTGGTGTTTAGTTCAATATATACCTCTTGTACAGTATAGAAACAAGAACAGTAGCATGTGATGATTTGGTGATGATCATCATCATTGTTATTGCCTTTAATTATAACTAAATTTTTCCCAAATCAAATGCAATATGATCCGGTATGCATTCCTTGTTAAGCTGTGTGCCTTAGAGGGCCATTTTAAGAGCATTTGGATAGGTATAATTTCCATGCTTTACTTTTTTTTCCCCTGAAGTTTAGTATCTAAGTAAGTTTTAGAACAGACATATTTCCCCATGCTGTCCTTTGTCCTTCAAACATTGTTTGGTAAAGGTTCACATGTCTTCAGACTGGAGAGTCTATTCCTGACCCACAAACAGGCGTTTTGACAATCTCCAAACACTTGTAATTCCTCATTAAAGCACTGTGAATCGTATATGTTAACAATAATGCAGCCTTTATCAGATTTTAGGCAGCTCTCATTCCTTTAAATGATTTCCTAAGTGAAAATTTAATATTTAAAAGTCACCTTCAGTGTGTGTCATGTAGTCAACCTAGTGACTGATTTATAAATAAAAAAAGGCATGATCATATTTATAATTATGTGGACTGAGCAAAATTATTTGGACCTAATTTAATTTTTTTTTCTGGCTTTGAATTGCTTTTATTAAGAAAACAATGATGAGTGCATTCACAGTAGATCTATGAGTATACTATGAATTTCATTGCTTCATTGAAAATAACTTTGCAGATTTATCATCAGATTTAATACATGTGAGTTTTAAAAATGTGTGTTCTCTAAACATAGGAAAGGGATTTTTCTGCCCACACCCAGTTCATCTTGTAGCAAGACAACAGCAGAATCAGATCAGACAATAATCTAAAGAAAATCCCCTATGTCTTCTTGTCTGACTGAGATGACTTCTATGTGAAGATACACTTGTTTCAGAACACCAAACTTTATAGATTTCATGTTATTTTGTCATAACAATTATAAATAATAGTAATAGTAATAATAATATTTAAAATTGTGTCTTGATTTGCTCCATTTGTACTGATGCATCTTTTTAAATGAGGGCCAGCTTAATATTGCAGACTGAGTCTGACCAGCAGGGTATGTAGAAATTGCCTGCCTTTAAGCAGTGATTTAGATTTTTGAAATGGATCTTTTCTTCTTTACTTCTTCTTGAGTACAAAAAACTACAAATCCACTGAGATTGTTTCACTGATTTCCTTTCACCCTGGCCATGTTGAAGGCATATGTTTAGACTTCTTTAGTTTAGCTCTTACGAAAGATTTTGTAGAAACAGAGATTTGTTGATTAAATATAGATTCAGGCATTATAAAAATTGATGACAGGGCCTTTTTACAGAAATGGCACTTTTCTTACCTTAAAATACTCATCATGGAGCAGTTGTTAAGAAAAAACAAAATCATGGATAGAAATGACATTTCTTTCCCCTCCATGTGCAGCTGCCATCCCATCCTGCTTCAGGTGAGAAGCAGATGCTGACAATAAAGCATTCCTCCATAGATGTGTGCAGGAAAGTGCCATATGCATACACAGCAAACTCAGAAATTCAGGGGAAAGAGAGCAGAAGAATGACCCGTCTCACCATTCTCCTCTTTTCATTAGTGCTATGTTTTGTAGCTACTAAATGAAAGCAACTGGAGGATATGTTAACAGGCATGCAGCTGTAACTCTCACAGAGCTTTAAAACACCATCAGAGCAACTTAACTTTATTTTGGGAGGTTATGGGATAAGTCAGAACCTGATCTCCATTACAGCTAGATTCCAGAGATATGATCTATTTCAACGAGGGCTCAGAGTGGCCATATTATTGGAAGTGGGTGAAAATCCACCTGGATTTGGTGCTTCAGACATGCCTAATTAGAATTCTTTAAAAAGCTGTAATGATTTTTAGACTACTCAAGAGACACTAATAGTGTGTTGATTCTGTAATATGTTTGTTGCTGGAAACCTCATATGAGTTCTTCCTTACATGTTCTATATGCCTCTCAATTTCAGATGGACGATAAAGAAAATCCAGAGAAAAAAACAGAAAAAAACTGCATTAAATTGCTGAATTCCTTCTTTGGAAAATTTTAAGAACCTATAGATACTAATAATGGAGGCTCAAATGGTAGCAAAATATCTGACTTGCCAGACTGGAATTTGGAAAGCATAGTTCAGGATTATTTCTACCCTGGATCTTTTATGTAGTTGCAGGTTTTATTTCTGACCTGGACCTTCTATGCGCTTGACTGTCTTAAGCAAGACATCAGGATCCAGATCCATCTCACCTAACTTTGTCATCTAGAATGGTGGTGTGGTTTAAGCCAAATCAGCAACCAAGCCCCACACAGCTGCTCACTCATTCCTCCACCAGCTGGGGAGAGAATCAGAAGGGTAAAAGCTGGACAACTTTTCGGTTCAGATAAAAAACATTTAATGAAGAAAGCGAAAGCTATGCAAGCAAGTAGAGCAAAATAAGGCGTTAATTCCCTGCTTCCCATGGGCCGGCAGGTGTTCAGCTATCTCCAGGAGGGCAAGGCTGCATCACACGTAACAGTGACTTGGGAAAACAAACACCATCATTCCAAATGTCCCCCCCTTCCTCCTTCTTCCCCCCATTTTATATACTGAGCATTCCATATGGTCTGGAATATCCCTTTGGTCAGTTTGGGTCACCTGCCCCTCCCAACCTCTCACAGATTAGTATGGAAAGCAGAAAAGGCCTTGGCTCTGTGTGAGCCTTGCTCAGCAAAACCAAAATGTTATCAACATAGAAATCCTGTGTTCAGGAAAAATCCAAAACGCAGCCCCATACTATAAAGAAAATTAACTCTACTCTAGCCAAAACCAGCACAAAAGGGAATTTCTTTCCCAATTTAGTTATTGTACTTGCTCATGGAGTCTGTTGTTCTACAGCTAGAAGACATTTCATTGCTCTTTCTAGATTCTGGACCATATTTCATCTAGCTGTTCACTGTTGATATTCTGTATAGGTGCTAATTTTCTCCCAATCTCCTTCCAGACAAACCCTGAGCATGAATGGAGCGAGCTTTGCCTCAGGACCTGCTCTATGCAGTAGGTATTTGGTTGCACACCAGCAGCCTCTGCTATTTCTGTAGAGACATGATTACAAAAGAGATGTCTTAAGACTAATTGCCCAAGTTTGAGACTGCTGATATAGGACATGATGAATTCTAACACTGCATCTCTACATGCTTCTCACACTGACAAATAAGACTAAAAGTAACATTTTGTCTGCCTCAAATTATTAGCATTTGACTGTGACCTTTTAGTGCTCCTGTGTTAGAAATGTGTGGTTCTATGTAAACACGTAAATACTAATTTACATATATGAATCATAGAATCATAGAATGGTTTGGAAGGCACCTCTGAATGTGACCTGGTCCAACTCCCCTGCTCAAGCAGGGCCACCTGCAGCTGGCTGCCCAGCATGGTGTCCAGATGTGTTTTGAACAGAGCCACTGCTGTCAATTCTTCTATTACTGCTTAATCACAGTGATTTATATTTAACATGAGTTTAATGTAAATAGAATTAATACAAATAGATTTAATATTTAAGTTACTGCAATTAAAAAAAATTAAATTAAGAATATTCATTTTTGATGGAAAAAAGAATTTTTGTGGGTTTTTTTTGCTAAACAAAGCAAGTAGAGAGTTGGTTGGGGTACAGATAACAGACTTGAATTCCATTATGACATTGTTTTGCCAGCTCCTTAATTAGTCCTTAAAATCTCTTCATCTGTCCTAATTTCTTTCATATGAGCAGACTTTTGCTATTTTGTTGTGCAGTGCAGTGGATTAGCCTTCCTGTGACAGTGTTTAGATGATATTTTCAGGATAGCTGATGAGGGATAAAAGAGCTAGGAGGATTGACACGAATTTATACTGTAGCTTGCTGGTACCCTTCTGGGTGTGCTCACAGCACACTGGTTGCTGTCTTGGTTAAACGCAGTGCAAACCATTCTCCACAGGTCATTGCAGCACTGGGGCAGGTGTCCAAGGCACTGTGTTAATTAACTGCCACTGATATCTCTGGGAAGTTGCATGCTTCTGGTTACCAAAATAATTAACGCAGGGAAATTTAAAGGAATCCTCACACATTTTGTGAGACAAGCAGAAAACTCATTATTAGCATTAGCTAATTAGCAAAGCACTGATTTTCCATGAGAGTTGGTGGGTGAGAGATGCATTGAACAACTGGCAGTTTTATTTTGTGAAGATCATATTCTTCTCAGTGTTGTTCAGCATCTAATGGACAGTTGCATATTTTTCCCTGAAATCTACCAGATCTGTGAGTCTGGAGCTACTTACGTGTCTCTTTCTCAGCAGCTCATGGCTGCAAACACAAAATGAATGTAACATTTCTTGCAGGGCAGTCAAAAAAGAGTGCGGGGGGTTAAAAAAAAAAAAGAAAAAAAAAAAAGAAAGTGGCATACCCACACCACCACCACTTCACTGCTCTCCCAAGATTCAGATTCCAGTTTGGCCGGAGACGAAATTGATAGCTTGGCAGGAGGAATGTGGGAATAATGGGCTATGGCCACTGTGAATGAATTATGCACTGCAGGCACGGGGCTCCTCAGAGCATCACTGCCTGAAATTTTATTTTTATGTGACACATATTTAGAAAATTGAGAAGGGCCTTGGAAAGTTGGGACAGCTGCTGGGCGCGTGCGGGGTGCCGGGGGAATGCCGGGGCTCTGCCAAGCTGATCTCCCATGCGCCTGCCAGCCCACCACCCCAGGAGCAGCCCCCTGCTGCCACCAGGGCGGACAGATGCTATGAAAAGGCTGGCATTAAGTGCCTTTTACAGGATATTAAACCAGCATCCTAATTAGTAAAAAAAATGAATTGTCACTGACATTCTGTCGGCCTGCTTGGAGCCCTCTCTGCTACTTTCTGCAGTCTGGTAACCATTACGTACAAGAGATCAATATTCTTTTCAGTGCTGGAATTCAGGTAATGATTTCCAATAAAACCTATTTCAGAGTGTTCTGGCTAGAGGACAAGGACGAGCCACAAAACATAATGCAAGTAAAGCCTTTATTTTCTTGTCTTTTCTTTCCTTCCTTCCTTTTTTAAAAAAAAAATACTTGAATAATTGGAGTAAGATCTAGTGATAAGACACATGCATGCACACAAAAAGAAGGCATTTTGGTCCAGGCCAATCTGCTTAGCTAATGGCTGTAAACTGACACCCGCAATGAAATAAAAATGTCTCGGTACAAGTGCAGGGCTGTGCAATTGCTACCAACACCCACCCTGGCAGCCCTGGAGATGGGTGCTGGGGAACATGCCCTTCCACATTATGCTTTTCACTTCTCCCTGTTTTGCAGCGAATAAGAGGTATGTTTCCAAAGTGGAATTAAGTAAACCATGATTTTGCGTGGCAGCAATCTGATGTCTTTAGACATGGCGAACAGTTCCAGCTCACAGGAACTGTAATTGACACTCCAGGTGCTCAGCACTTCTGAAAATCAAGTTTCTAGTACAATTCCCATTCTTTTTTTTCTGATTTGAAAGCTTGCTTTTTTTTTTCCCTTTCTTCTGGCCTTTGAGAAAGAATGTGAAGGGTGTAAGAAGATGACTGGTACATTGAGAAATGAAATTTCTGATCTATTATCTGTTAGTGAAGGAAATAATTTGCTGAGGTGAGATAGATAGAGATGTACACATATATCTTCCACATTGTCATAGTTTTATATTTTGCCTTTGGCCTCAGTGTACTGCCTAGTTTCTTTGTGTCTTGTATTGCAGAGTTCAGACAGAGGAAAGCCCCTGTCCAAGTGTACTAAGACTGGACTGCTGTGGTTAAAATGGTTTCCCCTGGATCTCCCTCTCAGCTTGCAGTTGTCTGATTTCAATCAGTGGCAGTTCTCTCCACATGTCTAGCCATCAATCTTTTGCTCCTGGATGAGTGTGTCACAGCATGGTGCGCGTTCCAGTTAAAAAATAGCTTGCACCTCAGCTCTCCCTCCTCAGTTATTGATAAGTATGTCTTTGAAATGTTTATTAAAAAAGAAAGAAAACACATTAAGATATGTATTTCTAAAGAAAAAGAAAAATAAAGTGGGGAAAAAAAAAAAAGAAAACCCAAAGGCCAATGAAGTCCTGGAGGCTATAGGAACAGCATGAAGCAGGGAAGGAGTTTGGGGTTGTGTGATTGTAACAAAGGTGTTACTTGGTAAGTTACAATTCATGTAAAAGTTGAAGATTGCAATCTTTATTGGTTTCCACCCTGCAGTGATAAAAGTTCTCTGGATATTGTTTGAGTCTCGAGTGTTCGTCTACTTCACACTCCTTCCTTTCCCCACAGTGAATAATAATTGCTATTTGAAAACACAGTTACTCAGGGATAGAGGGGATTCTGTACAAAAAATAAGCTAAGCATGTCATGGTCCTTTGCACTCAGCTTTGGACCTCCTGGAAAGGGAAATAAATGACTGCCTCTCTGTTGAAATTAATTTTTAAAATTAGAATCCTGTCTGCCAGTCCCCTAGGCCAGTTTTACTCTGTGTGGCTGAGGTACATGGTCAGAAGCATCCAGAAGCTGCCCAATAGAGGATGGTGTGACCTGTCATCACACAAGTGTCCTTAGCCAAACTAAAATTGCCTTCTAAAATAACTGAAGCTACAGGGGGTCTGCATAATAATTCGGCTTGACAAAGCACTTTTCCATGACAGAGCTCAAAGCACTTCATATAAGTTAAGGTTATTATTCTTAGGTTTTTTAAATTGAAAACTCAGTCACAAGGAGAAAAAACAAATTGTGCAAGGAGGCAAGTGACTTAAAGGACTATAATACTCCTTTCTCTCAAGTGTCAGGGTTGTATTTAGAAGGTGCTCTACTAAATACCTCAACCAGTAATGAGCTTTTACTGTTCATATATTGATGGTGATGATATTCACCAGTTAAAGCGGGATTGCATAAATCGTCTTGAGTCAGTCAGGCTCCAGCCTGTTTTTCACATATGATGTAAGAATCCATTTCATTTCTCGTGCCAATTGTTCTAATTTACAAAGAAAATGAAAGGGAAATAATCACATTTAAGAAAGGCAATTAAAAAATAACCAATTGGGACATAACTATTTTTTAAGCTAAAATGAATGTCTGAGTGCTGCATTGTCACATTGTTTCTTTTCTATCAGCAATCTGCAGAGAAATTAATTGAATCTCTAATTTCCACACATTTTTAAGAGTCCTTCTCCATGATATTAACTGAAGTCCCTAAATCTAGAAAACTCACCCACAATCACCCAATTCACTTTCTCCTGGAAAGCCGTGTGATGAAAGGCAAAGGAAACACTTACTGTTAAGGCAGAATATGTTAAAGCAGAATATCTAAGCTCCGGATAAAAAATTTGCCACCAACAGTATTAATTCATAAGAAAGATTTGTTTATGGTCTATTTTACTTTTCATTGCGTATTTTTTGGGGGGGTTCCTTCTTTCAATAGAGTTAACTAGTCAATTTTATTCCTATACAAAGACCATAGCAAATGTTATTCCCTCTTCCTCCCATCTGGTAGGCAATGCATCTCAAAAAAGCAAATATACTTAATAAATAATGATTAAATGGGAACATTTGGAGCATAAATTTGTTGCTCAATAGGACTGAGTTCTTTAAAAAGATACAGAAGAAGATATAAAATCATTGCAAATGACACCAAAATTGGAAAATATGTGTAATGATGAAGACATACAAGTACTGCACATGAGTTGATTTGTAAGTTGGCCTCACTTCTATGGCTGTTAAATGCTACATGAAGTGCTGGCCTTCATTAAAAGACCTCCCATTAAGAATGAAAAATACAGATTGTTTTTACAGAGTGGTTGACAGTCCTTAGGCACAAAGTGACTCAGGAAAGGATTTGGTGGTTTTACTGTACAAATAGACAAACAAGAGGTCCTAGGGCAACAGAGAGGCTGAGCCAGCAAATGCTGTCCTGGATGTACATATGGGAGGAGACTATCAGATAGAAACAAAGGAGTTTTGCTACTGGGGAATACTGAATCTAGTAAGATTATTATTGGTATAGCTCGCTCCACTTTTGAGTGGAGGCAATTAAGTAGGATGTTGGCTATTTAAAAAATGTTCAGAAGAGAGTTTCAACAAAACTTCAGTCACACAAGCAAGAGAAAAAAGCATCTTAATGTAATCACTGAAAAGTGCAGATTAAGATTTGAATAATGATGATCTGATGATACTTCTGTAGAAAGAAAATGGGAGAATCTTTTGAACTAAACAGAAAAGTTTATTATGAATGGAAGCTGGATCTTAACAAATTTATATCATCATTCAAGGACACAGCTAGTTTTAATGAAGGTTCTTCACAGCTGAAAAAAAAAATTCTTATCTTGGAATACAATGTGAATATAACTTCTTTCCTGTGAAGTTCTTAAATGAAAGTGATGCCTTAAGTTTTAGGGCTTGTATTTTCCAGATTCTGTACTGCATTAGTATATAACTCTGAACTTCATATAGAGTGTTAACAAGTTCTCTCCACAGTTTAGTTAGACAAAACAATCCTTTTCCAGCCTGAGAACCAAGGTCACCATCGCATCTTCAAGCCCAAGAAAGTATGAACAATGAATTGAGGAGAGCAAACTGAGAGGATGGAACTTCATAACCTGAAGCTGTAATTGGACAATTAACCCCAATATGTAAATGGATCAAAACTTATAAAAGTGTGAAAACTTGTCAACCATCCTCCATCTTGGGTGTACCCACGGCTCTTGTACTGCCCAAGGTGTATCCTTTGAAGGCCTTTTAATAAATATCGACTTTATTCCTCTAACACTGTCTGGCCTCTGGTCTAGGTAGCCTCTCAAGGCATCAAAAGTTGTCTGTATTTCTGAAAGCACAGTTACAGTTCAGGCAGCAGCAATAGATTGCATATTGGGAACACTTTACAAAACTTTTTCGTCCTGTATTCCATAGGAGGTCAGGCTACATTATTATTATGATTATTCCTGACCTTAAATACTATCAGTCTGTGAAACATGAAGTTAAAGTCTCACTCTAAATCATTTTTCTTTCACTTGATGTCAGTGAAGCCATTTAACCTGGTTAAGATAAGCATATGTTGGAATATTTGGCTGAGCACAGGAGGACTTGCCCTCTTCTAACTGACCATGTGCCAAAGTGCTTTGTTGAAACTGCACCACAAATCTTTGTATGTCATCAAAGGTGCAAATGAGAAAAGCTCTGGCATTGTTCTTCTTCATAGCTTTGAGTACAGAAACTACTCTTTTGTTGCATTTTTTTCCATGTGAATCCTTGTGTAATGTACAACAGAGCTATCAAATGGAACTCCCTCTTCCTGGCCTGTTTTGCTGCTCTAGGATTCAAGAACAAGCCTGAAACATCACAAGTCATCCCAGATACATTCTAGGGTTGTATGAACAGGCCAATTTCTGTGACAGTGGAAGGCAAGAGACTCCTTTGGGAGACATGATTAGCTCAGCCTACTGACTTGAACAAAATATTAACAAAGCTACAGCTTATATTGGTCTAAACTGTAAGGCACTGAATCAAATCAAACTGATGGCATGTGCCATGACTGTAAGGGACTTTGCCATGAGAAACAGTAGTTAGCATTTCAGGCACTGAAGAGATAGTGCTATACTATCCTTATTCACACACTTTGGTTCTTCGAGGAATTCCTGAATAAGGAATCCAGAGGATACAGAAATATATTTAATGTAAGGACTTCATGACCTAAAAAAACCTGACCAAAACGTAAATTAGGCATTCTTTTTCAGTATGTGTTGAGGTTTTCCACTTAGGTAGCCATATTTTTAATATCACTTTAGTAAAATACCCCTCACCCTATGTCTTTATTCTTAAAAGACCAAAAAACTCACAGCTTCCATGATAAATCTTCCTGTGCTTCTTTAAAGGGCAACTCACTTTTTAGAAATATGTGTTGATGTGTATTAGTCAAGTCATGAATTTCACATTAAAAGCAAATAAATCACCAATTAAAATTAATCAAATATTTTGTATTGGAAGTCTTATAAAATACAAAAATGAAATACAGACCGTGAAGTACTGTGTGAAGGGCTTATGAAGCTCATTATCACTTTTCATATTTTCAGCAATTTCAAAAGCAGAGAGAATGTGCATACTTATATTTTATCTCAATCTTTCACTTAGCTTTTTAGTACCTGTCAGGCAACTTCATCCATAAGGCTGAACCATAGGGACATTTACCTAGTAATTTAGGTATTCATATGACCTACAGTATGAAGCAGTTGATTCCTTGTTAGTCTGAATGGCTAAGGTAAGTGTTTGTAACTTTGATTTACACCTTGCAAATTGTATAATTTATAGTAGTTTTGCTCCAAAGTGGCTAGTTAACAGAGTTCAGTGAAAGTTAAAATGACTTAAGTCTAATATTAGATCATGCATGCTGTGCAGTGCTGACTTTTGCTTCTGGACAGCTTGGTTCCGTAGTTACAAATCAGACCACAAAGAAGTGCAAGCCAGACTTCAGCCTCAGTTAAAGTTACCCACAAACATCTCATTAAATCATCTGGCACACAATACCAAAGGCTGAAAACATGGCTGTGAATTTGCATTTTCCATCTCCCTGCACAATTTTAGCTCTGAAATTGTTTTTCAAGACAGGAGGTGATGGCACATTGCGTCTTTGATGTCCAGGTTAAACAGATTCCCAAAAACATAAGAGCAAGGCATGACTAGAGTCAAGTACAGCTCAGTAAACTTTAAAATTTAGGGCTTCTTTTGAACCTTATATCACCTCACTGACCCAACTTTAGAGTACAACCCCACAAATAACTAAAAGAAGACAAATACTGGAATATTACAGAAATCCTAAAAGGGGAAAGTTTTATGCCAGCCTCATTGTTAAAGGTGATCTAGTCAGCTCTTATTTTATCAGGATTTTCATTCAGCCTTAGGATGACCTTTAATTCCTTTGACAGTCTTGTACTGAATTTTGTCACAGAGATGCTGCTTTCCCATTCTTGAAAGAGGAAAATGTAGAAAGGAAAGAATATCTTGAATGCCAAAACAACTGCCTGGAAACATAAAGTAAGACTTATACAAAATAACTCTTTTGTTGTCTTGAATAATTGCATATAATTATGTTTTTTTACTTCAACATTTTATTTCAGAATGGACCCTGAAGAATATTCCATATTGCATTGATGCTTTTCTTCAATTAACAATAATAAATAGAAGAAAAAAATGAAAATATCTGGTCACTCTGGAATTACAGTCATTAATTTAAAGTAATTAATTTAACCAGGCTAAATTATTTGAGTTGGAGAGGATTCTGTCCTTAAAGCTACATATGCAAAGAAATGGAGACTGGATCACTGCACAGACAGTGTTTGCCAATGACTCCTTAAACTTAATTCCTCTCCTAACCTCATCAGTGTGTAATGTCTTAGAGGCTTCATGTGATTAATAACATGGTGACAGATATAGAGGTGTCTCTTGCATGACATCCTATAGGTGAGGTGGAAAGGACTTGACCTTGCGTAGGGGATTCCTGTGGGAGGGTGGCAAACACATTTACGCAAACTTTTCTCCTGTCCCATGATCTCTAACGGCTGATCGCATTTTTGCATCTTAGCCTTTTTGCATGCATAACATAATTCAGCCTTTCTGCTCAGCATATCGTTTTCCAGTTTGACCCAGCTGGTTTTACTGTGGCCTGCAGATCTATCTCAGCACAGAAGGCCACAAAAACTGTCTTTTGGGCATCAGACCCTATTTCCGTGGACATTCACAGCAGCATTTTTATTCCTATGCATATTATAATAATCAATGAGAACAATTCCCTTTTATCCTGAAGGGAATGGTGCTTCTTTGGCATATTTTGCATATTACCAAGCTACTGGGCGTACATTCCCAGAAAGTTCTAATGTCAGAGCTACTACATCTAAAGGGCCACATTAAAGAGATCCAAAATCAGCCCAGTCTTTTTATATAAAAAGCAGTAAAAGTTCTCCAACTTAACCTAATAAATTACTGCTATAAAAACAATTTTATGTAATGTGCAGAAGTCTAAGAAAAACTGTTTTAATGGTTATAGAAAAGGAGAGATTTGCAAATCTGTGAATATAATGTTATGCATTTTTCAAGTAAAGGGAAAAAAAGAGACTAAAAATTACCAAAGTAAAATGTAAAATAATGAAGCCTCAGTTTCATTTTCATCCAGTTAGCTACCCTGAAAATGAAAAGGTTGCTCTACAGAGTTCTTTTCAAAAGTTGGATTAATTTAACCTTGGAATTCAATTGCTAGGAATCAAGTGCAGTGCATGCACTTTCTGTGACCAGCTGAAGGACACAAGAACAGATAATGACTGAACTGAGCTCTCGTGAATAATTCACCACATACACAACATTTTGACTACGTTGCAGTCAGTGAGGCTTTGGTTATTGACTCAAATAAGGTCCAGATTTCAGCCGCTTTTATTTTTGATTTTACAGAGCTTCTTATAAACTTAGATATGATAATGCACATGCACCTAGAAGTGTGGTTTGTTCAACTTACTGCTGAAACTTAAAAATAAAAGAAGTCAGACATTAGATTAAGACTGAATAATAGATTCAGTAATAAACCCATGAAATAACACAAAAAATGGAGGTTAAAATTAATAAGAATGTGGCTTAAACCTGAATATGCATGATAAGTCACAGTGAATAGAAGGTGATTTTCTCTGCCTAGACACTATAACAAATGAACATGTAAATACATTGTGCTTAAAAGCCATGAGCTGCCTACCCTGTTTGAAAAGGGACACCTTTTCAAAATATCCTCAGCAACTACTTTGTGCTGTAAATATTTCTGTAACCACTTTTTTCCCCCTGTATTGCCATTTTTGCACTTATTTTTCAGTCACTTTTTAATAAAATGTAGTTTGCAGCCCGTACAGATACTCTCTGAAATTCTGCACACAGGTTCTCCTGTAGCTAACTGGCACCTTGGCCAGGGTGCAATGCAAATATTAAACAATGTTACATGGCTGTGTTAGCCATTGCTGTGATTATCCTGTGATTTAGATACCCCCTCTCCATTCAAACATCTAAAAAAGTTTCCATTCTTCCTGATGCTAACTATATTTTAAACACCCGCTCTGCATATCAGAATTTATATTTGTAGGTGTCAACGAAGCCTATGCAGTCCTCCAGTTACAGAAATACTGCACATTATTATCTTGCTTTTCCTTCTCCAGTGGAAAACAGCTTTAGTCTTCAGTGTTTTCCAAGTGTTGCTCCACCTCCAGAGCAATGGTATCCTTTCTGTGAGGAGACCCAAAATGTCCGGTTTTGTGGAGGAAATGGAGCTAGCACCTCATACAGTCTCCAAACACTGGAACTAATTTGGTTTTCTCTCCTCATTCATACAGTCAGTCTTCTTTCCCCACTCTGCTACACCTGTTTTCCTTTTCTACTGAAGTCATACAATGAACTGATGACTGAAGATTTTCCTATTCACAATCCTTGCAATTGCTTTCCAAGTCAGGGCACAGCATGATAGCTGCATTTAACTTTATTTTGATTTCAGAATAGTACCACCCTGCACAAGACACTGAAGTCAGTGAAATTACACAAAGAGGAATTCAGTTCAGTATTACAAATGCTTTTAACTTATTTTCCCAGCCTGCTATGAACACTAATTGCCCTGAAAGCTTTAATTTTTTTTGTAGTATCTGGCAATTTTAACTCTCTTTTTCCCTATTTTGCCTGCTTGGTGTCTCCACCCATTGTGCAGTGATGTTTCACTTCCCCAATAATCTTCAGTGTCATTCAATGCCTCCAGCCTGTTGGACATCTACATCTTCATTAACTCACTTACCTGATGAGCTCACATGCTTCCCCATACCCTAGTTATCTCCAGGCCTCTCCCACAGCTGGGAATTCCCCTGTAATTCCCTGTGCCCTGGCTATAAACCACCAGGGTGTCCTTAAAGAGCCTCCCCAACTCCCAGTTTGAAAACCCAAGGTGTTTCCCCTGTGCCAAGCAGTGATTTCTCAAAACACAATGTTTTCCTCCTGCCAGCTCTAATGAACAAAGTAATTTGTGCTTGTGCATCCTATTGAAGGCACTCAAGACTCTTAGTGGGAGAATCCCAGCATGGCCAGGAAGCCCTGATGTGCCTGGAGTTTCTGACAGAAATGTGCTGGGGAACTTAGTAAGAGCGAGTGGACTGCCCCAAAGGATATACAACACAGTCTCTAGAGGGAATGGGGAAAGAAACCAAACCCAACAGCTACGAAGACAAACAATGACTGAGAAGGAAGATAAAATACAGGGAGGTGACATATCCCAAAGGGTGATGACAAAGGCAGCCTTCTTTACGCCAAAGTCCTCACTTCTCAACCTTAACTGCAGTATCAATAAATAAGATTTGCTTGCATGTGACAAGAGAACAATCAAGACAAAAATCTCAAAAGCCAAGCGCTTTACGGCTGAGTTTGTGCATGGCTGGCAGTGAGCTGGGTCCGTGCCCCACACATTGCTCAGGAGTAAGGTAAGTGCCGAGGATGGGCTGAACACAGCATACACCACATCTGTTACTTGCCAAGGGATGGCTGCTACATCTGTGGTTTTGCCACCAGTTCCTCAGAGCAAACACGTCCAGTACAATATTTCCCTGAGCAGCAGCTGCAAGGGGATCACTTAAAATTGCATAAAGCATTAATCTGAACTCTGAGACAAGTTTGGTACTGCACAGTTGGACATCAGCCAAAGTGTCCTATGTAGTGAAGGGAAAGGGGGAAGGGAAGAAGAGAAAGAAAGGAAAAAAGAAAAGACAGTCTTGTCAGTGGTTTTAAGCTGCCACTTTTTTTTTTTTTAATGGAAAAATTGTTACAAATGGGTTCTTCAACATATGTTATTAATTTCATTGTACTGGCTTCCTGCCAGTTAAGCATCAGTCCTGGTTTCTTTGCTTTCAGTTTTAACTAGCAAAACTCATGAGATCATTAACGAAAATGGACACAAACTTTTTTTTTTGCACACAAATGTTTTGGAGCAACTGAGTCTTCTGAAGCCTTTTATTTAATAAAACTTCAGCTTCTTTTTTTTTCTTTTTTTTTTTTTAATAGGGAGATGTGCTCCTCAGCAAAATGTGGTGTTTCTACTATAAACAAAGCAACATGTGAAGGACTTCAAACACATTTACTTGTACTGGCAAGAGTAACAAAATCAGAAACTTTTAAAAATGCCCATAAATGTGAAGACACATTTCATAAAGCTACACTTCTGTTTACTTTAGTCAATATATAATAAGTGCAAGAGACCAAAGTGATACTGAAAAATAACAATGAAAGAGACTGTGGTTTGATAAAAATATCTACATATGGAAATGTTGATTGAATGTTATTAATGTTTGACTTGGCTTGCAGAGAACTGCAAAATCCACTTGAAGAAAGAATGCCATTCCATGGATTTCTGTGCAAAGCAGCATCTCCCACATTATGAGAACCATGCTGAGCTCTTAATCCATCACACACGCTTGCTGTAGGTGTGGGCAGGGAACACAGGCTTATTTGAAGAAATAACTGGTTTATTTTGCATGTGGAAACTGGCATTATTCACCCCCAAGCCATGGAAACAGACACTTGTAGCATATGTGAAAACAGTGGTCTTAATGGTCAACAAGGGTGCTGGTGCTACTGTGCTTTTGTACCCCAAATGTCTGCAGTTTCCACACCATGCCCTCTTCCCAGCCAGCACAGGCCTTTTGTGAGGTCCTCTGCAACCACTGCTCCCAGTATGAACCTCCAGGACTAAGCTGAAGGCTGTGCTTTGTGACTTAGGATGTGAGAGGAGAAAAAAAGCCCTCACAAAAGCTTGGTCCTGCTCTGCCCACTGCCTCCTATCTTCCATGTACGTGAAGCAGAGGTTGTTGGATAGTGGGTGTAGGACAGGACCTGGCGGAGGGAGTCAGCTCCAATGTCCAGAACACTTACATATTGTACATATTATTCATTATACCTGTTAAGAAACTGTCATTCAGGAAAGGAGAAAATAAGTTTCACAACAGCAGTCATAGTCACCACATATTATTGTTATTATGTAAGACAAAATTAGTCCTAAATAAATAAGTTAGTAACTACATATTCCCATTCAGCAGAGCTACCAATATGCACAAATAACAAGGCTGGAGAAAGACATGCTCTTCTTACTTCTATCCTTGTCCTTAATTCCCCTCCTTCTCTCCTGTTGTTTAGTACATGCTCCTATTACATCATGTCTAAAATTAGATTGCAGGATCAGGCTTTCTTGTGAAATATTTAGCACTACTTCCTTCAGACGAGCCCAGGAATTCTAAAGGAAAGGCCTTTTTACACTATTTTTTATGCCTTAGCCTGATCCTGCTGATGCCAAATGAACAAATGTCTTTCCTTTGGCTTCAAAAAATCTTGGGCTGGGCCATGCAGCCAGAGACCACAACATAGCATACTCATTAGATAAAGGGAAATGTATGTCTGTGTGTATAAATAGCTGATCTGCCTGCTAGAGTAGATGAAATCATGCTCAGAGATTTTTTTTCTAATTAAAAAATTATGATTCAAGTGGAACTAAAACCCTTCTCCTATGACCAAGCAACCCTGCAAATTATACTAGAAAGAGATACAAGAATACATCTTCCTACTCTACAGATGCAGAAGCCATGGCAGACAGATAAGGATGTGCAGATGTAATGCAATATCCAGGGCTCTGTTACACATGGCTATGCAGGCATACACACAAATGTATGCAGAGTTTCCAAGGAAGTTGCTGGTATATAGGTTTAGAAAGTACAATTTAGCCAGATAAAGGTTACATATCGCTACCTTAATTGGCTGTCTCTTCCCATAAATTATTTTTCACATCTTCTCTGCAGTTAACATTAAGACGTCTAATTCAGTGGAGAAGGATGAATAAGAAATTAAAGCTGCTACTTCAAGGGTTTATGTAACTTAAGCTCAACTGCATGGTTTACTCAGAGAGTATGCGGTCCTGTATATTAAGTACCTGTGCTCCATACATAATTTTAAATGTAAATTTTCCCCTCCCCTCAGATAATTTGTAAGAACAAGTTCTATAAACTATAATGGTGCATTTTTAATTTATTCTTATTTTTGCATGGTCCGTTCAGTTCCGTGTTGCTTTTCTTTCATGATTAGGAATATTGGTGGTCCTGAAGGTCCCCCAGAAAGTATATGGCTTCTGCATCCCCTCAGCTGATTAAAATAAGGACAGGCAATTTAAGTTCTGCACCTGAACCTAAGAAAAGGGTGATGTTCTTTTCCTTTAGCTTGGGTTGTCTAAAATGCATCCATGAAAAGACAGGTGTTTAGGTAAGGTCCAAATTTATGTTCATTGTTCAAGATTTACTTGATGCAATTTTAGACTTATGAAAGTTGGCTGGTCGAGACTGTGCCTATGTCAGAATTTTAGTTTCAGGCAGCAGCGTGGTTTTGAAGTGAATCCTGTGAGCATGCAGTACTGTTGCCTGCTGGGGGTTGAGCATCAGTACAATTCTCCTGGTCTGCTCCTGTTGCAAGGGGATATTTGGACATATTTTCTAATGCTGACACAGCCCAGCTCTTAGCTGGCCATACCAAGCCTCCTTTATGGGCAGTAGAAAGAAATAAGAGGCAAATAATCTGCTTTATCTGAGACAGGGATCTCAGGAGAAGATGAATGGAAAGGACCATTAAGCTTAGAGGTACACAGTGAGCTCTGGTGTCTTGAGTGAAGAGAGTCAATCTCTGCCCCACACCTACAATTCTATCTACACTCAGCAACAGGTGAGGAACTAGCTCCAGACCATGTGGTGCACAGAAAGAGCTATGGGGCAGCCCTGTGTGACAGGAAGGCACATGACCCTCAGGGGAACATGGGCTCAGCATCTCATCCTTGGACTCCATGTACAACTTGGAACAAGCTTGGGGCAGGACTTGTTGAACTGAATGCATCTAGGAACAAGAAAATTGTTCCCAGTTTCTAGAATCATAGGTCTGCCAGTCCCTGATATCTCCTGCTAACTTGACACTTGTAAACCTTAGAGGAAGGACTGCGCAATTGTCTCCAAGTTTGTTGCAGCTCTTTACTTTCAACATAAAAGGAAAATCATCAAAGTAACAAGCATTTCATTGAATTAAAGACATACAGAATGTATTGGCACCAACAGAATCTATTTCATAGAAACTATATAGAACCTACTCTGTATGAACATCATCAAAACATACAGAATAAATTTCTGCTTTTCTTTTTCCTTTAAAGCTAACTGCCATGTTTCAAATTGAGAGAAGTGGTTTTATAGTTTTGTTTATCCTATGATTAGTTATGTTCTTTTTGAGAACTTCTACATTATCCATTATCCATTTTCTGGAGCTTTAAGAACTCACTGAGGCAGTTGCCAAATATGTAAACGTTGCAGCAATTACACTTTCATTGCCCATGAAAAATGGACTTGTAAGATTTAGATGGCTGCACTTCTTTGGTGCTGAAAGTATTTTTTAAAATCTGGGGAAAGGATTTTTCATTATCCTTTACTATAGTAGAGGTTAATACACACTTGAAACATTAAAGTTTGATAGAAAAAGTTATGATGTATTTGATTGATTATTTTATCACAACATTCCTTTTCTCATCTCAAAGGAAGACTGAAGGCAACCAGAAACACACCAATGATTTTGTCATATATCAAAGATTTATTATATAATATATATCACAAAGAAAATCTATTTGTCACATATGCTTGACTAATCTACTAAACAGGCATGACTTCAAAGGATACATAGGTGCAATAACATGCTCACACAGAACAAGCAGCAGGACTGGGATGTAACAATTTAAAATTTAAAGAAAGTGGCATAAACATATGCTACAGAAAGGAAAAATATTTACATGCATGGCAAAAGGCAAAGTCAAATGAGTTTTTATTCTGGCTACACATAGCTGCAAAATGGTTTTCGCTATAAATTTTTTAATAGATGTGCTGCTCTGTCAAGATCAAAAGTTACTGAGGAATGTTGTGATTTTAAAAACATTTTGTTTCCAAAGTGAATGACAAGATACATGTGCTTTTGAGTTTTGCAACAGAAGGTCGTTTTTGATTTTATACTTTATACATTGGAATATAAAGATTAATATCTGAAACGAGAGGAATTTGATCCAAGGAAATGTCAGTTTTTCCATTCATGGCAGTGAATGGGTGAAGAGCAACCTAGCTAGTTTCAAATCTCCCTGACACTTAGCCTTAGCTAATATTTTCATATTCCTCCTGCTCCTGCAGACATGCCTGGTTTATTTAGGTCTCCTGGAAAACTTTCATTGGCATAGAGTGCTGTAAATGGCAGGTTTGTTTTAATGCTGAAGGCCTGATGCACATCCTTGGTGAAAATACCCTGAATCATCTTGCCAGGGTTTTAAAACACAGCTCTTAGATGAGAGCTTGGTCAGATTAAAACATTAATGTGCCTAACTGCCCCAGCTCCTGTGCATAAAGTTTTAAGGCATCACCTTAGTTCACTAGGCACAACATCTCTATGCACTTTTATTTCATTGTTGGTTTATAGTGGGGTATTGTCCTGTACATTTCTCCTTATCTACACATTTAATGGGTGTTTATTATTTGTGGCAAGAAAATAAATAAAACACCCTCTTAGATTTAGAAAACTGAAATGTAATACATATAAACCAATCAAAGAAATCCTACGATATGGCAATGACAGCAGCAGCAAAACAAAGATGTTCTTATGTATTGGAGTTATATCAAAACAACCAACAATCTTTTTCATAGGTTGCTAACCGAAACTGCTAAATATAGCATGTGTTAGATGGAGCTGATTGTCAACAACCAAGCAAATTTCATTTGCATGAGTTCTGAAGTGATTTTACGTTGACTGCATGGTATACGCAGCAATCCTGAGGCCCTCTGGCAGGACTACACCACTGGATTTGCCTGGAATGCTGTGGTTTTGCAGTCCAGATGTACATGCTGGTGATGGCTTGGTTTTTTGAGTTTTGTTTCTTTTTTCTTAATGAATGGAAATCATGAAAAGCAAAATAAATAATGCGACATCATGTAAAAACATGGGTGGGAAATTCTAAATTAGGGTAAGATCATTAAGATAAGAACAACATTTCTACGTCCAGTTCTTTTAAATTATTACTTGCATATTTTTTTATCTGAAAATGATTTAACAATGAGATCCTTCATGAAAATATGCTAATTACATGAGATTTTGTTAAAAATAGCTACGTCAGTTCTGCAGTGTTCTGCATATTAAAAAGACTCATCAACAGGATTGCTCAAAAGTTACTACAGTGCAGCAAAAAATAAAATCAAGTCTAGGGTGAACACATTATTCAGAATTTTATTTTCAGCTGAATGTCACACTTGGTAGAACAGAAAAAGCTGAATAATGAATGGACCCTTGGGTCAATGTGACAAATGTTTTTACTTCAGAACATTTCAACCCTTAAAACTTTTCCGTTTGTTCACGTGTGCAGGCACATCAGTAATTCTGACTTAGCTACAACCTTGGCTATGTGCAAACCCATAGATGTGTCATGGAAGTTTGTAAAAGTGTTTTCTGCTCCTACAACTTTTAACAATGCTCTTCTTTCTGGTTGTGGTGAGCCCTGCCTTTGCAGATCAAAGATTTCCAAAAAAAATTAATTATGACACTTCCTGGCCTTGTCAGAGGCAGAAAGTTCTGGAAAATTTAAAATGCTTTCCAGCTCTGCCTAACACATTTCAGGAGTGCAGGTAGCCACCATGCTCTTCAATGATCTTCAGAATATCTTCAGGTTTGTCTGACATGGCTCCAGACGGTGCAGACCCCAGCGAGGAGGAGAGCAGCAGTCCATGGGAACAGCACAGCAACTCCACACTGGACCATGATATGGAGAGAAGGTATGAGGTACAGAACTATTTCCTTTAGCAACTTGAAAAATATCACTGTTTTTTCTTACTTTCTGCATTGATTTTCAGAGCCTTTTTGAGCTAAATGTCTGTACTTACCTTTCATAAAATAAGACCTGAGCACTCCTGTGTTCTCAGGTTCATTCCTCAAAATTTACATTCTCTGTCCCTTGTGCCCCTGGGGTCCCTGCTGACATCACAGGCTGTGTCTCACACATGCTCTTTCCCTATACATTGTTTTTGCTTGCTGACATCTGCCTCTGCTCTCTACTCTTCCCCTCTGGGCAAAACTAAGAGCAGCAGAGGGTCATGCTGGCTTGGGGAATCAGAAAGATGGAATCTTTCTGCAGCTTGATTCCTCTGGGGATCCCTTAGCTCCAAATCCATGAGTGGTCCAGAAGGCATGTACCACAGGGCACTGAAGGGAAACTGCTGTGGGACAAGAGTCCTTGCTGGGGATGGGCAGTCTCTCTTTCCTGCAGAGAAAGGACCTAGTTAAAGGAGCGAAAAGCTATCCCTACTTGCAATACATTGTGGAATTTTCCATGAGTTTGATGCTGGGGTGCCAGCCCTGCTAGGTGTATTCATAATAAAGCAGTTTACCTTGCAAGGTAATGCAAATTTACTTGGGTGACTTAATCAGTCCTTTGTCAGTATTTTGAATTAAAAGCATTTAACTCCTGAGCTATTTAAATTGCAAAATGGGTGAGAAAGTCCAGGCTGCCAACTTTGTCTTGTTAAGGACCACAGGGCTGTTGTTCAAAGGACCTTTGAATGAAAATTATATTTTTCATATGGGACAATAGATTAGGTAAATTGCTTACTTTTTTTGTTTGTTTGCTTTTAGTTAAAATTACTAAAATATGTATGCAGTGAAGTTCAAACCAAAAGTGAAACAAGAAGGGTTTTCAATAGGAACCATGATCTTGGCAAACACATATTTGTTTCAGAAAATTCAATATACAACTGTACACCAAAGGAATAAATAGAACCTCATATACACAGATACACATTCACACATACAAGTTTCCATCTAGGGAATATATGGAAATGTAACGTAGCCAGAGAGAGAGTTCTCCTCTCCGTAGAGGAGAACAATGAAAGTATGATGGAAAATGCTTTTGAAGGGAAATGGGTTTTGCATCTTTCCAGTCTTGCCAACATTTTCCTCTTTTTAAGGTGTAGGATGTAGTTCTTATTTAATGCTTCTGTCACTGAGCTCCTGCAATCAGGAGATTGCACTGAGTATCTTTACTAATGGGTGACAAAGATGTTAATAAGTTTTGTTGCAATATGAAAATGCAGAGGATCAGATACAACCAGGAAGTTTTGTAACTAATTTTAGAAAATGTAATTCCCGTAAGTCTGATTGAGTTATTCCGCAAAATGGACAGCTTACCCCCTTTCTGACTATACTATTTGGTGCTCACAAAGAGCTTTAATAGTTGGTTTCTGAAGGCTGGAGCAGTGACTACAAAAAAATTCCTCTTCTTTTGGTGCTTCACTGCTCTCATGCAGCTGTTGTTTTAGCCTCCTGTACAAATAGGTTTAAAAAATAGTCACTTCCTTACATATAACTGTTGGCAGCATCTGGAATGACAGGGTGGGAACATTACAGTAAATGGTGTTTAGAAAGAAATGTTTTGAAAACAAAGAAAACCACATAGGAAAACACTGACAAAACCATATAAAATCATACAAAAAATGTGGCTTATCTATTTTGACTATTTGCTTTCTTTATGTTTTTGGATGTTTTCACAGAACACATGGGGCCCTCACTTCCAGGCATACAGTATGTAATTTCAGGATTATCCAAATGGAGAGAATAGTCTGAAAAATTGTGCATATAATTAGATATGGAATACTTTTAACAGCTGGAGGGATTTCACACTTACAGCCTAATTTACAAAACTTTAGGCTTGGCACTGTTTCAACACTAGCACTGGAAGTAATAATTTTCCTGGCATTTTTTTGGCTCCTGAAATTATTTATGTCTATACATATATCATTGTAAAATCACACACACAAAAAGAATATTTCTACCTGGTTAATGATAAATGAGATATTTTAGAAGCAGTGTCAGAACAAAGTCAGAAAAAAGTAATCCCACAAAAGGCCCATACTTACAAATTACAACTAATTTCCTTGCTTATGAAAGGTCTTGTGGAAGTTTCCTGCGTCAATGAAAGTGTTTTAGACATCTTTTCTGATACTACAATGGAGTCAATTTGTATGAAATTTACAAAGAAAAGATATTATCACATAGCCAACACACCAAACACAGTAGCTAGGAAAACAGATTTGTCAAGTAGGTGAGCCAAATATCATTTCTGAAGTGAGATCTAGTAGAAATGAGAAGAACAATAACAATGCAAGGAACAGATGAGCACACCTCTCATTTTCATTTCTTCTATTGACCATTTTTTAAGAGTAGAATTAACGCTTTGCAGGCTCTGAATTATATACATATAGAAATATTTACATAGAGTAAATATCTGCTCTCTTTGCAGCCATGAAAGGGGGAGAATTTCACATCCTTCTCCTAAGGTTTGCGGAATAGGTTCATGACTGCAGACTTCTAGGTTACAGAGATGGTCTCCTCTTGAAGGCTGTGAAACAGGCACTTGAGAGAAGGGACTTCTTATGTTATAATGCAGGTATACAATTGTGCGCTCAGGATTAGTCTTGTGGAACTGACTGCATGGATCAATGCATTTACAGTGATTTTTTTTCTTTCTTTGGTTTTGGGTTTTTGTTGTTGTTGTTGTTTTTTTTTTTTTTTTTGTTTTTGTTTTTTTTTTTTTTTTGGTTTTGGTTTGGTTTGGTTTGGTTTGCTTTTTACTACATTTCCCACCTGCCTTACACCTCTGGTAACTCACACACTGGCTCTATTTGGAGGAAGAGGGACTCGCTTCCTCCATCCATTAGGGTCTAACTTTAAGCCTGTGGGACTCAAGCCTTTACCAAACACGGCAAAACCAGGCAAGGACTTGGTGAGTCACACACCTACCGAAAGAAACTAGCTTTTCTGGTCACTGAATGTCACACCAAGTAACCATCCCATGGTGACATCTCTGTCTTCATCAAACCTAGGTGTGCTTTGTACTGGCCGTGAGCAGCTGAGATGATTGGCATCTCTTTAGCAGTGCTCCAGGATGCACATTGCCTGAAATTTTTCCTTATCCTTTAAGAGCTCTGCTTAAACTTCCACCTATGATGAAGTTTCACTAAGCCATTGAATCATGAATAAAAAGTATTTTTCCTCCAAAGGCACAAACATATTTCTATTCTTCCCTCCATTCCATCTCTCTGGAAATAACTTCCAATATTTGCAAAACTGAATGCCATAATGATAAAAAAACCCAAACCACCAAATTATTCCAGTAGTCTTCTTGTATTGACAAAACATCTACCATTAATTATCCCGAGAGCTACCCTAAATTCCACTTAATTACAGCAACAAACATAAGCATTCAATAATACCTCAACTAGACAGGAAGGAAGACATAAGGATAAATTCCTCAAAGATCCATGTGTTTAATATATAGTATATATATAGCATGTAGCATGTATGTTAAGAATAGCATCTTAACACTGGCATGTCTCAAGAAACCCCAAACAATTTGGGTAGTCTAAAGGGAGCTGTCTTTGAATACATATTTATAGCAGACAGTTTTATTGCTGGAGAACAGTAACCATAAAAAATCCATAAAGGGTTAATTTGGTAAAATAGATACAGAAACAGGAATTTCATTTGTTCATACAAAGTTCTAAAATTTTTTTTTTAAAAAAATGAAGGCATATATTTATGACTCCATGCCTGTCACATTTGGATGATTGAAACATTCATGCATCTGATCCAAAATCCTCTGAGTCCACCAGTCTCTCCCCAGCCTCTGGATCACACGTGTAAAATCAAACACACAAATAAATCTTTGCTACTTTGGGTTGCAAGTGGCTACACTTCCTGTTTCACCCCTTATCTTACAGCTTTAAGCTCTTTCCATGGGCATTTCCAGACATCATCTTAAATGACATTTCTATCAAATCTAACGGTCGAAAAGGAAACTCCAAGGCCTGTAATCCTGCTATGCCACCTAGAAGTTAGGGGTCATCTGTGTTCCCCTTAGTATCTGCCACCCCAGGTACACATCCTAATCATGCCTCTGAGTGCTTGGAATGGAAAATGAGGCCAACCTCACTCAGTTTACCCACTGCCCAGAATGGACAACCTTGTAAACCCCGCTTTTCCTTTTCTGTTTTGTTTTAGCACCTGTGAGCAGGGAGGTCAAATACAAGATATGCATGTGTTAAACAAAGGATGTCAGCTGACAATTGTCTCTGCTAGGGAGGCAACATCAGGAACAGATGAGATCAAATGCTGTGAGGAAGTGTGGTTCTAGTATTCATAAACACCTGTCTGGTATTACTTTACCTGATGGACTTCTCCCAGCAAGATAATTGATTACCTAAACCTGGCAAAACAACCTGCTAAGTCCTATCACTGTATACATTGCAAGGTTAGACTGAATCTGTTCTAAAACCTGTCCTGGAGACCCTGCATACTCCAGATGTGGGCTTTAAGGTCAAGGAAAACTGGCAGATCCTGTCCCTTCTTGCAATCTGGATCCAGCAGGAAGTGCACCAGTGGAGGCAAGGCTGTTGGGGCACAGCTGCCATCCTTCCAGGGAGTAGGGGCATGAGGCCAGGGAGGTGCCTGGCACCAGGTGCTGGAAGGGCTCCTGCCATTTGCATGCATCATAGTCTGAGCTGGCCAGAGTGCTAAAACACTGGAAGTATCATGGGCACACTCTAGTTGCTTGGGAAAACTCAGTGGGATTGCTTTAAACACATTATTTTCAGGGTCAGGGCCTGACTCAGCCATCTAGTCCATTTGGTATAAAGGGGTCACTCCCTTGACCTGGCTGCAGTCCCTGCGCTAACTCAGTGCTTCCAACACATGATGCCCTCTCAATTTTATCTTGCTCTGTTTACAAACCCCAATTCAGTTACATAAATAATACTACCCTGCTGGAAGCAATCCAGACATTAAACCTCTTGATTCAGAGTTTAAGCCTGAGATCAGGATGAGGCCTAATGTGTGTGGAGTAGAGATTATCCCACATCTGCCAGCTGCAGTTCACTGGCATCTGCTGAGCACCTGTCAGGGATCATGGTCAGACCCAACCCACAGATCCAATGCAACAATTCCTATACTCCCTCCTCTTGCTCAAGAGGCAGGACAATCATCAGATATGTATTTCTGAGATAGATTGGCCCCTAATTGCATGGCACGCACGGCAGTCCAGCTGAAGACAGGAAGTTAGCAAAAGTAAGTGTGCCTGGCTCCTGCAGCCCACACGCAGGACTGGGGCTGCCAGAGGTGCAAAGCCTTGGTCCAGCTGTGCTGCACAACCATGCATGTCTGTGTGAGAGTGTCTGCACAAAGTGTAGACAGGCTTTTGCCTTTGCCTGGTGTTCAGTCATTATCTCTGAGAAACAACATGAATAGGCATCTGCAGGAGTTGAAACTAGCAAAGGATGCAGGTTAAGATCCAAGGAGAAAACTCCCATTTTTTTCCCTAGATCTTAGACTTTATCCATTATCTCCATTCTGCTTGTCCCACTCAAATGAATGCCTATTAGCCTTTCCTCCTTCAGCTGCACACAGGAGTAGTGCAGTAGCACCATGGCAGGGTATTTAACACAGAACCAGTGCCATTCATCTTCCCATGCAGGCTGAGCATTTTGGTTTCACTTACACACGCAATCTTCTAGGCTTCTTTCTGCAGATTTAAGGCCACAAGAACTAGTTCCTTTTCATCTGTCATATAGTAGGCTGAACTTATTGTAATAACGTAGCTGTGATCTTCAGCAACTGCAATAGAATATTGTCTTGAGATCAATTTCCTTTTTCAATAAGGTCCTGATTTTGCCTCAGCATTTATGAAGTGGTGGGAGGCCATTATCTGTTGAAATTATCTCTTTCATATACTATACCATAAAAATATGGCCCTCTATATGCAGTGTTACAAAGATATTTGTCTGTCTGACTGACTTTAACCACCCAAGAAGAGTAATAAGTTCAGTAATCCTCTGGAAATGTGTAGCCTGGAGTGTGTTATTGCAGCTATAGTGCAGTATTCAGTGCACTCTCCAAAAACAAATCACAAAACCAATTAGATTTATGCATTTACAATCCTTGATTGATACAGCCTTGACATAAATCACAGAGTTAGGAAAACATGCTGCTGGATTAGCCAACCACATTGTAATAGTGTGGCTTGCAATGTCATTTTGCTGAGATATTTATGATACCAACGCAATCAATGTCAGTCTTAGGCAAGCTACTCTTGTTACAGGGTGATACAAATAGACGTGCACCTAAATTTTTTGTGTGTGCTAAACAAACACAGCCAGGTTATAACTTGGAAAGATATCTCAGGACAGATTCTCGGACTGGTGTCTGAGATTGGCCAGTGCAGTGACCTCTAAAATTTCACTTGAAGAAAAAACTGTTACCAACGTGCCATAGGGGTATTCTGGTGCCAGTAATGGAGAAATAGAAGAAAAGGTCTTAAAGCGTACGGTTTCACAGAAATGGTGACAGATGCAGAGGTTGGTGAAAGTCCTATCAGACTCTATAGTATAGAACCAGACTCATTTGAAGTTTGGCCATTATCCAAATCACTATATGGTCTACTCAGCATCCGGGGCATTGTTTTTTAGGAAGCATTTCTGCACAGCACTGTGTTAGTTCTTCACACTGCAGCTCCTGTTGCCCACACTCCAGTATCTTTATTGTATCCCTGCATCTCTAAGTGAGCAATTATCAAGGGTGCAGACCGAAGGCCTTTCTGCACCCACAATTAAATATAATGATGGAGTGGGTAAATTTTTATTGAGGACATCATAACCTAGAGAGTGAACATTAACGAAGACACTGAGTGATGCAGCAGATATCTTTCAAAATAATACTACTACTCTCACAGCTCGTGTCAGCCCAAGCAGCAGTGTTTCAAATTAATCACTTTAGGGTGGTGAAAGGATAGCAGGAAGGAAGGGAGCGGATGCCCTGTGCACTTGTTTCATGGTGTTTGGCAATTACATTAAAACATTTTAATTCTCATGTTGATCAAAGAAATCAGAGAGCTCATGCTGACTGCCACCACTTGTCCAGTAGTCAGAAGACTATTGTATCAGTGGGTTGCTACTTTCTCTTTAATGTTGAAACTTAAAGTTAGAATAAAAGTTTTACAGGGGGAAACAAAGTCATTGATGGAAGAAATTATCAGAATTAAAATCACAAGCAGATATTTGGAAGTTCGTAAGTTACCTGGGTAAATAAGCCGGATGTGATGCCAATCCATTTGAAGCCACATCATATAGTTTATACGTAATCTTTAAAACTGTCCTGATGGTTTGCAGTTCCCAACAAACATGTCCTGTATTTAAGACAAGTCACTCCTGGTTTTGAGACCAAATAAATACATCTGGGCATTGAGGGTGAATTAGACAGAGACTATGTGAGATAAGAGATTGGCCATGTTTCCACTGTTGTGGACTTCATCCAAAGAAGGAAAGATTATCACTACTAATCCAGCACGGGACTTTAAGATGGTCTGTCAGCTGAAGCAGAATTGCAATCCAGCTCAAAATGCTAACGGGAGATAACTAACATGGTCTGACTCTTACAGTGCCTGAGTAGGGGTTCTGCTGGAGGTAGCCTTTTCAAGCCTATGTGAAACTGTTCTTTCCCCACAATTTATGCTTTAGCAGCAGGAAATGAAAATTTGGAATTTGGCCTGTAGTTCGAGCTAAACAATACACTTTCCTCCCTTTTGCTTCTGCCAGAGTGAAAAAACCCAAGGAAGGGGAAGGATCATAGCAGTAATATTTATTACTGAGTAAAATCTTTTGATATTGCATGCTTTGAGGCCAGCCTCACAGCCAGCATAAATAAATGGAGCTCCCTCAGAGTTGCACTGTTTTGTTCTGCTGCTGATCCAGTTCAACAAGAGTAGAAGAAGAATAAAAACAGAGGCTCCTGATTGCAAGAATAGAAGAAAATTAAGGTTAAAAAGTCCAAGCAAATAGAAGGAATCACTTTTGAAGATTGTGTATTTTTTCAGCACTTGCTTGTTACAGAAGATTGTTGCAGGTCATAGCTGAGTAGTTGAGAAGCTGCAGCATGGGGTCAATTGATCAATTGACTGTATTTCAGGGAGTAGTTTATCCATTTATCAATTTACTTAGAAAACAAAATTACAACTATTTTATATTTCTCTCATTCGACTGAATCTGCATTGAACAGGGAAACTGCAGCCGTCTCAGCTGCTTTTACTCTCCTGGCTTTACTACCCTTGTTAGGAAGCTGATAACTCTAATGTGTCAATGTAGTAAAAAGTGAGCACTTCATTCTTGTTAAAGAAGATATTATTAATATGATTTGACAGTCTCAAAATCTTAGTCTCTGGACAACTTTATTGTGTGAAAATTGTCTGGCTTGCAATAGGTGAACTGTGCATGGAGAAGATGGTCTGCATGCTGGTAGAGGATATGCTTCGTCTTCATTCTCCACACCAGATTTCCTGAGGCTGCATTAAGAGAGCATTTCAGATCAGAGTGAAACACAACCATTTCCCATAATGTAGCACAGTCAGAAAGATCCTCCAAGACAAGTTTTATCTCCCTTCTATTATAGAGGCTTGGCCTGTCTGCTCTAACCAGGTTCTCTTTGTAGAATGTTTTTATCTTAGTGACAGTCCCCAGAGTAATTTCATCTGTCTCAGCAGTATCATCTCAGGAATGGCGAAGTAGCTTCCAAACTCTGTGGAGACTTAGGTTATGAGTCCCTCAGAAACATGGGCTCTGGCAGTTTTCCAAAGAGCTACAAATGTTCCTTCTTTTTGGTTGCACAGGCAAGGCATTTCATGGCTCAGGTTAGGTGTTGAGGACTGTATCTCATGATCAGGGACATGATGGCCCCTGGACTTCCCCTGCATATGGGGCCTGACTGGGGTGTTAAGCAACCCATGGAGAAACAGGGGATGGGAAAATTCTCCATCCTAAAGAAGGTGTGTGAAGCTAAGCAAGGGTGCTGTGCAGGTTGTAATCACTGTGATATTCTTCATAGCCGTTGCCTAAGAACTGTGCTAGAAACAAATCTTGTGCGCACATACTACTTAGAAAGTCCTGCTTTATCCACTGCTAGTGTACTGAAATTTTTCCTCTGGACTTTTGATGGGAAATATTTCCCATTTTGTTTACTGTCTTTGAACCAGTCTGAGGTCAGATATGTCTTAGACCAGGTTCATAAAGTTTACTTGGCTCTTTCTGAACTTGAAGAGATGCTACTACTGTGCACTCACAACAGGCATCTCTACAAATACCTTGCTATGTCTATAAAATAACAAGTTCCCATTTGCCTATTCATGTAAAGGAAAGGTGCAGATGATAACATATTGCAATCAGTCAGGGTTTGACTACCAATGGCTGAAGCATGTGTGGAAAAAAAGCAAACAAATTAAACAATTGATCCTGAGGACATAAACTTTCATTGAGGGGCACTGCAGTGACCAGATGTAGGCACTTCACTGCTAGAGGAAGAATAAATTTCAGATAGGCTTTTATTATGCATGAGGCAAATGTCTTTGTTTTCTCTGTTTAACATAAATTTGTAAAGCTTGCCTTTGAACTACAATGCTACCACTCTCTTGGCAGCAATATTAAAGAGGTCCCCTTGTTTTGCTGGATATTAATACCAGGCTGCATTCTGAAATGTGATTTTAAAAATAGAAAGTTAATTGTTGCTGGGAAATTTTAATTGAGCCTGATTAAAGGAAGGAGCAAAATATATTGACTACTAAACCTCACTTCTTGTTTTAAGTGTGACCTATAATAGACTCCCCCAAAATCATTACATGGTCTCTGCAAGCATTCCAGGTTTTTCATTTGAAATTCATTAAATGTTTGTGTGTCTGATTTTTGGAGGGTTTTCTGAAAAGTTTTATAGTCACAGCTGCACTAGTTATGGATAAGTTTATAGTGCTTTGCCCATCAACTGGCCCACATGTCCAGTCTAGTTTGTTTGATACCCCACCTTTCACAAGCATTCAGCAGTTCTGGAGGTGTTCTTATAAAGCTGCCAGTAAATGTACCAGCTGGACTCATTTATGTACACGAGCAGCCACATTCCGGCTGCCTTACAAAGAGCCAGTGGCAGTAAATCTGTGTTCAGTCCATATATGTACTTTAGAATATTTTTTTACACTTCTGAAAAGAAAATAATAAAGTATTTCTAAGCTTTCTAGAAGGTTATATGTGGTCTTCAGAAGAACTTGAATATTTCATGGTGAAAAACAACCTTCTGAGAATCCCCTTTGCAGTAAATTCTTTATGCTGTGCAATTAAAGCTGTTAGAAAAGTCTGCTCTCTTAGAAGCACACTGATGGATGGCATTTTTGTAGAAATTCATGTGAACAAATTGCTCATTACTTTGTTTTGTGACTTTTGCAGGTGCAACATGCAGGACTTCTTAAAGGCTACAAACATTTTCCTCACATTGCCCAGGGAACTTTAGTGGTAAACAAGGTTGGTTTAAAAGGTTCAGAGGAGTGGGAGAATGAGAAGGTGCAGACAAGCCACCATGAAACTCAAATTTCAGTAAAAGATAGCACAGGTGAAATATCTTCCAAAGAACTGTTTATTCATTTCTTAGAAGAAAGAACTTTCAAATGAAAGAAGAAAAACAAAAAGGAAATAATAAGAAATGTGGTTTTTTCATCATCTCCAGATGTAATCTGAGATATATTCTCAGCATGAGAGAGAGGATGCCAAGAAATGGAACCACTTCTCCCTGACCACGTAAGATGACCTGCCAGCATCAAGCTCTTCAGAAAATACTCTTCCCTCTCTTTCCCCATCATTTTTCTCAATCTACTCACAGCTTTCCTGTATTGTGTGTGAATGTCTCAGTGCTGATTTGCAAAATTTTATTAATCTATACCACTAGACATTCCAGTCAATCCTATCTGTGAGGCTCCTGGCTATGAGGAAGTTTACCTCAGCACTTGTAGTAATATCAAGGTCCCCATGATTTCTATTCCTTTAGGTTGACCAGAGCTTTTAGCCAACCATTGAGGGCTTTTACTAAAGTTAGTTTTCAAAATAATTCTCTGATAACATGTCTTCTGAACAGAATTTACAGCTTCATGGCAACAGTGGGTTTCCTGCTATGTTTTATGATAAAATATAGCATGTATGTCTCCTCTGCCTCCCTACAGACTGGTGTCCATACCTTTCCTATGATATACATTAAATGGATTCAAGATTCAGAGTGGAACACAACTGTCATTTTACCAGGATAGATATCATGGTTGTCTTTCTCCAGCCACAGTACTGTTGTAATAAAAATATATTAATTCACATTATCAATATCTGTACTTTACTGCAGTCCTTGGACATTTTTCCTGTTGGACAGTGAGCCTTATCTTCTTCCTCTCTAGCCTAGAACTGGTTTTAATGGCTACCACCAACTAAAACTGAAATTATTACCACCTCTCTTTCGCAGTGGTATGCTGGTAAAGGAGCTCAGAATTTCCCAACGCAACCTAATACTCACTTCTGCTTGGGGATGCATTTTTGATAATGTTAAAATATATTTTCTGCAAGCATCTTCCATGTGTTCTGGAAGACCTTTTCAATGCTTCAAATTTCATAGCAATTAACAGTTGCAAGGAGCAGTAAAAATACAGTGCTGTCAAACCCATACAATCATACAGTCTTTCCTAACCCCACAGCTTGTAAGTCATGGAAATTCATGCCCTAGGAAGCTCGGATCCAAGCTGACCTGAGGGCACGGAGGTAGCCAGCTATGCTGCTGGAAAGGTGATCTGAGTCAGTGGCTAAGGCCAAGCCTACAGATGCCCAAGCACCTGCACTGATGTTTCTGCCTCATGGCTCCAGTCATCAGATGCCTTCTGTTCAATGCTAGCAGGAGGCAGAGGCAGAGATTTTTTTCCCCCAGCTTTCCAAAGGAAAGCAAACCATGTTTTTCAATTTTAAACAGTACCAATCAGTCTGTATTCTTTTACCTGGTCCCTTCATTGAAAGGCAGAAGAGGTGACAGAAAGTTGGTTTTCTGCATCAATGTTTCATTTCCTCCCAGGAAGAGAAATGACTTGGCAACTGGTTTCATATTGTGGAGAATTCACAGCCTACACAGTTCAAAAACACTTCCAACATTACTCCTGACCTCTAGTTATATACAACAGAGAAAATCAATAGATTCTCATTCTGTCTAGTTGTTTTTAACATTAATCTCCTTTTATTTATCTTTGTGCAAAATTTGAAAGGTTTGGCCTGAAGTGTGGAGCTAGACATTTCACATGTTCTTACTAGTGCCATGTTGTTTGTGGACTAGACAGATTGTTGTGGAGAAATGCAATACAGACCTTATGTGTATGATACTGAATGGATAAGGTATAGACAGAGACTGGGCCTCTACGCTTGTGTCTACTGCAAGGATTGATAGAAAAATGAAATATCTTAGTAAAGCCTTCCTAGAATACCATATAAGCATGAATGGCTTTATTTGAGGCACTAATATTTTAAGGATAAGATAATTGTGTCAGCCATTTAGAATAGCAAATGAGTCAGGACCTGATGCATGACTCCTACAAGCAAAGTCTTGCTGGTGTTTTACGGCAGGGAAGGTTTTCTTTTTCAAAAAATACCTCTTAATCTGTTTATGTCATTATCAGAAAGGTCATCAACTATGCCAAGTACTGATATCTTATTCCTAGTTTAACTGCAAATTCTAAATGCTTATGTGGTGTGCAGATTAGCTGCTGAAGAGCAGCCAGGAGTGGCAGGTGAACATGGCAGGGGATATTAGAAGTGACTGAATTTTGGAAATGGGATGGCTTTCTTAAAATAGACCAACAACATGAGTCATAAAGAGATTTCAGGGAAACTCTAACTCCTACTGTTAGATAGTGAAAGGCTATTCCCAAGGCTGAATGCAGAAAACAGCAGAGTTGTGAGTATTGAAAAAAATCAGTGGAATAGGCCGTCAGTGGGTTTTCAACTTTTACATTGCTGTGTTTTATTAGAGTGTATAATACTTGTGGAGATACAGTAAAACACATCCTATTGATTTGCATGCCTCACATTTGGGAGAAGAAATCCTGAACAGCTAAAGAAACTAACCTCTATTTCAACAGTTTTTTGTACAGAAGTGTAGACATTGAAAAAAGCTGATATTTGGAGAACCTGAAAAGTGCTTTAAAGCATTTCCATTATATTTTAGAAATGTTGGAAGCTGCCTATCCAGAGGCCAGGTCTTACAAAAGGAAAACTAAAAATATTTGCAAAATACTATTATGAATAAAATGGCTCCCCTAAAAGCCCAATGTGAACAGGATGCAAGAGGCAACTTTCTCTAAGGTCAGCATGATCTTAACTTAAATGTCAGTGCAGTAAAATCCATGGCTGACCTTTTCAGAAGGGGACATTGGTTTGGGGTATATTCAAAGCACAACCTTGGTACCCAAAGTTCAGCATTGCAACATGTGGCATTCGGAATCAGCAACTACATTTGAATCAGTTCTTATTCTTCATTCACAAAATTCATTGCAACATAGGGACTGCTAGATTGTAGTCCATCATTATTACTGACTTGTTAATATTTTTCTCTGTAATGGATCTAAGGTTTATTAGTATGACATAACCTGGAAAACATTTTAATTTTTTTTCTTCTCTTGGCAAGAAAATGCTCCCATTCTGGGATGAAAAGATAACACAAATGAAACCAGTCAAGGATCATTACATTTGCTAATCTGAAGTGAGAAGTAAATGTTGAACTCTGGACTAGTTCTTAAAAATGCAGGGTTTTACTCCATTTTCAGAACAACATCTGCATCTGCTGAGGTATGGAGAGAGAAAAAGGATCAACATTAATTTTCCAGTCTCCCTTATGACATGTAGGTAGTACTGTCATGTTTGGCAGTTTAACAATTTAAAGATTTGCATGTCACTACATCTTTTCCACTGTTGCTTTGTTAATATGAGAGTACAAGAAAGAAAGAGAGGGCTCATTAATTATATCATATTCTTTGCAGTAAGAAAAGCCTTCGATTTTAACTTTTTATCTACAAATGTAAAGCTAACTGTAAGGAAAAGGGTTCTTTCTCTCCCTGCTGAGTAAGGGAGCAGTGAAATATAATGAACCAGCTCTCTGTCACATGCTCATTATAACTGGGACTAGCCAGGTACTGAGCCCAGTGGCTGGCAAACTGAGATGAGATCAAGGCCAGTCCATGAGTCCTTGCCATATGCTACTCTTCAGCTTTGTTGTCCATAATATACACCTGATTTTTCTGATGCAAAGGGTTATGATTCAAAGGCACTCCTGGTATGCAGCGTTCTCCCCAGTGCTCTGCTCTTTGTGAAAGATGGGCTGTCTGGGCTAAGCATTGTAGATGACACTCCCATCTACAGCCTTGCATTTTTAGTGCCTAAATTAGGCTGTGAGACAAAGACATCATCAGACAACTGCCCGTCACTGGCTCTGGGTCTTGTATACCCCTAAACCTGGGAACAGGAACTGCCCGGATAGACGGGAAAGTGAATGCAATACTTGTGGCTTGCCAGCCTCACCCCAATTCAGCTCTCACAGTACAAGCACTGAGGTGAATGAATTTATATATCACAAGCCAAAATAAACCCCAAACCAGAACAGTTCTTTGGCTTAGAAACACAGGTACATAGGTAAGAAAGAGCAACCAGAATTGCTACTGAAACTTCAGCTCAGAACCAGTGGGCATGTCCCAAAAATGCCATTTCTCGATTGGCTTAAAATGATCAAAGTGTGTTTTGCTGCTGGAAAGGGTGTTACTGCTATTTTGCTTGCCTCTGCCCACATTCTTCCATAGCTCCCATACAAGTCTGTCTTCAAGTTTTGCCATGTGAGACTGCGCTGAGTTTTAATATCTCTAACTCTCAATCATGTCTTTGATGATTCATAAATTAGATATTTGATCAAAAATACTAATTTCAATGTTTCATCCCATGAATTATCTACTGTCTTCCATCTAATCTTCAGGAGGCTAATACATTGAAGAATATTAACATAATAGGGACACTAACTAGTAAGAATAAACAAAATGTACCAGCTACAGTCTAACATTCAACTCAGCAAAAGGTAAAGTTTTTATTCACTGTGAAGAAAATGCTCTCTGTTGTCTGGGTTCCAGCTTGAACGCATAAATTTATACGAGACGAAAATCATATATTTAGGTCAGAAGGGACCTCTGCTAATCTGGTTTAACCTCCTTCTAAAAGAAGAACTGTGTTAAAAGTTGTCCTTCTCAGGGTAGTGTCCAGCCCTGTTCTGAGTATTTCCAAAAACAGTCTCCACAGCCTCTCTGGGCACCTGTCCCAGTGCCTGGACAGACTCATGGTGATATTTATTTTTGCTTTCATGTAATATCCCTTGCTGCAGCTCATGCCCACTGCCTCTTGACCTTGCAGTGGTGCTCTTCTGAGACCAATCTGGATCCATCTCTGTACTACCTTTCAGGTAAGTCCAGACAGCATTTAGAGATGTGAGCCTTCTCCAGGCTAGACTCCCTCAGGTCCTCACCTTCTCCTCACACATTGTCTGCCATGATCCACTGATCACACATGTGATCAGCTGCAAACTTATGAAAAAATACCAGCAGGTTTGTTTCTAGCTCTTGAATGACAGTTGACACAGAAGTAGACAAATAGCTTTGGAAGCAGGTTGAGCACTGCCAGACAGAGGGACATGTGATAATGCAAAGGGATAGCACACTTCAGAATATGTTACCCCGGTTCTCTTGTCTTCTGCTAACATGATGCCTGTGCCCTTTGCTGCTGTCACCCCTCTCCACAGGAGCTCACAATGACGGGAACAGATTTGTGCATGTGCCCAGGGAAGAAGCATTCTTTGAGAAATTTGGGGTGCATTGTGGCAGATACCAATGTGAATTCGGGCAGAATGAGATGGGATAGACAAAAAACTGCTGGCAGTCTAAAGATTTTGCTGTGCACAAGCACAGGCAAGTGATCTCCTGGTCCCCTGTCTACAACCTCATTTAACCCCACTGGAACATTCAGTATTATAGAACTGAAAAAACCTGAACATCCTCATAAGAGTTTTGCCTTTAACCTGTTGGTGAGTCTGATTTGATTAATTTTCAAATAAAGCCATGTCTGCCTTATATGAGGAGCTAATATGATAAGTAAAGCTGTTTTCAGCACATGGGTGCAAATATCTTTTTCATTGTTCCTTCCAAGGCCTGCACACTGTAAAAGAGGCATTCAACATCAGTGTTCCAGGGGGTTCACTGGTAATGATCATGGCTGTGGATAAAAGACTTGTTGGCAAGTGATACTCTGTCACCCACTGTGTCATATCCAATATCTTACATTAAGGAGGCTTTAGGGGAAATAATAATAATTTTGAGGGGAAAAAAAATTAATAGAAGTGGAGGTTTGGCAAAAATAAATGTTTTATCAGGAATAGCCCTTGCCAAGCATAACATTTTCTCAGGAGCCAATCTTGGCAAAATGAATGTTTTATCAGGAGCAGAAGTTTGGAAAAAGTAACATTTTATCAGAATTGGAGCCTTAACAGAAAATGCCTTTTTATCAGGCATGAGGACCACGGCAATTTAAAGAGAAAAGCTTGCTGAAAGTGGAGTTTTATCAGGAGTTTTGCTTGAGGAAAATAGTGTTGCATGAAGGGTAGAAACCTTTCCAGAAATAATGTTTTTTTTAGGGGAACAGGATGGATGAAAATAACGTTTTATCAAAAAGAAGGGGGGAGGTATAGATTTAGTGAAAGTGGTGTGCTAACAGCTTCTACCTTCCAATATGGGAAGCTTTGCTCCTGGAAAAACATTATTTGCACACTGAGTACTTGCCCTAGCTAAAATACTGGTTTTGACAAGCTGTGCTGCTGCTAAAATGTTGTTTTTGGCAAGCTCACCTCTCAAAAAGATGTTTTTGAAAACCCTCTTCAGAGAGATGTGCAAATTGACTATAATACCTGCAGCAGAGCCAGGTACCTCCGTGAGCCAGCTTTTCATCTGTTTATTAGTTCTCCATGGCCTCCCTTCTGCCTTTTGCTTTATGGTGATGATGTTGATGCACAGCACTTTGGAGCCTGAAACGCCATTCTGCTTCCAAATGTAGGCCTCCTTCATCATTTTGTTTCCCTCAGCTGCTCACTGACTCAGAGTGGCTGACTCTTCTCCAAGTGTGTGTTATGCATCCTTTCCCACTGGGCCTCTCTCCCCACACCTGGAAGGCTGCTTGTGCCTGGTTTCTAACTCCTCTCCTCAGCATTTGACACCACTGGGGTTGAGATGCTCCACAATGCAATGAGGGACCCAGTGGTAAAAGCCATGTGGGAAGGTCTTCATTGTCTCTTTTTCAGATTTAAAAGGATGATCAGAAGAGGCTGAATCTTTTTTAACATGCACTCTCACAAAAAGGGACATGAGAGAGGAAGAAAGTGATGGGTTGAGTCATTTAAAACAGATCCATATCTCATCATATCTCAGTCATGCTGCATAATACATTCATCAGCTCCCCTGTAGAAATTTTGGCAAGTACCCAAGTCAGGAGTGCCCCATATGTGTTATCTGTGGGTAACACCCCTGTGAAGGAACTGGGACCACACATGCATGTAGGACTTCAGCCTCTTAACAATTTGTTGTTTGAATATAAAAAATGAGATGGAGAACATCAATCACTATGACCGGATGGATGGGATTCTCTGTGGACATTGCCAGAATTTGTAAGGCATCATCAGAATCACTCACTGTTTATTTACAATGTTACTGAGCACCAGTGGGAAGTCATAAGAAAGGCTGACTCAATAGCTATTTTTAAGAAAGGTGACAGGTGAGAGCTGGTTATCACAGGCCACTCTTGCCAAACCTTCCAGGTACTGTAAGACACTTCCAGCAGGAATGAAATTGCTGACTGTTGAGAAGGGAACTGATTTCAACTTGACCTCTTCTTTTAAGGCTGTAAGAGACCCCATCCTGTAAGTAACTGGTGAATAAAAACAAACAAGAATGTATGATGAAGTAACCTACAACACTTAAAACAGGATACGGGGTATGGAAAGCACATGAAAAAGCCCCATAGATCTGACCAAGAGGATGCAGTTTTCTTACTGTCATAAGGAATAATGTTCTCCAACATTTTGCCAATGCACATTGGCTTTTATTCCAGGTCCCACTGAAACATTTCCTCATACAAATACTGTAAATTAATCTTACTGCATTGTAGTGGCTGTGATTCATTGCAGCTGAAGTCCCTATTCTATGAGAGATTCTATGAGAGACTTATTATTTGTACTATGTTCCCCTGATTGTTGAGTTACTGATAATTTGTCACTGTACCCCCTAGTAAAGTATTTTGCTTGTTTATACTTTGAACTCTGTATGTGAGAGAGTTGGGATTGCCTTTTAATGGCAAGAGACTAAGGGAAAATCTGGCAGACCTCTGTAGCTTGATCTAGGTCTAGGCTTTTATAAGAAACTCTAGATACTTGAATCCATCTTTTGTGACTACCAACAAATGGCAGAGACACTAGCCACAAGGCAGGGTAAAGTGGGCAATATCTCCTCTTGGAGATATATATAGGTAGCAGGATAGCCTGGTGAGTTGATGGTTTATTGGCTGACTAGGAAGGGTTTGGGAAAAGTGCATCTGGACCTCTCACTAGTGCACTTCACTTCAGGTTTAAATTAATCTCACACGCCAAAAAAAATTCTTACACGAATCTATTGACTAAATTTTGTTTTCAGCTTGAAACTCTAGGAAACCACTTTCATGGAAATCTATTTGTATATGGTTTCAACCAGAAGGAGTAAATGCTTTCCAGTTCATTGGACATTTTGCCCAGGTGACGTTAACCCAGATTTGCAGCTGTGACATTTCTGCATGCCTGACCCTGCTGGAAAGGTTGACTTGGCTCTCCAGGGCACCTCATTCATGCCCTACAAATCCCACTGTACAGCATTCCCATAAGGGCTCTCCTGCAGAGCTGGGATGCTCTCTGCTTGTATTATACAGGTATAAGGTGGCTCTGAAGTAAAGTTCCCTGCCAATTTCAGTTTCAGCTCACTCCAAGCTAGAGTATCTCTGGAGTGCATGCTGCTCCCCTCCTTGGCTCTGCTCACAGCAGCGCTTACTCTGCACTGCCCTTAAACAGGCAAGAGAGTGACAGGTGCATCATCCAGAGGGCATCTGTCCTGGATATTTTCTGCTGGGTTTTTTGGGTTATTATAAAATACTTATTAATAACATTGAGCTGTTGCTGTTCCCTTTTCATTTGATTTCTAAAAGATGATTTGCAATATGGTGAGTTTGATCTAGCCTTGTGCATGTTTTGAGAGGGGTGAGGACTATTTGTTTCAGCTTACACAAATGTTTTGCTTGAGCAGAACAAAAGTTGGACTGCTTAACCAAAAAAAAAAAAAAAAAAAAAAAAAAAAAGTTATATTCTATGCATAAACCTAATCCCAGTGCCAAGTGGTTTCTGTCTGAAATTGTTCACAGTGCTTCTTTCTCCTGTAGAATATTCTTGTGTATCCCCAGCTGCAGTCCTATGACAAGGGACTTCCAGGACACACCGTGACAGAAGGACCCATAAGACCTTAGACCTCCCCATCAGAAATGACTCTCAGGCCGATGCCATGTGTTTATTATAGTAAGCTATGTCATTGACCCCAGGGGGACAAGGGCTTGGCTCCTGGCTATTGAAATTACCAATGATCTCTGTCTAAATAATCTCTGCTTCATTTACAGCTAGGCTGAAGATTTTAACAGCCATGGAACAACTGAAGTATCATAGTAGCATTTAAAGAAAAACTGTGATTTCTATTTTTGAGAGCAGTAACAGATAAAAGTTCAGCCTCCTCCTCAAGCCTTGTATTTCCCAAACTCAAAGTATTGTAATAGCCTGCAATGCAAACATTATATTCTGTTCTCTTCCCCTCCCTCAGTCAGGCCTTTTTTGCCTTCCCTAAGAAAATCACAACACAAGGAATATTCATACCTGGTTTTCACAACCTGTATTTCTGTCTCTGAAGGCAATTGCAACGATACATTTAAACAGCTGATAGAGATCTTAAAGTGTATCTCTAGCTTTAGAAAGCTTATTTTCCCCTCTTTTGTAAATGCTACTTTATTTCTGGGGGTTTGGTGCGGCTTTTTGTTTGGTTTGGTTGTTGTTTTGGTGGTTGGAGGGATTGTATTCTGTTGATGGTGGTTTGGTTTTGCACTTTTTTTGTTGTTTGGTTTGGGTTATTTTAAGGACCGTTAATAAGGAGCCAGGAAACTCCTTCAAGAAGTGGCCTACCATTCTTTGAGAAAGTTTAAGAAGTTTTCACGCCTAGGATATACCAGACTGGACTGTTGCACAGTATTTCTGTGATAACCATAGCATGCTGTTCAGTAGAAAATATAGATCTGAGCAATGCATAACAAGTACATTTTTTGGTGTGCAAAGCTCAGTGCATGAACTGGATGGTGTTTTCCCTTGAGCCCACTGCAGGCAGCAAGGTTTGGCATTCCTACTCCACAGTCCTGACTCTCCAACCTGAGTGGCAGCCTCGCTGCACTGGCTGCAGAAAGGATGGCATTTCCCTTTCCTCCTTTGAATGTACCTCTCTTTGGGGCTTTAAGTGAGACCATTAGAGTTATTGAACTTAGCATTTGGCAGTTTATATATGATAAAGGGGTTATTACACAGTGATCCCTGTATGTTTAGGTCAGCTGTGGCAATCAATCAATGGACACTTTGCCTTTGACAGCACATGCTTCCATAAAAAAATTCTCTGGCAGAGCCCTGTTAGCTAGTAATGACAGCGTAACCTCTGTCAAGCAATATACTTGATAAATTTTGCATGTGCTGTTGACTGACAGAAGCTCTGGCTTCCTGTCTGACCAGCATACACAGGCTTCAAAGAGCACAGAAACTTCTTTCTTCTCCCCAAACGGAGTGCCTAAAATCCATGTGGGTAGAGTCAGACCTTCCTCTGAGTGCGTGTGGGGGGAATAAAACAATGCTGCACAAGGGAGAGACACTTTTATGCCTTTACAAAGCCAAACTTGCTCTTTCCCCTTTCCTTGCCTTTCCCTGTCATTCACAATTATCCAAGACTTGCCGGCTTCGCTCACTTGGCTGTGCACAACACCCTCCTGAGCAACTGGTCCAGGCTGAAGGGATAAGTCTCTCCGGTCTCTATCTCTGGGATCTGGCTGCTCGGCTGCCCTTTGTTTAGTCTGGGTGGAGGCAGTAATTGTCTGCAGCTGCGGCTCCTGCTGCCTTGCTTGCCTTGGATAGCTCCGGAGGCACAGCAGCAATGGGTCCACGGAGGTATCCTGGCCTTTCTCAGCTGGCTGATGCTCACCAGCATGTTGGTAGAGTCCAGCAGTGGCAGTGGCAGTTTGCTGCTGCTATCAGTGCAGGTACCCTAGGTGTGCATGGCTGTGGGGAAGGCTCCTTTACCATACAGACCTCCACTGACATCTCTCCTATTGTTGGGAAAAAAGGTCTGCTGGGTTCTCACCTTGCAATGCCCTGACCATGCACAGAGAGCACAAGGGGATTTCTAGCCAGCCACTTCACTGGGGTCTTCTCACCATCATGTACAGGTCACAGAGCACAGCAGGCTTCAACCTTTCCTCTTTCATTTGCTTCTTCAGTACCAGTTTGAATTTCACCACAGATGGCTGTTTTTTGTGGGCTATGAAAAATCACATTTACTTGTAAGCAAGCAGTGCTTACATGAAAGTCTTAAACCCATTTGCTACTTCACTAATCACAAGTATCTGTTTGTTTTCGACAGAAGTTTCCATCATTTGCTTCCACAGGAGCACAGTCTGATTATATAGGATTAAGCCTGATATCCTAACCTTAAATGCATCCATACATAAAGGCCATCATGCTGTGTGATCCCAGCTCCTGCACTTGGCTGTGTAAGGCAGAGCCACGAAGGAGGAGCTCACAGCAGCATCCCACTGTCTCTTACTATATGGACTAATTGCAGTGTAATTGAAAGGGTTTCCAATGCCCACTTGTCAGCAGGTGTTCTTTGGGGTATACCAATCAAAACAACCCTGTTTATGGAAAATGTTACTTAAAACCAACATGTTGGCTGCAATAATAACGGCACAGTTTCTCCGAAATTGTAACATCACTCAATGAAAGCTGGCATGAATGAGAAACTCTAAGCCTAGACCCCAACTGCATATGTACTTGGGTTCAAACCATCGCATTTAGAAAATAAATTTTGGAAAAGCATTGCATTTGGATTAGCATTTTCTGCCTTTAAAATAGTCTTCTAGTTTCCATGTAGATATCTACTAATAGTATAGGGAATCCTGTGGGACTTCTAAAGCCAAATGTGTACTGAAGCAGTCTGAAAGACTGTCTAAACATGAATTTTCTATGCCTGTATTTTCAATTTGTTATGAACATATTCTAAAACTTACAAGCAAAACTCAAAATGATGACACAGGCAGTTAAATAATACTCATCATCCATCTGTCATTCATTTGGTAAATGACCATTACAGAACTTATGGTATAATAAATCATCAAAATACATTTCTGCTTTCTTTCTCTCTAACCTAGACTTGGAAACCATATCAGAGATATTGCACAGAGAGATTTTAATTCTGAACAGAAAAGAATATCTCCACAATTAATCGGCATAATGACAAATGCTAAACTTTGGAAATGTAAACAATATAGCAATTCAAACCAGCCTTAAAACTCCTGAGACACAGAAGATTTAAAAATGAATATTTCTCCTGGTGGGATACAGAATTTAAATTTTAAAAATATATTTGAGGACTACATTCATAATCAGTACAGAAGTAATTTCTGATGCAGACAGATCTTCTGAAAACACCCATTTCAAAAATTTTCCTGCTACATAAAGACTTCAGTATGTACTTATGATTTATTAATTAGTTACATTCCATCTGACTATTCATTTTTTGGAGTGTGAAAGAGTAAAGAAGGATTGTTGTAGGTGGACTTAAACTTTCCCTTAATATGCAGGGTTAGGGATAAAATTCTGGGTTTTTTCTTAAAAAGCAGAATGAATATTTGGTCCCCTGTAATTAAAAGTTCACCATTGAGTATACTATTCTCTCTCTTACTACATTTAAAATCTTAAAAAAGAAATTGAATTCACTAGTAAAATAGTCGTAAGTAATGACTTTTGAGAACTATAAGCTGTTCTTCCCCATCTTCCATCTGAAAATGTGGTTGGAATATGGTTTTAAGCAGGATGAAGGATTAAACAAACAAAAAAATAATGAAAAGTGAAAATATACACACTCCGCAAAAGCATGGTCAAAAACATTTTGCCTTGTATAAACTCCACCGAGTCTACGTGGGTTTTAACATACTTCCACGACTTTAAATAAGAAAACATCTTAAAGCACAGCCCATGGGAAACACAAGCTTGATTAGTTTTACCTTTTAGTACAGCCTGCAGAGTGTAAAACACAGCACATCAGAATTGAATTTGTCATCTCCAGACCCCACAAGAATTTTAGGAACTAAATGGTTAGGAAGCATCCTGGTACTTCTCTTTGCTTTAATCATAGTAGAAGTTTCAATTTAAACATTCAGGAAATCTCCCTTATTTAAAGCAATCAACTCATTGCTAACAGGGTCTGGCTTTACTGTGTTTAATTCTTTGGCATCATGCAAAACTTGATTGGTTACAGCCAATGCGTGAACAGGTCTTCTCCCTCCCACTTCTCCCTGGGAAATGTAAAATATCCCCAGATCTTTGTTGCAACCTGTAACAAAGGGTTATCAACCCTGTACATCTTAGTATCTGCTCAAACCAATTAGATATTAGTGCAAAACCTCAATGAAAAATGCCTGTAATAATTAATATAGCCAAGGCAAACCTTGTTGTCTAATAGCTCTCCTATATCTTTCAGCTGCAAAAACTTAGAATCCGTTTTTTTGCCCCATTATTTAACTTTCTTGATGGTAGACTTTGTCTCTTCTCATCTGTTTAGCTGTATATCCACAGCACTTTCTAAAATTGTGGGCTACTCTAGATGAAAGAAGAAAGCAGTCACCTTCCCTTCTTTGAGCTGTGGTATTGGTAGCTACAGAAATTAGGTTGCATGCTCAGAGAAAGAACCTTTGATAAGCCGAGAGATGGCTCTCAGGTCTAACATTTTAAGGTAAGTACCGACAATGAACCACAAAATAAGATGTAACTCCCAGCTGAAGACAATTGGTTGGCTGGATCATGCCACTTCCACGCTGATATCATCTGATAAAGTATCTACAGTCAAATCTCACATGGAAACCACTGAATTTTAGAAATCCAAAGAGGTGCTGCCTTGGACCAGTCTCCTCCAACTCTGAATTTCACTTACAAGACCCAGGTCTGTGGATTTGAGTCCATCATAGCTTGGGTGAGCTCATGCCAGAAGAGCTCACATTAAGGGTCAGGGAAGGATGCCCTAAACTAGACAGGTTTGAAGAACACCAAGCAGTAAAACACGTTTGGACTATCCTCCTGGCATATTTTGCCACAGGATAGGGAAAAAGTTAGTGCTGCAACACACAGATATTCCCAAAAGTGCAAAATCAGGCTGCCCATTAGCTTTCGTGGGCAACTGTTTGGAGCAGCAAATTCAATGTCTCAAATGGGAAACCACTGAGCTTCAGGAAACCAAACTATGGCAATTTTATCTGTCCTCTTTCCTTCATGACACTTTTATTCTTAACAAGAGTAAGGATTTTTAAAGTTTATTTTTTCAGCCAACATTCACCTTGTATTGAATCCCATGGAGAGACAGAGAGTGATAAGCAGACAGTGATGCTGCTCACAGTGACCACATTATGCTTCTATGACACTTCTTCCTTGCTGAGTCTTACTCATGAAGCAACTAGCTTCAGGCAATTTTTTTTTTTTTTGGGGGGGTAGGGAGGAATAATTAAACAGTTTGATTTTGTGACAAAATATTTGAGTTTTTCTTTTCCCCACTCATTTTAGTATGTTTTCATCTGACTTTCCTGATGCTGTCTAGGCAGCTGAAAAGGGATTCTCACAAGATAGGAAAGATGCTGGAGGAGAGGTTAGCTTAAAAGTATGCTAGTTTTCTGAAGATAATGTTTCAATTTTATACAATTAACACTAATTAGAAGTGGTACTTAAATGCTTGAGTACTTACTGTTTACAGGTAAGGATTTCACTGGGGGATGCACCAATAAAAATGCAACTGTTTCCAGATTCATATGCAGTTTCTAGTATTTGCAAAGTCTAGAAAGACTCTGACTTGTTTCATTCTCATTTGTGATCACACTTACATCAGGAATCTTTATGAGTAATAATGTAACAAATTACTCCATCTTTCTAAATTCTTTTGACACTTTTGAGATCAAATTTACTCCAATAAGTTGTTAAAGTTCCCAAAAGTACTTCCAATATAGATTTTTTTAATAATGTATTTTCTTATTTTTTTCCTGAACTTCAACCAGATGTCTAGATCCAAATACAAAACCTAGGACCAGAAACATGGAAGCTATTTATCTAACTCTTTGAAATACTTAAACTTATGTGTTTATCTCTGAAAGCTATGAAAACTTTCTTCTACAGGTAGTAAAACTTGCCTTTTATTTGTACTGGGATTGTTACAAATGCCACAACTTATAAAGGAATAATCAGCATAATTAAATTCAGCATAATACATTTTCCATAAATTGGTAAATATTGTTGATTTATATTAATGGTGAGGTTGCAGACCCTATATCAAGAAAAGCTCTCATATTTACTACTTAGGTTTATTTCTTCAGGGCCACTATTCCAGTCTAAAACTGAACAATCCTTGACACTGAACTGAACAAGAAATCTGTGCTTATCTGATCACAAACAAAAATAGCCAGAATAGCCATTAGGCTGAGGAGTTGGTATTTCCTGGTGTGAAACTGTACTGCATTTCTCACCTTGCAGCCATTAGCTTGCCTACAGCTACAGTCTACCAAAATGGAAGTGGCATTTTATACCCTAGGTCCTCTCACACTTCTGGAGTGGAGATGAACCTCAATATCAAGCTCCTGCTTTACAACTGCAGACCAGTGTTTCATATAAAGTCCAAAATCAAAAACAAGATGAATTTAGGTTCCTGTTTGCAAGAGGCATAGCTTCAAATTCTGCTTTCAACAATTTCGTAGCCTGCTATCCTGGAACAGCAGGTTTTGGCCTTTATCTCATATACACAGTTGTGTCAAATTGAAAGGTGTGAATCTGATAGAGAAAACCCCCCAACAAATCTAAGCAGAGATTATGGACAGAAATTAAACCTGTATGGGATGAAGATTTGCAGTGTGGTGTTTCCATGAAGAAATACATCCATATTAAATAACTTGAGCTTTAGAAAAATCTTGAGTCTTAATGAAAGTTGAAATCCCTCACATTGTAAGGACAGAAATCTCTCAACACAAAGGCCTATGAGGTCAAATTCCAGTACTTGCAAAAATTATTGTGTAAATCTGGATTAAAGTTTTTGAAATCAATGGACTTGCTTTATTGCCATAACTGTATAAAATAATTGACCCACTGGAAAAAAAAAAGTTAATAAACATCTATCTAGGCAATTTTAAGATACAAGAAAGGTCTGAGACATTAGATGCAATCTCTTATAATGATTAATACACGAGAAGACTTACAGGTCCAAACTTCCAGCTCAGATCATTGAGACTCTAGAATAATACTAAGAAATGTACTGCCAATACCCAAACTTTCAGAGACTGTTGTTCTTGAAGATGCATAGAGAATAGTAAATCATATTTTTAAATTATTTTGTCATATTCTTTGCTGTAGTGAAACCGTTGTTTGACACATTAAACAGACAATTAATACAGCAAGACATATTATTTTCTTTTTCATAACATTTTCAATTGACAGCAATCCAGAAAAGAATGACCAAGTTGAGAGAAAGCTGAGAAAGGGTTAACATAGAGGAGATATTTGCTGAAAAGATCACAACATAGCTGAGCCATGTTATATCATTGGAAGGCCTACTGTAAAATTTTGAGATATTTTCTGCCTTTCTAAGGTTTCCTTAAATATTTATATAAATAAACCAATTTATTTACTATTAGTTATGTACTAAACATAATTAAAACAAAAAAAAAAAATTATTGTAAACACAAAGTAGACTAAAATACTTTAGGAATTTTTTTTTTTTTTTTTAATTATTTTTTTTTTTTTCATTTAATCCTTTAGGATAACAGCAGTTGTTTTCCTACTGCACATGGCTGAATGTGTAATTGCTTGTAAGGAAAGAGAGAGAATAGAAATTCTTAAGTAACTTAGTAGACTAGTAACTTAAGTAGCTAAGTAGACCTGTGGAATTAATTTTTCTATGTATTATATCCCTGCTAAATTAAATTTTTTAATACCCTAACAAAATGTACTTTTCTCTTTTTTTCAGATCTGCTTTTTCCTTTAGTTTCAGCTTGATGTGGCACACTTAAAGCTAATTTTCATAGGCCTTGTTTAAGTCAATTGACCTTGTGGAATTTTCCAAGGGCTTCATGTTGTAGCACTCAACATCTTCAAAATGCAGGCTCTGAGGGTCTTGCATGATTTAACTCATCGTCAACAGTCAGGCATGCAAATTCCTGCCTATACTAAGAGAGGATTCAAAATTGTTTGACTTAATAGATGAATCATCATCAGTGACCAAGTTTCTCAATTCCTTAAGTGCTAGTAACAGCCGAAAAATCCTGAAATCCCAGGGTACCAGAATGTGAAGAATTTCTCTAAGGAGCTGTAGACCTTCTTGTTGGAAACACTGTCAGAAACAAATAGGAGGTAGACAGGTTTTTGGAAGCAAGGCTGGGGTGGGCATTGCTTTGTTTTAGAGAACAAATCCAGAAAGGGCTGTGTCCTGAGCCTCTGGGGATAGAAATTCCACAAGCACGTAAGTTCCTCAAAGGTGTCTTTTCTGACACTGCTTTGGCCATGTGATCTGTCTGAGCTGCATGGTTTTCTGTGTTGAACTCAGAAAACAAAGAATCCAAAAGGTGGGAATACCTGAAAAATTTGCGTCAGATTTCTCTGAACACCTTTGCCCAAGAGGTCCATATACTAATAATTTGCTTAGTAGTAAAGCAATCTTTATTCAGGTCAAAATAACACTGTGAAAAAATATAAATCTTTCTCATAGTGAAGAATAATGTCAAGCAGGGGAATAAATACAAACTGACACATAAATTACAATAACAACAAATATATAAAATCAACAATACAATATGATTTATGAGCCTCTGATCCAAGATGCTGGTAGGTCCAACAAGCACATATAATAAAGCCAGGTTTTCCACAGTGGCCTATTTGGAAAACATATGTTATTATTAAGTTGCTAATGCATTCACTGGATGTAAATCAATCGCTTCACTCTATGTGCTGACAATGACATCTCTGGACATGACAAAATTTTATGATATCAGAGCATCAGCACTCCCACCTGCAGTCTTCATTTATTATTTGTATTTTTGGGTTTTTGATCAAGACATCTCCCAAAAATGGTAACTTGCTGCTGTCTCAGTGCAACCTTCTCCTTATTATATAGCATTTCCCTTCAGCCCTCACTCTATTGATTCCTGCTCCAGGCAATTCCTGAATTGCCTATCATTAACTTTCCTTCTGTATCAGACAAAATCACAGTCAGGTTCCAAAGACTTTTACTCCTTCATTTCATTACTGGCCAGAGAAGTTAGAAAGCTGGTAGCTGATGATGAAGCATATAGCCCTGCTATTTCACTACAATGACACCTGGAGTCCAAGGTGGGGTTGGATGGGCCTTTGAACAACCTGATTTAGCGGAAGGTGTCTCTGACCACGGCTGAGGGAGGTTGGAACTGGATGATCTTTAGGGTCCTTAGAGCTCAAACCAGTCTATGATTCTACAGAATCAGATTCCATCAAATCGACATTTTGCATTAGGCATGAGAATGGCTTTGGGGAAGCCCTGTGCCAACAGTCATCCAAGGCAAATTATTCCTAGGAGGTTTTCTTTCATCAGGGCACAAACATTCAGCAAAAACTGCAGTTTAGCTTGTTCTGACAATCCATTTTGCCATAATAAATGACCTTGGCTTGCCTGAGTCATTACGTCAGGGGGGGTTGTGCTAAGGTGTAGACATCGTGTGGACATCTTTTTGTGTCTAACTCTTATAGGCTGAGTTTGCACACAAACCACAAAACACACCAGTTAGAAAGGTGAAGCAATTTAGCTATCATTGGCTTCAATCTAATCTGTATTGGAGGTTTCTTAAATTGTTCTGAATTCCTGCCCAGTGCCTGCAAGTGGAACAACTCTGTGTACAGTTCAGGGGATCAGCCATGTCACCAGTGTCACTCCAGTGTGACACAAAGGGCAAGTGAGACAAGAGAGCCTGCAGCAACATCCAGGTAGTGATGAACAGAAGGAAGATCTTGGGCTTATGCTTATGATTCTCAATGAGTTCATTGATTCAAACTGGAAAAGAAATAAATTAGAAAGGTCAACCAGTATGACTACTTTCTTTATTGTCCCATGTCTCTGGAGTTCTGTTATTGTCTTCATGTGTTATGGTGACTGAACTCAGTAAATGACTTATGTCATGCCCTAATTATTGCTGCCAAAGGAGACTAATTTAATTAAATTACAAGACAAAGACATAAAGGGGACGCATCCTTCTCTAATTCAGAACAGTTATGAATTTCATTAGGAAGGTTTGGAATGGTTTACAATTCTGTGCTTTCATTTTGAAGTCCTGGACAATATCAAAAGTCAAATATAAAAGCCACTAAATAGACCCTCATCTCAGCTTCCAATTGCACATCAAAAGATTCCATAATTTCCTCTCAAAAAGAAATTAAGGTCTTAGGTGTAGAAAACATTCTTTCCCCTCCTTGTGTACCCGTAATCCCCTCACTACCTGCTCTGCTGCTGGTTTCACTGCCTTCCCTGTACCTGGACCAGCTAAGCAGGGCAGGACAAACTGCAGCAGCTTGCCTTTGGGGAGCTTGATAAGTGACCTGTGGACTTCATCTGCTTTGTTTGGATTCCTTTAATTTTGTTAGAGGCTGTAGTGAATCTCCATCTTATTATTTTAGGAAAAAGGAGTTGGTTTTTGGCATTTCCTCTAAAGTTTCACCAATGAAATGTCTGAAAACAGGATGAATGTAGCTATAGATTGAGCAAACTGATAAAGAAAACCCTTACATGACCTCAAAAAACTTCATTTGCTCCCCCACTCCACCTTTTTTCTTGTTTCATCAAACAAAATAATTTTTTTCTTTCTTTCTTGTTCCTACTTTGGAGTACTTTTGATTGTGTCTTTTAGGGGACAGCTGTTTGTCATGCTCTGAAGGTTGCAGTTGGATTTAAGCAGCTTACCTCGCAGAATGAAATGTAAAGTGAGGATTTTTTCAGTACATATACATGTATTTTATATACTGCGATTTTGGTGGGAGGTTATTTTTTTGAAACAGTCCATAAAGTGACTGTGTTGTGACCGGAAATTATTTCTAGAAGTCAACTACTAGGTAATTTCTCCCTCCTGCTCTCATTTATATTTTCTTTATTAGTTTAGTGAAATTAATACTGCTGAAATAACATATTTTTGGCATCACTAATAGGAACATAAGAACAAATTAACTGAAGGTCAGTGAAGTTTCACTGTGTTACCCATGGTTCTGTCAATCTTTCTAGTCTTTGGGTTTCTTTTAATTTCATTGTGGATATTGTGATTTTCTTTACCTTATATTTAAATCCTTCAGCAACACAAGCTGAAGCCAGGGGTACAAAACTTTGAGTTCACTCTGAAAAAGGACATCTTGTTTCCATCTTTCTTTTCCTTTCTAATGATGATGACCTCACTCCTTTTCTGTATCTGAAAACCACATTTGTGACTACCAATCAGTCACAGGCTTTAGGCCAAGTGTCACTCACATCTTCAGACTTCTACGCCACTAATGATCCCTAAAATCCCCCGGGGTTACAATATTTGCACCTTCACAACTAGATAGCCAAGGAAAACCAAAGCAGGCAAAGCCTGCTGAATTATTTTGGCATTTAAACTACTTTCCTGCACAGACAGTGCATGCATATCAGTTCCACTCAAGAGAAAGTTAGTAATGAAGTCATCAGTCCAGTGTTAGTGCAATGCACTGAGCTGTCAAAAGGCTGTCTGGTGTCTCTTGCTCCTCTCTGTTTTCCTTTGTCGCTGCTCCTTTTTGTCTTTCAGTTTCCTTTCCACTCTGACAGTCGGAGCAAGTCAAGGTAAGGGCTGTTTCAGAGACCCCAGCTGTGCTACTGAGAGGTTTAATATCATCCATCATCACAGACATTGGACTGGAGGAATAAAAACATCATCACACAGCAGAGAGAAAAAAAGGAAAACCTCTTGGAAAGTTTGTGCATCTGAGAGGGACAAAGGAGACTTGCATGCTATCCATAGTTCTCATTTCATCAAGACCTGCTCTAAAGCAGGCATAGCCTCCTATGATATTGTGCAATCCACTACAGCACAGATGAAACTATCGCTACCAGCACAATCTTAATTTCTTTTTTTTATTATTTGGAGTAAAGAAAAGCAGCATATTTGCATGTGACTTTACCCTAATTCTCTGTTAGAGAATTTTAAGAAGATAATTAAAATTAACAGGAAAACGGAAAAATAGAATGCCAAGATTTTTTTTTAAAATAGGAGGAATCTCAACTAAAGGTTTCGTCGCTCTGGAGTCAGTTAACAGCAGCAAAAACAATTCTGTTTGGTAATTTTTAGACTTAAGCTTTGGGAAATGGGAAGCAAAAGAAATGACAAAATCATGTGCTTAATATTATGTTAAAATAAGTGAGCAAGTCTTGAAATGAGAAAGACTTACTTTCTACCTGCCATCTCCATTTTGACTGCCTTGATACTCTCTTCTGAGAAGGAAACAAAATCCACATGGTGGCTTACCATAGGAAAAAAAAAAAAAAAAATTGACACAGAGAGATACTTTTCTGTTTTCATTATATAATTAAATCAATTTAGAACTGCTACAACCCCCTTTGCCCAGGGAAGGATGTGTTTCTCTGCAAGTCTCTTTTCCTAGCTTTATTAAACTGTGAATACAAGAATCATGCATGACCTGCAAAGGATATAAGGTCAGCTGGGTTACATCACTTTTGGTATGTGAACCAGCTGTCAAAAATGCAATAACAGTACACTCTGGGAGATTATGGAGCTGGAGAACCCTAACATAGCCAAAGCACAGAATGATTTTTCAAGGAGGTGTGTGCTGTCATCGACGTCGGAGAGTGAAGCAACTAAATTCCTTCAGTGGCTTTTGAAAACATACCTTGTAGCAGCAAGACATACACAAGCTTCTTAATTTAGCATTTTCATTTAAAAACTTAACTTTTGCAGGAAGTTTTTGACACTTTCAGCTTGGTAAGTAAGTCAACTCTGGTACACAAATTCTCAGGGCTTTCAGGTCTCACTAAGCACTACCTCAAACCTATTCAGAAGTCTGTACTACTTCTGCCACTCTAATACTGTAACACACAGCCAACATCTCACTGCTAGTTTACCCAAAGTGTATGACAACTTGTGATAAATTTGCAAACAGTTTTGATCAATGATACAAAGACCATGTAACTAAATAAAGAAAACTCCTTAACACTTAACAATTCAGTGTAGTAATAACAACCGTAATTATAGCAAAGCGGAAAGTTCTGTAAAAATTAGGTGTGAAAATATGTAGTAGATGCATTAATTAGCCCAGAACGAGAAAGGCTTTTAGGGTCTTATCACTGGCCAATCATAAATGTCAGCCATTCATCTTCCTGGGGGAAGTGCTCCAAATGGGTGCTGGAACTTCAAGATGACTTTTCAGAGTTCTGTGAAGTTCTGTGAAGACTTTTCAAAGTTCTGTTTCTTTGCAATTTGAGTTTTGCTACACATTAACCATTGTTTAAGAATGGATGATGTTACTCATGCCTTAAATCACCCATTTGAAATGGGGCTTGAATTTCCTAATTTGCAATCTGCTTCACCAAGCTGTTGTTTTGTGACACTCTTCTTGAAAATACAGCAACAGTAAAGACATTTAACAGCATACCTTAAAGTGTTATGCAACCTCCATTAAAATCCTGATCCTTAGGGCAGTGCATTTTCTGTACACACACACGTATCTCACTTGCAGCTGTTCCCAGCTATATTGAAGTCTCTTATTTTCAGGTTTTTCCAACTGCTTTCCCATGCCTTTCTTTTTTTTTTTTTTCCCTATTGACAACAATGTCACATAAAAATGTTGTCAGATTAGCTTCTAATAGCTTTGAAATGTATCATAAGAATGAAAAAAAATGCCAACATGTCAAGGGACTGGCTTGTTTCTTATATTAGTCTGGTATTTTTGGCAACCAAGTGTTGAAAAAAACTGACCATGAATTTTAGAATTTGTGTTGTGTGAATGACAAAATACAAACGTCTACAAGAAGCATATAATTTTTGAAAAAAAATTTTCTGCTACAAAATGGAGATGGAAAACTGTGTGTAGGTAGAGGTGTGTATGATGAACTAAATTTTTAATAAGAAAAATTTAAATCTTTATCAGATTATTCAGTTTAGAAACTGCATAAATCAATAAATGAACATTGTTACTCTGCTAATGATTTTTCACTACAAAAGGAGCAGCAGGAAGAGAAATGCCAACTACTTTACCAACATCAACATGTTAGAAATTCCAGATCCTCCATCTGAGCAAAAATGAATGGCATTATCATAAGGCATTATCATTCCAACTACCTTGTAAATACCATGTAGGATCAATCGCTGGAAACTTTGGTAAATGCTATAAATGAAAAATGTATTTGCAGAAATTAGCTTGACTTACTGGTGGAAAGACAAGATACATTTGTAGGCATTATTTTCAAAGGACCATTCAGCCAGCTGTTCCCTGTACATTCTCAATATTAGCATATATCATCAATGTGCATATATAACAATGACGTGCACTCTGGGGGAAAATGAAGTTCTATAACATGTTTGCAATTCAGTTTTCTTTGTCAAAGTACTAAATGTGATTCCCTCATTTTAAGCTACTGCTCTGTGCCAGAAAAAAATGGATTATTTCAGCCTGTTTCCCAACAGCAGTGATATTCAGACCAGGATTTGTGAGACTGCAGAAAAATACCTTAAAAAAGTAAATGTAATGGCAGTTGAACTAATTTTACTGTGCAGAAATTCTGTATTAGAAGACTTTGAGTAAAGATCCAAATATCAGAAAATATTTACTATTACTGTATGATTAAGACAGAAAACATATTCAGATCATAGTGCTGTGTATCATGAAAAAGCAAGATTGATTTGAGAAACTCAAGATAGATAGTTTCACCACAGAACAGTGGAGGTTTTTTTCCAAGTACTTTCAGATGTACTTTCCTCACAATCTAGATTATGCTTCTTTTGCTTTTGTTTTATTCTTTCTGTTTGTCTTCTCTTCCATTATCACAGTATCTCCCCTTTTTATAGTGTCACTTTTTCAGCATTTGTAATATCATGAGTCCTCATTTATCATCACCTAGACATAAACTACTGGTAGTATTTTAGGAATGTCCAAAGTTTCTTACTGTAAGAATGCACCCAGTTTCTTTCACCAAGAAAAAAACTTCAGGCCTTAACTCTGGGTTTGGCTTCCAAATCCTCTTGCCTTGTCACAACTTTCATAAGTGCAAATACCTACAGTAAAGATTTCAGTATTTCAGTAGTGCAAATAACAGATGTTATTTCAGTCATTTAACTGTTGTTAATATCACCATCATTATTCATAATGATAAAAGATTGAAGTCATTAAACAGAGATGTTTCAGACTGGCCTCCAAATTACATGTCTCTATCAGTATTTTTCTGCAGACAATAAATTCAGTGAAATATGTGTGATTTTGTTGTACAGTGAGAAGTTTAGTGTCCCAATTATGAGACAGCTTTTGGCCAAACAATTGGGGAAAACACAGCGTGTTAAAGCAATGAAAAGCTTCCTTGCACAAGATTTCTATTTTCTCAATTCCCATCATGGAAGAAGAAGAAAAAAGATTGCATTAGCCTGGAAATGATACAGAGGTGAGCTGAAGAAAACTTTTAAGGTTTCTTATCTAAGTAATGTGAGACTCATGGCTGAGATACAGTCCCCAGTTTCCCAGTGGAGGCCTGATCTAGTGTCTGTGTGTATATCTCTTGCATCTGAGTACCGCAGCAGCAGGAATGTGTTGATCCTCAAAGTTCCTGTGGGGAAGAGGAGTATTACTGCTGCTTTTTACAGAAGGGACAGTGGGGCAGAGAACATAGTGGTTCACAAACTCTGTCAGTGGTGGAGAAACATCACTCTTTCCTTCCTCTGATCCCACAACATCATTACCCTTCTCTGTGTTCCGGCAGAAGCATCCATGCCACCATCAATCAAATCCTGAAATGGAGATGTTCCTGCGTTAAAAAGTTAATATTTTCTTCTTTTGTGGAGGGGAAGGCAGCTGGAACAGACCTAGCACTTGCATGCCCTGCCTTGTGTCCTGGTGTTGACTGAATTGGTGCTTTTGGTGGCAGCTCTGGACCTTCTTAGCGCAGAAAATCCTGTGCTAAATCCTGTGTGACACTCCAATGTGATTTGTACAAAGATGGCTCTGGTAAAGCAAGGAAGCTGCAGCTGAAGGTCCCAAACTTCAAGGCAGTAATTAATGGCTGCCTCAGCCTTCCCTTCAGTGCTGAGCTGGGAATTACCCTAACTTAAAGTATAAGTTTCTAGAGCTACAAAGCATCCAGCAGTAGCCAGCAAAAATTTATTAAGCGCATAGGTAATATGAGTAATCTTATTAACATCCTTCCAGGACTAACTCTCATATTACTGAATTTACTCTATGCCAATAATATTTAAACATAGAACTTTAGTTGATCCATCTTTTATTTTGTTTGCAAAAATGAAATAAAATTTTAAAAAACACCCAAAGGACAAAGGGGAAAATAGGGCCCACTATAGGAATTGTCACTGGAACAGTTTAAAAATAATTAAATGTGTAGCTGTGAGTATCACCTACAATGTAAAGTTGCAGCAGGTATGATATTTCTTCTCTCTAGGGAAGATAGAAGGGTGGGCTGGAATGAAGGCAATATATACCTGCCAGCATTGTTGTCACATGCATATACAGAAACATCTTTTCCATCTTATCCTGAAACTGTGGGCATTTGGGAAGAGTGGATTGGCCATATAACAGCCCCCTGAAATAGTATGTCTTCAGAGTGGAGTTTTTTGACTCTTACTTCAGCTCTGCATTTTGCTCCATTTGTCATGCCCACACACAGACTCTGATGCTGTCAGTCTCTGAAGGATGTTGAAGTTGGAAAGGGAAGTTAAAGACAGCTTTTCACCTTCACTCAGTGTTCTCATTTTCCCTGTTTCCTGGTGAGGACCTAGTTCACAGGAACAGAGGTTTTTCAGAAACAGCTAGACTTTGTAAAGGCATCACATTAGTTCCTTGATTGTTGGCAAATGACCTTGAGATAGAGGAGCCCTCTCCAAGCCCATGCCATGGTCATTACTATCCACTCTTGGTTGCTACAGATCCAGGTAATGTCATTGATTATTTTATTATTATTTAATTGATAATTTCCTTGAAATGATTGTGGTTGGGCTACGTAATTCAGCTATTCAAAGGTGCTCAGGGTCTGAGACCAAATGACTTAGATTTGAGACCACTCCATGTACTGCAGAGAGAAAGGACTAGGTGAGATGCCCTGTGAAGGACAACAGAAATACCCAAGGGAGCACCAAGCTAATGAGGATTCATTAGCCCAAAATAGTTTGGCAGTCTGGCTCCTTGCACCTCATCTCAGTAAAAGCTGGTACTCAAAGCTGAGGGTCAATATACAGCCTGACTCTGCAGCGAAGACATGCTTAATGGGGCTATTACATTTTCCACATAAGGGAAATCCACCACTATTTATATCCAGCTTAGTACTTCGGATTCAGGAAGAATACTTCTGAAACTACATCCATCCAATATTAATAGCATCTGTCTCGCAGATTAACTATCACATTGTGTTTTTATTTAAACATCATCACTGAGCAATCACTCACTAAATTATTTAAAGGAAACAACAAAAAATTGTTTTAAGGTCACAAGAAGGATGTCAGTGAGCCAGTATTACTAAGCATTTTAAAACCTGGAAGATTTCATTTTAAGGAACTGTAATAATACCTTTCTTTGGCATATGTAATTCTATATTTTATATTTATGAAGATGGACATTTCTGAAGTGTTTAATGAACAGCAATATAGTTCCTCAGTTAAAATGCAGAGCCTTATACTATTTTTAATATTATCCAGTAAGTAACTCAGTGCCATATGCTTCTGTAGTTTGACTGCCAAAGAATGCAGCAAGTTGCTCTGGAGGCTGCCTCCAACACCCCAGCCAAAACCATGTTTGTGGTACAGAGCTATTGATGTCCTACCAATGTGGAACTTAAAAACGGCCCCACAGAGGAGTTATGCAGAGGTTCTGCTAACTCCATTGAACAGGATGTGGCTTGGACCCACGTATGGAATCGGGGCAAAGCTTAAACACTAGACATGCTACACTGGAAAAAGACAGTTCAATCTTGCAAACAGCAAGGTTCTTGCTCCTCTGGGTTGCTGGATGACCTCTGCTCCCCAAAGCACATTCTTAACTTTCATGCACCATCTTAGGGTATATTAAATATTTTAGGCTGGAAAATGGCAAGGGAGCCAATCCACTTCTAACTACTTCTGCCTCCCTTTCATCTTGGCAGGTAGAGGTGACTGAGCTAGAAACATTTGCATGACGGTTAGAGAATGGGAAGAGAAAAACAGAAATTATCAACAACAATAAAGTGTGAAGATGAACAGAAATTGAAGAGGTCTGTTGGTTGTGCACATGCCTTTATTTTGTTGTCCTTCTGTGCATTGTATTGGCTATTCGGTGCAACATTTACCTGTTATATTCAGAATGCAAATCTTTACCTTTTAATTGTTTGTCATACTTGCTCAAGATTAAACTCCCATTTTGTACTGGCTGGATTGCTTCCATAAACTCTAACAAATAAACACTTGTACTCCCATCTTATTTTTTAACACCATGCGGAATAGTTCTGTTGTCTGGTAATCATAAGGATATGCAAAAAATTCCAGTGTTTTTATTTAGCATATGGGTACCCATTGATCACTCCAGCACTAATGGGAGCCCAAATAATCTAAAAACAAGACCCCAAGATGAGTAGCAGAGCTTCCTTAAGGTGCAGTTCACATGGCACTCTCATCCTGTGAGGACGGCAAAAATGAAGAGACTCATTAGAACAAGAAATTGCTACATTTCTAGATCAGTTAATTTTGTTGTAGTACTGCTGATTTGATGGTAAAAATGTGATGTGATGAGGACATCGAGCTCAAAACTTCAGGGTGTTTTTCTGGCTGCAACAGCTGGTCTGTAAAAAGACAGATACTCTCTGTAGACTTTGTTTTGCTAAATGAAGACAGACAAAACAATTTTCTCCCCTTTCCACAAAGCAGCTGAACCTCCTGTGCTTAATATGACAGAAAACAACAATCAAAATAAAATTTACCTCACACATACTCCAGTCGTAGCCTATTCGGATATCTTCTACACAATTTAATATTTTCAGCCTAAAAAAAAAAACGGTTGAGAAGGGACATAAATGGAAACAAAGGAGCAACAAATCTGAAACAGATGTTAGGAAGCACTCTCAGCACAGGAGAGCTGATGTGCTGAAAAGCTACCTGGGGGAAGAACATTAAAAACGCCTCTCAAGGAAGCCTGTGAGGAAGAGCAGAACAATAGAGGAAGCCTTGAATCAAGTACCTCCTTGTCCTCTGCACCTCTCATACCACCAACTCAGGGAATTCTGCTTTTCTTACACAGAGCGATTCTGTGTCCCATTCAAGCCCACTCCAGAACAGAAGCAAAAACATGAGCAAGGAATTTTGAGTGAATTTCAGGTTAAAAGAGTAAGAAGGAGTAAAATCACTGTTGTGTTCTTTTGCCTCCAACAGAAATAAGCAAGTTTCGCCTAGGATGTGACTCCAAGGAGATTAAAACCCACCTAGTGTCCATTCATGCCATTGGTACTTTGTTCACAAAACAGTCAATTTTCACAGTCTGGAAGATAACGAGAAATTAATTTTTAACTGGTGTTGAAGACCATGTTGGTAGTTACACAACTTACAGTGAATTATTTTGGGAATGTTTCTAAAATTACCTGTTGAATAGAGCACCCACTGTGATTAGCCGCATTCAGAATGCTAAGTTATCCTTAATGATTAATCTTTAAAGTATCCTGTAAAGTACTGTAGAATCATTGATATCATCCTTCCAAACTGTGAGAAAGACAGCTATAACACAGGGGGAAATGAGTCAAAAGGTAACATGGATTTCTTTGTCAGAGACCTCAGCACTCAGTTCTCATTTCCTACCCTCAGTCCTCTATTCCTGTACTCACTCCTCATCTCCCATCCCCAGTTTGTTATGGTTACTTTGTCAAAGAGGATATTTGCATGTCTCTGTGTCTTTTTAAATGTGGACAGAAGCCCGCAGGGGAATTCATTCCCTCAGGAAACCAGGGGATCTGTACCAAGTGATTTCAGGGGAGAGTTTTCACTTCTCCACATTCCTGAATCTTGTGGAGGCTCTGCAGAGCCTGTTTGTGGATGCCCATGGGACATGTGCCAAGGACAGCAGTGATGTGGATCCAGGTGGTAAGCTCTGCATTGCTGAGTTAGTCTAAATTATGAAGCCTGAATTAAACTTTGGCACCTGTGGCACACAAGTAGCTAAAAGGCAGGGCTTTAGCAGCAATGTTCTTGGTCATCAGATCCAGAGGGCAAAATTCAGGCAACTCAAATCTATTGGCATTTCTTGAGCAACAGGTTCTAGTCCACCCTCTCAGGTAAGTACCTGGAAAGAATGGTACTTGTTTAGGATGTGGTTTTAAACAGCTGCTGTCCAGAATATTTTTAGTATCTCATCATGGAACAAGGAAAATATACAGAACCACTCACCATTTTCTCCTTCAGGAAGATTTGTTGAGTACGTCACCTGCCATTGGTAAGGGGGTAACTCAAGGAAGAAAATGATTTGACCAGCAGAACTGGGTATCATGTTTACAATGACTTCTTTCTGCCCAGTAGATGGGTGCGTGCTTCCATTACAAGCACATAAAGTTTGCTTTCTTGCTTACCAGAAATACTCTTGTCTAAACTACAAAATTGTGTGCTATGTAAGAGATGCAGCATCAGAATTCAAAGCCAAAATATTCCATGTCCAGTAGGAAACCCAGTTATTTTCTCATTGAGCTCAGTCCACTTAAGCAAAACATTTGCATTACTCACAAATCAACAAGAGATGATGTGAGTGATGCTTAGAGATCATGCTTAGAGATCAGAGTAGTTGTATCAAACCCTTCTTCATGTCCTTCCTTTGTGAGTGTTGCTACAATGAAAATCCTTTGCAGCTGTCATATGAGTGGATGACACAAATGATGCCTGTAAGGGATATGCTCTACTTATGAAATGATCATTTTTGGGAGAAAGATTACACACATGTAGCCAGTAAAATAACAAGGGTTTGTTAAGTCAGGCTATGCATATAAATTTTATAATCATTTCAGTAAATAAATTCTGGATAACAGAATAAGAAAGCTCATAATTTCTAAAAGGAACTCTATACTTATTAGGAGAATTATTAATGAAGATACTGTGTGTGGGCTGCTGGCACTTCAGTGATCTGTGTTCACACTGACTTCTTCCTACCCCTTTCAGAACATTCTGGCAGCTCATGGTCTTTCTTTGAAATCTTGTACAAGTTCCTCTCTTTGAGGGTTTGTCTTCTGAGCCAGCATATGCTGACTTGTGGGGCATTTAGAGGTTAGTAGGCTACAGTTCTTTACAGGGATATGATTTTACTGTTGTCATGATGTAGCCAGTTAATATCACAATCATCGCACATTCTGCTCTTCAGGCCAATCTGTCCTGATCTTTGGAGACATGCTTTGGCTGGGATTTGCTGCTGTCTCCATCTGCCAGATGTTTTCCTGTCAAGTCTCTCTGTGATTCACATGGTTTGCTTCCTTACCACATGGAGAAGCTGCCAGGTGAGCCACTTAGAATTCCCTTCTTGCCATTTTTCACCTGGAGCCTCCTGTTGCCTTGGTTTTATGTTCACCATTTGTCCTTAGTCTCAGCTACCTGTAGAACTTAAATCTGGCTGATTTCAGCATGTTCAGCACAGCTACTTGATGGCTGAGCTAGCTCACAGTATCATAGAATCATTTAGGTTGGAAAATACCTCTAAGATCATCAAGTTCAATCATTAACTTAACACTGCTGTATTCAACACTATACCATATCCCTAAATTCCACATCCACACATCTCTGAAATACTCCCAGGGATAGTGATTCCACCACTTCCCTGGGCAGCCTGTTTCAATACTTAATCACCTTTTCAGGTGAAGAAATTTTTTTTCTGGTATCCAATCTGAACTTCCCCTGGTGCAGCTTGAGACTGTTTCTTCTTGTTCTATCACTCATTACTTGGGAGATGCTGACCCCCACCTGGGTACAACCTCCTTTCAGGTAGTTGTAGAGAGCAGTAAGGCCCCCTCAAGCCTCCTTTTCTCCAGGTTAAACACCTCCAGCTCCCTCAGCTGCTCCTCAAAAGACTTGTGCTCCAGAGCCTTTGCCTGCTCTATTGCCCTTCTCTGGACATGCTCTAATTCCTCAATGTCTTGTATGTATTAAGGAGCCCAAAGGAGGATTAGAGGATCCTATTAGTCTCTTGGGGTGAACACTGGATTTTCCCTGGTTTTCCGTGTGGATTCAGGGAAAGGTGGTTTGTGATCAAACCAGAGATGGACTTTGATGGTCCTTGTGGGTCCCTTCTAACTCAGGATATTCTGTGATTCTATGGAACTGCCCTCACTGATGAATTTTTTTAAGCAGTCACTAATGTAACATAAGCTACATTATGAGAAGCCTTTGGTATCCTTACCCTAAGTCTCCCTTGCTTGTTTTACAGATAGTTTAACTTCCAGACACTGAAGTGGTAAGTGTCTATAAATGTGCAGCCCTTCCCCCTGAAAGTGAGCCATGAGGATCTGTGCAGGACATGGCAATGTCTCTGAAAAGGGAAACGGACAGGAGGATTTACCCCAAGATGGAATCGTGTCCTCTATGCAAATACACATAAATTAAAGCTGTTGTCCTAGCACAGTTCATGAAAAGTTGTTAGAGAGAGGAAGAGCTGAATTCCACTGTCATAAAATATGTGCATGTAAGCTAGATTGTAGGCCAGTTCTTTATGAAAAACAGTGAAAAACTGTGGAATAACTGTAGGAAACTGTGGAAAATTTATTCACAATGCTGAGGATGCAAAAAGGTCCCAGAGTTCCCTTTCCTTCACAAGCTACCTAAATCAAGGCTGCAGTCCAATCATTAATTAATGTTTTCAGTATGTCCCAAACTTCATCAAGTTGTCTGCAAATATAATGAACGAGGAGAAGGACACGGGAGTGAATGGAACAAGCTCTAAATAAACAAACAAATAAACAAGACAGTAAGACTACCAAAGTAAAAGCAAATTAATGTGCAATGCCCTAAATCTACTCTCTTGAGCATGTTGATTAGTAATCTCCAGTTTTTTATGTTTGGTGCCACATGGTGTATGTAAGCCATGAAAAGACTCTGAAGAATCAGGGAAGCTGGAGTCTGGCTGGCATATGAAATCATTCCTGAAGTGCCACTGCCTGTGACATGAAGGATAGTTCTAATGTCTTTGCTTGCCTTCAGGACCTTTTTCTGACAGGTGCAGCAGATGAACTTCTCTTACAGCCTTCCTTGCAAGCATGAGACCAACCCTCTGCCAGTCCAGTATGCCAGATGACAGAGGAAGGTGGCTTTGCTCATGCTCACAGGACTCGTGGCATTCTTGTGAATGAGCAGCAGGGAACCTCCTCTTCTGCAGAAGGAACAACTGAAGGCTCTGATTTACTGTCACCATGGGACCAGGAACATGAAATGCATGAGCTTCCCAGCCTTCCTCTGTCCTGACACATGTACTCCATCCACAGTGTCCTCTGGGCTGAGAATCACCCTGAACTGCCAGGCAGAATGCTACAGCTGGAAATCTGCTGCATCTCTGGAGTTGTTTTTGTGCCCCAAATTCTGCAGTGACCTGATTGATTCAAATAGCTGGGGAGGAATAGCTCCAGCTCCAATTGTGTCTCTCGTGAGGGAAGGCACAGGGGCTGCTGAGCCAGGTTGGCCAGGGTAACCAGGAGTCACAACTCTGGTCTGAGGTGGGTAGTAGGGAGCCAGCACCAGCCTACAGGCCCATCTTCCCCCCACCAGTTCCTGATCTTCACCCCAGAGAGAAGCAGAAATCACTCTGGGCTCTGAGAGCTGAGGCACCTAAGTCAGACTGTGGAGAGCAGGCTTAGGTAATGGTACATGGAAATGCTCCACAGTTCAGCTGTTTAAAAGGTTGAAATAAAAGCTGTGCAAGGACAGATAATAGCACTCCTCAATGGCTTGTGTGGCTGGTTTAAATCACTGGTTTACCTGTTCCCCAGTTTCTGTTAGTTGCTGGAGTTGTGACTAAAAAAAAAAAATATGTACAAAGTGTTAACAACTATTTTGCCACTTTCTCTTTTGACAAAGAGGTAAAACCAAGGAATTTTTTTTGTAAAGAGGGGAAGACACTGAAGATTCATTAGGTTATATTTCTTCTTGAAAATCACTTGTACCAGAATCATAAAAGGAAGGAAAACTGCCTATATTTCCCAGCTAAGGAATAATATACATAACTACAGAAGAAATCTAGAAAGAAGTGTTTTGTCCTCAGCAGACTAAAACATATTCCTGTGGTTGCAATCATAGGGAAATAATACACACACACACAAACACACACACACACACACACACACACACACACACACACACACAGAAAAAATATTTCATCACAGCCTCAGCACATCTTGGATGTGAGAAACAACATTCATTATTTAAATGTTTTGCAGCATTTTACAAATTTAAGGCCTTATTTTCCCCTGTCCTTCTTGAGAGCATTCTGAGCTAAAATAACGATTCATTATTTGGGCAGAAAAGCACTCCTAAAGTGTTTTCTTTGTTTTTGCTCATGAATTACTGATGGAAATGAACAGCTGACAAATCACCCTGGTATTTGGGGGTAAAAAAAAATGCCTTCAAGTTTAAGATCTGTTTATATATCTTTAGAAAGGGAGTGGCTTTTTTCTGCTATTGTGTACCAAACTTGGTCCAGTCTTCATCACCTGCATTTGTCTTTTATGACTCATCCGCACTGAAAAAAAGAATGACAGAAAAGCCAAAAACACTGAGTGACTTGGTTAAAACATTTTCTTTTTTAACTCTTTAAACATAGATTCATACCGTAGTGTAGACTAGAGCTAACCTTGTTGCAGCTTTGAGGCTATAACTGAAGATCTTTTCTATGGTAAAATACTGAATTTATGTTTCACTCATACTATGGAAATAGCAGTTGCATTCACATATGTGGTGTTGTTGTTTAAAGACCAAACAGGTTCAATTCATGTGCTAGATGCAATGTAGTTTTTTGGTAACACAACCCCACAACTTGTGTCATGTATGTATATGTATATGTAGATATCATATATACATATGTATGTGTATATGGGTATATATACATATACATATGTATATACATGTGTATATACAATATACATATATATGTATTTATGTATGTATGTACGTACGAATGTATATATATATATATAACATATATATTCAAATATATGACAATATTTGATGCTGATGCTATATATTTGCAGTTGGTTTCAGTAGGAGTTAGTTTTTGAAGAACCACAGAGGAGCAATAGTGAGATACCAAATTCACCTGAGAGTATACTAATACTGTACATACACATCTTTTTCTTTTCCTACCTGCTGCTGAAATTCCATAAATGACTCCTCATTAGCAGATATTAAGAACTGTTACAAAGGATGCAATCCTCTGGTAAGACTGGCAAGTGTGCAGTTGGGCCCTCAAAGTACACTGAAGCAGGTCATTCCTAACAGAAGCATGGATCAGAGGCAAACTCTGTCGTGATGAAGGATTTAACCCTTTGAAATGTCTCATCTCACCCTTCCCAAAAATGAGCATGAAATTTAAAGGAACACAAACTCACTGCTATTAATGACAAGCTAGATTTGGAAAAATTCTAAAAGATTATTTTGTTTTGTTTTTAGCCGTTGTATTTATGACAAGTTTATATTTCCCATGGTGAGATTTAGTCCTTCCGCTATAAAATAAGATACCATGATAAAGAAAGAGGGAAAGAAAGAAAGAAAAAATGTTTCCTGAACTCGTAGTATTCCTAGAGGACATCTCAACATCAACTGGAAAGTTTCACAAGCTCTCTATGGACATCAGAGAGTAAAAGCTCATTTGAGCTGTGGCTGTGGTGAGTCAATCTGCTCACACTTCATCAGGAGTGTCGGGGGATCCTGATAAAATGATAACGATGCTGTGCACTGAGGAGAACATAAATAAGCTACTTAATTCCATTTGTTTTAGCATTTCTTTATATCCATATTCTCAAGTCATATCACACCAGCCCAGCCTTTGTACTCAGAGAGTTCCTCTGAATTGGATCAGGTAATATATTGAAAGCTGAATTTTTGAAGTGCCTTCAGGTTTTGTGTGTATGTGTGTGTGTGCATTATTTCTCTGTGACTCTGTGTTTTTGTATATGCAGAAAACAATTAAAAGATGCTTGTCCCAGTCACTTTGCTAGAAAGCAAGGTCATCCCCTGAGAGTCATTTGAGGTATAAAAGGTCATCCCCTGAGGTATAAAATCTTGTGATGAATAGACAGATTTATGTGTAAAAATACAGGAGTATTATGGGACAGATATTAGTTACCATTTTATTTTGATGCAACAGACTGCACTAACTAAGAAGTTGGAAAGTGAAGCGTGGCTCCATGTTTAATCCAAGCTTTGTGATAACTCTTCTTTCCCACTGGAGAGGACACTCCAGACAGCCACCAGCCCCACACTGCTCTGAGCTGCTGAGGAGGGGGCAGCACGGGACACATGGCACATCTCTAAATGCACAGACTGCTGATACACCTTGCTTCAGCTGCAGAGAAAGGTATCTGGCTTTTTCTTGTCTTGCCTAGACAATGAGTATTAAAGGTAAAATCCCAGCTAACCTGAAGAACCCCACTCTAGGGAAAGGTTGTATACTTCAGCACCACAAACTATGATCCTCTTAACAAGCATAATACAGCAGATATGTTGCCCATACTTACTCTGAATAAGCAAAGCTCATCATGGAATGCTTGTTTTTCTGAGATATCTGTTAAATATCTGGTGTTCTTCTGGCACATGCTAATGAATTAATAGTAGCATTTTGATTTTTCTCTTTATTGGTGGCAACCAAGGTGCTTCCATACAGTCAGGTGTGATACAGTGTACCCAATGGCTTATATACTAAATAAATATCTGCAGAGCAAATAACTTGGGCATTTACCTGGCCCAAGTTTTTTCATGTATTATTTCATAAATGCATAATATTCAACTGCCTACTGCACAGCTCTGGCCCGTGTCATTGCCACATCCTGGTGAGCTGCTCTTTCCTCCCATGCAGTGCACACCCAAGCAGTGCAGTCAGTGAGAGGCAACAAGGGTCAGGCATGACCCTTGGTCCATGTACTTGACAGTGACCTTGGAAAACAGAGGAAAGAAAAAAAAAAACCAAGAAGATTTTTTTTTTCTCTCACTCCTAGAAACCATTCCATAATTGTGCAGTTGCTAGATCAGATGCAAAGAGGAATTTTGGAAAATGCAGTTGGGGATACCAGAGAAAATGGGGCCATTCCTTTTGGGTAGCAGCCCATAGTTAGATCAAATTATGCTGATCATGAAACTGTATCCTCAGACAGGAACCCACAGCTGCAATTGCAGAGTCCTGGAGCATGCGCAGAGCAGCTGGAATATTCTGGAAATACAACAGGGAAGATTCAGGCGTTCGCAGCTGAGCATGTGCAAAGTGAAGTGAGTCAAAGGTTTGAAAGTTTGCGTCACTGTGGAATGATTTTCTGAGGAAGCCAAAAATCAGCACACCACTAAGGCCAACAATTTTCTCTCTATCATGTTTGAAACTCTTCTTCCAAAGCATGGTACAATATATAAGTCAAAAAGAAATAAATATTTTGCTTACAGAATAATTAAAGAAAAACTGAATTTTTTCACTGCCACTTCCTTGGAACTCTGACCCTGATGTTATCTCTTACATGGAAAATTTTATCTGGAACAATTCAGTTTAGGCAACAGAAGGCTGCAGAGAGAGAAGTGGTAGCCTGCCTACCTGCTTCCAGGTTTCAGATGCCACCTGCCCCATCTGCTGTGGTTTCTGGTTACCACTGCCAGCATTCTCAAACTCCTGGAGCCCAAGAACCTCGATGGGAATAGCACATTACCCTGACAAGTCCTTCCCTTCCCTTTCAGAGAATGAACCAAGACTCACAGCAAATCAACTTTTGTTAGACTTTTTGGCATTTATTGCAATTCCATTTTTCCTCATCTTTCTTCTCAGTTCATCATGTCATGCATCTCCAGTCATTATCTTCTAAGGCACCAGTCTTATACTATTTGATTGTGATCGTGTAGACCAATAGTGATGGAATCATAGAACCATAGAACGTTTAGGTTAGGAAAAATCCTTTAAAATTATTGAGTCCAACGGCAAACCTATCACTGCCAAGTCCTCCAACAAGCCATGTCACAAAGTGCTACATCTGCAAGTCTTTTAGATCACACCAGGGACAGTGACTCAACCGCCTTACTGGACAGCCTATATCAATGCTTGAAAACCCTTTAAGCAAAGAATCTTTTCCTAATATACAGTCTAAACCTTGCTTGGGACAATTTGAAGCTGCTGCTCTTGTTTTATTGTTTTTTACCTGGGAGAAGAGAGCAACTCCCACCTGGCTATGATACCTTTCAGAGAGCTGTAGAGAGTGATAAGGTCATCCTCCAGCCTCCTATTCTCTAGGCTAAACAATCTCAGCTCCCTTGGGTGCTCTTCATAGGACTTGTGTTCCAGACCCTTCACCACCTCCATTGTCCTTCTCTGGACACGCTCCAGAACCTCAATGCCTTCCTCATAGTGAGGGGCTCAAAACTGGACACAGGACTCAAGGTGTGGCCTCACCAGTGCCAAGTACAGAGGGAAAATCACTGCCTTGGTCCTTCTGGCCACACTATAGCTGATACAGGCCAGGACGTCATTGATCTTCTTGGCCACCTAGGCACACTGCTGGCTCATGTTCTGTGTGGTTTTCTGATGGGTAACTTTCCAGTCACTCTACCCAAAGCCTGTAGCCCAGACTCTTATGTCTGTTCACATAAGTACCATGATACTGCTATAAATAACTAGGATCTTACCCTCTCACCTCTTACCTAGTTCAAGGAAAACAAAAGGCATATCTTCTAAAATCTGTTTCTCACTGTAAAAGCTCTGTGGCTGGTCATCACAGAACTCTGGAACAACATGCTGCATGATACAAATCTCTATAAAAAACATATGGGCAGCAGGAGTAAGGAATCCAATGTGTTGCAATAATAGCGTGTAAAAATGCTATTTCTGCAGACAACATAGCAGGTGAACTTGCCTTAATTAATAATAAATTAGAACTGAGGATTGAGCCAACATCAGTTGCAAATTACCTAAACATATGAAAAAAATTTTTTAGAGCAAAAAACCATTTAAAATTCAGCACTTGTTCTGCTGTTGGAATGATGAAAGACTGAAATACAAGCATGCAGACATTAGGATGTCTGTAGGTACTGTTGTGATTTGAACATCCTGGTGCTAAGTATATCAAAATCCCATGGAGGTCTATAATGGTTCTACATAGTCCATGTTTAGTATCTGTGGTACTTGGCAGATTTAACACTGGCATATTCCTAGTACGCAGGCTGAGGTTTCAAATTATTGACAAGTCCTTTTGCTTCTTTAAAAGTGGTATTAAAAGTACCTCAGAATTCTCAGCAATATCACCCCTTTTTTTAGGTTTGTCCACTCATTGTGCTTTGCCAAGGTTTCTTAGGTGAACTTGATTGACAGACACCCATCTTTATCCTCTGCATGGCTGGAGGTCAGCACTGGTGGAAGGTAATGCTTTTTTAATTAGCTGCTAGGGTATTACATTTCCTTTGTGTGGATTGCATGTTGCATTCCTGTGACTCACTCTCTGAAGGGACGGTCTTTGCATTCACTGTTAAGCTTAACACAGACAAGTAGAAAAGATTTTTACAGGTTCATATCAAAGATTTTTATAAAAAGTCTTGGATCTAGCAATGCCCAGGTTTTCCAGCAGTGAGTGAAAAGAAAAACAATAGAATTAAAATGATGACAGAACCAAATCCAAAGACACCCTTTGCAGTCTGCACCAGGAATCACAAAGCCAAATTGCTGGCTATAAATTGCTGGCTGTCATCTCAAGGTCTTCATAGATATGACTCATCAGTTAGAATCAAAAGGATCAAAAAATTCTGTGCAGACAGGAACAAGAAATCATCTGTTCAAGATGACAGCAATCTGTAGAATTTGTAACTGGATTTATGTTTACCTAAAATCACCCTGTAGAAAAAGAGATTGTGATAAGAACTCTAAAAAATTGAATATTTATACAAGACTGTTTCTAATAAGCTTACAGTGGACTAGGGGTGAAGGGAAATTGCAAAAGAAATGGAAATATGGGGCTCCCAATGCAGATTCCACAGAGGTGAGCAATATGTTCTCCATGGTCCTAAAATTGATCTAGAGTAATTTGTCATCATGCAAAATAAAAATATTCAAAGTGCTGCTATCGGGAATAAGCTAGGCCTACGAGAAACATTCTTGTAAGATTCCAAAACTCAGGGATTTCCTTAGAGGTAGTCAGTCCACAGCAGTTTAAGAAGCAATAGCAGGTCACTAGGGGCACCTAGTAGTGAGAATACTCCTCAAAATGGGGTTCACCAGAACCAGTTTACTTAATATATGAATGAATGCAACAGCAACATTTTTTGAAAAATGTCCCCTTTCTTTTCTGGTTGGAACTTCCACCTATAAAATGTTATCATAACTAAGTACTTGCTCCTGGAACTAATTCAGTAAAGCTCTCTCTCAGGCAGGGACTCATTTACACTTAGATTATCCCTGCAATTCAGAAAAAGTGGAACAAAATGAGACCATACATTCTGTGCACATAAACACTGGGATCTGGCCTCAGTCCAGGTGGTATATCCCATAGCATGTAGAAGTATGTGCATATGTTAGGTGTAAACATTCGAAAATATCCTTCAGTCTTCCCTTCAATAAGCTGACTCTGTAAGTGTTTTTTCACTTAAACTGGGGAATTGCTACTTGGAATAACATTTCCAAAGATAATGTCCCAGTAAGAGGCAGAGGCTGATGATAAATCTTGCTTACACACAAATTATTCTGTACGTAAAGGAAAGGGCAGTGCAGACAGGACTGGAAAAAGTGAATTCTACCTAGGTCCAGGTGGTCTCTTAGTAGCTACCTTTGTGGAAGACTTAACAAAAACGTGTAGTGGTGTCCAGAATAATCAAATAATTATGCAAATAGGATACTTTGAATCAAACCTCAAAGGTGTTCAAATAAGTTCAAATAAGTAAATGGCTCTGCTTCCCTGAGCATATTCTCTGTGAATAATGTCCTGAGTTATGTGTCATGTGGGAAGACAAACTTCTGTAAAACGTTCCAAGGTATTCCAAGAATCTGTTTTTTTTCACATTTTCCTCTTTTTACACATGCACACACAGAGTCATAATCCTTATTAGTAGAATCTATGTGCATAATTCAGAATCTATGTGCATAATGCAGGATAAAATTCACTGTTATGATGATGGGAGAGAAAGAGACAAGAGGGGGAAATAATATCTATGGATGATTGCTCAATATTTTAATAATATGGAGAACATAGTTTTCAAAACAAGGATTTATTACTTTTGAAAAAGAAAGATATGAAGAGAACTATTACTTATTTATCCATTTCTCTATTTTTAATAAGACATTTAAAAGATTTTAATTTCTTTTTTGATGGCTTTATAAGTTTATTTCATTGATTTGCCTATTACTCACCTTTCTAACCTGCCTGCATTTGTACAGCATGACGACAAGTAGTATCTCTCACAGCAGTGAGCAGTGATTTCTGGGTATTTGGTTTTCCTCAGTGTGTGTATACAGTGTGCAAAACATGGTGTTTTAAATATATCACACAGTTTTTGTTTGAAGATGAGCATTGACTCCAAGACTGAAGGCAGCATGTCAGTGATATGGCACTGGATTTTTTTTTTTTTTTTACCTGTCCTTTTTGTAGGGATTCTAATATGTGAGAGTAGAAAAAGAAAAGTTGTCTTTACTTTCCCTTTACATTTAATTGAATTATGTAAACTGCAGGGGTCTCACCCAAGATTTATAAACAAATACACCATTATGTTCCTCATTAGTTTAAAGAATACCTGGGTAAGTGGTAGCTGTCAGATATACAATAAGTGCCCCCCTCCTTTTTTGCTTATATAATAATCCCAGCATTCAAAAGACTAATCACTACACACTGATCTACAAAGCATCTTATTTCCTTGTCAAATTTCTCTGCTGAGCTTAGCCATGCTTGTCAACTTCCCAGATCCCCCTTTCAATAACGGGTTTATTCTTAGCATCTTGCCAAAATGCATTCCTAGGGGTAAACCATGGAAGAGTGAAGTTCTAATTTCTTTATCTCAGTCAAGAAGAGGTTTCTACCTACACTCATGGAAAAGGTCACAGGCAACTTTGCAGGTTGCAGGTTCGCTTGAAAGAAGCAAGAATGTATAGCGCGTTAGGGTCCTTTGTCTATAAATGCAGGGGAGAGGAGAGGAGAG
>CM031859.1:53985629-54002197 GCA_018697195.1 Certhia americana | reverse complement strand
CCCCCCGCTGCTCCGGGTTTATGTCGGCCTCGGCGTGCGCGGGGCCGCCGCGGCACTGAGTCGCGTTTTGGGGCCCGCTCGGCTGCGTCGAGGAGAGGAGAGTTCGAGGAGAGTTCGAGGAGAGTTCGAGGAGAGTTCGAGGAGAGGAGAGGAGAGGAGAGGAGAGGAGAGGAGAGGAGAGGAGAGGAGAGGAGAGGAGAGGAGAGGAGAGGAGAGGAGAATAAGAATAAAAATTAAGACAAAAACAATAAGAAGTAAAGGAAAATAAATAGAAAAAAACAAGAAAAAAACACGGAAAAGAAGAAAGAGAAAGGAAAATGGAGAAAAGAAAAAAAAAGGAAAAAAATTGGAAAGGGAAAAAGTAAAAAGATAGAAGGAAAAAAAAGGAAAAGGAAAAGAGCAAAAAAGGAAAAAAGGAGAAAATGAAAAAAGGGAGAAAGGACAAAAAAAAAAAAAAGAAATGAAAAAATGAAAAAATGAAAAAGAAAAAAATGGGAAAAGAGCAATGAAATTGATCAAGGAACTACCTGAATTTCTATGTTGATGCAAATGTCAGCTACAGTTCCTAGAGAGTGCCAAACTGAATTTCAAGGATAGAAAGTGCCCTGTCCTCTAACCCTTAGTTCTTCTGGTGCTTTTCTGGTCAAAGCTTAATTTCCTCTGTCTTCCCTGTGCAGGGAACCATGGTGAACATTGATGTGCCCAGGTCACACCCAACACAATGCAGAAGGCCGGGCAGCTACACATAAATGGCCACAGTTTATCTGTTCTTTGCCACATGGCTGCAGGTTCTGATGCAGCAAGAAGCACTATGCCCCAGGTCTGTACTCATCAGGAAGTTTAAACAAATCTACATTGTATTGGATGAATACATTCCTGTGGAGCAAGCACTGAAAATGAGCATTTACTGATTTTCTAAGCATTGACTATGTGAAATTAGGAATGGATTGTTAGATCCACTAGTTACAGTATGACTTTTCCTTCCTTGTAAAGGCTAGTAAATTTATTGATTTCACATTTTTGCCTATTCTTCTCTGATGCTCCATTCATATGAAACCACTCATTTATTATATGTTCATATGTGCAGTAAATGACCCTGTAAAGAGAACAGTAATTGGAAGGAAAAGCTATAGCATTTCAGTGGTGCTTCACCTCCTACTTGATGTCTGTCATGGGTTTCACACAGTAATTTCTGCATCAGTTGAACAACCTGAAGCACAGCCCTTAGCAAATTAAGACATCTTACTTCCCCATGAATACAACTGTGGTAATTCCCAAGCCCACGATTTTCAGGCACATTGCAGGAAACACAGTGCAGGATTTCCCAACTCTGATATGAAAAATATTCTTTTCTCCAGGTGAGAGATATGAGAGACAAAGCATGTTGTGCTGCTGTATTTTTCTCTGCTCTCCAAGTTTGACTTTCACCTTAATTTTTTATACTAAATTCCTAAGTACGTCTTGTATATTAGTTTACAGCTTCAGAAATTATATTACTGACTTTCTCCACTGAAAATAAAATAACCATTCTCTGCTTTAAACCCACCAAAGGAAAGGGAATTATTTTCAATAAGCCAAATAATCCTGGATTAAATTGGATCATAACTTTGCTGTTTTACTCAGTGTGATTTGAAATTATATTCACTGTATAACCAATTACCTATTTAGAATATTAAGATTACAGGATTTTAATAATCAGGGATTTGTGGGTTTCTTCATAAAAAATACCCTCAAAACTTAGTATTTTATTCTTCAGCAGTATGAGTCTAGCTCTATGGAGATCAAGGTAAAAAACAGGTTAATTCTCAGTGTTTAGATATGTGTGTGTGTGTATAATGCTTCTAGCTGCCAATCCATTTTAAAAGGGGAGACAAGACACAAAGGCTGTTTCACCGTTGTTGAGGTTGGACAAAAGAGCAGTACAGAGACAGAACAGCTCCTTCACAGCTAGAGAACATTCTCAATTCTCCCTCTCTCTCATTCTTATCTCCCTCTCAGGTTACTGCATTTTCTGTTTCCCTCATGCCATTGCAGTAGTGCTGAGCACAAGTGAGATAATGCTTGGCCCAAATCCAGGCAATCATTTTGGAGTAATTAGTTTAGGTACTGCACACCCAGCCCATACCTTTTTTTTCAGGTAGGTATCATGTTGCTCACATTACCTGATTACCTGCCTGCATGTGGATGGCCAGCCCCAAGGTGCAGGTAAAGCTCGTCCCCAGGTAGCAAGTGAGGGTTTAATTGAATGTATCAGTTTGTTCTGGGAAATTTGGCTCTACTGCAATGACTTATTTTTTTTTCTCATGCTGTTGTGTGCAATATTCCTTTTGCTGCTCAGCCTTTTTAGCACTTTTAGCCCAAGAAAGTAGTCTGTGTTGTGATGACCTTGGAGCTGTTGTTAATTCTGAAGTTGCTTTTCTTTGTTCTTCCATTTATTTGGAGAGCTGGGAAATAACGGTATGCATTTTTAGGGCTGAGCAGGTTTTCACCCTGAGAAACCCTGGGCATGAGCAGCTGGGTGTACACTTTTCAGGTGGATGCTAGGGTTTTTAGAGGTACATGAACTGCACGTCCCCTGTCTTCCCACTGCTTTCACAGAAATTCAGCAGTTATGCATTATGTGAAACACACATTCAGTTCTCACATGAGAAATGCTGCATAGACACAGAGGATGACTGACATTGGCATGTACTGTATGCTGATGACTTCCTTGACTGGGCAACATTTTTGCATCTTTTATTCCTTTCCTGCACCATCCATTGATTCCAGATCAACTCTTTGCCATGCCTCCACATGCACCCCTCTAGCCCAGGGTCTCTTTGACCCCAACTCCTTTCCTGACTGTACCTTGAGCAGCAGTAATGTCTTGCCCATGACTCTTTGCCTACATATCTGGTCACTGACCATGGGGACCCAACAAAGGGAAGGAAGGAGCTATGTCTCCATCTTCTTGTCACCTTTCTGTTACAAACTTGAACAAGGGTGCAGCTTTAGGCCAGCTGTGAAGGTAGCCTTGGGCTATGGATATATTTCCACCAGGAATTGGTGTGAGGCTGCTAACAGCTTCACAAAGACAAGAAAAGAGCTAAAAGCTGTTGGATGCTAAAGGCTTTCAGCCAATACTAGCCTGGATCAGATACAGATTGGCAGCCTTGAGGTGCATGGCTCCAATTTCCCATTACCAATTCCCCTGAGCTGCTCAGGCTCCCATGGTGAAAGCTCTAATTTAGGAGAGTTCCTGTAGGGCTGCCTTGTTTTTTTCCTCTCTGCTTTGTTTCCAATTTTTAACAGCAAGTCCATGAAGCCTTGCAGCCAGATGCCCACTGACTCTCAGGTGAATGCAAGCAGGCATCCTGAGAATAGTTCAGCTCAAGATCTAAAGCTGCAGTCACTATTTAAATTCCTAGAAATCAGAGCAAATAGCAGTATTCCAGTCCCATTTCACCTAGCTCATTAGCTTTGCAATCAGCGCGTGAAAGAATTTGAACTCGGCATCTACTCAGAACTCTGAATAGCATAACCCAGGCCATGGGAATAAAACAGTGGAAAGACAATTATATTCATTTTTACAATTGATTGCAAAGAAAATGATCAAATATATTTTCAGTTAGAATTTGATTAAAATTTGTGCAAAGAGACTCAAGGTATTCTTGTAAGAAAACGTAACTATGTGCATGCAATATTGTTCAAGAGGAAGGTTGATAATACCAGTGCTACTTGATTTCTTTAGGAAAAGACCAGATTCTGAGCTGACATTAACAGATTATTTCCTTCAAAGCTGGCAGAGCTGTGATGATTGCAACAGCTGAAAGTCTTGCTCTGCACTGCATCAGTGCTATTATAATTACTGTTTCCATCCAGTAAAACTAAGTAGATCAACATGGTCACGGCTAGCTCCAAGTCTTTCAGCAGCATATCAGAAACTGGATGTCACTCTCCAGTGGACAAGGGTCTAGGAACAGGCTCCTTTTACCACTGGAGATAGTAGGAGAAGAAAGGCATGTTTTAGGTGGAGAGGTGGGGGGAGTTGCTCTTCCTGCTGCCCTTGCAGAATCAAGGGAATAAAGGGGAAGGAGCATGTCTGCTTCCAAAGCAAATGTACAGTCCTCATGGCCAGTGGTACCTGCACCCACATCCTTGCCTTGTGCCAGCCCCAGGCAGGCAGGTCCCAGGGGAGCTTGTTTGAGCCCAGGCAGCCCCTCCAGGACATCAGCCCCACTACCTATAGAGCAGCACTAACTGGATGAGCACACCAGGAAAACATTAACATCATAGAGGTGTCTTCTTCCCATGTTGGGTTTTCTGGGCTCTCTTTATAACTGAGACAAAATAGTGAAGCAGGCTCCTGCTATTATATGCAAGACCTCAAATTTTCTATTTTTTCTAGCAAAATAAATGCTGATGGTGTCGTTTTTCCTTTGTCTCCTTTCTGAGCTCTTCCAGTTTTCTTAAGAATCCATACAAATACATTTGTAGATGCATTTTCTGGCATAATGTTAGAAAGGCAAATGCGTCTACTTGTTTTTCAGATAATGGTGCTATATCTGAAGCACAACCAAGAAACATCAAGATGAGGGCCAATGAAGACACCTAGAAAAGCTCAAAGAAATGTTTAAGTGTGGATCACCTTGCACTCAAACCCACTATATGACATGATGGCAAGTTAAACTAGATAGAAAGGTAAGACCAGGATTTGTAGTTTAAATAAATAGAATTAGCAGTGGATAACCCAAGTTTTGCCACTGATGCTAAGAAAACCAGCAATATAATATTTTTTTTTCTCACCAAAATCAGTGTTAGCTCCTGGGGAAGATATACTTCTTGACAAATAATCTGAATGCAATGGTATAATCTGGACATTATTTTTGGATACTTATGACATTAATATTAATGGCACATAGGTGGCATTAATAATTGCAAGCAGTTTTTCAGCTGCTTGTAATGATATAGTATCATGACTGAATTTGGTTTTGCAGCAAGTTTGACAGTCCAGAATGTTACATTACTTTTTTTTTTTTTTTTTTTTTTTTGTTCACCTACTATTCAATGGAGAGATTAGAAAGGGATGTAAAAATCATCAGACAGGTCTGACAAAGTATTCATCTTGACACCCTGTAAAGATAATTCTCAGCCATCTAAGATGGATATTGAAGAGGTTCTAGCAGATAAACAGACTGGCAATAAAAATCTCTAGAGAAACATTGATTTCCCTTCATTTCTGAAGAAAGAATGGATTACAGAGAGAACTGGTTACACAGGTGTACCATCTTCACTACACTATTCCAGTTTCAATGTTGTCCCTGAAAAGAATGAATTCTGTTATACCACAATAAGGGAATTTACAGACGGGTGTAGGTTTGGTCAGGAAAGCGCTAAATAAAACCAAAGTTTTTTATTTTAAAACCAGACACAAAAATAGAAGTTTTCCTGTTGGCTGAAAATGTTCAGAACACATTTGAAAGAGAAAAGAACTGTGAATAGACAGGCACATTCTGCAGCACTATTAATCACTGATATCTTCATGTCAGGTGGGATTGATGCAGCACATCAGACCTGGAGAGGGATAAGTTGTCCAGCATTAGGAACCATATGGATGAAAAATTGTCCCCTTTAGAGTTACAGTTCTTTCTGTGTGTTTTTCATTTGCTGGAAAAAAGGGACCTCACTGTTATCTGCTTATGGTCCATATTTTGAAAATGGGATGGAGAAGGACCATCTGTCACCTTCTGCCCATTTGCTTTGTTAAAGCAAAAGCAGCAGCTTCATAACGCATTTTCTACTGTACTCCTGTCTCCACTCACTCATCAGCATCCACATCCCATATAGCTCATGCAGGGAGTATGAAGAGACTCCCTTTAAGCCAAATTTTAGCATGTAATCTACCCATATTTTAAAAAGTGATTTTTTAATTTTTTTTTTTTTTATCTGAGAGTTTGCTGTAGGGAGGTTTTGGTCACTATTCAGTTTCTGTCCAGTTTTATAAAGTTTGGAATTAATCAGCAAACCTGGGAAAAAGCAAAATTAGGATGCTTTGGAGCTAACTCAGTCATCACTTTGATAATGAAGCAGTGCCTGCTCTGACAACTTCCTACGCCTTTTGTCCTAAATACTTTCTCTACTGCATTTTCTTCAAGGAAGTCATCTCATTTCATCAGTCCAATATAAACATGACTCCTCTCCTCCTTCTTAGGTCAGAGGGAAGTATTTAATGTGCTGGAACTTACCAGCACTAATTACTTTATTCTTGACAACAAAAATTTAGACAGCAGACTGAAATGGAAGAATCTTGTGCATGTTTGGAGTCATTAAATGTATACCCAGGCACCTTCATATCTATTACCAATTAACAAAATCCTGGCAGAGTATTGAGGAAGCCTGCAATCCAATTCTGTAAATATTCATCCACATGGGAAAGGCTGCACAGCTGAGTGGCCTCAGTGAGTTTACTGCCAATACCCATGTGCACAAAAAGTTCCCTACGTGCTAAGCACTTGCAGGAATCCTAATCTTCGCCTGTGCTGTTCATAAGTGTCTGATATGAAGAACAGTTCTGAGACATTTCATCACTTGTCAGATTTTTGTAAATTATCCTAAGTTTTCATTATTCCAGTAGTTTCCATGTTTACATGTAGACACAGCAGATAGGTCATGGTATTTGACTTTGCACTTCTTTTTTAATTAGTTTTGCTGACCAGGGACCCACTGTTGTTGAAACAGATGTTGCAGCCCAATAATAGCTCTCAGCTGCCAAGAGCGAACTGTGGAACTCAGCCCTCGCCATGCAGAACAAATGAGTGCAATAAGGGGCCCATGAGCTCCAGACAACAGGAACACTCCACAACACGTGTGTTTACCAGCCCTATCTCAAGGCACATAAAATTCCAAACATACTTCTATCTCTCATTTAAAATATAACCAATGAGGGATTAATTCTCAAAAATCCACACATAATGCCACAGAATATATGCATTCTTTTTTGTTTGTCTTGCTTTGCTTAGCTGTCTTAATTTGGCTTTGAGTCACACGCAGCACAGATCAGACAGGCTCTTCCATGCTTGAGAAGATCAAGAAAAACTCAACCTGAGGACTCAAATCAAGCTTCCAACCAGTCACGTCCAGTTCAGACAGGCACAGAAGGAAACTATAACACTCACTCTCTATGGCAAAAATTAATTAGCTCCCCTATAAACACCCTTTGGTTTTTCTTTAGAAGGACTGAAGTACTCAGCCAAAGTTACAATGATCCTAAATCAATATCCTCTCCTCTTTGATAACCAGACTCCCTTTTCTCCATCTTACAAATAAAATTATTACTGCCCTGCCCACTGTTTCTTTGTAACCTGCCTAAGTCCTTTATGCTGTCTCTTTCACCTAAGAGTCATTCAGTGCTATTAGCTCTTCTGTATAACTCATCTTGTAACATTAATATTATGTAGATCAGGCACAGTGTTGATCTCTGGACATGTCTTTGTACCTGTTTGTCTTTCAACAAAAGCATTACTACCTTTCTTAGGCTGAATGGTATATTAATTTATTCTTAGACATATTGCTATTGTAGAAAAAATGCATTTCTGTAAAGATTTCTAGCCCATCTGCAAAAGTAGGAGTGTAGTAGACATGGATATTTAACAACAAGAGAAAGCAGTCTTGAAAAGCAACGATGTTTATGCCGTGTTGGTGGAGAGAAAATTAAGCAAGAGCTTATGGTATAATATAGTGTAAAGTACCAAAAACAAGAACCCATAATTCACAAGGTTACAAAAATCACACAAAGTCTCAGGCAAGGTTCAACTTAGGAAATTATTAAATTTTGGTATTTTAATTCATTTTGAATGTCACTTTAATTCATCCTAAAAAAGTTTCTGGGATCTCAGCGTTATTATTTAAAACTATCAGAACTGTTTAAAGCAGATAAGCATCAGGGTGAAGAAAGGCCACCCAACACAGACCTGGATAAAGGGATAAAGGGATAAATCCATCTTCCCATCATTTCTCCCCACCTCATCCCTTGTGTCCATGCAACCACAACATGAATGGCTGCTTACAAAGGGTTTAGGCAGACCAGCAGCCTACCCTGGCTAACCCAAAGACCACCCAGTCTCTGAAGACAGCATTGAGGGAGCACCAGCACAGGAGCCAAAGGAACCATTCCTGGGGACACCTTTCTCTGCCAGGATGTCCTTGGTGCTCAGCAGCAGCAGGAAGGAGCTAACAAGAACTCAGCTGAATGAGGGGTCTGCTGTTTTCTCACACCCTCTGTAGCTGAAACAAGGTGGCAGTAATATTTTTATATCCACTAGATCGGTGAGGTCCTGATTTCAATGGGCATTTGTGGGCATGGTAAAAACAATACAAAAAGAGAAGGATTTAGAACAAATACTGGCTCAGGAACCTTTCTCTAACACTTACACAATACATAATTCTGTCTCATAAACCATGTACCTCATAGACTAAAAATCTTGTTTAATCCTGGTCTGGACAAAGCACAGTAGACCACAGGAGTCACACCTTTGCTACTCCTCTTGACAAACTGTTTTCCCTGCTCTCAGTGATTGAGAATGCTTCTCCAAAGATCATTTCCCAACCTCACTGTTTTGATCATGTTACAGTTGTCTCTCTTTGCCTCTGCCTCATCAAACAAAGTAGCAGGCTTCATTTCACAGCCTACTCTTGTCTTGGAGTCAGCACCGAGAGCTCAACTCTCCCCTAATCCCTCTGTTTTGATTTTTTCATTTGTAAACAACCACATCTGAGTGACTCCTGATATTGGGAAGAGTTTGTTCTAAACATCCACAAAGTCATCTGTTCTTCAGACCTTTTCTTAAAACTCGTTTGCCGTTGTGTTTGTGGCAGAAACCAGTGAGACTTCTGATGGTCTGAGACCTCTACTCATCTGTCTGACAGACCCTGCCTCCACTTGTACTCCCTCTGAAGTGCCTTTATCCTGTGGTTCTTAGGTCTTCATACCACAGTCTAATGTTTGTGACAAAGTCATATTTTGTGACAAAGCCATTCAAGGGTGCTCCTGCTTTACACCAGATTTAAGCAGAAATGAGCTCCAGATCAGTCAAACAATGTACTGTTTGCCACTTGTAGTAGCCTCCCAGGTGGAAGGTGCCTACAGACCCCTACAGGCCAGATCTCTTTCAGCTAGTCCTGTCTGCAGTTCCCACAGCATGAATTTTTCTCATGTCCTTGAGAGAACAATGGCACTTAGACAACCTTTGAGACACTGACATGGAAACAATCACCACTCCATAATGAAGAATGGAAAGCTTTGAAATGAACTGTGGAACTTTCCACTCATGCAGCAATTTTTTCCACTGTTCTACAAAAAGGAGCAAACTTTTTCTGCTTGGGAATGATTGCATACACACATCCCTTGAAAGAAAAAGAGTGAGAGGAAGAAATAAAAAGGAAGGAAGAAAGGAAGAAGGTGGGAGAGAGGAAAGGAGGTAAAGAAAAGATAAATTAGGAGTATTCTGCATATATCTGAATGGCAGGGAAACACCTGGGTCATGTCTATAGCAGAGAGAATAAGGATCACATTTCCAGAGACACATAAACGTTACTCTTAAGACAGAAAGTATGATTCATTTTCAATCCTAAGAGGAAAGGTATCATTTGGCCTCCCTGCCAGCAAAGTAGACAAACTATATTGCAGACATGTAGGTAGCAAAACAGTTCTCTCTTCCAGTTTTATTTTGTTGATGAGCATGAGTGGGGCTGGATCCTGGAGAATCCCAGCAGATTTGCTACAGGGTCCTGAAGTGGGCAAGCACAGAGAGATCAGCATTGCATGCCAAGGTCGAGTGTTGGACTGTCATGCAGAGTAGTTTAACACTGTAATCTTAGTCTACCAATAATTGGCCTACTGCTGGGGAAGTATGACACAGGTACCTGACTCTGCAGGCACATTTCTTCAGTTCAAACAGTAGAAAAGGATGTCAAAGGGAATTTAATGAAGCAAGATGGGAATGGGAATCAGTGTAAAGTGTGAAGGCAATAAATACTCCTGCTTTTCTCTATCTCACTCATAGAGTTGCAGCAGCTTTTAAAGGTATGCAACTTGTTTCTGCATATGTGTGCTTTTAAGCGCAATTTATGCTCTTTATGTACATACATAGATAGTTAACTTAAAAATTCATGCATTCTTTTGTGTCTTGCCTATTAAAAGAGGATTAGAAATTAACTAAGCTTTCCTGCTTTGAGTGTAAGATAGTAACTCACTGAAGTCAATTCTGAAGAATTCTCCTTTACTGGCAAACTAATCCCTTAATGTCTTCCTTGAGGCTTTTGTTTTGAGGCTTTTGTTTTTTGGAGAGTCTTTTTCTTTTCCTGCTTGTGTAGCATCTGGAGGAGGTCAGCCTGGGAGCCAGATTTCAACCTGGAGAGTAGCACAAGGCTGTTACAGGAAAGCAGTTTCCCTGTTCCTCAGAGGATTGTCTACATTCTCTGCTACAGCTAGGTGTGCAGTCAGGCATTTTTATCATTCTTCCCTAGCACTGTATTACAGAACTTCTGAATTTTTATATTTTGACATCTATCCAACTGTTCTGATGCTGTTCCATTCCCAGTTGCTGGCATCCATGAACACATGTAATAAAACCCAGGAGATATTTTCAAGGACACTTGTTTTTCTTCCCTGAACTGCACTCTCACAATTGTAAAACCTTCCTTTTCCCTCATGGCTCTGCCATGATTTCACAATACATAAAAAACACCAGTGGTATAAAAGCATCTTTTCATTCCAGCATTTTCCCTGCCCTGCATGCCACAGCCAGAAAGAACAAAAGCCAGAATTCTGAGTTTTTCCACCAGAAGCAAGTTCCAAGACCATTCTTAATTGCAGAGAAGGACTGAGCAGGAGGAAAGCCAATATTTCAACTGGATGTAAAATCCCTCAGTTAGGTTAGAGGGGCATTTTCTTCAGGAATTTTGGTGAAGGTTATCTTTTAGGCATAATAACAAGGAAATGAAATAGATCAAGAATAAAGTGTCAAAGGGTCCTGCACTTGGGTCCCAGCAATCCAGGCAGACCTATAGACCAGAGCAGAATGGCTGGAAGGCAGACCAGTGGGAAAAGACCTGGGGATGCTGGCTGATACTGGCTGAACATGAGCCAGTAGTGTGCTTTGGAGGCCAAGAAGGACAATGGCCAAAGGCATCCTGGCCTGTATCAGCTATGGTAGCCAACAGCACTGGGACAGTGATTGTCCCTCTGTACTCAGCACTGGTGAGTTTTCACCTCAAGTGCTATGTCCAGTTTTGGGCTTCTTGAAACAAGGAAGACATTGAGGTGCTGGAGCATGTCCAGAGAAGGGCAATGGAGATGGGGAAGGCTCCAGAGAGTAAGTCTTATAAAGGGAGTCTGAGGGAGCCAGGGTTGTTTGGGCTGGAGAAAAGGAGGCTCTGGTGAACGTCATTGCTCTCTACAACTACCGGAAGGGAGGCTGTAGCCAGGTGGGGCTCTTCTCCCTGGTAACAAGTGATGGAATGAGAGTAAATGGCCTCAGGCTGTACCAGGGGAGGTTCAGGTTGGACATCAGGAACAATAGCTTCACTAAAAGGCAGATTAAGCATTGGAACAGGCTGTCCAGAGAGGTGGACATCTCTGGAAGTTTTCAAGAAAGACTGGGCATGATGTGATTTAGTTGAGATAGTGGTTCTTGGTCAAAAGTTGTGCTTAGTGATCTTGGAGGTCTTTTCCAGCTATAAAGATTCTATGATTCTAAGCTATTCTAAGAAAAGTCTGTAGGATTTCCACCCACACCTACACCCACCCCCCTCCTCCAGTGCCCACCAAGGAAATGTTTTTATAAATCAACTACTTTTTCTTATTAGAAGTGACTTGATCTATAGAACATGTAGGCCTGAGGCAATGAAGAATTATGTGAAAGTTGATATTAGAGAGCAAGGGAAAAGAGAGTATTAAAAGCAAGATGAGGGAAGTAGATAGGATGCCAACTGTTTATGTGGTATGCCCGGTGGAAGCCAATGGATCTTTCAACATTTATCTAAACCATTTTTATTGGATTTTTGAATGAAATTAAATAAGCTATGTTTTGTTTTGGAGAGGGCACACTGAACTCACTGTCTCCATCATACCAGCAGAATTAATCATAATTAAAATTTAAACATGAGCAATGGAGAAATGATGCGCAGTTTTCCCTTCTGAAAATGGACGTGTTGTACCCACATCTATAGATAAGTTTCTGTTGAGCAGAAATGCAACATAGCAAAGGGGTTTCCTTTTTCTCTTCTACAGATCTCCCACAATAGCCTGTCCAGCAGAACCACAGCCATCACCTTGCATTTTGGTCGAGCTGTTATGTCCACAGGGGGAGAGCCACGTTCAGGTATCGCCTTGCACAGGCACACCACCGGGGGAATAATGTCATTAATCAATACTGCCATCCAGGAAAGAGCTCAGAATAAAATATGACAAGAGGGTCCAAACCTCGCCCAAGAGGAGGTTTCTGTGTGCTGTCTGCTGCCCTGGGCTGCCCTCTGAAGGCTGAAGCTAAATCCACAGCCCTGGATGAAAAGCACTGTTCTGGCCCTGAGCATGTTACTTGGAATAAAACTCCAAAGTTTTGCTGCTGGGGAACACTGGAAAAACAAAACAAGGAGACTTTCATTTGCAAATGTTTTCAAGGGAAAAAAAAAGATAGCCTGAGGGGGACTGCAGCTGTTCCCTGTCCCCACATCAACAAAAACCTTGCAACTCCAAAGAAAACTGAAATATCAAAAACTGTTTGCCTGACACACACTTTTTAAAAACTGACTGTAGACATTGCTAAAATGAGGGTTACTTTAAAGAAAATATTAGCACTTTATTAGTAATTTAAGATGCATCATTCTGCTTTTTGTCAGCTTAAGGCTAAGAAAAAATTGGTATTTTATTAGAAAATCTGACTTGTTCTGCCCTGACTCTGTCCTTCCCTATGACTACATTGCAAAGGAACATCAACTGTCCACCCCACAGCAGGTACAGGCCTCTGCCCCTACCCACCTGAACACATCTATAGCAAGGCTTTGTATATACCTACCATGTTTACTCTTCATGTTCATTCATAGTTTTCTCCATTCATGTTTCTCCTAATTTGCATTTGTAAAAATATGACATTTCAGCAGCAGTTTGCTCATCATCAGGACGGAAAACAAAAGCACGTATGTTTCAGCATATATCACACAGGCTTATCCACAGCCCACATTGCTGACCAGCTATTCCACACTATTAGAAACTTGATTGAAACCATTATTCCAATTTTAATGAATTCCATGTGCAACTTGAGTTTTTTCTCCTAGAAAAAATTGTCTATCATATAATCGTACACAACATAATTGAGATAAATCCTAGTTTGGGCCATTTCTCAAATTGCTGGTTTAAGAGAATCCTTTCTTAAAAGACATTTGTGAAAAATAAATACAATTACATATACATTATTGGTCCTGCTTATTGCTTCCAGTAGGCATTAGGAAACACATGTGCATTTGTGTTCATTTATGCAGTGATGCTTACAGCTACAGTGAATTATGGCATGTTACAGCCTTGAGTGTACTCTGAACCCAACTGCTTTCTCAGCCTGATTTCCTAAGGAAATGAGTCTTATATCAACATGAGATTCTTCAATAACTTCTGAGCCCTTTGGCCTACGTCAGCTAAATTTGACAAAGGTGATAGAAATCTCAAAGGCAGCAAAGTTTCCACTGGTGTGAGAAAATAGGTGGCACGCTAAAAGGGAAAACCTGTTAATGCCCTCATACTGGGTATGCTGAAGCATGACTTTTCTCTATATTTGACTTCAGAGCATCCACAAAGAGAGCCCAAATCCTGGGTTAGGCACCCAGTCTATTATAAAACACATCTTGTGTTTTGCAAACTATCTGCTTTTGTTTAAACAAAAACAATTAACTGTCTTCTGGTGTGCTCTGTAACAAAGCCCTTTTTTTCTCCATTAATTTTTCTGCCAAAATGAGATTTCTTTGGTTTGCTTGTACCTCTTGCATAGCCTATGTGATTAAACTAGTGCTTCTCTTTCTGCATTCTGTAGCTGAAACTAAGGTGCAGAGAATATGTGTCCCCTTGAAGTTTCTAATGTCTGACACAGAAACTGTATCACAAGCCAGTGAAGTTTTTTCTGCCTAGTACAAGGATTTAAGCCTATATTGTGTCTTCTGAACCTGACACAGAAAAAACTAAACTCTTAGAAAAGCCTCAAATGTTTCTAGACTGAAATATAGTCTCATATTAGCATTTACCCATGTGGATGCAAGTTGATTTCCTCTCCAGTCCCATCAACTCTGATAGCAACCCACTACACAAAGCAAAACAGTTTGAGGTAGGTGTTATCTATACTTTCAAATGAAGGGTTTAGCTACTCACTGGTCTACATTACCGGTGAGTTAAACCCCTTTGTTCTAACCCTAAAAAACACTAATCTATGGTGCTCTCTGCAGCTGCAGGCTCTTCCCCATCTGGATCCCAAGGCAGAGGAACTTTAATCAGAGGAACAATATTGCATCTGGTGTGTAGGAAACACAATATAGGATCCTGAACTTTCTCTGTCCACTGTTACTTTGTGGACTAGTATGGGGTGCTAATTCTCCTGTAAACAGAAGTGTGTCATAAACAGCAGCTACAGGTCATGGAGCCTATATGACAACATGAAGCTTAGTGGAAGCTAAAGGTAAGACTCTTTTTCATGGAGTATGGACCTTGATCTCAATGTCTAAATGCAACAAGCTTGAATTTCTTGGTTTTCAGTAGTCTGTTCTTTTTTCCCCTCTTCTGTTACAGAAACAAGTAACTGTTTGCAAAAGGAAACTATCTGCAGAGGAGGAGACATGCCTGTAACTCTCTTAGTAGCCTACAGGTATCATGCGAGAGATAGACATGCGAGAGATAGACATGATAGACATGCGAGAGCACAAATTAGTTCAGCTGCACATAAAATTTCTCCCTTAGCTAAGGTGCAATAATCATCTAGAAAGAAGCAGTCTAACCAAAGCTGTGCACTTGTCAGCTAAGTATCTTGGCCTTAAGGACTTGAAAAAATATTCCACCAGCAGTAGATATTCTTTTAGAAGGTTTTTATAATTCAGTATTTAACCTATTAAATTACTATGGCTTGAATTGCAGTAACTCCAACTGAGATGGGGCCCAGATGCTGGCACTGTACAAACACCTAATAAGAAACTGCGACTGCTCTAAGTCACATACATCCTGATCCTGCAAATGTTTAGGACTGTGTTTAACTTCACTACTGTCAGTATTAATGGAGTTGCTCAGAGAACTAAAGGTAAAGAGAAGAGACCAACAAGAGCCAGAGATTTAGAGACTGAAGTGTTTAGGTGTCTAATTCCCAATGGTCTCAAGATGTTAATGTGCATCTGGCCCTATACAGCTTACTGACTAACAAATTCAAACAGACTCAAAGTAAGTGCACACATTCACTTCCTTGTGTCCCATACCACTGCAAAGCTATTTACAAAAAATGCCCTTTCTAAATGTCTCTTCCCTAGCATAAGTGTTCATTTTTTAACTGAAACACCAAAAATATCTGAATTGCACTTAGGTGCAATTTTCTTCAGTTTCTTTCAGGACAGGGTGCAGTCATGTCCCTAATGCTATTTGCTAGGCCCTCTATGTCCTGAGATCTGTTGGTTATTTATCAAGTGAGTGAAATGCTGTTCTGTTCTACTGTGCTTATCATTACCCAAAAGAAATTGCACTGAAGCATCAGGCAGGAGAGAGGCTCTCCCTTGCTACAGCCACTACCCATAGCAGTGTTTCAAAGGTTGCTGTTGATTAAGACAGCAAAGACATTTCTTTCTGTTCTCCTATTCTCATTCCCCCCTCTCCCTTCTGGTGAGGCTGCAGGCTGAAGTCCCCCTGCTAGCCACATTCTCCCCTGTTTGCTTCCTCTCTCCTCTCACTTTTTAAAAAATAGAGTTTTCTTTCAAGTCCTCTACAGTTACAGTATTTTGGCCATCAAAGTCCCCTCCCAGCCATTTTCATTTACCTTGTGACTCTGACCCTTTGTAAGGCTGAGGATTTTCAGAGTAAACCGATCCCTGAGGTCCCCAAGGATGTTATTCTCATTTATTCACTCAGCCCTTTGAATGGAGCAGCCTGGGGTTGGCAGCGGTTCAGCAGCCCTGCATTCAGAGAGCACACAATCCTTTTTCTTTCAGGGGCCTTTCAAAATAAGGCCCAAGGTTTGCTGAGGAGCTTGAAGGTCTGTCAGTCATGCAGCAAGTTACATTTCACTCCCAGCCACCGCTGAAAGCAAAGAGCAAAGAAGGGATAAGAGAAAGAAGCCCACAGTAAATGAAAAGGGGGATCCTGCAGGATTATGGCTTCCATGCCAGTGTGGCAGCTTCTGGGGATGTCCATGTCTGCTGCTACCCCACCAACCTGGCAATGGCCCTGAGCCCCAGGACCAGGGCAGAGCATGGCCCCTACAGGAACAGCTGTACAATGGACACCCCCTTTCTCCAGGTGCTCAGTGGGCTGAGGGATCACCTCCAGTGCCATCTGTGCATCCACTGGCAGTCATTAC
>CM031859.1:53907092-53975619 GCA_018697195.1 Certhia americana | reverse complement strand
GATAGATAGATAGATAGATAGATAGATAGATAGATAGATAGATAGATAGATAGATAGATATGACTGCAGAAATATATAAAAATTGAGAAAAGAGTGAATTCTTACTGAACCTTAACAAACACATTTTTATACAAATATAATTGCATCTACACTGGACAGCTTTGAAAACAAAATCTACTTTCTAACACGGATCTCTCTCTTCTTGCCAATTAAAATGGGAAATCTTGTTTTGAAGAGTATTCATTTACATCCCAAGCTGCTAAGCTACAGAACAGAAGGGCACTGTTACGCATATCTTGTTTTTAGAGGCCACATCTCTGCACTCAAGGACATCAGCTCATATTGATTCAGTTGTTACCTTTGAGAGCTAGTCTTTTACTGAAGGTCTTGAAATTCCAGTCAAGTAGTGAGAATTTTGCTACTAAAAGAAAAAAGAAGATAAATTTTATTCACAGTTCATCCTGCATATTGACTATAAGCTCATTTTATCATTCCAAAATGCAACAGTAGAAAAACAGAAATGTCTCTTGACAGCATTTTTTTCCTACACAGTCTGGCACCCTGGTTCTGCCACATCAGTCCTACTCTTTTCATTTCCCTCGGGGATTTCTGCCATGGTTCACTCCTAGGGAATGGTTAACCCATTGGACTATAGCTTTGACTCCTGCTACATCTTCTGAGCGGAACCAGAAGCACACTTCTACTCTATTAGCACCTCTGTAAGCCAGCTCCATAGGAGAGAAGCATGAGATACCTCTGGTTGTAAAAGTAAAGCTCAGCTACAGCCCTCATAGAATGGCTGTGTGACTAGTCCTATGGTTTTTAGTGTCTACAGCATTCAGAGCCACACCAACCTATAGGGCTCTTCCAGGTTTTACCCATTAGCCTGCTGGAAATATGTCTGCGTAAATGAGGATTAGCAGAATTCGTTCCGACAGAGTAGCACCAATTTAATCTAGAATCTGTAGCATGGTAGTGTGTGATTCACTTTAATTTTGCTTCTTGCAATGAGGCAGCCATATAATTTGTACAGGTAGCTTATTCGCCAGCTCAGAGGGAGACAAAGTCAGCCTGGCACTCTACAATAAAATAATAAATTGTGTGTACCAGCTCCCTGGGTACCTTGTAACAGAGCTCCTGGGTCTGTGGTCCACACACCACTGATGGCTGCAGAATATCTGCAAGAGTGATGGCCACAGCACTGTGCCACAAGGTGCTGCTTTAAGTAAGTCTGTGTTTCCAGCTGCTAAACAGCAGGAGAAAACTGATAAATGCAGATGAGATTTCTTTGTGCTCTATTTTCACTTGCTTTATTTGCTAAAGAAGCAGTGGGTGATGAAAAGGACAGGATGAAAAGTGATGTGTATGGCTGTGAAAGAGAGAGAAAAATACAGCTGGGCATCTCTAATGAGGTGCAGTCCAGTTTATAAAAAAAACATAAAAAATTGTTGGACTGAGCGCCCTAGAGCAACACAGACCCAGATTCTTTGCAAACAAGAACTAATTGCTAAAAGCTCTCCAGAGGACTTTTTTTCATTCCTTTCAGTTAGCATTGGCAAGGATTTAGATATTTCATCAAGAGGAATGATCTTATAAGTCCTTCTTTCTTAAATCTTTTTTCCCTCTTTACTGATGTGAGGATTGGCACCAATTTAAGCAACTTCTTTCATCTCTGAACATAGACTTCCTTAAATTGGTTTAACAATTTAATCCATTTAGCTGAAGTCCATTCCAGTCAAATCCATTCAAGAATTGCATGGAACAGACCCTCAGTGTTTTACCCAAACCACTGCTCCATTAGCAACTTCAGTCAGCGAGCTCATGTTGCTCCTTTTTTTGGTAACACATCCTGACACCCTCAGCTGACTCTGGCACATCTTAGGGGGTCTTTTCAGTTGGTTTCCAGTGAGAGAAAACTCAGTGCCTTGGAGATTGGCTGTGGCTCTTCAGGTATGCTAGCTTTATTTATACCTACCTGAAAGCTGCTGTTAAAACAGAGGCATTCACATGTGGCTTCCACAAAACTTCTGTAGCATGAGGCCCACACATCACAGCAATACCACTATTCCAAAAAGTCACCTTTCTTCAGAGCTGTCTGTAAATATCAACAATATTGCAAGATTTGGTTGGGTTCAGATTTTTTTCCTCAATGAATTGTTCAAGTAATAGCAAAGATGACTGTCAGCCTGGTATTTTGCCTGTGTTATAAGGAAAGCAAGAGAATGGAATTTATAGGTCCGCTAACATTTTGCCCAGTTGTGCAGCAGCACTCGGTGAGTTTTGGTGGGGGCTGAGCCATTTGGGAAAGCCCACTGTCACTGGCACAGCATGGGATCAGGCTGACCCTTTGGGTCTTCCCATCTGTGCCTTCCAGCCTGCAGCCTGCAAATTGCAGGCTGCTCTCCCACTGCAAAACACGCATGCTCCCGTCCCCCAAGTTTGTTATGTTATTTTTGTGTTCATGAAAACATTAAAGTCAGGGTAAAAGGGACAAATAGTCCAGATTTGAAGATTTTCCATCTAGACCAAAAAAATGCTGCATGGCATGTGTGTTTAGCATTAGCAGGAAAATAAATGTGCTGTTTTCAAATTTTTGCTTCAGGGTCAGCCAACATCAGTCTACCATGTAACAGCTTTGAGGAGGGAAAAAAAGCTTCACTTAAGGATACATCTGCCAGAGTAAACAGTGCCTCAAACCAGGGAAATCTAAAGCACATGCCTTATTGTCAAGTTTGGTTTAACTTGTTTTACAAATCAAAACAGCAGCTCAGTTTTTAAAACCTACTTTTAAGTCCACTAGCGTTTTATCAAGGAGTATAAAGACCTACATTACTGTTTCAGTCCTTGTATTTTAAATCAAATATGATCTACCAATTTCTTTTCCATGAATTAATGTCTTATCCCATTCTTATGTGCAGCTCTTCCTCCTCTTCATCAGTTCTCATAAATCAGAGGATCAGATTCCCCATTTTAACTGTCCTGATGCACCCTGTGCTTTGTGGGCAATATTTCTGTAGCCACTGAGTCTTCTCGGGAAATACGTTAGTGTTCCCTGTAGGGTGAGAGCAACAGATCCTCAAGCCATGTTCGAAAAACACAAAATTTTCATGAATTTGTGTGAATAGGAGAATATTTGTGCTCAGAATGGACTTCTCCTTAAGAAGCAAAGCACATACCAAACAAGAAACCTCCTGCACTTGGGGTATGCGTAGACAATTCTTCTGATTAATGTGGGAGTATTTGCATGCATATCTGAGGGAAAAATTTGGCTCTTCACTGTTAAAATAAAACACTGAAGAGTATTTAAGGAGCAAAACCAAGCCTGGAATGTTTTGAAGACATTTCCAAGAACCTCTAAGAAAGGAAAAAGCCTTTGCCAAACTTAGGCAAACCTCATCAAAACCCTATAGCTGCCTTTCAACTTTTATTGTTTCTGTACCCCCACAAACCAAGCCTCAGCAGGTAATTCTGCTTGCTTGACTGCAGATGAAGTTCCATGATTATTTTATTCCAGTCAGAGCCGTGTTGAAAGGGGGTGGATGGGGTGGTCCCTTCCCCCTTTTTCATCTACCCAAAGCTACTTGTGCCCTTGCAGCTGTTAGTAATTTATTCGGTTCTGCAGGGAGACAGACCAGGGAATGGACCCAGCTAAAAATCAGTTTTCCCTCACCCAGCCCTCCATTGTGCCTTATTCTTCCAGCACTGTTGGATGAGCAGTAATGTGAGCACACAGAAAGATGTGGATATGTGACCAGATGAACAGAGAAAAGGAGCTGGCATTTTCCTCACAGTGCTCCTACACAACACTGGCTGGAGCAACCATACAACTTTGGCCTAAATTTAAGGATAGTAGGACAGTATCAGTCTCACTCAAGAAATGTTCTACGATGAGTCGTGTTTAAACACTCTGAAAGTCTTCATTGAATATAAACCAGGTCATTATTAAAAAAAGAAAATTACATTTAAATATTCAATTTCTACATCGCAAGTGTCAACCATGCACACTGTGTCATGATAAATAAGGGGAATGTTTAGTGGAAAGCGATTCCTATTTGCTGGTGTACATGTTGTTGGATCAGTTGCATCCAACAGGACTTAGCATATTTATTGAGAAAGACCGATTTGGTAATGTCAAGTTAAATTTTCTCTTTTTTTAATGTAAATTTTTCCATTTCTTCATTTTATATGAGTAAAATACACATAGTTATCAAGCAGTCTTCTTCACTATTATTGTGTGTTTGGATGTCATGGTGGGACACTGAGAAAATATTGGGTGCCACCATAGTAATAATAATTCAGTTTTTAAAAAAAACTCTAAATATCAAGTATTTATTGTAAAATATTACCCAAAGCAAGAAAATATGGGAGATGGCCCACTTTATATGAAAATCTATTAAAACTGAAGCCAGCTCTCTAGAATATCTAAAGCATTACATAATTGATGTAAGTTCAAAAGGTAAAGAGATTAAAACCATGCTTAATGGCTAAATTTTGAAGTCCATTCAAATCTGTGAGCCATTACTGACTCCAGATGGACTGGTTAAGTGTGAGTGACTGCTCATTGATACTAATGTGTCTCCAACAGATCCCATATCTTTCAATAAAACTGCATCAGATTCAGTCATTCAGGTGGGAAACTGGAGTGAGATCAAAATTTGGCTTCAGCCAGTATGTTATCAGAAGTGGTAACAGAAGTATTGACTGTAGCATGCAGTTGGATACAAGGAATAAAGGAAATAAAGCACATCTGATTCCTGCCCAACATCAGCCATACTGCTCCGAAATAGGAGGAAATGTAACTTTTTAAAAAGACTGGTGTTTGAAGTGTTTCTTCTCTCTTGCACAGCAAGTAGCACTGATTCAGCTTCCCAGCATTCTTGTGAAAATTGCTTAAATGGCACATGCTGGAGCCTCCCATGCAGGAGCTCAGGAAGGTACATAACTCTCCAGGAACACTCAAGAACAAGTAACCTCACCAGGAAAGGATTTAAACAAAGGGGTCTACACAGACACAATTCTACAGGAGGGAAAGGGGAGGTGGGGGACACAATTAAATAGCATTTTGGAAGGGGTGAATGCTCCACAGGAAGGAGATCACATCCTGGGGCAGTACTCCCATGGCTGGCTGGTGAGGCCATCATCACAGCCTCTTCCTGCCCCTGTTGATGTCCCAGACAAAGCCAGTGTTGGATGGCCATGCTGGGAAAGGAAACCTCGCTCAGCTTCTCAAGACAGTACCTGGCAGCCTGAATGAAAAATGGGGCCATGCCCTGCCCAAACAGCTCTGGGGTGGCCCAGTTGTCACTTCTCATCACCAGCGCACAGCATTTGGATGTGTTTGGATGCTTAGCCGTGTTGACTGTCTCTTGACAGCTGCCCTGGGTGTGCTTTGGCTCCTTGCAGAGGAATGAGTGACCCTGAGCACTCACAGACAATCTTCATATCCCAAAAGGAAGGTCATCCCTCATCAGCTCCTTTTTTTCGTTTTAACACATTTTTCCATTTCTTCTGTATGTCTTCCAGTTTGGATCTTGTACTTCAGTCCCAAAAGCTGCACTTCCTGCCTAGAGGCACCATCCATCCCATGCATGGGTGAAACAGATGGTAGACACAGATGGTAATTTTGCCCCATTATTTAGCAGCTGTAAAAGGAAAAATTTCCTCAGCCGATTGCCTGCATACAAATGGCCCCAACTTACCCAAGCAGTTCCTTTTATTTACTAAAGATACTGGCAAAGAGCCGCTTCCCCATCCAACAAGTCTCCATCCATCTGTAGGTCTGAGCTGTCCATACACCTAGTGTTGACAGCAAGTGCCTCAGTCTTTCAAGATTTCAAGCCATTAAGGGCCCCAAAGAAGTAGAAACTACTTCCAGGGCAGGCTCAGTTGTGTCTGTCCAAGAACAGCATAAATGAGGTGTGGATCCGATCAGCTACATACATTCCTATCGTGGTGGTGTCATATGTAAACAGCTTTTCCAAATCTACTCACTGACTGCAGACTTCTGTCATGTTTGTGAAGGAGGTTGGAGAATTTGAACAAATGTCTTGTAACAGAGCCTTGTGGAGCAGGATAGCTGAGACACCAGCCCACTTGGATCCCTGTGCAGAAAGCCTTTGTGGTCAAGAGCCAACATCTCTCATTTTGCTTCAGACTCAAATTTAGTATGCAGACATCCATCTCAGAGGAAACCTTTTAACAGGAGTTGGCCATTTAAATTATAGAAAGAATATAAACAATAAATTTCTAATATTAGATACATTTCTCACAGTCCTTGTTTCTGAAAATAATATCTTAGGACCATATCCAAGCCCCACGGAATCAGTGGAAAGTGTCCCACTGACCTCATTGTGATTGGATCAGGGCCTTAGTTTCTTAAAATAAAATTTTACAAGGTACAGGCTAATCCTATTTCACATATTTTTAGTTAAATGGCTGAAATGGTTTTTTTCTCTCCATTAAGATCCATAGAAAACCAAGACACAGCCGCAATCTTGGCACCGAATATCCTATAAGGAATTAAAATACAAATAAGGCATGGGGTTGAAATTTTTTTACACTTGGGCTTTAAAATGGTGGGTTCAGAGCACAGGTCCTGGGAGCAGCTGTGAGGGCCTGGTCACTGGAAAGAGGTGGCTCACCTTCCCCTGGAAAAGCAGCAGTAAGCCAAGCACAAAGCTGAAGTCTGTGCTCTGGAGTGCTTACCAAATTCCACCAATATTTCATTTGTTTAATTTTTCATACATAGCCAAGCTTTAGACAGCTGTAAGGAACTAGAGCTACCAAAACACTGCATGACAAGCTGTGCCTGCGGTATGTTCACCCACACCAGGCCTAGAAAGCAGTAAAGCACTCCCAAGAACATCTGACTTTGTGACTTCCCAGCCCATAAAGTTTCAGATCAGCTCTAGATAAGTAAATGGGAGCGTCAGGAGGAAGTTATCCAAACAAAAGTATCAGCCTGCTCCTTTTATTCTATCCCCATCCACTGGTGCAAACTGAAAAGGAAACATCTTGGAAAAAGCAGGGAGGTTGCTAGGAGCAAGCAGAGTTAGTCACATGCAAACAGAGATTATCCCTCCTGCACCAAGAGGAAATCCCCATCTTCATCACAGCAGCAGCAGCCAGGCCAGCAATCAGAGACCCCCTGCACTAATATCTACAGCATGGCAAAAGGTGTCATTTTCAGAAGTTGCAAAAACCATAAGGGAAAAAGAAGAGAGAACAAATCACATGAAAAAGAAAATCAAGAAAGTGAAAAAATACAGGGAACATAAATGGAAAGTTAATGTTTCCAACACACCCAGTTACTGCCATAATATTTCTGGTTTGCTTTGGTTTGGTTTAGTCTTAACTCTATGAGATCATGTTGCCTTGTGTGAAGTTTAAGGGCCCTCTTCCTAGTTATGTAAAATCCTGTACCACCCTCCTGGCAACACTGGTCAGCCCTGCACACTCAAAGGAAGAATAAAAGCTGTGGCAAGAGTGGTACCATGCCCCAGGGCAGACCTGCCCCAGTCAATGCCATCTTTACAAGGCCTGGTGCAACCCTCTGAAATACATAGACTTTAATGGCATCTGCACGTGGAGTTCAGATAAAATGCATGTAGCCTGGGTTGCAATTAAAATGCACTCAAACCTGACACATTCAAAGAATATTTTGACACAGATTGGTGTGCAGATATGAATGCCATAGGTCAGATGAAAGAGAAGGGGCTAGAGAAACACCAGGAAGACAAAGCGAATCCATGACAGCACCATTCAATTTCACCATCAGGAATAATGTATTTATTTTATGCCTGAGCCAAGATTTAAATTGCCAACAGCTTTGTCATCATACCCTTTCACCCCTGGCTCATTTTTGCATACAGCATATCCCAAGACACAACAATTCATTTTCTCCTGTCTCACTTCCTGTCAAACCCTCCTGCATGTTGTGTAGGGATTTCTTGCCCCCTAACTGGGGATTAAATAGCCAAGTGATCCAACAATGCAAGCTAATGCACACTCTGTATGATATTTTCAGCTTGTGTTAGCCCAGTCTTGCCTCTGTTCTCTTGGCTTTATGAACACATGTTCATATTTTAAAATGAATTTTAAGTTTAAAAAAGCATTTTCCCTAAGCTGAAGAAGATATGAATGGCTGATCCTAAACTGGGGCCTGTTCAAAAAGTAGGCAAGTCTGCCTGGGGAGCCCTCCAAGCATGGGATGCTCATGGGCTTTTTGCTCTATAATATCTGCTTAAACCCACTAGAGCCTAATAGAGGTAGAAAGAGCCCATCCTAGCAGCTTGGCTCCCCAAATCCTCTGAGGCAGCACTGATGTAGTCCCTGCACCTCATCCTATTATCTGCCTCTCCTAAGTAATTTAGGAAAGGTATTGTATAAACAACAGAAGGGCTAAAAAATGTGCTTTAAAATAAGGTACACAAAGAACAGATTCTATCATCATCAAAGAGAATATTAAGGGTGAGTCTTGTAAGCTGATGCCCTGATGTGGGTGCTGGAGACAGAAGAGAATTTTAGATGAGCTTGCCTGTCAGCCCTAAGATTAGCTCAGTTGGTTAGGGCACAGTGCTAATAATGCCAGGGTTGTTGGTTTATTACTTATTTTATAAGAAATTCTTATATGGGCCATTCACTCAGGAATTAGACACAGGGATCCCTGCGGGTCCCTTCCAACTTAGAATATTCCGTGATTTTTTCTGATACTTCTTCTGAACCAAATTACCTCTCAAATTAATCCTGACTTTATATAGATCAAATATTACTATTTCCAAGCTTATTTGGGTGATTGGTATTGAACAGCTTGGCCAAAATTTTAATAAGATTTATTCTTGGCACACATTCAAACATTTATTCAGTGATCATGAACTTGTGATTTCAGGAGAATAACTGGTCACTCCATTTCCACTGGGCTGCCCAGTTCTTGGATTAACCATTCTTAATCTTTTTTCTATTTTTCACTTAGTTGATAAATAGATGTTGCTTTGCAAAAGGAACCGGTTTGCAAGTCTTCTACAACTGACCTTCCAAAAGATTTGTGCAACTACAACTTACATTTGCAAAAAAGTGCACAGTAAGCAAATGAAGATGCTTGGAAATGCAGCCATGGAAAAAGGTTTCTAGATGTCATTGAAATGTCTATAAATAAGTATTCTCACCGCTTACCCTAGTGGTTTAGCAATCCAGACTGCGGGTAACATTTTATGTCCATGTAAACTATACCATTTCCATTGGCTTCACGGGGGATCTGACACTGAACCCACTGCTAAATTTTGCATTTTTGTGTTTAGAATTTGCAGACAGGAGAACAGACATCTATTCGTAGTTGTGCTGCAGTCATTTTTAACTACAATGTGCAGAAAAGTAAACTATCCATATTCATCAGCAAGAGGAAATGCCTCATAAACTCAAAATGCTACACTAAGGAGCCTTTCAGTTTTAGTTCTTTCTTTATTTCCTTCAAGAATGTTTTGTTTCTACTGCTGTCTTGTTACCATTCAACCCTGAGAAATACAACCTGCATGTTTTAGCAGTCTGCCCACCCCCAGATACACTTAAAGCCAAATACTGCTTCCCCTTCCCTTTTCAAAACAAACATCCTCTCACTGCTCCCTGCTTGCTGCTCAGAAGACCCTACAGAAGAGACCAGGATACTTTACAGATATTTGTCAGCCAGCACAGCAGAGGCATTTTTATTTCTTTTCAGAGGAGAAACTCCAGAAGGCTGAAATGTGCTTGCACCTGGCATACCTAGCAGGATAGAGCCCCTACCAGCCTCAAGGGCCACTCTGAGGGGTAGGGTTTACTGGGACCAGAGACCCCAGAGTTCTCTTGAGCACTCTTGTGACCAGCAGTAAGAGAAGCAGTGGGCAGCAGGGAAGGACAGCCACTCCAAGGGTGCTTTGATGCTGCAGCCGGCAGCAGTTTCTGCTGGGAAGGGGTGAGACAGACAGGACTGACAGCCACCAGGCTGTGGATAGGCAGTCTGGGTCACCAGGGTTAGGCTCACAACCAACTAATGAGCTTCCTGCTCCTCTTAAAAATATCTTGGTTTTCTGCTGTTTACTTTCCATGACCGCACAAGCTTTCTGTGTAACAGGGACTTCACACCCTTTTGTCTAGCAAGCAAGAACAGCAACCAGTCCACTGGTAACACTCATCAAAATTTTCCCCTTGGCTTTTGTGCTTCTTGAGGTATTTCAGGTTTGCATGTCACAATTGTTATCCATACCAAGATGCTGTTTTCAGTGCAAAAACTGAGTTGCTCAGGTGTCCATTTAATTATGTCTTAGAATTGCTTTGAAGTGCAAAGGCTGATTACAGAAACAGTAAACATCAAATCAAACTGTGGATGACCTCTGCAAGAGACGTGAGCAAAGCCTGCCTATTGTCAATCTGGGTTCAGCTCCTGAGCTACCCACCAGCAGTGGGGGTGCAAGGGGTGCATTCCTGGAGTCACAAGTTAAAACCCAAGGGTACCCAAAAGTCAGTGTTTAGCCAAAATAGGCCCCTCGAGTTTATAAAGGCCATACTTTTATTCACAGATTGGGATTTCTACTCTGTAAGATCTTGCAGCTAAAATTTTATCATAAGGACTTCCTTCTCTGAAGTCCCATTTCGATGATACCTAAAAAACAAAAAAACAAACTTGACCCTGAAGATAGGCAAGGGGCAAAGCTGTATAACTACTGGAATTTAAAAAGCAACAATACATGCTTGATCATATGAGTTTTAACACATTCTTGAGCTCCTGAGACTTCTTGTTCTCCTGAGGCTTTGCTCTTGAAAAGACTATCCAAAAAACTTTTTTGTCTCAAAATTCATAACTACAATACATTTTTCTATCAGCACTGCATATAGATTTGGGTGGGTTTTACTTGTTCAGGACACATAAATCATTCACTTTGATTGAATCACTGATGCAAGCATTAATATGCTGTTTTCTAATTTCTAATTAAAATGACAGGAGGAACAAGAATGATAAGCACCTGACACTGCTGGAAACCCTGTATTAGATCACACAGGGCATATACCACTTAGTGTAAATACAGCCAGAGTCACACAGCTTTAGAGAAGTAACCAAGTGTAAGTGATAACTAGCAGTAAATACTCCCTTGTAAATGATGCCTGTTATATGTAACACTAGATATACACAGCATTATTTCTTCCTTTCAAACTAAGCAGAAGTCTTTTTTTATTTTCCATTTAAATAGTGATTGCAATAATACAATAGAGCTGATGCTTTCTCTGATCTACCTCTAAAGAATCACAGAACGGTGTGGGTTGAAAAGGGTCAAAAAACCATCAAGTTCCAATTTCCCTACCATGGGTCGGGACACCTTACACTTTTGAACACCTTAGATAAGGTTGTACAAAGCCCTCCAGCCTGGCCTTGAATGCCTCTAGTAACAGGGAACCACTGCTTCTTTGGGCAACCTGTTCCAATTACTCCCTACACTCACAGGGGAGAGAACAGAGTAACTAAAAAAGAACTTAAAATGAGAAACTTTTTTCAGGGGAATACCTGTTAAGTCTCTAACAGACTAGCTGATGCCTTCCTTAATGAGACTTAGTGCATTTTCAAAAACTGTCCACATTGATATTTATAAAATGCATACCCATAAGGAGACTGTTTTCTTTGCTGGTCCACTCTGAAATGAGGAAGCACTGTTCAGGTTAAACACCAGCAGATGAGATACCTACAGAAACAATCCACAGATCCATAAAACCTCTGAGTCCTGTGTTTCCTTCCTGTGGAAACTGTCACACACTGTAATAGTTTATGTCCTCTGTAGGGGCACAATAGAGTGTTCACTCCCCATCTCTGAGTGAGGAAATTTAGATACCAGCAATAGTCCTTCCACTGAAATATTCACACCATTATAGGTTACAGTGGAGTTCTATGTCCAGATTTGAGTTCCCAAGTACAAGAAAGACAGGGACATACTGCAGTAGAGCCAATGAAGAGCAGGTGGGATGGTCCAGGCTGGAGCTCCTGGAGTGGGAGGAAGATCAGGGAGCTGGGCTTGTTCAGCCTGGAGATGGATCATTTACTGCTGCAGTTGCCCAATGGGAGAGGACAGAGCCAGGCTATCCCCAGAGCTGGTGCCCATCAGCAAGGCAGGGGACAAGCACTTGTCATAATATGAAAAAAATCTGATTAGAGGTTAAGAAAATAGTTTGCCATGAGAGTGATTAAACACTGAAACAGAGGCCCAGAGAAAGTATGGGATTTCTGATCCTGGAGATACCAAAGCTTGACTGGATAAAATTCTGAGCAACACAATCAAAGTTGACCTTGCTTTGAGATGGGGATCTGGACTAGGCTATCTCTGGAGGTTCCTTCCATCCTAAATTATTCAGAGATTCAATGAGAATGTGTCTAAGTTATATCAGCAGAGCTGTGCCTCCTCTATTAATTGTCAGGAATTTTAACCGTTACATGAGAATTTGGAATTAACTGGATATATAATCGGCACAGGAAATTAGATTTTCCCCTTTAAATTAAACTGTCATGGTAGGGAGGAAAATAAGCAGGAATTGATAGTGCTCTGTAGTGCATTGTATAAAAGCAACTGCTATTGTTGCTTTTTGATTTCTGGGTAGAACTTTACCTTCCCAAGAGCAACAATAAAATGTATTTTGAAGCAATGTAAAACCAGACAGGTAAGCCCTTTTTATTTTCCTTTTATACCTCATAGCTCTGCTTTCTTCTATGCATTTTATGGTTTTGGATCACATGGACCTAAGGACTGTTGTCGCTTCTCCATTCCCCCAAGCTGCTATATCTTCTTTGCTCTAGTTCTTGCTCCTCCCTTCCCCACTCTATTGCAAATGACAATAGCTGCCTTCAGCTGTACCTGATCCACAGATAGCAGAAGAACCACAGGGTAATCTGACTTCTTTCATGTTCAGGGAATTAAACTAATTTTCTATATGAGTTGCTGGAAATAATGGCAGTCACTGTTTGAGAGATGATCACTAGAACCTGTCCAAAACCAAAGCCCTACCTCAGGAGGGACCTGGGACATGGACTCAAACTTGGGCTCAGACTTGGAATCAGATCATAATTTGGGAACCAGGAGTCTACTTTGCAGCAAAATGGCTGTTTTGGGAGTCAGAAGAGCATTTGTGACAGTCAAATACTTGGGATCCAGTGGAAAGAGTCCTACAAACTATTTGGAAGGAAACCATTGCCATTTATTTTTCTTGCCCTCCTCAAAACAGGGCTTGCATGCATTCCTTGTTAATATGCTGAATTGCCGCATCAGTTCCTTCTCCCAATGGAAAAAGCTTGACAAGCCCATGGATGTTTACTAAACTCCTGCATTAGCATGGCAACAGAGCAAGTACCCAACACAGCAAGCATGTTTGACCTTTGAGAGAAACCTCTCCTGCAGCCAAAGATAAAATTAACAAAACATCAGTGTTTAATATTTAGCAGGTGTAAATGGGGTAACTGAACCTCAGTGCGATGAATCTGTGCTCAGATTATTCTCTACATGCTTTCAAACTTCAGCGCTGTTGTGGTTCTTAGAAATCTATGTTAAGCTCAATGAAAAATTCAAAGTACTCATGTATACACTGGAATTAAAAGTTTAATATTTTTATTTTTATAAAACTGGTAACTACAGCATCCATACTCTTTAAAGTATGGAAATAAACAAACAATATAAAGAAATAAGAAAATTCAACTGTGAGGAATGCTTGGGTTACCTCTTATATCACTTACTATTGATATGATCCACCTGTAATTCTAACTAAAACAAGGTTCACATATATGTGATTTCACCTGTGGGTATAGGAACATGCAGAATATATCCGTGCAACTTCATTTTCTTAAACTGTCTGTGTTTAATTGAAAGCAAGATAAATTTTACATGTCTTGAGGGACTCACTCATTAAACTTAATCAATGAGCTAATCTGAGATGTACTTTTAAAATTTCAAATAACCAAATAATTCATACAAGGGGAAAGATTCTTAGCACTAAAGGGATATGATTTGTATGCAACCTATTTGAAAGATAAATTCAAATCAGTTTTCATTGTAGTGTATTTTGCAGCAGTTGTAACAGACCTCAGGTAAAAGCTAAAGTCAAGTTCCTTCACAGACCTTTACATTTAAACAGGTAATTATAATTTGGTAGTGTGTACAGGAATAAGGCTCTTTTTTTTTTTTTTTTTTTTTTTTAAAAAATTGAATTTTTATAATTTCCCACTACAAAATTTAGATTAACAAGAAATGGTGGGGAGAGGGGAGTAATTTTTTGTTACTGCAAAGCGGTGTGGTTAATAAATTACAGAAAGCTTTGTCTCCTCACCTGAGATACTAAGTTAATACCAGCAGTTCCCAAGCTATTGCAATGCAAATTAAACATGTTAGCTGGAGCTAACAGGCTCATAAGAATGCTCCCTTTCCTTGGGATTACAAGGGAAGAGTAGGAAAGTTATAGAAATTGTAGCACCTCAGCTAGATACAGGACATCCCTCAAATGCACTGTCACGTGGAATTGAATAAGCAGGGCCTGAATTCAAAAAGCTTTCAAAGAAAACTCAGAGTGTCAAATAAATCTGAAACAAAACTTAATTTCCAGAATGAAAAACTCACCTCAAGAAAACTGAGTAAGTGAAGGATGCTTGGTTTTACAAAACTCACCCTGTGTGCATGCAAGCGTGCATGTGTGTGGTTCCCATGGTTATGGTAGAGGAGGCCATTAGATTATCAAACCAGTAATTTTGCCATTAGTTTTTCAGTTTTATTCTTGCATGTATATTCTGTGGTCAAATGCATTAGTAAGTCAGAGTGATAAACACCTGGAGTCTATCAAAAACAAAGAGAGTTTTATTCTATATGTACAACCAGCCAGGCAAACATAACGAGCAAAGACTAACTGCATAATATAGAATTCAAACAGGAATATGTTTTTTATGATGTGCCAGCATAAGAGAGATCAAAGACTAAAGCCAAATAAATAGCAACTGGGTACCAGCAAAGGAAACATATTTAGAACTTAAAGTAATCAGAAACAAACCCAGTATATGCCAACACCCTCTGAATTCAAAAATAACATTTTCCTCATTTTCATAAAAGGTTTGAAGGCTGGCAGATTTTATTTTGGTTTTCAATCTACTGGTTTTATGACTGGAAGGGAACTTTCATTTCTAACAGACAAAGAAATATGAAGAATCATCTCCTCACTCCATCATCTACTTCCTTATGGCGTTTTTTGGGAGTTACCCCACCACCACCTCCCTGCTGCTATCTGATTGAATTTTCCTTGGATGCTTTGTGGAATTTGCCAGCTTACATTAAGCATTTATTGACCTCGGCTCCTTATCTGGAACACTGCCTGGCAAACTGCAACAATCTGTCTGGCATCTGGGGATTGACAGGGCAAATTTTTCCAGCTGGTAAAAACAGACACCCAGAATGATAGGCTAACACTATTTTGTGAGACAGTTTCATCTAAAGGCAAAAGCCCAAATGACTAATTTCCAGTGTCCTGTTTAGTACCTGCAGTGTATCTACATAAAAGGTTCTGAATGACTACTGGTACCAAAAAAAACCACTTGCAGGGCAGGGAGGATGGTGGAGGGTTTGGAGGAAGGAGCAAGGAAAAGATACAAAGATGGCAGTGAATTGAGCCTGGGGGCAGACAGTAACATCTGTGCTTGATTTGTCAGGGATTTGCATTAGTGAAACCCTAACTCTTCAGATGATAAGTAAGATTACACTTACAGAACAAGTTTATGCAAATAAAGCTTAGTCTATGGAGTGTGTGAGTCCAGACACAACGGATTTGGCAGGTTTCACTTATCCTGGTGGCTGGTTTTAATAAGTGCATTTACATAAAGGATTAGGACATCTGGAAAAGTAGTATGGTAGTTTACTGAGATATAAATAATGTTAATTGAGAGGTCACAGTGCGCAAAACACTCCATATATGTAAATGAAAATCATGGAAAATGATGGGGCAGAGGCTTGCGTCTTGCTGTTAGTTACATCAAGCTAAGCATTATGGACTAGCTCATCCACACCTTTCTTAGTCCTGGTTCTAGTCCCCATCACAGAACCCCATTTCATGATCTATATGACCAAACCCAGGTCCTTTTCCATAAAAATCCAGACCCAAAATCAGTGGTTCACACAAACTAGCCTCAGGAGCGATCCAGAATTCAAAGTATCTGTAGGAAATTACTTAAAAACTGTAATCTAAATAAGCAGTGGGCTAGATAACTCAATTTTACCTCAAAGCCCAATAACGTGATCCCATAGTCACAAAAAACATCTCTTTTGAGCAACAGAACACTGAAAAGTGTGTTTACACCTAATTCCAACTTGCTTTAAAAGTTCTGTGATACATACTTGAATTTTGGGTTCACAAACTAGCATACTTGTGAACTGGTAAGAATGAGATAAGCCATTTGTAAGACCTATACTGTACCTCTGCATTAATTTACAGCTTGCTAGGCAATTTTAACTAATTTTCATTATTCTTAAAAGTATAAAATGATCATTTCTCAGCTTATCCAACAGTTCAACAGAGCACAGGCAGACCTTACGCAAAATACTATAGTGTCCATATGTTTATATTTCAAGCTCTTTCCAATAAATATTATTTTTAGAACAATTGGAATGTTGCTTATACAGAGCTAAAAATAGCTTGCTTTGGGTTTTTTTTTTTCTTTTCTCCAGGTTTTTGATAAGCTTTGCTTAGTTGTGGGTTTTTTCCAAGCTATTGACTGCATGCAAACAAAACATCCATGCTCTTTGAGACTTTGCATTGCATACACACTTCACTGAGGTGTACAGGGGAACAACAATGGTAAACTCTGCAGTAATGTCTGCAGTAATGTACTGCTCTTCTGGTAGTGCAAAAGCCCTCTGTGAAGAGACTTGGTCTGAAACCTGTTTAGAATTGCTAACAAATATTCTGAAGAAATATACATTCACAAAGCAAATTATGTCTATTCTCTGATCTCAAAATTATTGTTTTTGCTCCTGTGCAATCCAATTATATCATTGCTGTATTTAGATGGAGTGGGAAGCTGGCTGAAATATGGAGCAGGAGCAGCTGGGCTTGTGTAGTCGGAGGGAGTGTTACTGCTGTATATATTGACCTTATCCAAACAATTCAATACATAAAATGAAAAGCCAAGACATATAAGCATGAGGTATGACATATCAGCAGCCATGTTCGAAAGGGATTAGGTTATGGAAGGGCCAGTTCAGCTGTGTGCTGCTGCTGGCATCGGTTAAGAGCACGGGAAAACACTCCTCATATTTTGGTCAGTGAGCCAGATGTATCACTTCATTCATCCTTGCAGTTGGATGCTGATAACATCTGAAAGCAAACAAAGGTGATGATTTGGAGTGGCTGCTAGTAGGCACGCAGTTCTCTTTCCACTTATCATGCTCTGTTTTGGTTGGATGTTTCCCAACAGACAAGATTATAACTTGCCTTAGAAAAGTGGTCGTGTTCACTAAGAATTATAGATTGTGGTCACTGTCCAAATGTAGATTAGGCTACAAGACCCCAAGAAATACAGCCCAGCATGTTTCTGTTTGTGGACTTATCACTTGATGAAATATATGCCTAAGTAATTTATTTTCCTCCAGGGTTTATGATAGACAAATGACAGCAGCCTTCAGCTATTTGGTTCTCTGTGTGTCTGGACTAGCGAGCTCCAGCCCATCGCTGGCACAGTCCGAGGGGCTTCTGGCCTCCTATGCTCCTCTTTGGCATTCAAGCCATGACCCACTCCTGAGTCAGCTAGCTTTCTAAACTCAGAGTGCAATTCCATGATCTTTGAGAAGCATTATAAAAATTATCTGCAATTTACTGCAAACGTCTCCATCAAATTCCAATTATTGTCAACCTATTAAATCTATTTTTAGTCCTTACTGCAGAATATTTATGTCCAAAGGAATTATTTAAATCAACTGCACACACACTGGCTATGCAGTAGGTTACAGGGAAAGTTGCCCTAGAACAGCTGCAGATGTGAGCTAGAGAGGTTTTATTGCATAAGGCAGAGTACCTCACACCAATGTGAGTAATTTTGGTTGGGCTGTCTGCCGTACAAACTTTCTCTTTTTCACATCTCAGGCTGTTTGTTGCTGAGGACACTTGGTGAAAATAGTCCCATTTCCCTTGAAGTGATGATACAGCATTTTCCTAACACAGTATAAAATATACAGAAAAGCAGCTTATTATTCCCTGTCTCTGACCAAGTTAATTGGATATTAGCATTAGAATTATATTAAGTAATCTCTGTCAAATCCTATTAGCTCTCTTGCTCTCTTCCAGAGTATCTGCTGAATGATACAAAGCTTGCAGAAAAACTAATCCTTCTATACCTTAAAAGTGCAGCCAAAGTATTCTGTTTGTCAAAGTAAAAGAGACTTTCAGGCTTCCCGTCATCCACACCACAGGGAAAGCTTATCATTCTCCCATGGCAGCCTCAGCAGTAACGAAGAACAGGAAACTGGAGGCACTAACTTGTGCTGCAACCATAATTTTCCCAATTGTTCATAACCAGGGTTGAGAATTTAAATGCAAAAATATACTGAAATCTAAAGCTATAGTTCCCACAGCAGCTATAACTCAGTCACGGTATTTGGACACACATTGTAGAGTATAGACATAGAAATGCAAAACACTAAAGCTATCTCTGGTTATGGTTGGCTGGGGGAACCATAACTCTGAGTTTCCTGACTTTTGTGTTAAGATCTCAACCATAAATATTGCTTTAATGTAGCTTTGTGCAGTGGGTTTACATTGGCATTGGGAGATGCTCATACGGAAACAGTAGAGAATTAGTGTGGTATGCTTATTAAATGAGTAATGCGTTTAGAATAATTGCTGGGGTGAAAGCATGGCCCCAGTGAAGTCAAGAGAGACAGGGTTTTAACTCAGAAATACCTTATTCAGGGAAGAAAGCAGCAAATGTCCAAGTGGCCTTGATCTTTATTTAAAAAGAAAGAATTTCAGATTGGTTCCCTCTCTCTAAATCAGGACTCTAAAGGAATAATCAGCTTATTCTAAAGAGTGATATCAACCTCAAATGCAAGTGGTTGGGGGGGCACATTGCCTCCACAGTAAAACTAGAGGTTATTTGTTTTGTTTTGTTTTCCTTTTCTGTTTTCCACATTAAATGCCCCCAAATGACTATTTTTTCATAATTATTTGACAACTAAAAGAATTTCTTACTTATTCTGACATATTGATGTTTATCAGTTAATGACAGTAGAGTTAATGATCTCAGAGATTATTCAGCAATTGAAAAAGGTTCACCACTGAAAATTTTTCAGCAGAAAAATTTCAGCTAATCTATGTCATTCAGTTGCTAATTTTTGCATGCTTATTTTAAAGGAGAGAGTGTAATACCATTATTTTGCCTGCTAGGATGTTAGAGAATATTTTTCCTAGAGGATTGTTTTTTAGCTTATCATGATTTACTTGAACAAACTAGCCTAGTTCATTATGGAAAAAAAAAAAAATATAATAACGAGACAGATGGGCTAGTCACAACAGGAAAAAAAATTTGTATCTTTCAGTGTGTGACCAGCCAGAGGAATTCTCCTTTTGTGCCAAACTGACTTGTGTTTTCAGCTGGGAAAGACACTGTACAAACCGATAGCAGATGGCGGAGCCAAAAATAGGTGCTTTACATGTTTGATTCAGAGCCAGCATTTTATTGTCTAGTTGTCCCACATTTTTGCACTGTGTTATGTCATGCAATCACATATGACACTGAAATCAGCCTTACTGTCCCGGTGTTTTCTGAAACGGGATTCTTGATGGGATGGGCAAGAACTTGGTGTGTTTACTGTTCTTGGAAAGGCTTCCTCCATTGGAAGCCACCCTTTGAGGAAAATTCAGCTAGCTTATCCTTATGGGAAGGGCCCAGTAGTGCCACTAGAAGAAATCTCTGCTCAAAGACTCTGGGGAAGAAATCCAGATTCCATGGTAAAGGCTGGTGTAGAGAGGGAGTTGATGGAGAGAAAGAAAGGGTGGTCTCTGCAAAGTGGTTTTGAGCCATGCAAATACAGTGCCACCAGCTTGCCTTGCAAAATAAAATTTTCCAGGTCCCTGCCAAAAAATGTCATGTGGCAGCACAGTATTTTTAGATGCAAAAGCAGCTAGGAGTTGAGCCCTCTCTCTCTCTTTGCTGAAGCAAGGCTCTTAGATTGCTCTACCATAAACATGAAATGGTGTGTGTTGGTGAAGGCTGATGTTTGATTATTCATCAACAAAATCTCAGTTAGTCCATAAAAACCCTATTTAAAGATGAAGGGGGTTATTTATTAATTTCAAATCTACCCATTTCCATGCTGGTCAGGCAATAGCTTAATTACAATTCCTCATCTGAGGAAGAAAAAAAAAAAAAAAGAGCAGAAGACAAAGATCACTGCACATCAATCTGTGATAACCTTCTTCCAAGAGATTGTTTTCATAATGCTGCAATTGCCTCTTCCTAGACTTTTTAGATTGTTCCTTGCATGGAAAAAAACCAAAAAACCAAAACTATAATAAAGCTAAAAAAAGGAAAACATGCCTCCAAAATTTCAAGATAAAAGCTAACAAATGCAGGTCATTAGCTTCATGATATTTTCCAATTTAGGCCTGCTGGGCTTGTCTTGCCTAGGAGCCTCTTTCCTCGGTGTTGTTTTACTGAAGCGCATATTCTACTTTCCAAACATTCTGCAGTCAATGGCTGCCATTCCCATAATTCCACATTTAATGGCTCCCTCAGCCCTCATTAAATACTTCCCCCCTTTTATTGTTGAAATCCATGTTATAAATGTAAAAGTATGAAGCTGAGACTAACACAAGTCAGGATAACAAGCCTGACCACAGTGCTTCAAACGTCTTCCCTTAGTTACTTTTGCAAGTACACTTGTACCCTCTAAGGTAAAAGTCAGTGGGAAAAATATCCACCAGCTCCAATATTGTCAAATGTTGGGACAATATGACACAAAAAATTCTTGTATTCAGTGCATCAGATTCAGTAATCAGTACCAACTCCTGCTTCATTTTTCCTAGCTGCCTAATATAACTAGTTAGAGGAGTAGCTGGCCGACACGTCCCCTTTGTGTCACCTTTACACTAAAAAATGTAAATATTTTATTGTGATTACTATCTTCAGTGAAAATATTGACAAAAATATTTCAGGAAACTATGGCAACTCAATGCAGCTGTGGACGTCCCCCCAAAATAGTCAGTAGGAGCCCACAGACACACATGCTTAAAAGGATAAAGAAAGCATGGATAAAGAAAGCATATTTCATAGATTTTGCTTTGAAGAACAAATATATTCATGGCCATTTTACTCCCAAAATAGGGGAAACGATGCCTGCTGCAGTGCAATGTAATATTCCACAGAAACAAATACTCACTATGTTTGCTTAACTGTATATTAAAATAACAAAAAATCCTAAGCAACAAGATATGGTGATTTAAAATTCCCCCCTGAAAGTTTTTGCATGCATATCTTTAGTGGATGCTTCAGCTAATTAAAGAAATAGAACCAAATTAACCTTAACATAAACCCTTAAGAATATTACAATTGCAAAAATTGACAGGAAAAAACCTTGTTTAAAACACTGCAGTCTTCCATGACACAGACATTTTTAAAGAGGTTTTTACTTTGCATTTGAACATAGCTTTATGTTTATAATTTGCTATACAGTTTTAATTCTGAGTTTTGTAGTATTTAAGCTCTGAGTATGGGTATGGGTTTTCTTTAATTTTTAAAGTACTCTGCTTATTTATTGATCTCTGATAGAATGTTGAAAAAAAGAAAAAAACAAACCAAAAAAACCCTCAAAAAAGATTAGGGAAGTTTTAAAGACTTGTTTAAAACGTTTGTCAGATTTTTAGCTTAGCAAATTACAAACATCTTGCACAAATGTTAAAGATAACACATAAATTACCTATGACACAAAAACATAAGTCCTTCTATATAGTTTCAAACAGATTTTCTTTGAGGTTTGCATCCGAAATACCCATCAGCTTCAGGGGCAATTAGGAGTGTTATCTTATGGCACCATGACTCCTTCCTGCTACCAATTTCTGCTTGATGTCTCCTAAGTGGAGAAGCAGGACCAGCTCAGCCCCTTGGGGCCCCAGCTCCCAAGTAGCTCATCCTCCACACCTGGAAAGGAGCTCGAAGTCCCTGTGTGAGATGGGCCCTTCCTGACACTCTTCTTCTAAGAGCTTTCAGGCCTGATCTGTTGGGCCTCAGAATCTTAAAGGACCTTAAAATCAAGAACCATGATATGCAAAATATTGGATATGTTAAAAGCTAGGCCTTCCATGGCCATGTGAAAGCAGACCTTTCTCAGAGCATGAATCATTTTGCAGACACCAGTTTCACTTTAATAGGAGTGCATTTAGCCATTGCAATTTAGTCCTTTTCTGACCTTTTGCATTGACAGACTAATAATAAGTCCAATATCTGTAGCTCCTGTGGGACAAAGAACTGATACAGGTCTGTGGAAACTACTGAAATCAACAGAGCTGCTACAGACATGGACAGGTTCATGGGGAAAAGAACTCACTTCATACAGAGAATCTTTGTTGTTGAAAACTGTGCCATAATTGCACGTTTCTTTGGGTTTTCAGCTTTCTTACTGGGGCAAGTGCAACATCCTGACCTCTCTCTTTCTTTCTTTTGGAGGCTTTGGTGCATGATAGAGAGGTACTTGGCAGAGGTCTACTTCCTTTCTTTTTTATTATTATTATTTTTATTATTATTATTTTATTATTATTACCCTTTCTCTAGGGTACTCTAGATGCTGAAGCAAATGTGATTCTGAAATGCAACTTTTATTTTTAAGGATATTCACAAGTTCAATCAGAGACAGGTTTTTATTTAAGAGGATAATTATGTAATGCTGAGCTGGAATGGCAAATGCATTATTTACTAGGAGGCACCCTATTCTGTAAAAAAATGAGAATTTGCTTTCTATAAAATTGCAGTATAAGACCCCATGCTGCTTCAAACAAAACAAAACATTCACTGACGAAGGGGAAAAAATACAGTTAACATATTGCCAGAGGAGTATTTTTATCTTGGCACAGAGCTGGTGGTGTCCACAGACCTGCCTTCTTCCCTGTTTGCTTCAGTAGTAAAAAATGGGAGATTTCAATAATATCTCAGAGGTCATCCAAAACTTCAAGGCCAAACCACTGCTGTAAAGGAAAATGAACTATACCATGGTTTTGGAGATGTGGTGGTTAAGCTATGGTTCATGATACAGTTCAGCTACACTGCATGTGGAAAAAAGAACTTACTTTTATTCCTCTGCCATGCACAAGTTTGTAAATTCACAAGCTAGAGTTTGAGGGAAGTGTGAAGAGGATTCAGACTGTTTCCTAGAGTGTGAAAATCAGGACCAAAAAATTTTTAATCTTTCAAAATTCTGAGGGAATGATTCAATAGGCTCCAATAGCCCTCTAGGGGAGGTGGTACCAACACTAAGAAAATACAGGTCATTTTGGAGCACAGTTTCTGGTGGCTGCAATCAAGGTCCCAGACATGCACAAAAGCCCTTTTTGATTAACAACATAGAAAGCTAGGCTTCTGTGCAAGCAGCATCACTGCAACATCACTTATCCTGATTACTTGGTAGGTGGCCTTGGACAAAGTTCATGCACTTGAACAGCAAGAAGCACTGTACAAAGCAAAGCAAGTATTGTTTCTTCTGTTCAAAATCACAAAAGAAAAATGTTAACAGTGCTGATAATTTCAAAGCACCCTTAGGTTCTAGTCAGTGCTCAGCATCAGTGGGGATTATCAGTCCAAGATAAACGCTGGCAAAAAAAAGGGTTCTCAAAATCAGGACTCTCAGAGAGAAGAACTAGATCTGTACCTTCTCTGTTGCCTCCAGAAGAGTTTCAAAGCAAAAAGGATCCAAGACAGAGCAACAGGCAAGCTCAGTGGGTGCCCCATGTTCCCCACCACAGATAAGGTGGATATTCCACCAGAAGGGTGGAAGCAACCTCCAGCAGATAGCACCAGTGATAAGAATATCAGCAAATATGTAGCTGTGACACAAAAATTCTGATGTTTATATTCTAGTGTTTGAGGTATCTCTTCAAGGAAACTCTCATACCCCCTGGTGTGAAAGTATGAACTGAAATTCTGGTGGAGAGATTCTCAACCCAGAAGGAAGGATGGGGTGACCATCAATTCAGAGCTAAGGAGACAGTGATGAAGGAATTTTACAAGCAACCAATCCAACATAAAGATTGTCTTCATTCTTTTAAGGAGATTGCCGGGAAGTCAGAACCAGCTGAGCCAAATGCAACTCCCAAACCTCTTGAACTTCACCTGCTGCTGTTAATAACATCCAGGATAGAAAAAACCCCATCCTGTAACTCATTATATTCTGGTTTTCACCCTATTATCTTTCTCCAGTATATGCATTCTTCAAATCTATTAACTTCACATTTACATTTGTATTTTTCACTTTCCTCCTTCAGGGTACACCAAGAAACATAGAAATTTCTCTAAAATGTAAGGATATGACAATGCAAAGGCATTGACTCAGACTAATACTTACCTTTACACTCATATACAAAAGGAGAAAACTGAACATCATGTTCTCCTTGTGCTTCCCATGGAATCAAATAATCCTAACACAATGTCAAAGTCTGGAAATTGCATGGAATCAAACATTCATAATGTAGCAGTTTCCTTTTACAGTAACACAAAAAAACTGGTGAAAGAGCAAAACAGCTACGATGAGGTCTGGTTTTCAGCATTTAAACTGGTGTTCATGGCTCTTGAGAAAGGAGGAAAACTTTACTTTTGACATTTTGGAAAGGTGGTAATTTTAAATCAACTCTTCTAGTTTTGTCTGAGAGCTGGCATGGATTTACTCAGATAACTTCATCCAAGTTGTTTTTTGGCCAAGGAGATCTTAAAGTTAAAAACCAGATAATCTAGTAAAACAAAATAAAAGGCCTAATTAGTGATGGTAGCTCTGGCCTCATAAGAAAATAATGTGATGGATTTGGAACACAGATGAGAGCACTAGCTCCACAGAAGTGTTATTCCAGCCACAGAAGGTCTTAAATACACCTTTTAAAATGTATAATATAATGCCAGATGGTTGAGCCACATCTGAGATTTTCAGGGCATTCAGTACATGATCAAAGTTAAGTAATCACTGAAAGAGAATAAAATTGCTAAGAACTTGTCATTATAGTTAATGTGTGCACTGAAAAATTGATTCTTGATCTTGTTCAGTAAAACCCTTGGTGGGTGGCATTTCTGTGAAATAGGTGTTAACTGGATTAGCTCAGTTTCAAGTCATGTTTTTCAACTGAAAATGTAGTCCTTTCCAGTACTTTAATGAAATAAAATTAATATAAAGCAATAGTTTGTTTAACTAATAGCCAGACTTCTGTATTCTCTTGTTATAGTCAAAATGACATTCAGCCCCTAATCTAAATTTGGGTACTTTCGCTCTTGAACGTGCCTAATCCATGGCTGGACTCTGCAGGATCTGTCCAACTAGAAGGTCTCAGAGCATAAGTCAAGTTAGTCCCTGCACAGCACAGATAACCTGGGGCAGCTGCTGCCTCACCTCTCATCACTACTGGTTAAAAAGTCTGTGGTATGCAAAAGTTGTTCTATCTCTGTTTCTACCAGACTCTATATTATCCAGGGTTGTGGTCCTTCCTGTCTGTCCTCCTCAAGCTGCACTGGACATTTTCATTGCTAAAAGTAAGTAATTAGCCATTGAAGAAAGGGACCATCAGAGCTCCAGCTTCAAGGTCAGATGGTGGGGAAAACCTGGGAAAGGGAAGACCTCTAGTGACTTGACCTGAGTGATGATCACCACCATGAGTGGTGCAATTATTACATTACAAGCACAACAGCTTCAATGGGAGCAATTAAAAGAGATCCCAATCAAAATGCCACTGGGGTTTAACATCTGGAGAATCTGTCAAGGTGGAGGAAGTTCATGTTTACATGTAGTCCTCTGCCAACTGAGGGCTAGGATGGAGAGGATTCTGCTTCCCTTTGCTGTCAATTACATCCCAATGATGAGCTGATACCCTCAAGCCAGGAGTAGAGGCAGGTACATGACCCACACACAGCAGAAAGGACAAAAGCCCTCGAGAGGGGAAGTCTCTTCAGGAAGATCACATTTCACTCATTCTCTCCTGGTGGAGCCCAGCCCCACTCACTGTGCAGTGAGGCTGCTCCTACCACACACCATCCCTTCGTTTTCCCAGATCCAGCAGGTTTATCTACTGAGAAACAATCCTTCTGCTTTTCACAACCTTTTGCAAGCGGGAGAGTGAACCTAGAGCACCATGCTGCAGCTCCTCCAGCCACACTCCTGACAGCTCTGGGTCTCGGTCCATGCAGCTATGTGTATCTTCTCTGCTCCGCTTAAGATCCTACAGGCCAGTGGTCCAAGGATGCAGGACAGTCTGCATCTATATAACTTGCAGACTTCCCTCAATATTTTTCTTCCTTGGGCCATTGCAGCATGTTTAATGAAGTCCACAAACTTGCTAGCTTCCCAAGCCTCTCTAAATAGGAACTTGTCATATGACAAGCTTCTTATCAATACAATTTACTTTTCCTGAGACATAGCAAGGAAAAGGTTATGTTTCTCTCCCTGCAGAAACCAGCAGCATGTTGGGTGAAACTTCAGAAAATATTATACTGGCTGATTGCTTAAGTTTTAATATAACTCTTACTTGCGTCTGAGCTGGACCTGAGTTTTTTGAACCTGAATTCCTGTAAGGATATTTTAATTTTTATCCTTTGATGTAATTAGGTTTTAAAATATTTCAACTCTTTTTTTTTTTTGCTAGGAGAAAAACATCAATGGAATGCACACAGCTCCTTTTGATATCACACAAGACATAAAGAGGGGAACCCTCTCTCCCACTTGGAGGCATGTCCTCCAACAGAATGAAAACATCCAAACCAATTCAACTAGCTTGTCAGCCACAGAGGCAAGTGTGAACACAAAGGGGAAAGAGAAGAGGACAGGTACCAAGATGAGGAGAAAACCTCCCTCAAGGATGATACCCTCTGCAGTGTATTCTTGTGGAGAGGGAAGAAATCCACCACCCCTCTCACCACTCCCTCTTCTGCCCCCAGCCAGAGCACAGTTCTGCTTGGGGGTGCTGGGATCTGCCTTGGTGACACTTCCCTCAGCATCTTAAATTTAGGACAGAGTGACACTTTCTTCAAACTGAGAAAAACAACACTCTTTCCTTAAGGAAAGAAAAACAAAACCCAGCAGTGTTTGGGAATTTCCTGAGCTGGAGCAAATCAATCTTCAACATCCAGTCCTAGATATGGCAATAAACAGCCACAGCATCTGAACCACAACCCTCCAGTGAAGTCTAGGAGTAACATAGAGCTGCTGCCTGCTTACCAAACTGAGAATCTTTACCAGTACCAAGGAAATTAGCAATTCTCGGCCAGTCACCTCTGCTACAGGACTTCAATCATTTGAGTATCACTTTTACCATGCTACTAAGCTGCAGTACAACTAACAATATTTTCCAATAGTATTTTAAGTTCAATCAAAGTAGTAGCCCTAGGAAAAAAACCCCACCAACCCACCCCACAAAGTTTGTCACATTTGTCAAACCTAACCAAAAAAACTTATTCTTCAGATGACTTCATTTTACACCTGTGGATCGACCTTAAAATCAGACGGCACTGAGAAATGGTTTCTCTTACATTATTATGGGGGTGAAGAAATATACCCCAACCAAATTTTTGATAGATAGATAGATAGATAGATAGATAGATAGATAGATAGATAGATAGATAGATAGATAAGATAGGAATTGCACAGAACCTAACACTTTTCAATGCACTGTAACGAATCACCGGCCAAGCCAGTTCAGTCATGCAACAATACTTGGTTACTCTCCTCTGCAGCACCTCATGTCAAGGAAAGATTATAGCAACAGCAATTTGTTTCAGATTTACTCTGTCAGATCAGCTGCTGATAGCTTCAGACCACCCTAATCTGGGAGAGAAAATGAAGCTCTCTGTTGACAGAAGAGCCACTGGTGATTTTCTTGAGGCACTTCATTGTTTATGTAAAACCATTAAGGAGGCTGGGGTGATATGAGTTCAAGCTCTTTTTCAAAAACAAAACCGAAACAACTTCAGATTTATGATCCTGTCTCAGTCCTCATGAGATATGATATTCTTAACTCAGATTAAACACCAGTTGTGACTACTACAAAAATATTTGGTTTCTTCTCATTGAACACTAAACAGTGGCTTAGCTTAGGGAGCTGTAAATAAATGAACTGCATTTTGAAACAAACTCCAGAGTTTACATCATCTTAACTATAAATTGTAAATTAGGTGCAATGGAAGTTACAGTAGATCTTTATATGCTACTTAGAGGTAAGGCTTTCAAAGACATCTGAGGAATTTAAATATCCAGTTTCTATTAATTTGACTAGAAAACTATGCTCAGCTCCCTCAGGTAGTTTCAAAAACTTCATCTTAAGATGAATACAGACCATGTTGTAAACCTAAACCTATTAGATCCTTGGAGAGATTTCCACTGAGTTTAGGAGAGTTAGATCGTGCTCTTATTGCCTTTCCAGAACATGGTTATCTTCCTTGTGCAGGCATCAAGGTCTGCAGCGCTGTGACAGCGCCCCAAATGCCTCCCTTCAATCCCCTAATCAGTCACCAAAACTTTTTCTTCCTAGAAACATAGTGAAAAAGGTCATTTTAGTGCACAAGCAAACTTAGACTCCAGCACCCACATAAAGGGTCTGTAAATTTGCATATTTTCTTGATTCATGAAGCCAGCCAATGCTGTAGTCTCTTTACCTGGAGAGAGCGAAACAGGAGATTTTGCCTGATAGCTTCACTGCTGGAAGAGAGAACCAGGGGAGGGTATTACATTATTTTATACTGAGGTCAGCAAGACTGCCAAACTGCTTCCATCGATGGCAAAACTCCTATTGCCTGCCATGGTGCTGAATTGTCCCAGGCCAGCATAGCTGAGTTCTGTGGGGAACTGCAAATCCCCAGGCACCAAAGGCACACTCGGGGGTGTGCCCCACCATAAACTCTGACTAGCTTGGGGAAGGCACCTCCTCACCCCTGAGCTGTGCTGACACACTGGAGATGTGCCAACTCAGGACCTTCACTCCAGAACAAGCCCTGGCTGAACTCTGTGTTCAATACCTACAGCATCATTCGAGGAAACTTGTTAATTCTCCATCTTTGCAGGAATGGGCACTTTTTCCACAGCACTTGTTGGAAGCAGAAGTTAAACTCAAGCTTCATTCATACATGAGATTTAAGTTTGCTTTTTCACCATAGGAACAATGCTGTATGAGAGTTCAGATGGCATAATGCTGAATATTGCAAAAATGAGAAAATAACCACAGGTAGTTTTAAACCAAACACAAAATTATATTAGTTGCACTTGAATTTAAAGCCAAATTTTTGATTAGGGCTCCATTTATTGGCAATTCTGGGAAAAGGTTTCAGTATAATCCCCAGTTAATGAAACCTTTGCTAGTGAATTTCCTTTGTCAACACTGCATTTAATGTGAGAAGTGCTTATACCTGCTAGATCATCAAAACCTGAAAAGCTAATAGACTCAACTGGAATGTAAAAAACAGGGAGGATTTTCATAAAACTTTAATAAAAGGGTTTGGCCTAGAATGATGTAGAGTGATTCCTCTAAAAACAACTCTATTATTACTGTTCTCCAGTTCCCAAATACTTTTTTGCCATGAAAATTGACTGACAGCTATGCTAAATACATACATAGAGATATTAAAGTATTTCTTGGAAATGTTGTACAAGTAAAAAAAATATTCAGTCATTAAATACCTAGAAACTTAACCAAGCTGGGCATGCACTGTAGATCATTTTGGTCTCATCCATCACTTACAGAGTCAGACAGATGCCAAAATCCAAATAAACTGGCCCAAGAGAAAGACAATCTTGACCACTGCCAGCACGCAGCCAGGGGAGATGCTGGTTTAGTTCACTGAAATGCTGGACTCCTCTGCTGCAGGTTTCTTTTGGTTTCAAGAAACACAGTGACTGACAGGAGCATGACAGGGAGTTGATCTAATCTACTCTCCTTCCAGCATATCCACCCCATTCTGCTGTAGGGGCAGTTTGGGTTTAGGTGCTTGGAGATATCTGTGCCAACGATATTTAAGAAAAACTATCTAAGAGCTGCAGGGTGATCTTTTCTACATATTTTTAAGAGATTCCTGTACCAAAAGTGAAGTTGTTGATCCTGTTTTTGTCATTCAGAAAATGTTTAGGGGTTATCTCTTGCTGGTAGCATTATTTAAGGTATGGGAAAGGCGTTTCCATTTTCATAAATTTGACAACCACTGCATAGTCCTTCTTTCCATAATTTGAAAAACTGCAATTTTGTAGTCAGCCCCGACACTGCTTTGTTTCCTCTAGTCTGATGAAATTATTTTTTCACCATAGTGTCAGTGCTATAAGTGCTTATCCACCTGAAATTTAGGTACTCCCTTTTCCTGCATGAGTCTTGACATGAAACCACAAGGACCAGGGATCCAACAGTGAGAGAGACTTTTAAAGAATTCTTCCCACTGCATGTAGCATGTGCTGAGACAGGACTTTGGAAATTCACTTAATGCTTCCATGAACACAAGTAATGTGTGAACGTGCCTGTGGCTGTGTACTTGCCTATGAAACCTTAGAACTAGGATTAAAGTGACTTTCAGGTCAAGCTGGATGATTGCACTAAAAAAGAAGTGCTTTATTTTTCCTTTAAAATTTTAAACTCTTCATTTCAACCATGTTGACTTTGTGTTCACAGAAACAGGAATGCCCATGGAAACAGTATTAAAAATATTTTTAGATACTCGGGAAAAGCAAATTTTGAAGCCCTACAAAAAATATTTGCAGTGGAAATCTCATTCCTCACATTCAGTCAGGAAACAGAAATACACCATATACTGCACAGCCATTACATCTGTTTGAAGTGTGCCAAGAACTACTCATAAATGAACTACAGACATAGAATACTGTAAATAAGTTTGATGACAAACTAATCAAAATGTTCTCAATGGCAACTCAACTGAAAAAAAAAAATAGTGAAAACATTTGTTAGAAAACAAGGTATCACAGTCTGCATCTTTAACTTGGCTGCCCAGCTAGCAGAACAACTGTGTTGCATTCTGTCAAGCATACCCCAGCTGACTGTCAAGAAAAATTTTTGCTTTATGTTTCTTCCCTTTTGCTTGCCACATTCCTAATTGATTTTCTCATGGTGGTGCTGCCTGAGTGGTATCTATGGGACTGCACAGAGAAATTCCTAGGATAGCAAGGGAACTGCCCTTCACCAAAGACATATCCTGGGTACACTCCTACAGCAGCACACAGATCTTTTTCCAATTTCTTGCAAAATCCCCCTCTCATATTTGTGTTTGAAGTCCCTATTTTTAAAAACACCTATGACCATGTGTAAATTTTTTCTTTGAAATGTGCCTTAATGTGGTGCAGACCTGTGACTGACATTAAGCACACTGTAAGCTTGCTTTTCCATAGAAATTCTTTCCTGAATTTGAGCTTAAGCACTCACTTACCAGACAGAAACACAAATTCATAATCTCTTCTGTTCCTAGTTTATTAAAGTTGCAATCATCACAGTGCTGTATTGTTTAATACTGTACAGCTAATCAGAGCCTAAAAAAACCCATATTTGATTGGTATTAAATGCTAGGAAGAGAAGCCAAGGGCACAATATCTGTAGTTGGGATTTGACCTGAGCATAACATCACCCTTGTCTTCATTCTTTCAGCAATGGAAAGAAGAAATGTGAGCAAAACAATGGATTTCAGTGACAGATGATGCAATCATCAAACTTCATACTCTTTCCTTGAAATACAGACTCATCCAAACTCACACCAAAGCCTGTTAAATATCAATGGGTTAGGGGTTTGAATTCCTCTCCAGAAGCTTCACTCTCTTGGTTGGTGAGGTGAAAGAACCATTGCACGGGCTAATGGACCTAAAAAGGAAAATCAGTATCTGTCTAAATTGTTCTGAAATCCCAAAGTGCAAAATTTTTCTTTCTTTTCCATGTAAGAAAATTTTTTCTGTGAAGCAGTAGGGTTATTTTAAAGTTCTTCTACAGCCTTTAAATTCAGCAATAGTGCAAACCTCAATTTTAAGTTGTGTTCTGGTGAATAAATTAGTTACCAAACTAAAAATGAGAAGTTGTCTCAAAATGAGTTTACATTTCACAAGTAGGGTTGATCAATCAGAAAAAAATAGTTTTCACAAGTAAGAAATGCCGTAAGAAAAATTGTGAGGAAAAGATTAGACCATAAAACATGGACATGTTTCTTAAAAATATTTTATTATATTATAAGGGAAAAGCTCAAGACACTATTGTACAACCAAGGATGACAAGGCTGCAAATACATTTTTTACTCCATAGCAAAAAGAATAGGAAAAGAGTCACAAGAAACAAGTCCAAGACAGAGATACAAGAAGCAATACACACTACAAAGTGCAGAAAAGTGATGAAGCCAAAGTCTCAGGATTACAAAAAATATTTTTTGTGTGTTTTTCTCTGTTTTTCGGCTGTTTACCGCTGACCCGAGAATGTACAATTTTGTTTTCCCGGCCAGAGAGTTTGAAGAACAGCTCAGGAGGCTTTTCTTCTTATGTTTTCTCTTCATGGTTTATTATTTCTTATCACTACATTCTTCTCCCGCCCTGCAGAACTATTCATTGCAGGTCAGTTCAAGGCACAAATCCCAAAAAGCCCCAACTGCCTAATGCTCCCACCCTCAGGGTGGAGTGGATATTTATACTACAATCCACGTAATCAGTATTTATAACACTTCTCCAATAGCTATTATCTATGTTAGAAGTTTAGACTCTATTCTAAGCCAACTATAATGTGCCACCTCACTGCAGAAGATGGAGTCAGATGAAAAAGAAGGAAGAAAACCAAAAGCCATGTGCTTCCTCCATCTTGCCATCACCTGCTTACCATCCTAAAACCCCCACATATCTAAAATTCTCACCCTATGATAAAACTACACACTATTCTATTATTTAATACACACTCTTAAAAACTCTGCTTCATTCCAGAGCTTAAAAACCTTTTTTCCATGAACAAAGATTAAAAACACTGTTTGTCAGAGATTCTAAAATCTCTTAAACATGCAAAGAAATATTCCTCATAATTCCAGACTCTGACACCAAAGATGTTCACCTGATTTGGCTAGCAATTAAAAAAAAATTTTAAAAAATCATAATAAGCACAAAAGCAAAAATAAGGTAGAATGAGATGGCAGAACGTAGAATATGCAGAAAAGAAAAAAATTTTTCTTCCATATTTTAAAAAGATGTTATTCTTTCCAGGGCAATTGCAACTTTGAACACAACTCTGTGTGGCCCTTGGGAGCACATCATGAGGGCTCAGGCTGGTTTTATAGCAAAAGAGGGGAATATGGAGTGAAGTATAACACGGCAATTAAAAAATCAAGTGAGAGTGTGAAGCCACCAAGACAGGAATTACAAGGGGATAGGGAGCCCAAGACAGTTCCAAACTGTGGCCATGTCTCACCAGGACAGTAAGCTAGTGTGGGCTTTTGTGCTCATGTGCCCTCAGCACTGGAAATGTTTATGACATTTTAAAATGTAAGGAATATAATAGTCACAAGTATAATGTAAATAAATTTAAATATAACATGCTCCTCTTGCTTCCAGCCAACACAAACTATGAAAAGAGAAACTTGGTGAGACTCTGCCTAAGGAAAAAGAGTTTATATACACTTAGACAAAATGGAAGGTAAAGGATTTCTCCATTATGGGGAATGTCTTGAGGCTTAACCCCTTACACCAGGAAAAGGTTTTTGCTATTGGTTCAAAGCAATCATTCCTTGGTCCCTTGTTCAGAAGCCCTCCACAGATGACCCAAGCACACCCTCAGACAACCCATAAAACTGCTGCTCAATGCTTGACCCAGGAGGGGCCTTTCCTGAGCACTCAGTTTTTAAACCCTGAGAGCTGACCAGTATTTCTCCTGCTCTTCTGATATTCCCTCCATTAGTGTCTGCCTCTCCATTTTGTTCTCTGTCTGCAAAGTCTCCAAAGCACCTTGGATCATGTTGGCATCGCACTGGCACTTCAGGACCACAGTCTCCAGACACTGTTAAGATTGGAAAGTAAAGTCTGCAGGTGTAGTATTGCTATCACCATGTTTAGCCAAGGAACATAAAGAACAATACATACATACATAACTCGAATACTGGCTATTTCAGAGGGAAACAAATTATAAGCCTTTAAAAGATCTGCCATGCCTGCAATAGAAAGAAATTACATAAAAGATACACAACACTATACCAGTGGATCAGAAAGTGAAACACCAAGAATTAAAATTGGAGAAAAAAGACATCTCAAGAGGCCGATATATTACTCTAAAAACAGATTTTCTAGGGAAATAATATTGCCTTCAGTACGTCAACTTTTGTTGGACAAAACTATTTCTGCATAACAAGCAATAACAAACAATTTTGTATTGTCAAAAAAATCATAGATGATGCAGAAATTTCCTCTTCAGGATTTCTTAAATGTAAACAGCTACATCTTTCTCCTTTTCCATATAACATGATATAAATCTCACCTTCTTTTGAACGTACTAACTATTCAGAAATATTGTCTAAAAAGTCCATATATATTTTTAGCATTAAAGTTACCATGTTAATGGCTCACATCGACTATGCTCAAAAACCTAATAAGAAATTTCTTTGTCTCTACTTTTATTTGAGGGAAGTATTTTACATTTAGTTAAAACAAAAATTATTCTTCTCTAAGAAATAATTGTTCTTATAATAATTATAATACAATTATAGTTGTAAAATAATTATATATAATAATATATAACAAATTGTGATAATAGTATTAATAACTTATGTATTATTTAATGTAATAAACAATTTATTAATGATTGATTATATATTATTTTTATATATTATAATATATATTAAATATCATAATAATTATTATTATATTCTTGGTTACCTAAACAGTCCATCAGATTTTTTTACCCTTATATCCAGGAAACTTGCAAAAATCACTGACATTTATATTCATACTCTTAAGGCACAGTTTGGCCCGAGGAAAGAAGCAAAAGTCTTGTCTTTTCTTAAGACATCATTCAGACCTACATTTATTTTAAGTTCTAAGCTTTATTTTCTATAATCATGATTGCTTTCATCACAGAGAAGTAAAAAAGAAACATCTCTATAACTGCAGTCACAACAGATCACAGGAAAACAGGACACAGGAAAATACACTGAATCGTGTATTTTCTGACATGAATACTGCCATTTGATTCCTCTGAATTACATTTGCATGGTGCACACCTCAATGCAGTTAAGTCATTACTAGGCTCTTTTTAAAATCTAGGGTTTTTGTTTCATGTGAACAATTTCACCATTAAACTAGACAGAGCTGAGCTTGCCTGTGAGCACAGGACTAGCACAGGGCGTAAATCCTCTTTCCAGGCTCTGGAACACTCTGAAAGGGCTACACATCTGCACTGCAAGCTATGTATCACAGAATTTCCTTGTATCTGAGCATTTTTAAATTTGCTGGCTTATTAAAAAGAAAACAACAAAAAACACAACCAAAAAAAACAAAAAAAAAAAAACAAAAAAAAAACAAAGCTCCACAAACAAGAACCCTTTATTACTTTGAAAAATGAAAGCTTTTTTTTAATTAGTAAAATACCTTCTTGCAGTGCTCGAGTCCTCAAGTTCAAGTCCAACAACCTGAACTAACACTCAAAGCTAAGAATGTTCTTGCAAATGCCCAAAGAAGTGGTTTGTGTCTGGCTGAAAAGAACCTATTTATTAGAGTGAAACCTTAGCCAGATTTGTTTTCTTGTCCAGCAAAGAGAAGAAAAAATTAATTCTGGCATTCCTTTCTCCCAGTGTATAAAAGTGAGTAAATAAGTTCTCATCACTTTACTTTGCAGAAGTACAAATAATTCTTCATAGGTGAGTTTCCCATTTATGTACAGAATTGTATAGAAGCCTGTCTCGGTTCAGGCCAGAACAGGGGAATTTTTGCAGTAGGCAGGAGGGGACATGGCCAGGACTCAGAAATTATTGTTTACTAGTTCATATCACTTTTTGGGGGTGGGGGAAAGGCTCTCTTCTGAGCTGGCATAGCATAGTGGAGGGAGCAGCCAGGTATTGTCGGGGGGGTTTCCTGTGTGAATCATTCTTCTTTTTCTTGCACCCTCGGTCATTAGTACTGTTGCTCTTACTGTTCATTTTCTTATCTCATTGCTGTTTCCAGTAAATTGTTCTTATCTCAGCCAGTGATCTTCAGGTTTTGTACCTCCAGTTCTTCTCTCCGTCCTGCTGCAGGGTAAGGAGGGGGCACATGGTTTGGGGACAATCAGTGGAAACCTAAACAACAACATGGCTCCATTCTGTTTCATGCAGCTATTGCGATATTACAATATTGAATCAGGTCATTGTTCACTAATTGCCCGTTCAGAAAGACCATGAACTATTGCCCAGCTGGTCTAAAACTCAAGCTTCAAACTATTTGAACTGATAAAATTAAAATTAAAAAGAAACACAAATAAACCCTTGAAAATATCTTTGCGAAACTTGCAGATTTCAAGGAGATGTCACAATAAAATTATTTTCTTTCTATTGCAGACTTTTTGACAATAAAAAACTGGATAGCTTCTAATATAGAAGTATATTTTCAAAGAAGATGACTTCACATTACAAAAATAAATATATTAAAATATTAATCAAGATATATATAAATAATTGTTACATAAAATTTCATCTCTGTGAAGTAGGGATTTTCAAAAGAAAATAACTTGCATATAAAATATTTTTGCCCAGCTAAAATAGAAGGTAAAAATGAAGATGTTGCATTATGGCTGCTTGCTTATTAGGAGCCAACCTCTCTGCCACTTTGGTCCCATCAGGTAATACCTGAATTCCTTAAGTAATCCCACAGAATCCAATAGGAAAGCTCAAGGAGTAAGGTACAACTCTTCTGATTAACAGTGGCAGAATCTGACCTTAAGGTCATTTTAATAAGCATACTGGTGACTTGCCATTTCCTAAGTATCCCTCTTCATAATACATTCCATAAAAATAAGCTCTAGAAAGATATGGTTTCTCCTGCTCCAATATTTCCATTTAGAAACCCTGAAGAGAACAAAACACCACCTGCTTGTTGCAGATACATAAATGATAATGTCACAACCTGGATCAGGTACCCACAATGAAGGACACCCACAGGGAGTTAAAGTCCCTGTCCCACAAGCTAAAGACCCAAAAGTCCCAAACAACCATTCTCCTTCAGTATCTTTATAGATGAATCTAAGCGCAGATGTTGAAGTGTGAAGTTGCTCCTGATTATCAAACTCTTCTTTGCCCAGTGTCATGAGCAAGTTTATATTCTGAGATAAAGACAGACAAAAATATCAAGCTATTCCTTAAGTACAAATTTAAAGTTCTGCCATGTCAAGAAAAAGTATCTTCCAAAGTGTAGAAATACTTTATGCAAGTAGAATTTGTTGTTGATAGTATTTGAAAAGTAGAAAATAAAAATGTGGTTCGTTCTCCCTCTGCATTATTGTCTAGTTGTTGTCTTTGTAAAATAAGAAAATAGCACATGGCTTATGCATGGACCTGCCTGGCATAGAAGAAATAAAAAAGATGCAAACCAACTAGTGCTGTCACTGAAAAAATACTTCAGGTCTTGAGTGCAAACTGTAATATCCTATAGAGATTAATATAAGCATGCCAGGTTTATAGTTATTCATTATTACACTTCTGGGAAAATAGAACAATATATCTTGATAGTTTCAAATGCATATTAGATCCTCTGAGTCACTGCTGATTATTTAGCCCATATTTCTGTCACTGTATTTCAAAATTACCTTAGAGGGAGCATTCTGAATTTGTGATGTTAGGAGAAAAATTGGCAAAAATAACTTTCTTAGCCTTTAAAAGGGTACTTAAATGCTGACTGAAGCAGTCTTTTGTCAGGAGACCAGACAGAAAAGGGAAAGCAGGAGCAGGAGACAGCTATCAATAACTTTGAACTGACCCTCAAGCCTCAGCTACCAAATGATGCTCTCAGGATCTCAGAGATTGTATTTCCCATAATGGGAAATAAAAGTCCATTGTATTCTGCTCAAATGAACAACTTGCTTTGGTCACAAGACTCAGAAGCTAAATATTTCTAGCAAACACAGGTACTTACAAAGTCTTCTTTTAAAGTCTGCTCTTATTTTGGCCTTGGGAGGGCAAGAGCAACTTGGCCCACCCCATATAAAGTGTAAACAGATCTCTCAGTAGGTAGAGAGGAAAGTACAAATTAATTAGCCAGCTTTTCTTTTGTCTTACAAAGTTGGTGGGGAGGAGGAAAGAGCTGGTGAAACAAAACTCCCCTTGCATAAGATCCTTTAGAAACGTACCTGAATAAGAAAAGATGCCAGATGAATTCAGAGATGTAGTCTGCACGCAAACACTGAGCAGAATTAGAGAGGAATTCCTGTTAACTGAGATAATTTTCAATGCATTTTAGAGGAGCATGTCATGGCCTCACTTAGAACATGGGACAGACATTATTTTCCTGGTAGGCATGGAAAACACTGCTGAGGATGTCAGTTTCAGTGGAAAGAGCGTGAGGAGGGAAATGAGTATATAAGATGAATTTTGCAATGAAAAATAGAGTATTAGGCAGAACACAGATGGGTGGTTCAGAGAATGATGAGAACACCTCCACTGGCACAGGTGGTTTCCCAGCACATTCTCCTTTAGCACTGTTTGGGCACAACGGGGTCACCCCGGGTAGCCCAGAGTTGGTCCCTTCTACAGACCCTCTTCTAGTCACTGGTGAAACCCTTTGGGTATGCAGCCACCACTGGAAACCTGAGCCCGGGCTGTCTGCAGATGCACCTGTGTGGAGAAAAGTGAGGGACAGCACTGCTGGTAACAGCAGAAGTGAAAAGGTAAACATTTCTTATCTATTGCCTTCTTTTTGAACTCACCCCAGCTAAATGATCTTTCCTGGTTCTTGAGGCAGATTTATATATGACAACTAAAAATCAATCATCATTTTGTCTACCACACACAGCAGCCCTCATTGCAGGGATATAAGCAGTATCCCTTGACTCCAGTTCTCTGTGGATTTTTGCTGCTTTTATACCCCTGCAACTCTCTCCTTTCAGAGGGCAGGACTCCCAAGTACTGCATGTTTTATTCATAACATCAACATTGATAGAACAGCCCACCATCAATTTCCTCCTGTGTGTATGCAAGCTCACTAAACACAACAGCTTTATTATCATAATTCATAAATTCTACTGAAAAAAAACCCAACAAAACAAACAAAAAAACACCAACCCAACCCAAAACTTATCTTAGGTAGAAGATCACACTTTGAACTCAGCTGATTTTATATAGCTGTGTCCAAGATCAAACTGTGATCTCAACATTACCACAAGCTTCAACAAAACCTTGAGGTGGGACCTGCCAGTAACAAAAGGGCTGAGAAGAATAGAACTCACTGAGAGGTCTACTGATAATCTCCCTGCAGCATTACCAGCATCCTTGGTAGCTCCTGCAGGTAACTGTATGCTCAGTTCTCCATCAATAAACTCTCTGATTTTCTGAACTGTTGGTGTGCTAGCCACCAAAAGAAAGAAGAGGAAGAAACAAAAGAGGAACAAGGAGGAGGAGAAGAAGAAAGAAGAGAGGAGAAAAGAAAGAAGAAAAAAGAAGAAAGAAGAGAGAAGAGAGAAGAAGAGAAGAGAGAGGAGAGAAGAAAGAAGAAAGAAGAAAAGAAAGTAAGAAGAAAGAAAAGAAAGAACAAAGAAGAAAAGAAAGAAGAAAGAAGAAAGAAGAAAGAAGAAAGAAGAAAGAAAGAAGAAAGAAGAAAGAAGAAAGAAGAAAGAAGAAAGAAGAAAGAAGAAAGAAGAAAATAAAGAAGAAAGAGATGAAGATGGGGGGAAAGGGAGGAAAGAAGGAAAAGAAGGAAAGCAATGCTGGGTTTAAATTTCTTAGCATCTCAGTCTGGAAATTGCACAGAGGCTAATGAATCAGCCCAGGCCCCCCTCCATCTTCAGCTAGATCTGCATCCAGCATTCCTCTCTATGTTTACAGCTGGGAAGAAATTGAATTAACTACATAGTATTATTTTAGCATAAATGAACAGGAAGACTGCACCAAAATTGATGACCCAGTGGGTGTTGCCCCTCCCTGACTGTACTGTATATGCAGAGCTTGACTCAAATTTATTGGTTTGTCAGAAACTTTAGTTATTTTCATCAAGTTGAGTTTTACATTAAACATTCCTCAACTTAATTGGAACCATGCGGACACATTTGGGCAGCATCCATATTCCTGTTCAAATAAAAGGGGTACTTTGTTACAAATTCAGCATACTTTGCTGTTAAATTATATTTTGCTAGCAATTACAATTAAATATGAAGTTCACACTTAATAGTAGACCTTGTAATCGTGTGGGAGTAATTCTCCTTCCATGAACATCATGCGTGGGTGGGAAAAGGGAGAGCCCTGTAGCCTAATTTTAATAATGAAATAAACAGTTGTGCTGATGAGTAATTCAGGGATTTTAAGACAGAGGTAGGATGGAAGTAGTTTAATGAGCTTATTTAACCCTATCACCTTCTACTTCTAGCTCACTCAGGGATCTCCACTACCCAATTTCAGACAGAGAGGAACAGCACTGAGATTTGGGAAGGGGTCAGGGGTAATGTCATGCCTAGTTTGTCTTGCTTTTAGTCCCCTTGTGAAAATTGTTGAGGACAGCAAAATGAAGTTCGCACAAAGATTTTAAGGTTCTTTTTTTTTAACCAATTGTTTTCTGAATTTAATAACAACAATTTTGTAAAAATGCTTTTCTGGAATTTGTCTTGAGAAACAGATAATTTCTGTTCAGAAAACTGAGATTTAATTTCAAATTTCATTTGTGGTTTTATATTTTCATGCTTGTTCCTGCAAAAAGCAGGGTCCTTCTATTATAAAACAGAGTGTGAAATATTCCAACAATTACATGTTATGGCGGTATTTCTACTATCTTGAAACATGTTACTAGTGACATCTCATGGAATTACAGAATACAAACAACAAAGAAAAATACAAACCATAAAACTTACAGGAAAACTTTCTCATTTCTATTCTTTTATTTCTTTTTTTTTTTTTTCTGAAAACAAAGCTTTGAATTTGGATTTGTTCATGAGGAAAACATGAAAAATAGAGGGGTCTAGGCCTGAGGAGACACTGGGATGAAATCTGTTTTACTAAAACAAAGAAAACCCAAGATAACCCTAAAGAAAATATTTCTGCCCAGCTCAATCTGATTTCCTAGTCTTTGCCCTTAAAATTCTTCGTGTCTTGCAAATGAACTTAATTTCCTCTTTGTCCATTTATAGGCAGCTGGAGTTTGTCCTTCATGCAGTTGATGTTACCCAGCTACTGTCACCTATCAGTGACAACCCAAGGCATTCCCTGTTTTCTCTCTGCTAAGATAGGTTCAATATATTTGAAAGGAAACTCCATGCATGTCCAGCTCAGAAAAAAAGTAAATTATGAGACTGATGCTCTGTCAACAATTCAGAAGAGCTGCCCTGACCTATGATGGCAGCTCCTTGCATTTGTGGACATACATCTGTGGCCAGTTGGGGATGTGCATTTTCCTGGTTTGGCTGGGATGGAGTTAATTTTTTCCTAGTAGCTGGTAACAGTGATGTGTTAAGGATTTAGCATGAGAATAATGTTGATAATACATAATATTTTTATTTGTTTCTAAGTACTGTTTATACTAAATCAAGGACTTTCCAGCTTCCTATGGTCTTCCAGCAAGAATGCTGGAGGGGCACAAGAAGGTGTGAGGGGACACAGACAGGACAGTTGACCCCAGCTGGCCAAAGGGGTATCCCATACCATATGGCATCATGCTTGGTACATAAACTGGGGGGAAAGCTGGGCAAGGGCTGATGATCAGGGACCAGCTGCATCTATTGGTGAGTGGTAAACAATTGCATTGTGCATCCCTTGCTTTGTATATTTTTTTTTTTATTGCTATTTTCTTCCTTTTCTCTCTTACTAAACTGTCTTTATCCCAAACCACAAATTTTCTCACTTTTACTCTCCCCCATTCTGCTGGCGGAGGACTCAGCTGATGAGTGAGCAGCTGTGTGATGTCTAGGTGTCATCTGGGTTTAAACCACAACATGCTTGTGTCACATGGGCCATGGGGACAGGATTTATGTCCCCAGACACGTCTTCCACACTGAGCATGCCGCAGAAATCTGCACCAAGCATCTGCTAGCTGAGGCATGGAATATAAATGAGTGTTGTACTTCTTCAGCCTACATGTCTCCTGTTTGTTTCCACCACTGTTGTTCCTGCATAAAGCACACCTGGGGAAGCCAGCTCCATGCAGGTATGTCTCGGTTCCCTAGAATGGAGGAATTAAATAACTCAGAGCTACTGAAAGCACTATCCTACAATGCTAGTACCCTATTTCTGATATTGCAGCAGGGAATTAAACCTACAGGAACACACTGTTCTCCCAGAGTCTGTCTTACTGCTTCCCTGGAGTGACCTGCTGAATTCTCCTGGTCAGCCCCACAGCTGTCATCCCTCTTGGTGGATCGGTCATCCACAGAATTGATATCTCTCTGGAGGGTCCTAGGGCATAGAAAACCACTTCTCCCTCTCAATGTTTTCTGCTTTTATCTCTCCTCTTTGCCCATGCAGCCATTATAGTGGTAAATACTGGAGACTCCAGCTACTTCAGTAATAGATGAGTGCTGCTTGAAGCACTGAGGATCTCTTCAAACACTTTGGGGGCTTCCAAGGTAGGTCCAAGCCAGAAAACACTTTTACTTGGTACAAGTTACCTTCATGTTGGTCTCAGGGTACTGCTTTCCACTGTAATTTTATTTTAAGCTGGGAAATTTTTCTTTTACACTGGGGCTTTTCTACAAAAATGACAAACGTGACTGCACAAACCACACATTGAACTTTGGAATCCATACTGTTTGGCTAGTTTTGAAATTTTACAAAATAATGATCCTTACAACATCCAAGGACTGCCTCCACTCAGTTACAAAGTTCTGGTGGGTTCCAAATTACTTCTAAGGCCAGTACCTCATGGTTTATTTCTCACAGGTTTTCACTGCCATGCTCCAGTTCATGCTTTCTCCAAGGGTAGACTGGAGATTTCACCTAACATGGACAGCACAAGAAAAGTGCATATTAAAACACAAAACTAGAAATATTCTGCTGAGCCTAAGGTACTGCATTTCTTTCGGGACTTGAACCTAATTCCCATCGTTCTGTAAATACGCCCGAAAAGGCATTGCATGGAAAATGAGACTGCTTTGCAGCAAAATGATGCCTTCTGCTCTTTAAACAATCCCTTTTCAACAACACATATTCTCATCTGTACATTTTTAATAGAAGCATAATTTTTGTCATATGTTGTAATGAATAGCATACAGCTAAATGGTGCATATAAGACTGTAATTCCATCTGGGAGTTTGTTGACATTGATAAACCACTTGGGTTTTGCTTTTGTGGTTCATGTCATTACAGCAGTTCAACAGGATTACAATCCTGTTAGGTATAGCTGGTTATAGGCATTATACCATATGATAATGATTGTATGTTTTATTAAAGAAAGTATTTAAAAATTAAATTGAAAATTCTCATCAACAGTGAGATAATATGGCATTAAAAATTATATTCCTTTTATTACCTGAGTGTCTGGTCTAGGATTTTTTTAAGATTCGTCATCTCAGGCAATGAAAATACTTTAGTTGGATTTAATTATATCTATACTGCGGGACCAAAGCATTTCCCTTGCAATTTTGTGGCACCACTACTTTTATAGGATATGAAAGCCAGATCATTGCACTGGCCATGAAGAAAAGTGAACCAGACAAGTCCAGTAATGTTATAGTTTAAACCGAGTCAAACAGAAACAAATAGGTAAAACTGCGGGTTTACATTTTTTTCTATAATTCCCAGTCATTAGCAGTGATAGCAGTGGCAGTGCTAAGGGTGGTTTAAAAACCCTGGGAAAAGTAACATTTTCCTTGAATTCTATTGTAATTAATAGATCAGCCAATTCATGTATACATTTCCCTGAAAATGAAGCTTATGTCAGACACATTCTCCTCTTGTCCTCAGGTAAATGTTAAACCTGCGTGAACAGATACTTTCATTCTTCTGCACTTTACTCCCAGTTTGTCTGGATAACCATGGTTTTAATAATTTCAGTCATGCAGACCGTTTCAAGTGAAGCATGGCTTCACTCTGCTAATTGGTATTTAGTTCACAATGAAATAGTTGCACTTAATGACTTCAGCACAGCCCAGATGATCTAGGCTGGATGGAAGGGAAATATTTCTGATATGAACTCTTCCACTTTTACAAACCACTGTAATGGTCAACACTGACTGACAGATTAGTGGAGGCACTGTCACATCTGATGTTCTGCTGTTTCTGCCCACTGTTCTCTGTGGAAAGGTTATTATCTGTAACACCCCCTGCACTAGATTTTCAGATTTCACTTTTTGTACTAGCACCACCAGCAGGAAAATTGCAGGGTCACAGTAACCCACAGGCACAGGGCACACGGGACGGGATGCAGCTACATTTATTGGACTAGATGAACTTTATCTAAAATCACTTGGTTTCCTACATTTTGTGAAAGCAAAATTTTACTGCTTTCTTAGGGTTAGACACATTTGTGGTTTTGCCCATATTATATATTGCTACGGCTAGATACAATGCCAAGTCCCAGCAACTAGTTTGTACAAAGGATGGGTATGTGATTCTGATTCCTTATTATGAAGGAGGGAAAAAATAAGTGTCCCTATGTCTTTCAGTTATTTGGAGGGAAGAAAACACCTTAAAAATAACCTTCTAAAATGTACTGTTCTGAATATACATGCTGTGGAAAGGATGGCAAGGATCTTCTCTTGTGTTAGATGTTTCCATTCAAACTAATTTTATTTCTAGGACATAATAATCTCCAGACCTGATTTAAGAGTTTCCATATCACCTTCTACTGAAGCCATTAAGAACAAAGGGACCAAGTGTGTACTTTCTAGATCTTCCTTTAAAAGTAGGGGCAGCTACAGTGTTCATATTTACTGATATTTATTTAATTGACTTTCAGCATTTCCAACTGGCCATGTGGATTTGCAGTTTCATGGACTGCAATTTGAGCTTTGGGATATATTCAGCTTGCACACTGAGAGCAGAACTTCAGCTTTGGACAGCTTTTAGGTGGCTATGCTAAGGATAAAGCAGCTATTTGGTACTGTGTACACACTATTTTTAAGCACTGACCTTGCCTTTGATTTCCTTCCAATGCCTTCCCCCACTTATGGCTCACTAATCCACTTCTTTCTGTGTGGCAATTCCTGAGGTTTTGTTGTTGGTTTGTTGGTTTTTTTGGAGTTCATTTGGAACGGATATTCTCCCTACTCTTACCAGATTTTGAGAACAGACAAATACTAGTGACTGCTAGTCAGATTCCAGCAGGCAAAACCATAGAGCAAGGAAACAAAAGGTTGTTAAACTTAACTTGTTAAATATTAAGTCAGGCCTACTTAATTGGGGTACTCTGGACAGAGCACTGGCCTGTGGTGTCTCTGTTCACCCCCATGAGGGCCCATGCACCCAAGGTATGCCAGCACTTGGACCAGTCTTCAAAGGCTGCCCTTGCAGTTCTAGAGGAGTAGATGCTTCCTTTCACTCTTCATTTAAATGTCTGCTTTAAGATGAGATACAGTGGCCCCATTTGTGTTTTCTGTTGGCCATAACAAGAGTCAGGTGTACTTACTGTACCTTGTAGATACATAGGTTTGATAAACCAATCTTGGAGTCATAAACAGAGACACCAAGGGAAAGATGAGGGACCTTACCAGAACAAGGTAATAATAACCTTCCTGGTATTTTGTCCCATGGAGTACTTCTGCATTTTATTTTAGAGTTCTTAAAAAAAAAAAAAAAAAAAAAAAGCAAAAGCAAAAAAAAACTCAAGAAATTACTTGGACATAAAGGACCAAACTTCTTTCTCCATTTCCAGTCCAGGACAGTACACACTAAACTGCAGATCTCCATGCCATCCCTCCTTCTTGCTTCAAGATTTCAACATTCATGCTGCAGAGATCCAACTTCAGCAGAACAGGGGAGACACAACCTACACAGACAGACAGAAAAGGCTGGTTTAGTTCAGAAGATAAACCAGTCAAAATTGCTATTACAGAAACTTTCTAACACTGGAAAACAATAATAGAATGGATATTTGTTTGCTGGAATAAAAAATATACCAAATTAAGGTCCTGTACTGCAGATTTAAAAGTATTTAAGGGCTTCAGATTTTTAAGCACGAAGAGTATGAAACTCTGACATCATTATTATTAAAGTCAAGAGAGAAATGGGTAGAGATAACATGAATGTTTGCAAGTACATTACCTTCTTGTGCGAGGAAAACATGTGTATGCACATCTGCACTTACATGTGTGTAAAAACATGCAGTGGGAGAATTAGGAAAGAAAACAATTTAATTTTCCTAGACCCACCAGGAAAAAAGAAAAGTAGATTATGGTGTATTTTTCCTGAAATAAACAAATTAAGAGCTGTAAAATAACAATGTAGAAATTTCTTTGCATCAGCACAGATTTCTGAAGGCTAACTATAGGCTATTGTTTATAATACAATCAATTTGTAAGTGTTTTTATGAGTAAAACAAAGACTATTATCTTAATTTAACGGAAAGAAAATTAAACTACAGCTAAAAGCAAATATTAACTGCTTGATGCAAATGGCAGCAGTTGTCATGACTTTATGCATACATCAAATTAGCTCATATTTAAAGCTTTAAGGATTTGCTTGTGTTTCTAATTGTCTTCCTGTTTGCCTTAATGTTATTCTACTATGTTCTTCTAAATATGGGAAGTTTACTTGGAAATGTTTATCTATTTTATTCAGTTCACCGCAATTCTTGAGATAATTGTTTTAACATTTCCTTTATGCGTGGACTGTTCCAAGTCAATGTGGCACATCAAATTTTTCTTGAGAAAACCTGTTAAATTTCTTTGTAACTTTTTTCACAGGGCCTAAAACTTGAAAAATTTTCTTTTTTCTCCCCTGTTCTTTTCTCCCCTGAGGTAATTTTCCATCAATGAGAGCTACTGGACTCCTATGCAATCTATTCAAACCTTCTTCAAGGCATTTTCTTTCACCATGTTCTTTGTTTTATGGGTTTTCTCATAGCTACTCAAGTAATTTTCAAAAAAATTCAGCACAGTTTCACTAGTGGCTGCTCAACAACTATCAGTGAGTGGACTTCAGGTTTTCCAGGCCTTTCAGATGGTGCAAACTGCCTTCAGAACCAGGAACCATTGCAGCCAGAAAGAAAATGGCTCCTTGGAGATGGAGGACGTGAGAGACCACAGGGCTTCCTACAGGGACCAGGGAGACATTGCATGAATAAACTTTTGCAGGTCTGAAGAAAATTAATTCATGATCCAGTTATAAATTAGGTCATCATCTACATAAACCTGTTTTAGGAAACCAGAGTAGGTACACACTGACACTCTCCTAAACCCAAACGCTGCAGTAGTCACATCACAACCATGAATCTCTTGTTGGCACATCATAGGATTATCAAAGTACAGGATGATGACACAGTCATTTGGAAGTCAATTTATCAAATATTCTGATTAAATTAGATTAAACTTCTGCTCTATTTTCAACAGTAGATGGTGACTTTGTTTACAAATGTTGGATTCATGATACATAGATCTAACACAACATTCTCTGTGTCCTAAAGCTATGTAGAAGAAATACAAACAGAAATAAAAAGCCACGCTATCATCACTCTTTGTAGCTGGCCATTTGAGGGACATATCTGCTACTTCATAGCAGTCACTGGCAAAGCTGGGAAAATTTTCAAGACCTGTGTCTTAGCCATAAAACTGTGCTTGCTCTCTTGGCCTAGACAGAAATGGGAACATGCCAGAGATGCAAAGCAAATGCCAAGTTGTAGAATGAGCCCCTGAAGTATTTTTCTCCCTGGAGAGAGATTAAAGTCTTGCAGTACTTATAAACACCTGCCTAATGATGACAGAATTGAATTTATTGCTTCTTGCAGCAAAAATGCCTCAGAAATAAGATACTAGATGCCCTATTGAGATCATCCAAAAGAGCATGTGTTGTAGTTATCACAAACTTCAGGTGATAGCCTGAAACATCTGCAGCACATGTACTGTTTGGTGAACACTAAGGTGCAGCTTGTAGAAACTCTGCCTGGGACCCTCCAGAGATTGTAAAGTAGCTGAGACATGATAAGACTTGAAAGAACACCTCGCTTCATGATCCTCCATCACTAGCCCTGCACAGCAGCTCCAGTGGAAGCACTGCCAAATGCCTAAGCTGTGCACCTTCTCCTTCAGCTTATCACACTCTTAGGTTAGTGAAAACACATTTCTGAGGCTGGAATGACGAGTTTGAACAGTGATCTTAACACAGAACTGCTGCACCTTTTCCTTTGGGAATCAAGTTATCTTCCAAAAGCACTTATGCCACAAAGTATTTCTAATAGAAGACTGGGCTTCAGAAATTATAATCAAATGCAACATTTTAAACAAATCTTTCTAATCCCTCTTGACACATCTATTAGGTCAAAAAACAAAGCTGTGCCATAACCAGCAACCATAAGAACAAGTAATATCATGCCAATACACAAAAGCTTTTCATCTCTACCACATATAAAGTTGGTATGGATAAAGACAATATCCATTAAACTAAATTTGACAGTGATGTTAAAGGTGAGGAACAATAATTTTTATATTGCCTGTAATACTGGTTAAATTCCTGGTAGAAATGGCACGACAATCGAAACCACAGACACCTGATATTGCTGGATTTCTTTTCTCTTATTAAAAAAAGAAAGTTTTCATGGCATTTTATTGATAGAAGATATAATCAAAATGGTCCCTTTTGAGTGGAGAGATTTAATCATACAGGTTGAGGAGGAACCCTATTTGCAGGTCATAAATTAGGTGAAAAAGATCCATGTTTATTTATTTTCATTTCTTCTCCTCTGGACAAAAATCCCTATTTTATTATCTGGAACAACTGGCAAATATTTTAAAATATGGTCCTTACAAATTTAGCTTCATTCCTCAGATCTCAGGCCAACAACAGCTAAAAGAAAAAAACCAAATAAATTCTTGCCCCGTTCACCCTTTCACCACCTTCACAACTCTGTCCCTCTCAGGAAAACTTAAGAGAACTGGTGAACATTGCAGTGTGCCAGAGAAGTGTGCACTGGCTATTTTAGATCAAAGGGAGAAATGCCTTCTGAAGTGCCAAGAGCTTCCTCGCTATTATAACAAAAAAAAGTGCCAGTTCATCTTTTCTGATGGATTAAATATTATGGAGAGAGAATGTACCTAATAAGGGGCAGAGGTGGGTGACTGAAGACATTATGGGCTGGATAAATACAACTTTCAACTACTTTTGGAAATAGCCCATCCTGGTTCACAAAGGTGACATACTTGGAGGACAATAGAGAGCACATGGCAGCTTCAGCCCTAGACCAACTTCAGCCAGTAGTAGATAAGGAGATCCAAGAGTGATGTAATTCCCAGGACAACATTGACACAGAAGGTACATCCACTACAAAAACCAGAGCAAGCTCAGAAAGAAAGAACCTCAAGGACATTTTAATACAATTTCCCACAAATAAAGCTAGAAAGCTAACTGGATAGGTATATTCATGGCTCTCATAGTCTCAACTCAAATGATAACAAAAAAAGGTTTTTTACTTCTTTCACTTCTATGCCATCCTCAGTCTGCCGTTCTCTTCACCTTTGAGCTGGCTGGTAATCAACCAGATTCCTAAAAATTCTTGCTTCCTGACTTCCAAAGGATTGAAGCAACTACCTCCTCTTCACTTGCTTTCTCTACAAGTGCTGATTTCTTCCGTACCTTTTAAAATTGTGACCTTGAAACAAGAGGCTTTAGGCAGCAATTTGAGCTCTTTTAGCACTCCTGGGGGCATGCCCATCCAATCTTTTTCTATCAGAAATGCCCCATGTGGTGAGACCAATGTCCATCACCCAGGCTTCTGTCTCCCACAGCAGCTGCTGCAGAGGTGGCTTAAGGAGAGCACATGAAACAAGCCACTATCTGAAATCTAATCCTCACACTCCTGCATCCTGCTGTTAGATTTCAGTTGTTAGAGGGAATATCACTGCCTCCCCAATAGGATCTGGTTTGCACCTTTTATCCATTAATTTGTCTAATCTATTTTGAAACTCTTGATGTGTTCTGACTTCACACTTTCTTACAACAGCCAGTTTTAGAAGTATATTACAGGCTTTGAAGAAAGGCACTTTTAAAAACCTGTTTTAAATTACATGCGATCAGTTTCAATACATGTTCTCTGATCCAGTACTGTAGGATTTGGTAAACAAGTTTAGCACTCATCTTCTGCACTGCCTTCTTGATGCCATAAATCAGCTTCATCCCTCTTCAGCTTTCTCTCCAAACTGAAGTGAAACCATAAGCTTGCTATTACTTTTTTACAGCAAATTTAGATGTCCTTTTCCATATTTTTTTTTTCCTTGAGAAAAAATATGCTCTTCTTGAGATGCAGAGACCAGTTGTATGCAATACTCAAGGTGTGGAGGCACAAAGATTTTCTACATTGGCAAAATGTGATCTTTGATCATGTTCTCAGTACCATTCCTGATACAGACAATTTTAGCTGCAGGTACACACGGAGTCAATGCTGACAGAGAACTGCTAACTCAGCATGGCTTGGACCATCTAAAGCGTCACAGAATTGTTTTGGAGGTGCTTAAATGAACTCCAAACAAGAGGCTAGATCACACAGCAATACAATGTGCAAACTCCTAGATTTCGTGGCAGCTTGTCCATCTAGAGTGCCTACAATCACAGCACATCAGGAAAAGCAGGCAGGCCTCTTGTGTGTTTGACATGTACCTCCCTTTTTGGGAGCCCTCTCCTCTCTCCCCAAGCTCTGTATCTGATGTGAACAACATCTGCAGTCCATGTACTACAGAGTTAATAATTACCAGAAAAAAGCACTGGCTAACAAATTCTCTACAATTTAAGACTTGTTTTCAGTCACCAAGAAACTTTACCAGTATCCCATCTGAAGGGCAAGGCATAGCTGTTATGTGACAGTGGAGGATGGAAAGTATGAACAACTTCCTCTTCACCCAGTGCTGCACATCTTCTCCCTCCCTATGTATGCCACTGATGCACCTCAGAAAATATTTATGAGTTCTCATTCAAATACTTCAGCTGATAAATTCAATATCAAATTCCCTGGGGTAAGCAAAAAATAAAATATTGCATTGGCCTTTGCACATATGGAGATTGTATTACTTTACAATGAAACCCAGCAAGCTGCACATACAGTTTTTACCACAATCTCCTTGGTAGGAATGTTTCAAATACATTGCATATGTGTGAATACAATATAAGCATACTGAAATGCTTTGAACACTGTAATACATCAGACACTTGAGTCAGGGAGGGGAAAAAAAAAAACCAAAAAGCCTTCACCTATCTTGGCTCTTATCTCAAATCCCTGTTTGACAATGGTGTTCTTTGGTCTGATGGATGGCACTGCTTACAACGTATGAAGTGAACCTCCAAACTGGATCCTTGACCACATCCCCCAAACCTGTTAGCTTGTTCATTAAGTATCTCTGTGAAGGAAAGCAGACGAGAGTGCTTGCCCTGTGTGGTACAGCTCCCACAGAAACGGATTAAAGGTGCCACAGCTGCACAACAAAGTCCTTGGGTGTAGCAAACGCATTTCTACACACTGTAAAACCCCCAGCATCTGATGTGCTGGGGTTTTACAAGGCAGCAACGCTGGAAAGCGGGCACAGAAACCGACAACATTCAAAGGCATTAAAGAGTCACATTCCACGTTTGCTTCCTGCGCTGCGATCCCGGCGGGATCCCGGCAGCCGGCACCTGCTCCCGCTGCCCTGGGCCGCCGGCCGGGGCTCGGCTGCCACCTCCTGCCTGGCCGGGGAAGCGCCGCCGGGTCCCTGGAGTGTGCCCGACACCGGCACGCCAGCACAGCACAGCACGGCCACCCGGGACAAGCACAACGGCGTCTGGCGTCCCCGTCCTCCCAGACGGGGCTACTTCCCCATTCTACACTTTGGGAAATTACAACTCGTAAGCAACAGGCACCCGTCCATGCAAACCTCCCAGTCCGAGACTTCTGAACTCTATTTTTTAGAAATAAAGAACGCGTGGTAGCTTTCTGTGCTCAAAGCAAAATGTTCGTATGTGTGAGCATTATTCATTCCTAAAGAAAAAAGCACTAGCAAGCTGGTGCAGCAAAGGAATGGAAACACGCAGGCAATGAACATTTCTAAGTGGCTTAACAACCTCCTCACAGGAGCTTGGGGGCACAGACAAATATTCATCACCATTTTTAACCATAAAACCACAGTCTTCATTCTGGTTTGTTGGGGCTTTTTTTGAGTGGGGGGAGGTGTTTGTTGGTTGGTGGTATTTTTGGTTTTGTTGTTTGGTTTTTATACACTGCAGCCTTCATCCCAATAGAATCTTGGATCATTCTTAGGTTTGCCAGCTGGTTTGCCTTCAAATTTCCTGAGACAACTGTAGAAACAATAGCACACAACTGGATGTTTAAATAAAACATACATGCCAAAAGACTTGTGCAGAATGGGACACACAGCTTTTCTTTCCCACCTGGTACTATCTTGAGCTTTGCAATCTGCTTTTAAAGTGGCACACACACGTGTCTGCATTACACATCTTTGTTCTTCCTCTCTTCTGTCCCTTGATAGTTGCTCTCCCTATACTTTGCCACTCATTTTACAGATTTTTATTGGCAAGAAATCGAGGGTGAGAGAGGGTCATCTCAAGGCTCACCACCAGATTGTCTCTTGCTCGTTGACTCAGCCTCCACCTGCTACCAACCATGCTGACCAGTCTGCCTCTTCTCTTCTTAATACAAGAAAAATCACTCAAAATTTATGGCCAAACAGTAGCTTTAGCGGTGTTTTCACACAATTACAAATAGAAGAGGCACATATATTTCCAATAATTTTCATCTGAAAAGGACATGTAAGGGGCTTGAGGTCCAGATAGAATGATGATGCTGTTCACAATGATCAAAGAAGGATCAAGACATACTGATTTTAAAGTGTAAAAGCTGTCCTGCTGAAAAAGAACTGGTAGATGACCATGAAGGAAGAGTCAGAACCAGCTGAGATTTTTATTTGGAGGGATGGAAGTCAGCCTCTGTAGAAACAGGATTTGAATTTACATGTTTTTTTTTCAAGTACAGTAGCTTACTAAGTTCCAGGCTTGTAAAGGCCCTTCTTGCACACATGCTGACACATACTCTATTTTGCTGCTCTGAAAACAGCAAAGCTAAAGCGTGTTACTTGAATTTTGTCCATTTAAATAAACGGATGAAAAGGAATATATACCATAGCTCTATTGACATATGAACACTTTTATACACATGGATATCTAAGGGTGTTTCATTTTTTTGTGGAAGGGTTCTACAAAACATGACCTCAATTCCCTTAAACACATACTCTTAAAACTAGAAACATTTTCGTTTTTTCCCCTCTTTGCCTTCCTAAACCTGTCCTAAGCATCTGTATTATGTTATCCAACACACTGGCTGCTAACAATACAATCAATACAAAGGGTTACTTAGGGGTCATTGCTTTTTTTCTGTCCTCAAAATTCAAAGCTTATTTTAACATGGATTTGAACTCTTTCACTGTAGAAAATGTCTTAGAACCACTCAGGTGAGAAGGGAAAAAAAAAGCATACTGGAAGTATTTTTTTTAAATATGAAAACAGGTAATTTAATAAACATTTTTCTGCACATCCACATAAAAAACAATTTTTCAGTTTCACAACTTGATTGTAAATTTTAAAGGGCATGAACCTGGTATGCCAGGCACTGATGTAAACACCTTTTTCATTACTTTGGAAAATAGTATCTGTCTGCTTATCCATTGGTATATTCTAGAACATCAAAATACTAACTCTAATGTTCCGATTCAAAGTGTAAAACTTATCTTACCACAGACCTTAGTCAGACTACAGCAAAGATGAACAGATTCCTGACACTGACTGAGCTATAGGACAAGCTAGGTTTACCTAAACATTTTCTGCCTTGTAGATACATTTTTTATATAACCCTGCATCGTGCCTATTAATCTTTCAGCAGTAGGAAATACAAGATATTGAAAATAAACCCATCAGGTACAATCCAAATCTTGTTTGTAAATTTTTTTAAAAGCACACTTGTTAAAGTATCCCCATTTCATGTAATATTTTATTGCTCAGAGGTCTCAGTGAAAATATTTTAAATACTTTTACTTACAAGCTATAAAATGTGCCCCCCTCCAATTGCTTTTGAATTGGACAGGAGGGGAAAAGCTCCTTAAGACAAAGTGATTTTCAGATTAGTTTCCATTAGTTCATACACTATGACTTGGATGCTTTCAGAATAGAGGAAGCATGGTAACAAATGGCTGAAAGTTCAGATATTTGTATAGTGGTTTACTTCTGTAAAAGGTCATATCATAATTCAGAGCAGATCAGGCACATGAAACAGTTGATGTGCACTTAAGAGATTTTTGTGGTGAACTTTCATACAATGCCATTGCCCCAAGAAACTATGAAGGCATGTGGGATCATTACGTATGACACATACTAACCACTTCATCTGCTCAATTTATTAAAGAGAATCTCAAAACCAACATTTGCTTGTTGACCAACAGCTAAAAACACTTCTATTTATTTAAATGTGTAAAAACCATTGAAAAAACTTGTCATTACTTCTGCTTTCCTTAAGGCTGAAAAATACAAACCATATCTGTGCTCATCTAACATCTCTCTGGTTCAATGGTCCTGCTGCCTAAGATTTTTAGCTTTTTATATTTTTCATTTATTTGTAGCTTTGTAGATTGCTAATGCATGGCTGTAGCTCCTACTAATTTTTTTGTCATCTTTCCCTACATTTAGAAACAATAAGCTAACCTCCTAAACACATTTCTACAATATTGCTTAGTCCTATTCCAAGAGAACCAACTACAAGGATGCTCTGTTTTCCAACCAGAATCTGAACTAGAGATAACAGAATTGGGGCAAAGCCCCTGGGCTGTTTCTAGTGGGGCAGGAGCCTGGGAATTATTGCCTAAATAACCAACCTTTTAATTGGACAATATGTGACAGGTATACTAATTAATCTTATAAAAATTGTACAATTATTGTACCATGTGCAGCTTTTGCCATATTGTGTACCTGAGAATTTCAAGGTTTACTTTTATGTTATCACTCTAACGTTGTTAGGGAAGACCTGTTCTATTTTCCAGACAACAGTCTTAACACAAATTACAAATCCTAAGGTTCCACATCCCAAACAGATCCTCTCCGAAAGATCTTTAAGGCTGATAAAGAGATGTATGTTCAGAGTTCCTTCACATCCTTCGATGAGAGACCTTTGCAAAGTCCCAAGGAAAGGGAGCAGGTTTCAAGAGCAATGCTTGCACCAGCTTCAGAAACACACACATGAGGAACACTGGATAGAAGCTGGCACAGCCAGGTTTTCCTTTACAAACAAGGAATAAAATCACGGGTAGAGGCAATTCTAAACCAGAAATGTTATTAAACAGAAAATATTGGGGCCTATGCCTAATTTTTTGCAGGATATTTTGTGGTTTACTACTAAATATATTTTTTCTATATGTGGCATTAGTTCTCACCCTTCACAAAATACTTAATGCAACAAATAAGACAGGAACGTATACTCTTCTCTTGGCAAAGCAAACAATGCTCTCCAAATTAATGGCTGAAGCCCACAAAAGTGCTTGTGCTGCAGCAGATTTGCTGCTGACAAGCCCTGATGCCCCAACACTTGTGCTACTGCAAAGCACACCAGCACATTACAACAGGACCCTGCTGTGAGCAAAATTCACAAAATGAAATTACAAGTGAGTTCTCAGGCTCACACATTAGAAGCACACACTCCTCCTTCTAACCAGAAGTAGCAGAGGAGCTGTGCCATTATCCCAGACTCCAAGTCAGGTATAACCAATTCTCCTGCACAAGCCACAGTCAGGCCCATGACGCCATCAGAGCAAATGTGGGGGTGGTGCTGCTGTGCAGATACTCGAGTTTTTGTGACCTACAGCAAAACAGACAGAAAAACAGTAATGGCCCAGATGAAAAACAGATGGTTCTAAAAGAAAATGAGCTTAACTGATTTCAAGACCTTTTTTTAAATTATCACATAGGATGGTCATCAGTGCTCTCTGGAAGTCTGCTCTTGACACCTTCATGACTTGCTAGAATTTCTTCAAAGCACTTCATTAGCTTTCTACTTCATGGTGAAACATAATTCAGGCCTGAAAACACCTACCTTTCCATATAAATCCACCTAAGCCCACTATTTTAGTTCAGAAAAAAAAATAATTCTGACACTTTTGTCAACGAAAAGCCACAAAACATGCATCATTGAGCAAAGCATTCTGTTTATCCCAGTTTCAAAAGGAAAACATGCAAGTGACATTAAATATGAACAGAGGAAAAATCAGGGCCAGTCCTAGAATCCTAACTCTGAAGTCTTTAAATTCCATTCCCATGTTTAGCTAAAGACCAGTAATGTATCCCTTTGGGCAGGAGGGATGCAACCTCAAGTGGAATCCCAAAGCCTACTCCTCCAACATCTTCCCTGAAATCCTGCAAGACACATCAAAATCATTACCTCTTAAATAAATAAAAAATATTCTTGATCAAGAAAGCATGAAGATATTGGCTCTCTTTAGTCTACAAAGCAGATTTAATCCCTTCATAGTAATTCAGAGGAAATGTAATAACCCAGCTACTGCTAATGTCATTCTACTGGCATAAATCAAGCAGAAAAAGCATTCTGATGTTTTTTTTCTCACACCAATTTAAACATGTTAAATGAATATTTTGTAAGCCTAGTTTGTGTGAGCTAGTCTCTTCTCAACATGGTTGCAGGTTTAACACACATGAATTAAATCATGGAATAAACTAGGTTGGAGAAGATCATGGAGTCCAACTGCAAACACTGCCAAGCCCACCACTAAACTATGTTCTTAAGTGTAACATCTACAAGTCTCTTAACTGCTTCCAGGACTGCTGATTCCACCACTTCCCTGGCAGCTTGCTCAAATATCTGACCATATATTTCCTAATACCCAGTCTAAACATCCCCAGGCCATTCTCTTAACCTGTAACTTGCTACTTCAGATAACAGACCCCCACCTCCTTACAACCTTTCAGACGGTTGTAGAGACTGGCATGGTCTCCCCCAGGCTAAATAATCCCCACCTCCCAACCACCTTCAGACTCTTTACAAGATTTGCCATCCTCCTTTGGACTAACTGCAGTACTTTAGGGTCTGTTTTCTGAGAATATGCTTCAAGTTTAGCAAAACAGACCTCACAGATTTGAGCAGGTGACATATTGAGTACACCTGAAAACATTACTACAGAACCTAAGTCACTCAGATCTAGCTGCTACAAAGCCTGGAGAGGGCCAAAACTAAGAGACCCTTCAAGAGTCTAAAAGAGCTGTAAGAAAAGTGCATCTGAGCCAGACTGGAGAAGACTCCTGTCCTCACTCTCACACTTATGACTAGGGATCTCAAAAGAAGGGCTACAAACCGTAATTACAATTTAAGCTGGAGCCCAAAACCAGAAACTTTCCCATCTCCTTAGCCACAGGTGCTCAGCCCCACATATTCACATTCATATCTTACACATCAGCATTAATAGTGCAAATCCTTATGAGTCACTCCATTTAAGAGCTACTCTGCAGAAAATTAAAGACATACTAAACAACTTGCAGGAGGGAGAGAAACAAATCATAGCTTCCAGCCTGAATCCTTGGCTTCTGAAAAACAGGCAAAAACACCAGTTCTGAGTATCAATTAACTACTACAGAAACCAAAACACTGGGCAAGCAGGAGTTCAACACTGCCTCAGTCTGAGCAAGTGAGAACTCACCTACTTGGCTGTCCTACCTACTGAGAACTAGAGAATCAGATCTACAAGTGCAGGACAATTCTAGTTAAAGACGCTATCACCCGCAATTTGAGGCAGAGGAACAGGTAAACACATTTTGTGTCCATTAAGTTCCCTGGATAAATTAAGAAAGCATTTACAGAAAACCTTAAACATCTGAGAAGACCTGGGAAACAGTTAAGGCCATTATCATTTGTTTCAGCAGAGGGACACAAATTTTTATCACAGAAGCAGCAATACTTTAGAAAAGTTAGTCAGAATCCTAGAAATACAGACCAAAGCACTACCCAGCAACTGCCTGCATTATTGCAACTTAAATCTGTGCCATGTTCCAGCTGCTAACTTCTGGGGTAGGAACAGAAAATAGATTTATGCTAAAGTAGGAATGTCAGGGATCCCCAAAATCTTTTTAGCAAACTGAAACGGTGAAAATTCTAATAGACTACACCAACAATTGCAAAGTTTCTGCATCTTCTGATGCTATCCCTTTGCAACTCGAAAGAACTGTTCCTCAGACACCGAATTATTAATCACACATACACTAGACTGGTTCAAAATTTATTTGTCATTCATTTCTTGCACTTGAAGTACTCTTCAATGACATCTTTGGCCTGAGATTCTTTGCCATAGTCCTGCAACACAAAACAACCAATTATTAACATCCAGACCCATCCTAAAACTGCTAAAAATAAAAAACCTGGTTTTTACAAGGACAAATAGGATTTTGACACTTATTCACAAGGAATTCCCTAAATACCACAAGTAAGCTCAAGCAATTTGCCAGTTTTTCACTTGTTCTTTAGTAAGACTATTAAAATAAAGTACTGTTCTATTTTATTCGAATGTTACACCCATGGAGACAGGGATGCAAACAAAATTTCTTCTGCTTGAAGAAACTCAAGAAAAGTATGTGAAAAAGTCTAACTGAAAACTAGAGGGCATTAGTCCTGATCATGAAGATGTAGCCATCTCTTGGGACCTCAGAGACCACAAAGTCCTCAAGGCTCGTACTGTGGCTTTACTTTGCCAGTGTTACAGTGAAATAAGCTCCGCAAAACACTTCCAAGTTGAGCAGACACACTGAACTGGCTTTTTTCCTCTGAAGCAAAACTTCCTATTTTCTAGGTGGGCCTTTCCTTTTAATGATTACTGGCAGGTAGGCATAGATACTTCAAAGACACAACCATTAAGTCACAAAATGTACATGAGTAAATAAACATGATAGGGACTATGAAACAAGAAAGCAGCTTATGTTTACTTTCAACAATCTGAAACTGTTAAAAAATAAAATTTAGGAGTTTTACTTAATGGTTCGTTATCTAAAGCAACCCTTGATTTACTTCAGAAGTCAAGAAATAAGAACTAATTAGCAATCTTACCTTGACAACCACACAACTGCAGCCCACCACTTTGCGAGGTTTTCCTTCTCTGTCGATCTTGCAGAGACCCACCCACTCGCCCAGCTTCTTGTTGTCATCAACCTGTGCAGAATATCACATCACATCAGAACGTGCCATTTCTGACACACCTGGCTCCAAGCCCAGAAGCTGCTGTACAGTCAGAAATTTTGGGTAACGGATGGCTGCTTTCCTCACAGGCATCAGCAGAGGGAGCCAAAGTATCATCATCGTACAGCTTGAGCCTCCCTGCAGTCACAGGAATGCTCCTCCTGCCCCCCACTCCCAGCAATAGTTTTATTTCTTATTATACAGGACACCAGAATTTGCTTTAACTGTGCAAAATAACCAACCCACACTCCTTGCCATTTACATCCACAGGTTTCGTACTGTGGAAAAATGGCAATCACACAGAACTAGAATAATCTTCTGCTAAGGGAAGTTCTGCCTAGATAAGACATACACAGAACTACAGCAGTGTTCTAAAGGTTCAGCTCTCTATATGCTGAAAAAAGCAGCATAACTGTTCCAAACTTTCATCTCAAGATGACACTCACCTTTATTAAGTTGATCTGATGCTCTGCACAGAGTGCTTCAACTAATTTTACGTATGTGGGTTCATCACAGTTTGAAGCCAGAACACAGAGATGGGCTTGGCGTCTAAAAAAAATGAGAACTGACAGATGTTACTTCAGACACTAACCGAAATTTCTTGATAATCAAAACCAAAAATAAATTAATTCAGCACATGCATTTCTAGAGAACCACTTCCTAAGTTTTAACTTTTGGTTATGAGATACTGTAAGCTTTTGAAATACTGAACATACTTTTGATGCGCTTTGTCACTTTTTATGCTTTTCATATATACATTACAGGCTATTCATACATTGTTAGCTTTATCCTCACATTCCATTCCTGTTTAGAAAGCTTCTAAAAATTCCACTAAATAAATTCTCAGCCATTGGAAAAAGGTCGGATGACTGGATAAACACCAGGTCCCCTATAGAATTGCCATTGTTACAAAGCAACCAAGATACAAGTCACTTTTTCTTATTTACCAAAGATTACAATAATTTAACATTAGAATTGTAATTACTAAAAGCTTGAATTTCCTATGTCAAGGTGTTATAAGTTCTTCAGAACAATCTTTTCTACTTACGTTCAGAGAAGCTGTTATGACAGGGCCCCAATTCTAATTAGGATCTTTGTATACTGTGGTACAATGTTAAGATACCAAATGGATACCTGACAACAGAGAGAGCTGAGTAGGTCTTCTATGCTTAACCTAATGCAACGTGACCTCTGCAAATAAAGTCAGTTTTCCCTAAAAAGACTTTGTCCAGCAGGAGTGTCACCAGAAGGCCAGAAATGTTTCTAAGCAAGAAACATCATACACCAAGGTGTGCAAACCTCACACACACATTCTTTCAACACACAGCTTATAAAGCTGTAGCTGAATTCAGAAGAACTCACACAAACCGGCTGTCAGTCACCTAAGTTGCATTTCTCTGCCCTTATTTTAGTGCCTTGTCCCAGAGGTTTCCGCACACAGGTTTGTCAGACAGCAGTTATCACTCACAGGACGAGTGTAGGGGTATCCGACAAACTGCAAAGTCATCACTCAAACACTGGAGCTTTACATTTAAGCAGATTTTTCTTGCAAGGCAAGTATGGATTTGCATATAAACACACACAGGTGTATACCTAAAAACGTAGAGATACACTTTGCCCTACAAAAGACCTCACTAATTACTCAAGGACTGGCACACAAGTTCAGTATTGTTTCAATATTGCACCATGACAATTTATTTACGCTTGCAACATATTAAAAAAGCAACAAAACTAAGTATAAGAAAGCTATGAATCTAAGGCTTTTTCATAAAAACGAAATTAACTCTTCCAGGAAGTCTGAACTACTTATAAACCCGATTAAGATTTTGCAAAATTTTAAGAATACTTTATTACTTCTTAAAACAAAGTTCTTGAGACCCAGATTTTTATAGCTACATTCAGCAAGCACCATTTTATTTTCTTCACAAAACCCATACATTCCTATGAACACTCGATAACACTGGGGCCACAAAGTGACAGGACCTCATACAGCAGATGCTGCTGTTCTTAAATCATATAGTTTCGCTTCTGTGTTTTAAGATTCCACTTTAAACCAGAGGTTACAAAAGACAAAAATTACTTGCAAGAACTAGTCTCGTGTAAGTTTTAAACTGAACACCTGGACAAAATGGCCACTGCAGGTGTTCCAACATACCTCATCGCAAGTTCTCACCCAGTTTTACTAATCACAGCAGAGAAACTGGTGACACCGCACTTACTTGTCCAAGGCTTTGGCTGCTTCACGGATACCGCGAGCAAGGCCATCGTGAATAAGTGCGGTCTTCAGCACTTCTTGCAGAGCGGTGTTAACATCCATTACACCTCCAGCAGTAATGCTAAAGAGAAGACACACAATGTTCTGATCGTGCCAACAACTTTCAACTAAAAGAAAAAGCTTCCCGTTCACCTGCAAGCATCCGGCCATTATAAAAAAAAAAAAATTCAGAAGAAAAGCAAGTTAAAGAATTAAGCCAAAGAAGAACTGACGAAGGACGAAGTGGAAAGAAGCTAAGGCACTAAATCCCCCTGGCGAGCCACCGGGCCATGCTGCCCCCACGCTCCTTTAGGAAGGAGAGGACGCCATGTGCACGGCGGCCCTGCCAGGCGGACCCCGCGCCCCTCTCCCGGCCTGCGGCCTGCAGGAAGCACGCAGCAGCACCGCGCCAGGGCCTGCACACACGCCACAGCCAGAGCTCCCAAGCCTGACACGCAACGGAGCGACCCGGCCCCTCCGCCCGCCGCCCCCGACGGCCCCGGCCCCGCTCACCCTTCCTCGGCCATGGCGCTCTCGGTGGGTGCGGTCCCCGCCTGGGTTCCTACTGCAAATACAGACACAGGCCGCCCCGGTGAGCGGCGCCGGCCGCCCCGGGGCCCCCGCCCGTCCCGCTCCCGCCGCGATGCCCCGAGTGCCGGGGGGATCCCGCCCGGCCGGGCCCCGGCGCCATCGCCCACACTCACCCGGCACCGCCGCGCGCCGCTGCACAGAGAGGGGGCGGCGCCGCCGCCGCGCGCTCTTATAGCGCCACAGGACCCCGGCCTGCGCGCGCGCGTGCGCGCCGGGGCTGCCCGCCGCGGTGCCTGAACTTCGGCTTGCCCGCCCGCCCCGTGTCCGCCGGAGAGGGAAATTTGTGTAGGTTTGAAAAGGAAATTAAAGGATGAAACCGAATAGCTGTAAGCAATGACTGCCAATTGGCTTTGCCAAGCAAATACTCTATGGGTGATGCCTCTGCTGTTATCAATGACGGTGCCCAGCAGTCACAGCAGAGACGCGTCCTCAATGAGGATTAAATAAAGCCTGACGAGAAAATCGGTTTGCTATTTTCCAGGGAAAAAATGGTGCAAATTAAGTCTCCGAAGGAAAACTATCACCCAAGAGGTTCCATAAAAAGGAGCATTGTTCTTTTAATGGAAAAACCTCTCTTAAGTGCTTAAAGTATCCCTTTGATTTGGGGGAGCAGCTTCTGTGGGGCAAACCAGCTGTGACAGCAGGGCAGGATCACCCAGGGGTGGATCACCAGCCAGGGGTCACCTGGAATGGTTCCCTAGGGCAGGAGCTGCTCCTGGTGCTGCCAAAGCGCTCTGGCCTCACCTGGCACCGTCCCACCGCCAAGAGATGGGGAGTATGAGGAAAATGCCCGCATTCCCGTCTCTGCCAGCGGGTCACAACACTGAGCTGTAGATTGGAAACCTCGTAAGTGCGACTGCTCGCTGTGATTCTGCTGATGGCAGCATGGTCACCTCACTGCAGCGTGTTCCTTGCTCGGCTGCTGTCAGTCTGACATGGGGCTTTGTCCATCCCAGCTGCTTCGGACTGGATGATTTGACTGTAGAGTAATTCTACATGTCACCATCTTTGTAAAAGGTACATAGTGACAAAATATAAGAGAAATAGGTAACAAATATTGATAGCCATGGTTTGTGGCTAGTGCTATCGAACACATTTGTCACCAGCGTTGTCAGCCACCTTTTCTGCATTATGTTCTTCCTAGGTCTCTCTGGTGTTGCCAAGCAACAGGACGTAGGCTAAAGACAGCTAGGGAAGAGACACTGTGCACAAAGCAACTCACTGGAGCTGCTCAGGGCAGAGGAGGACAGAGGGGAAAAGTGGAACCTGCTCAGCTGTCTCAGAGCCGCCCCACATGCCCCCAGCTCAGGCAGCACAGTCTTTTGGAGCCTGCCCAGGGGAAAGGCCCAGCTGGGGGCTGCAGCATTTACAGGCTCCAGCTGTGAGACACAGCTCATGTGAACTCTGAGGCAGTCACGTACATTTACACTACAGAGATCTAGAAAGGGCAGAAACCAACCTCTGAGCAAGTCATGGAGAGAGAAGCACAGCTTCTTGGAGGCTGTCCTCTCCCTGCAAGCTGAGCTACCAAGGACAAAGCAGGCAGGAACGACTGCCCACTGCTAACACGGGCAGCCTCGGAGATGCATTTGGCACCTCCAAAGCTGCCATATATTGCTTGAAACTCTGAACTGCAACTCCTGTTGCAATACCCCAGTGTGTTGCAACCACTGCAGTCCCAACATAGATATTCTAATTTAGCAGCTCCTGTGAGACATGTGGTCCTGGCTTCTTCCCTCCTTCCTCCACAAGAAGTGAGAACATGTACTGCTTTGTACTGCTCAGAAAGCGTGCAAGCACACGTAAATAATCCTGCCTCCTTTTTTCTCCCATCTCTTTAGGGAAGAATTTTTTTCCCTATATCCACCCATCACTTAATCTTCTTTTGCCCTTGAAATGCCCCAAAGGCTCCTAATCTATAGAGCAGTTTTTGTACTGAGTGGAATAATATACCATTATCTCCCCTAAAGGTCTGTAAAGGGTAAGAAGTCTGTATGCAGCCTAAGACACATCAGAATTTCCTGGAAATTCTGCCCAGGAGATGGAAGTATGGATATCTGAAAGCTTTGTATTACAGCAAAAATTATAATGACAGTCAAAGTATAGTCTAATATTCCAGCAGCAGAACACTAAAAAACAGTTTTCGTAGAACAGTTGCAAGAAAACAAAGCAACCATGGGAAGTGACATGTTTAAGCCAAGGACTGCAGTCCTCTGCTAAAAGTACTTCTAGTGCACTTGAGGCTGGGTGAGTGGTATAACATGAGTGCTAGAAAATGAGGAGCTGCCAGATACTAAGCTGCCAAGAGCCTGCCTGTGTTCTAAAAGGCTGAGGTGGTGTCAGTGCAGATGCTGACCTGCAGCTTCACCAAGCAGCTAACCCCAGCAGAGAAACTCGTTCCTCTCAAAATTATATTATATTACAAACAGCATAACATGCTATCTATAAACTTGGATTTGGGGAGAGGAAGACAAGCTGCTGCCACATGGCATTCAAGAATTTTGATTCTCTCCTGTTCTGAGTGATCCATTTTGACTCACCATCTTGTTGTGTATGTTTAAAAATCTTTTGTCATAGCTACTACTCTTTGTGCTTGCCATTCAGTTCCTTGACTCTCCCTGACTGTCTCCCTTCCCAGGCTGGCAGCCTTCCTTTCTTTTTCCACTCTGACCAAAATGGGAACGGAACTTAGGGAATTTTTCAGAAGAGCAGTACTTCAGTGAGGCTATAATGGTTCACTCTTGTCTCAGCCATCCTCTTGCTGCTCCTTTTCCCCATTATCTCTCCTTGTCTCTTACTCTCGTAACATTTATCTTCCCCTTGTACTCACCCTGGCAACCACAAGCCATATTTTCTTCAAAATATCAGACTTCAGGGGTACTTTAAGTGCCATATTGTAAACTGTGGCGACTCAGGAACTGAGTAAAGAGCAGTTCAGACAGTGGCACAGTGTGGTGAGGCAGCCACATAGGCAGATGAAAGAATCAGGTATTGCACACTCCCAAGAGAGATCCATGGCACTGCTAAACTCTGAACAATACATTCTGAATTTCAGTTCTGAACAATCCTTGCAAAAACCTACTTTCATCTCACATCTGTCTCTAGAAATACAAAACATGAGCATGTGCAATAAATAAATGTCATTGGATAGAGTTATCTCATTTTCCTTGCAAAACAGATATTTCTTAGTCTTGTGTAAAATCAAGCTGGAAGCCTTCTTGTTCTATATCCACAGAAGTTCTGCTCACCAGCCCAGAGGGGAGAGATGTGTATTTCCAAGTGCCTCCAGATGTAGAAAAGAACAGCCACCCATGTGCAAGAGATGTCTATGTCGAATTTCAAGTGCTTGGAGAAATTATGGAGAGATTGTTCTGGAGTTTCAGAGAGAGGACAAGCTATGGTATTTCAATACCAATTTGAAATTAACTAAGGCCTTGATTCATGATAACTGAAAAAAAGAGTTTGCTGGTGTCTGTTGCCTTCCGCAGATTTTGCATGAGATGCTGAAAGGATGTGGTTATCATGTGGTCACATTAGAGTAATTTTAAAGTATTTCCCAATAGCATTGTGCAGCTACTGACAAAAAAAAAAAAAATATTGATATGATGTAAATATGCACTAAGGAATTTCTTGATTGCAATGCAAGTCTTACTAAGATTTCTACAACTATACAGAGCAATAATAAGGAATATGTATTCCCACATGTGCTCAGCATGTCATAATGTCCTGGATATCCATGAAGGAAGCTACTCTTAATGCAATTGTCCTTCATATGTTTTTACCTGGTGAACATAAGTCATGAATTTGACTCTATGTCTAGTATTTATAGAGAACTAGTACTCTAAGCCTTGAATTCTATATTCAATTTGGGATCTGAAAGAAAAAATACATATTGTGACATAAACAAGAAAGCTTGTATATTTTAAAAATATATATATTTTTATTAGGCTTGATAAACTGTTGTAATAGGCTGGTAACGGGTCCAGGTTCAAAGGTTAGCAAGTACTTGTAGCTGTACTGATTTTGGCTGGGGTGGTGTTACTTGTCCTCACAGTAGCTGGTGTGGGGCTGTGTTTTGGATTTGTGCTGGAAACAGTGCTGATAAGGCAGAGATGTTTTAGTTTCTGCTGAGCAGTGCTTGCGCAGAGCCAAGGCCTTTTCTGCTTCTCAGCCCTCTGCAACAGTGAGGAAGCTGGGGATGCACAAGGAGCTGGGAGGGGATTCAGCTGGGACAGCTGACCCCAACTGACCACAGGGGCATCTATCCCATACTGTTTGGTGTCATGCTCACCATATGTAGAGCTGGGGGAAGAAGAAGAAAGTGAGGGACATTTGGAGTAATGGCATTTGTCTTTCCAAGTAATGGTTACATATGATGGAGCCCTGCTTTCCTGGAGATTGCTGAACACCTGCCCATCCATGGGAACCAGTGAAGAAATTCCTTGTTTTGCTTTGCTTGCATTCATGGCTCTTCCTCCATCAGTTAAACTGTCTTTATCTCAACACAAAGATTTTGTAACTTTTGCTCTTCTGATTCTTTACCTGATCCCATTGGAAGGGAGTGAATAAGAGAATATGTGGGGCTGAGTTGCTGGCTGGTGTTAAACCACAATGATAACTTACTAAGAATATGTGAAGAATTAACCAACATGTTCTATCAACAAGTTTCTTTTGGCAATAATGAGCAGTGCATAAGCAAGGACGTTCATAACCATGTTTCATTATTGGAGTCATGTATCACTGCTATTTCCCACATTTCAGCCCACTGTGCACGCTGACTTTGTGGAAAGCTGACTCTATAGGCTTTGTTGGGCTACTCATATGTAATTATTAACAAAAGGAGGATTGGGGGTTGAAAGCAGTTGGAAACTGTGGAGTTAAGAGTCTTAACTGGGAAGAGCAAGTAGTTGGAATAAGAACTGTTTCATCTTCAGATGATAATTGACTGCATCTCCAGCCACAAAAATGAATGCTTTATTTTCTTGCCACAATTTTATTCTTTATAAGTTTCTCTTATTTACCCTATTTGTGTGTCATACTTTGAACATATCATGCTTTTGTTATTATCCTTTTGTGAACTCATGATGACTTGCAAGTACTCTTTTTTTTTCTGGTTTTTGGTGGGGTTTTTTGGGGGGTTTTGTTTGTTTGTTTGTTTGTTTGTTTTTTGTTTTGTGGAGGGGGTAAGGCTGCTCAGGCGGTAATATCTATGGAAAAGATTTATGTGTATGTCATTTTCTGGAGGCAGACAGGAGAAGTTCAAGGTAGTTCTTAGGAACTTCTCAACAGCCATAATATATGCCACACAAAATATAGTCTCAAAGTAGGCTTCAGCAAAGGAACGTCTTGCTGGTTTTCTTTGTAGCCACTAAATAGCTTGTAAATTTCCTAATCTTGTGGTAAGAAAGTGGTTTTGCTATTTCCTGTCCTGTAGAATGTGAGATTCTAAAGTTAAGTACGTGGCAACACTTGTTCTGAAATGTCCTTTTTAAGCATCTTAATATTGTAATTGATGACTAGATGGAGTACTGATAGCTTAGTTAAAATAGTGCTCTTAAGCGCTTTTAAAATAAGTGCTTTTAAAAGCAGCAATTACTGTTTTTTTCTCTTCAAGCAACAGGTGGTCTGTCTCTTAATATGTTTGGAAGTTATCCTCAGCTCACACCTCATGTCCTTCCTCACTTTCCTGCCCTGCAGATAGAACCGTGTGCCAAATGCACTGATTATACCACCTCTTCCTCATCTCCAGCTTGAATTTACTCCTGGCCAGTTTACAGCTATTAATTCTTGCAGCAAAGCCCTGATTTTTAAGCCCTTGTGTCATGAATCCTGCAACTTGCTGGAGGCTGGGTAATAATTGGACACCTTGCTTGGTCAACCCATCTTAGTACCGTGAATGCCCTGAGCCAGCTGTGCATGTCCTGGCCAGGTGTGCATGTCCTGGGCCAGGTGTGCATGTCCTGGCCAGGTGTGC
>CM031859.1:53881515-53907082 GCA_018697195.1 Certhia americana | reverse complement strand
AGGTGTGCATGTCCTGGGCCAGGTGTGCATGTCCTGGCCAGGTGTGCGTGCCCTGGGCCAGGTGTGGCTGCCCAAGGCCAGGTGTGCATGTCCTGGCCAGGTGTGCATGTCCTGGGCCAGGTGTGCATGTCCTGGACCAGGAGTGCATGCCCAGGGCCAGGTGTGCGTGCCCTGGGCCAGGTGTGGGTGCCCAAGGCCAGGTGTGTGTGTCCTGGGCCAGGTGTGGGTGCCCAGGGCCAGGTGTGCATGTCCTGGCCAGGTGTGTGTGTCCTGGGCCAGTTGTGCATGCCCTGGGCCAGCTGTGCATGCCCTGGGCCAGCTGTGCGTGCCCTGGCCAGGTGTGCAGCGTACCCCGGCAGCCGGCAGGTTGCCATCGGACTGTGGCAAGCCCGGCGCTCTCCCGGCGGCCGCGGGCAGTCCCGGCGGCGGCTCTGGGCCCGGGGCGCGGCGGCCGCTCCCGCAGGCCGGGCATGCTCAGTGCCGGCGGCCGGGCTGGTGCTGGTCCCGGCGCTCGCTGAGCCGGCGGCCGCTGTCACACGGGCGGCACCGCTGCGGCCCCATGGGCAGCCGGGCGGCGGGCAGCGCGGGCGGCGAGCGGACCGCAGGTGCGAGGCGGGGGAGCCCCGCGTTCCTCCGGCGGCAGGGCCGGAACGGGCCGGGGGCAGCGGCTCTCCCGAGGGCTGCGGCCATGCCGGGAGCGGGAGAGGAAGGGAGAGCGCAGGGAGCGGGACGCGTGTCTCGCCGGGGCTGTGCCGCTGAGGTGCAGCGCGCCGGGCCGGGAGAACCGCGGGGAGCCCCGGCTGCAGCCCCAGCGCCTCCGGCGCGGGTGAGAGGCGGCTGCCAGCGCCTGCACCGCGGCCAGGTCTGCGCTCCTGCACGGGGCAAAAGGCAGCGCGGCTCGGCTCCTTTCTCAGAGCCGGGAGGGTACAAGGGTTGTGTGCGTTTTGATTTTCCAGCCTGGTTTGTAAATTGTTCCCCTCTGTCAGCTTGTAATACTTTGTTATTATTTTTATTTTGTATTTTTAGATGATGGCGCGTCAGAAGCAGTTGGTGAGGAGTCAAGACGGCTTTCCGGAGAACAGCTTTCTACAATAGTTGCAACAGCTTCTATAAATTTCAGTTCAATGATGTGCTACTCAATCCTGGGACCCTTTTTCCCTTCAGAGGTTAGTCAGCTACTCTCCACTTTCTTGCATGTTGAAACTTTCAGAAATATCTCGAACTCCATGGGGCATTTATGGCTTGCTGTAAGCTCCGAGTTAAGACTTTTCAGTTGCGGGAATTCAGTGATCGCATGATGCTGGAGTAGCCACAGTGCATGAAATGGTGACCTGGATCTTATCCATGGACTGATCTTCCCTATGACTGCAGAGGAGACAGCGAACTAATGAGATGAGATAAAAGTCAAAGTGGGTTCTTGGAAAAGTGAAATAATTTTTTGCTCAATGTTGCATAGTAGTTTTGTAGAGCTGAGATTAAACCCCTGCAATGTCCTGACTTGCATTTCTGTGTCCTAGCCACTCAATGACTTTTTATTTATAGCTTCCTCTCTTAACTCATTCTGGGCCATCATTAACTGTGCCAACTTCCTGACCCAGGAGGGGAGAAAAAAATAAAATCTCGGCATATGTTGAATGAATACAATGTTTAAACATAGGATGAAAAAGATGGTCATGGTGCCTTTGCAGCAGAAGTCCATTTCTCTCACAACCAAATAGTTATTAAGCATTTACAAAGAAATATTATTTTTGTCTAAATATTCCTATGTACAGCTTGTGCCCAAGTGAGTGTATTTGGCCAGCTAAATAAGTAAAAAATTGTCTGGTGCTTGTTATGGGGTGGCATGTCACAGTGAAGATAACAGATATCTCTGTTTACTGCCCTTTCACTGCTCAAGGGATCAAAGTTTTGTAGCTGGTGCCCTTGCACATTAGTTGAAGCCATCTTTTATAGTCTGGGTGCCTGTTCAGCAAATAACACAAATTTCCATTCACTGACAAATTAACATTGCTTTTCACTTGATGACTTATTAGAAGTACAAGGTCTTTAAATTGTGTTGATATCTTATAAACCCCCACTGCCTTTGAGAAAATGCAGTTAGAAAGCAATTTCTTAACAGGCAGTTAAAAAGATCTAAATGTTCAGAGCATGAATGTTATTCACCTCAAGAATTTGACTGTCTGTTTACATGGTTGCGATCTTTTTTTGCAGGCAATGAAAAAAGGTGCCAGTAACACAATTGTTGGCCTGATTTTTGGGTGTTTTGCTTTGTTCAATTTCTTGACTTCTTTAATATTGGGAAATTATGTAAGTATAATTGAAGCTGTAACTTTTTTGTGTGATGACACAGGTTGGTACATGAAGACAGTTCTGCAAGCCTGAGAAAAGAGATGTGTCTTCAGTAGTGCTCGTGCAATTTTCTGTCTGCAGTAGCTGGAGTCTGACAAGTCAGTCTGAATGTGATCTGAGTCTTGTCAGTACTTCTCTTGTTCCTGAGAATAGCATAGGGCAATGGACATGTAACTGTTCTGTTTCTCTGGTTAACTGTTCTGTTTGCTTTAAAGTAATTTGATAATCAATTCTGCTTGCTATGACCTCCTTTCTCCTACCCCCACCACTCCCACCACCCCCAATTTTATTTGTTGCACTTACTTATACATTCTGTTTGGTTTTGGCAACATTCTTAAGGTGTTTTGGTTTTGGCTTGTTTTTTCTTTAGTTAGCTCCACCTCTTCTTCTTTTCTGGTATGTTGTTTGGGGTTTTTTCTAACATTTTCTCCTGTTGTGACTCTCTGCTGCTTAATTCAATTTCCCCTTCGACTTCATTTTATAATAATGTGAGAGAAATATCTCCAGTTCTTGTGACTTGAACTTCCCCACAAATTAAGGATTTTTCTCATGTTGAAGAAATCATAAATAAATCATGTAAATGTTTGTTTGTTTGTTTACGTGCTGGAGCACTGCTGTCTATGCATTATTTGCTAGGGCTGCTCAGGATCATTCCCTAAGCTGGGGCTCCTGCAGAGCCAAAATCATCTGTCTTTGGCTAGGCAGCCTCTTTGCCAACTCTGTGGTGGGTTGAAAAGAACACTTTTCTCTGGTGTTCAGGAGGCTCATAAAGTGTCACATAAGTGCCATTCCTGAGTCCAGGTCTTGGTGCCTCTGGTGGCATTCAGCTATGGCACAAGCCTCACCAAGTACTTTATAGGGGAGAGAGCAAGTGTGCCATCCACACTGCAGACAGCTGAAATGAGCATCAATAGACCTGGACAGTGCAGCAATCAGAGATCCTGAGTTTCAGTGAAACTCAGCAAAATACGAGCTTTAGTAATAATGGCTGAAAGGCAGGGACTTTGTTCAGGCCTGAATAAAAAACGAGCCTGAAATACCTGCTGTCCTTAGGGGAAGTTGCAGCATGGCATTAGAAACTCAACTGAACTTCGCTGCAGGATTGAATTTGCTTTATAGCATGCCTTCCGTCATCCTTCACTCTGGTGAGAATCTGAAATGAAGAAAGGTGGTGTCCCTCCCTGGTGATGAATAGGGAGACCTGAAAGTACCATGCTCCTAGTGCCAAAGCTTTGTGCTGTTAAGGGTAGTCATAAATTTGCTTAAAAATCAGCTTGCGTTGACTCTCACTGGCCAGATAGGTGATGGGTATTTCTGGCCGTGCCTCAGTAATAGTTCTGAAGGGGAGGTTTGGAAACAAACTTTCTGCTTGTTTATAATGAGGAAAGCTGCTGTAACCTACTGCTCTGCAGAAGCTGCAGCATACTGCTGTGAAATAGTTGACTGCAGTATTGTCTTACCTTTCTAAAACTGGGTTAAGTCACTTAACTGTTCAGAATTTTTTGAAGTCCATTAGTGAATGAAGGCACATCAGCAGAAGCAGTCTTTCCCAGTCCTTTAGCTATAGATGCTATAAAGTTCCCATAATTTTTTGATTTCTTAACAGTAACTTATGTTGAAAATTTTTTTATCTTTTCTTGAAATACTAACATGTAAAAATGGTATTTAATTTACAGCTTTCACAAATTGGAGCAAAATTCATGTTTGTGGCAGGAATGTTCGTTTCAGGATGTGTGACCATTCTGTTTGGGTAAGTAATTTCTGTTGTGTGGTTTTATTGCATTTGTCTTCTGATCATTTTCATCCATATGAAAAAATGGACACAAAACAAAAGTGGAGGCTCTTGAGCATCTTTGTGTTGGTTAGGCAATTTCTTGCTTCTTTAATTTTTATCTACCTCTTGTAAAGCAGAATGAGCACTTCTCCCTTTCACTAGGTTTCAGAGTCTGTTTATTACTTTGAAAGCAGAGGAGGTAGGTTTTGTCTATTTAAGTAGTGGTTCAAAGACAGTGAGAATCCTGTCGAAGTGCAGCAATAAGAAAACTAATTCTGCATAATGTTTTAACTATTATTTTCTTAAATATTTGGCTTAAATGGAAAGCTATGCCTGGCAGATGGAGAGACTAAATCATTAATTTTAGCAAAATAAATGCAATGAAGGAATCTCTTATTAGATGGTTCTAACACATTGCATCAGAATACTTTCACAGGTGCTTGGAAAAGGTTTGAAATACAACAAAGGAGGCATTGGACTTTTTCACAGGTTACAGATTTCATGCTTTTTTCACTGCCCAAAGGGGAAAATGAGAAAACTGCCAGAAATAGTTTGGTAGAGTTTGAATGATTTCAGTCATTGAACCAGATGTGGTTCAAAGATAAGTGGTTGTCCTAGAGTGAATTTATGATGCTTGTATCCCCAATCATCTGTTTATACTAAATACTAGATTCTGCACCTTTAAGACTGCTTCTGAGGGCGATGAAAGAAAAACTGCACAGTTTGTTTTCAGAAAACTGCACTTGCTCCCATGCATTCCTTCTCATATATTATTGTTGTCTGCAGCACAGACAACAAAAAAGAGCTCTCCATTACTTTTAATTATTTTTTAGCTAGCTGAACTAGAAAAGATCCCCAGACTGTGGCTTTTCTTTCTCTTAAAACTGATCAGCCCTATTCTAGACTGAAAACCCAGCAGGACACCAGGAGCTCACACCTGTGGCCCATCTGGGATACAGAATTTTCCAGCCCAGGAAGGACTGATAAGAGACTGAGCAAGTCCATGACAAGGACTTTCTCAATTTGCCATCTCTTCAGAACAGCGAGAAGTTTTATTGTTTAATATTACTATTTTTTTTTTTTATGCTTGTAGATATACTTTGCTTGTTAAGTAAACAGGTTTTTTCCACTTTTCTCCAAAGAAATTTTTCCCAAACCAGCAGGGAAAAGGACTGCTTGAATCTGCTTTCTAAAAAATCCTCTTTGGAAGTTTCCTCCCATATTTGCCCTAAACTAGGACAGTGGTGATAGAAAGCATTGAGTGTCTTGTAACTGTCTTTTAATGAGCAAGAAATTATACTCCAGGGCCTTTAGTAGATGGTTTCTTTCATCCTGAGAGAGGTCCAATTTACTATTGGGATTTTTCTTTTCCAGTATGCTTGACAAGGTGCCAAGTGGACTGATGTTCATCAGTTTCTGCTTTCTAGTAAGAGCAATGGATGCAATAAGCTTTGCAGCAGCAATGACAGCATCGTTCTCAATCCTTGCAAAGGCATTTCCCACTAATATAGCTACTGTCCTGGTAAGTTCAGAAAGCAGTGTTACAGCTGAGTACCAGAAATAATGACAAATTGCCAGTGGGCAGCCTAAAATCAGGAGGAGAAAATCTGTTGTCTCAAATGCAGGCTTATTTGAAATCATCATGTAATTTTTTTTTTGTAATCTAGAATCAGAATCCTAGGATGAGTTTAGACCTTAGCATAAATCTTGTTATATATAGATTAAGCAGTATATATTAGTTGCTTGTGCTTTGAAGACAGCTGACCATTAGTGTCAGTAGTTATCACTTCAGTGAAAATCAAGACAAAGTGCTAATAAAATACTAGAACAACTTTTAGTGACTACTTCCACCTAGATAGTAAGGATCCATGTGAATTGATTAAAAAAATGGTAAATTAATTCAAATGGTGTTGTTTTAAATAAATGAAAGCTGCAAAACTCAAACAGTTTTGCCTTAATTTTCTAATCTGTTGCTAAAAGTTACATATGAAAAGATGAGAGCTAGGACTTCTTGAAATCTGGAGGGCACTATTTCTGATCATCAACAATTCATTTCAACCAGAGATATTACCCTTTTTCAGTCGGGGTTTTAAGGTGTTAAAGAAAAGTTTTATCTTTTATAAAATGCTTCTTTCTCTGTCTGTTTTTCAATACATTATGGTTTTCAGTTCAAATATATTCTGTCAGAAGGGTTAAATTTTAATGAGTGAACAAATGTTCACTACTTATTTAAGAACATTAAATAAAATCAGAAAAGTTGCTGCTTTTATTAATATTGTTCTTAAACTGTTTAATTACTTCTATAAAATATATATATATCTGTAAGAATATGTCCTTCTAACTAGAAAAACCCTACTAAGTTGTATCAGCAGTGATTAGCTGACCTTTTCATTAGAGAGCAATTTATATATGTAACCATAATATTTATATGTAATCATGTTTTGGATTTATTCAGTCAGTAAGGTTAAAATCTCCTATTTGCAAATTTTAAAATGTAATTTAAATAGGTAAGTAAGGTAATGTTGACTTAAAGGGATTTAGTTACCATTTACTTAAAGGGACTTAATTATATTAAGTCCCTTTTTTCATTTTATAATCAGAATTAAAAAGAAAATAAATTCTGTTATGGCAGTACAGTGACTATGATCAATGGCTGAAAACAGTATGTGGTGGTGAAGGTCATCTCAAGACCAGAATCAGAAGTGTTACACAGCTGTGGCTTGGTACCTGCCTTTGTTTAAAATCTAGAAAGGGTGCTGTAAAATGACAGATGACTTCTAAATGTTTGTCTTTTTACCATATTGTGTACTCTAGTGTCTTGCTCTGCATGGGAATAAAATCTCTTCATATTTATTCATGTAGATTTAGTGTCCTTAAATGGATATGATGGAGAGTTCTTGTTACTGTGAGCTCTGAGGCAGGAGGTAGAAGAAAGAGCTGATTGATTGAGTAAGGTGCATCCTAGGGTAAAACTGAAGCCTGAAGGAGTGGATAAAGGCTTTTTAGTCTTGCTCTCTGTTGTCCACCTTGATAGTGCTAGATGCTGAAAAGCACCTTTCCTTTTCTTACAATTTTGGTACCCGTTTTCAGCCTGCCTTTTACTTGTTGGGTACCCTATAGGGTATGTGGGAAAGTTATTAAATAATAAGCACATTAGCCTTGAGCTTCTGTCAACGTGATCCTTCTGTGGGAGGAGGCATGGACTGCAGAACATAAACAATCTCACTTCTCGTACAGTGTCAAGTTTATCTTATCCTCTGATCTGTACTACTGCGATGTCTTAGCTTCCCCCCATGCTCTCCCCACTTCATTAACTTAGAAGGGCTAAATGATGTACAGCCCCAAATCATGTAAATTATTTGAACCAAAGTCTTACAAATCAAATATTTTTTATGGTTGGTGAGCAACAAAAGAGAAAGCGTCATCTCGATGTGGTGATGTTATTGGCCATTCCACATCGTCATAGTTTTTCAGACTGTCTCAAATCTATCTGTAAATTTTGTATCTTATTAGTTGTATATTGTTACTAGTTATTTTCTTTTCTGGGAACAAAAAAGCTTGCAACCCTAGACTGACCTAGGGTAAAGAACTTGGCTTTTGCTGACTCTGTTTTCAGGACATTTGACTACTCTGACTTGTATCAGTAAAAATAAAGATAAGGATTATTCCCTGGAGTATATTTTTGGGTTCTGGAAGTTATCAAAACTTTTATCTGTAAGCAGTTATTACCACCAGCTCTTACTGGTGGTCTAAGCCTTGTTTAATCAAGTGTTGAGGCAGATGTTGACAGTGGTGATTATGATGTTGTAGCACAAGATGTATCTGTATTACTGTCGTTTTACAAATTAGTATCTTATGAAAATATCAGATTATTAAATTATATCCAAGACAATCTGAGTTGTCCCAGTTGCAATTTAATTATTTTTTCCTACCTCTAGGGAGTGAGTCCAAACAGTTGTTTGTGAAGAGAAAGCTTTAGCTTGGCACATGAACTTCAACCCATGATATAATGACCCATCTGAGTAGGTTTGTACCTACTCAGGTTTGTGCCTCAGGCTGGAGTGTAATGGCAGGTAGGAGAGATGATCCCTTCAGCCTGAGTTGTCCTGTGGATGCTTTCTGTCACTGGAGCATTTGCCTTCCCTCAAGACTGAGATCTGTTAGGTGACAGCAGAGTTGTGAATGCTGCAGTACAGATAGTGAAGCAAAAGGGGTCATGGCTGTTGCACACATAACTATGGAATTCTCTTTGCTATTCCACCCTGTGAAGGCCTCTACTAGCTCTTGTCCTAGCAATGCAGTGTCTTGCTTTTCACTACTGTGGATATGTTGTGCTGCTCCTCAGACACATGGTTTGCCTTATATTGTTGCATTGTATTTTCTCAACATACTGACTTCCTTTCTGCTTGCTTTTTTCATCTTTTAGGGCAGCCTTGAAATTTTTACAGGACTCGGACTGGTGCTGGGACCACCTTTGGGTGGCTTTTTGTATCAGTCATTTGGTTATGAGGTCCCTTTCATCACGCTGGGATGCATAGTGTTGGCTTTGGTGCCTGTGAACCTGTGCATATTGCCAAAATATGGTAAGCATCCCTCTATCTGCTTCCTTCACTTCCTTCACACTTTAAAAAAGTGTCATCTTCTGGAGTCTTAATTAATACAACTCTTCATGCCCACTTCTGCAAACACTGGGAACTCTGTATGGAAGTGAACTAAGGTATATTTTTTGTTTTCTTTTGTCTTAGATTCAGAGGTTGTAAAGGACCAGTTGTGTCTGCTTCCTATAGGTTTGTCATTGCAGTCAGTTGAAGAAAAGCTGGAGATATATTTTGCCTAAAACAGGAGATCTCAACATGTTTGAGGAGTTAACAGTGGAGGGGAAGACTAATTATAGGGAGAAAAAAGTGTTTATCAATTTTAGATGATACTGCTTGGACAGAAAACTAGCTTAAGGATGTCCTCACACAAGACACTAATTGTAAGGTTACTGTTCTGTTATTCTTTTCTAGAGAAAAAAATGCTAGTAACTTTGAAATGCTTCTTTAATTTTTTTTAATCTTTTAATATGAAAACCATGGAGAATTACTTAAAGTATATTGGCTTTTAGAGGAAACTTAAAATGATTATCCATGTGTTGCTGCTGCTGACTTTCCCCCTTGACCTCCCCAAGCTCTGAAATCATCATGGTATCACTGCCAGTTTGGAAGAATATTGCAGAAATGTTAGCTCTGAGTTGATGGATGCTAATGCTTGAACTTTTAGTTCTTTGTATATTTTGAGACCACATTCAGGTATTACAGGAGAAACACCATCAGGAAGAGGGCCTGACTTAAAATTCCCACATAACCAAGACATCTTAAAGAAGTTTCCTGGAGTACAAATTGATCATGTTGGAGCCAAGTAGTTGCTTAAAAACTTGCTAGAACTCTATTGATAAATAGCAATCTTCTTATCTTACTCTCAAAGCATGTTTCTTTTATTGGATATAAATTGTTCGTATATGTGTTCATGTATCAAGCTGAGACATATTCATGAGGATTTTATTGTATAACTCCTAGCAGAGAAGCAAATACTTTTTTCACATAATTGGAGCAATACATATTTTAGTTCTTTTCAAGTTGGGGATTTGCAGTGTTGGTATCTGAATTGTATACTTTTCTTCCTTCACCTATGAAATTTTGGTTTTTACTAGAAAAATAGTATAGCATGTAATAATTATTGACTTTCATTTGTTGTGCAACAGGAGTAAGAGGGCTAAAAAAGGGGAAATACTATTTCTTTTCTAAAGCAGGAAGATCAATCAAGAGCTTATGCTGCTGAAAATAATGCAGTTTCCCCCCCTCTTCTGTTGAAACAGATTCAACTCCTAGGAAGGAATCCTTTTGGAAGCTTATTCTTCTGCCAAAAGTCTTAATACTCTGTCTCACTATATTTTCTCTGAGTGCATGCTTGGGTTTTTTGGATCCCACAATGTCTCTGTTTGTCCTAAAGAAGGTAAGTCCTGCTAACATGCAGTGAAGTCTTGACTTAATAAATAGTATGTAACTGGTTATAAATGTAAATATCCTTAACAAAATTGAATTTTATCCAATTAACACTGCTTTAGTTAACTTTAGTTGAATGAATTCCAAATAACTTGTTTTCCACAGTACTGATAAGTCAATATCCATTGCGCCATCTCTTCCTTCTGGGTCTTGATATATTTGAGAATGAAGAAATGTAAGACCTTTTAAAATGGGCTTTCTCCACTTAAATGTCTTTCAGCTGCAAAGTACTGTCTCTGTATAGGGCATAGAAACTGCTTTTGTAAAAATGGGACTTTTTATTCCTTCCTGAAATCAAATTCTTGAAAGGTGCTGCAGTCACTGACTGTTACATCTCTTAATGTGAACCCTTTTAAGATTCTGCGCCTAGGTGAAATTAAGCAACGGTCTTTGAGAGCTTTATTTATTAATTGTTTTTCCAAGGGGTAGCGTTTCACAGATGACTGTGGTACTTTTTGTCTGCCTGATCTGTATTTTGAGCACTTGTCTCCAGGTTGGAGGGGACTTGATGCTAGTCCCTTTGATCAGTGGAGATGTGAATGTACATCTTCCATCACCCAGGAGGGATCTGAAATTATCCCACTGTACAATCTGTGTGCTTGTATGGCTTTTCTCCTTTCCCTCTGCTCTGCACTGACATATACTTGCTGTGAAAGGGCTGTGGCCTTCTTGGCAGGTATTCTTACCACTAAATTAGACTTATTATCATGTATTTGCATATGGCAAGGAAGTAGTGAATATTTATGTAGTCTATACCACATGAAACATCTTGGAATACCTTCTATCTCTTAGTTAAGGCACATATTTGAGAAACTAAGATGCTTTGTTTCAAAGCAGAAATACATGTCTGTATTAGGAAAATGTGGGCCTCAGTGTGTCGGATTGTAATGTTAGAATCCAGCATGCTGGTGTAGGGGAGATAGCATGGTGTTTTCTCCTGACATTATATAGGCTTTATATGAGTACAGTTGTGTCAGGTGTTTCCACCACTCCATGCTTAAAAGGTGTTGGTGAAAGCAATGAAACTGAAACTCTGTAGATAATTTCAAATACTTGAAAAACCTCTGTATGGTATCAGTAAAATAATTAAAATTGCACATTTCAGTATTTTGACTTAATATATAATACTTGGATTGTTCTTCAGTGAACATAGCATATACGGTTTGTCTTGGTTTTTGTTTTGTCTTCTTTTCCATAGTTTAAACTCCCAGCTGGTTATGTGGGCTTGGTCTTCCTTGGTTTGGCACTCTCATACTCCCTGTCTTCTCCCCTCCTTGGACTCCTAAGCGACAAACTGCCGGTGAGTCCTACCCTGCTGTTTGTGCAGGGTTACTAAAGCATTTAGTAACGCTGCACAAACATACTCCGTGCATTTGCTTAAAGGTGGGAGACAATGGATGAAGCAAAGGATGTAGGCCTGGTCTTGTAAAGGGATCTGTCTTTCAAGACCTTGCACGTGCACCCATTACCGCCACGTGGGAGGTTTCTTTTGCAAGGTCCAGGGTAATTTAAGAATGTCCAAGTCAGTAAAGGAAATTGGACAAGCAGCCGAAGTGTGCTGAGCTTTTCTAGTGGACTAAACGCAATCTTTTTCCAAACAATATGGAATAGAGAGTGAGAAAATATGTCCCAGTTATCCATGCTTTTAACCACATCTAGTTTTATTAGCTTTTGAGAAGAGGAGTAAAGATGCTCTGGTTAGCTGTATTGACTTTATCTCTTAAAAAGTGTAATATCCAAATTAGATCAGCACAGTGGGCTGCCTGTCTTTTCGCTTGGTCCTTTAGCTCTTAACAGAATCATAGAAAGAGACTTTGACAGTGGTACACCTAAAACTGCCTGTTTGACAGCCAGTGCTAATTGGTCAAGGAAACCTACACTTTGAATGCTGTGCCTGAAGGACAGTGACAGTTTCCTGAAACTATTTTCCTGACACAAACTAGTAATGCCCTTTACATGAGAATTACATAGAATTATAGAAATGCCTGGGTTGGAAGGAACTTAAAGATCATCATGAAATGCTATAGGGTATTTCTTACATTAAAGACTAAGACCTAAAATACGTTGCTAACTGAGAAGGACCATTGCTCAGTATCCTGAAATATCTGTACTAAGCTGCTTCTGCTGCCAGTGCTTGTGTCTGGGGTGAGGAAACAAGAAGTTACTGTTTCTTGATATACATGACAAATTCCCAAATTTGAATTGCATAGCTTTTCCTTTTCTTACACAGTCCATCAGGAAGTGGCTGCTCATATTTGGCGACTTAATGACAGCAGTGTGCCTTTTCATGCTAGGACCTGCTCCTGTACTGCACATTGAAAGGTACTGCCTCTACCTGAGTCTGTCCTGTTATATGATGTTTTCAAACATAGTCATGTATGTCCTTAAGTCTGTAATTAGCAGCTTTGACCATGAAACAGATTTGATTTTTAACTTCTGCCTTTGACCATGAAACATGATAGCGTGAGACTGTGAATGTAAAGTAGTGGAAGCATCTGAAAATGGAGATTTTACAGCTTCATAAAGTACAGCCTTTTCTTTTCCTTTTTACTGTAACTGTGTTGATGTTAATGTAAGAAGAATGTTGCTTTTTATTTTCCTTCCCTCACAGTTTTGTGGTATTTCCAGTTCAGCAAAACAAAGTTCTCATTTTGTCTTATATTCCATTTTATTCTATTTTATCAGTGGTTTTAAACTGTAGGGTTTATTTGCATGGCTGTGCAGCAGTACTGATTTTACTTCCCTCTGTATATAGTCTACTGAGAAAAGTGAAGATTATTTTCAGATTATTCAGATTATTTCAGATCATTTTAGTGACTGTTTTCACTAGTGAAGTAAAGACAATGTTTGTTGTACCTGAATGCTGTAATTTTATATTTCTCAAGTTAATTCACAGCAAAACACTGTATATTTACAAAGCAACTACACAATCCTTTTGTCCTAGGTTAGATACTCTGTTAAAGTAATAGGCTTGTTAATGCATGGAACTCCTCCTAGGTTACTAATTTTTAAAGATCATAAGTTTGAAACCAAGTGCTATTTCAAATTTAGATCATAAATTTGAGCTGGTAGAAAAATAAATTAGTAAAGTCTTCAAAATTCTTTAGCTAACTCTATTTGGTTGTAATATATTAGGCTACAAAATTTTAACCTCAAAATCATTCACTTCTACAACAAACCAAGTCTGGTGCTTGCACATAGGTATTGCTCAGTTAACCTCATTCATCTACCTCTTCCCTATATGCACCTCATAAAATGAACTGCATTTGGTAAGAAAAATATATCATTTGAGCACGGGTTTGTCATATTCTTTTACAAAGTCTTTTTTCTAAAGCATAGAACTGGATTGTTAAAGTATTAGTATTGGCTTCAAGACACATAGTTTGCTGATCAGTCAGAGAGAGCTGATATAACAGCCTTCAGTCAGAGTCCTTACTGGAAAGAGTCTTCAGCAGCTAACTTCTTGTAAATGCCTCTCTTTCAGTCAGCTGTGGATGTTTGTGCTAATGTTGGTTTTGATTGGCTTTTCCCTCGGCATGAGTGCTATCCCAGTGTTTCCAGAGATCCTGCAATGTGCATAGTAAGTATCTCAGTCCAACCCTTTTTTCATTTTCTGATACTAGGAACCTGCAACTGATTTTTGGGGTAAATAAGAAGTGTGGCTTTTTTGCCCCTTTTTGAGGCAAAGGCAGATAGTAACACTTAAATGCTTCCACTACTCTATTATCCTACTTTTTTCTGACTGAGCACCCCAGTCATTATTGTCCCAGAATAACTTTGTAAATGTGTACCTCAGTAATGAACTAGAAGGGTCTTGATTTGCTCTTAGTAGTATGTTCCTTTGCTTCTACAAGCAAACAAGGTCTTTGCTTCTAAAAAGCCACCTGTCACAGTTTCACACATACGATATGAAACATGGGTAATTGGTGTGATCTTACTTGGGAGAAATCAGAGATGAGGAGTAGCACTGCAGTCCTCCAGAGAGGCAGCAAAGAAGAAAGTAAAGAGACATTCTAATGTACATTTTTGCTTGTTAACTATTTTGTGCAAATTAAAAGGAGGGGGAAAAGCCTATAGGGAAAGGCTACAGACTGAGACAAAGTATGTATTGTACTACTTTTAATTGGTCTGTCTTTCTGCAGTGAGAATGGATTTGAAGAAGGTCTGAGTCTTCTTGGGCTGGTGTCTGGGCTCTTCAATGCCATGTGGTCCCTTGGGTAAGTGCACCCCTTTTTGCAAGCTGTGAGAGTTCAGCTGTTCCACACTACTGCCACATGGAAACCTGGCTGTCACTGTGTTGACCTTGATTCAAAAGTTTCTTGCTTGACAGGTGCCTGGTAGGCATGTTAAAACAAAGTTTTTTACCTAACAAAAGGTAAAACTTTTGTTTTGACAATGCTCTGACTTTGTCTTTCTTGAAATATATTGCTCTGCATATCAAAAAACTGCAGTGATTAAAGTGAATGTTTGCTTGCTCTTCTGTGAGGTCATTTTTCTTTTCACTAAAATACCTAATGCCCAATACAGAGAAATTACCTTAATTTTTTACAAAGCTAAGTCCACCAGATGGAGTGAGCTGGATGTTTGCTCCTGACTTACTGTTTTCCTTTTTCAATTTTCCACATTTCCTCCTTTTGTCTGGGATAGCTTAAGGTAGAATCTTCTTTTTAAGCCACAGCAATTGTTTAAGGTCTATGTTTGTATAGATTAGCAGAGTTTGTCTATAACTCTATAGAGTGTGTTTATAAATCAGGGTCATCATCCCAGAAATAAGTGAAAGGTACTACAGGCTGAATGACCCTTCAGAGCTGTCACTCAGTGGGAAATGACAGAGTGCCCCTATTGGCAGCCACTTACGGGTTATTTTTATCTGTCTTTGTAGTCCTCTGTGGCTGCAGGTATGTTTCAGAGGCACAGATTTGCACCTTTTTTTTCCCAAGGTTCAACTGTCTAGCAGTCCTTTTTATTTGGTATATAGTTCAGTATGGACACAAGTAGTATAAAGTTAGCAAACCCCAGGTTTATGCGGCTATCAAGCCTGGTTTTATAATGTTACTTGCTTCCAGGAAGTCTTTCCAGTTTTACACAGTTATGTCCCTTTCTGTTATGAGAGACCATATAATGTAAGATTTTTCATAGAGAGACAGCAGCATAACCTATATAACCTGCATTTTTAGAGAGGCATAAAGGTGCAGGGCAGTTACACACAGCTCAACCCTGCAATGACCATGTCTGTCACATTGTGTCTCCCCACCTGCTTATATTTGTCAGACCTTTGTCTTGAAGTTTAGAAACTTTGTGTTTTGAGGGATGTGGCTTTGAATTTCTCTTATGATAGAATTGATCAGCATAGATATTTTCTTAAAGCATGGTCCTTAATGGGATGTCTCTACTGAAAAAGGCTGCATTCAGCTTCCTGATGTGGATCCTATTTCCAGATGAGGAGGGAGGTAGATTTATTGGAGCTTGGCAAACAACAAATTTATACTTCTGTGGATTTTAGGAAAGTTAGGTCTGTGGATTAAAATCTCTCAGTTGTCAAAGATGAGAGTCTATGAAGGAATGCCACAAAACTGAATAAAACCGTTCTCCGAGAATATGGTGTGTTATCCTTTATGTTTGGGGTGCCAATACCTGGTTTTGATTTGATGCAGGGCATTTGTAGGTCCAATTCTGGGAGGATTTCTGAATGAAGAGCTGGGTTTTGAATGGGCTGCAGCCATCCAAGGAGGATGGCCATTGTTAAGTGTAAGTAATTGCACTTTTTTTTTGTTATATCTATTACAGTTATGAGCTATTGCATAATGTTATAATTGCTACAATTGTAACTGGCTGTTTCCTCAAAGGGTCTTGCAACTGGAGTATTTTATATCATTGAGGCAACAAGGAAAAGGTATGCTGATATATTTATTCTTTACTTCACTTACAGTCATATAAAGCAAACCTTTGAAATCTGTGCTTGCATTTTTTCCTCACTACCAACCTAATAATGAATGATTAGATGAGCAATAAAAACATTGCTGAAATAATTTATGTGTATGGTTTCCTAAATCCCTACTGACCTAAAGTGACAGCTAAACCAGGCAGTGTCTATTCTAGACAAGCATCAGGACCATGGCGTTAATGAACAAACCCTACTGATGTTTCCTCCAGGAGGGTGCCTGTAAACTAGAATTGGTTGGATGGTCACATGCAGAGAGCAGTGGTCTGCTCAATGTGCAGACACAGACTAGTGTCAAGTGGTGTCCCTCAGGGGTCTGCCTTGGGACCAGTACTGCTTAGTATCCTCACCAACAACTAAAGGAAGATAGATTCAGACTAGATAGAAGGAAAAGATTTCTACAATGATGGTAGTGAAACAATAGACCAGGTTGTCCAGTGAGGTAATGGATGCCTCATCCCTGGAAGCATTCCAGCCCAGGGTGGAGATGGCTCTGAGCAACTTGGTCTAGTTTAAAATGTTCCTACCCATGGCAGGGTAGCTGGACTAGCTGACCTTTAAAGGTCCCTTTCAATCTGAACCATTGTATGATCCTGGGAATGAACAGTACGTGTTTCTGTACAGTAGTAGGGAACCAAATCCAGTGATCCATGTAGCTCTTTGCGTGAAATGTGCTTTTTTGCCTATTATGTTGGTATCACATAGAATTATCTAGAGAATATAAAAACGGTGTTATCTCTCCCGTTCTTCTTTTCCATATGCAAACAGTTCTAATTCCAGCCTGCAAAATCCTCCTGGTGATAATGAAGAAAGGACTCCTCTAATGGACAATGAAACGTAGCCAGACATACTTACAATTCTCTGTTTGCTATTGTGGTTTAACCTAGTATTGAGGTGACTGGCCTTAACAGTGCTTCATTATTCTGGAGCTGGGACATGATCCCTTAGTGAACAACCAGTTGTGGTTTAATTGTAGAGGCATTACTGTTTTGAAATACTCAACACTGACTGCCTTTCTTTTGGAAGTTCTCCTAAATGATGAGTAACTCTCAGCTGTCAGCCTGTTAATTGTGTTCCACGAACAGTGCACCACTGTACGTGAAAGAGATGTGTTTTCAAATGTCTGGTTTCCATATTTGTGTGTGCTGTGCATTATTCTTGGGTAAAGCTATTATTTTGCTACCACGAGTTTCTGTACTTTTTTAAAGGAAGTTCATTATCTTGTAAAAACATTATTTGAAATTATAAAAGACTTAAGCAAAATATTGTTTTCAATAAAGCAACTTTTCTCCTAAGTTTTGTAAATTTTGTTAGACAACAAGAGTCTAAAATACTTCTTGTTTACCAGCACTTGTGTTATCTTGAGAATGCCTGAAAATGAGATGCAAAAATAATGAAAATTTGCCATGTCTACACAGAAAAAACTGATCTTGAGTCTTGGGGGAGACTTAGCATCTGGTGCACATTGATATACATACACAAAAGATGTATTATATATGTATTATTATGTTTGCATTATATATGAAGACTCAGCTTTATGATTTTGAGATTTATTTTGCTAATAAATGCTAGCTTGAATGTTTGTACTAATTGCTCCTGCAACAGCAAATCAATCAGGAGTCCAGAACTACTATGGGAGAAAAGAAAACATTTCCTCACCTCTTCCAGATGCTCAGCTAAAGATATTCAAGGGGAACTGAGACAAGGACACTACTGACAAACTCACAATAGACTTTCTTGACCTTAGTTGTAGCAAAAGTCTTTTAATTTATCATTGAGCCCATAGCTGCCATCTAGAAGGTGTTCTTTGTGGTGGCTTTTTTCCCATAAATACGAAAAGTGGTCTGTCCTACCAACTTCCAGTCAGTTTCTTTTGTGAACAGTTCCTGGATTTTACATAAGAAATACTCCTTTCTCTTTTGGTCTAGAAAGAACAACTGCAGTTGTAGCCAACTGAGCTGTAAAACTTCAGGGTACCAAAGGGCAGGCTTCCCCATGGACCATCTCATCAATAGCTTCCTTTCTTTTTTTTATCAGATGTTAGACTTAAACAAGGAATGTACACCTCAACATATTAGGAAATGCTAACCATGCCAGTGTGGCTGTTTGATAAGAAATGAACCACACATGCACAATAGCTCTTTTCAGGGAAGAGAAGGAAAAAAGGAGGAAGTTTATTGTGGACTTCGATATTTATAACTTTCCGAAGGTGATCCATGATTGGAGAATAGAGTACAACCTTCTAATCCCCACAGGTCAAACCATCAGTCCATCAATTCTCGCTTCCTCTAGAGAAGAATGTAAACAATCATTGCTTACAGAAAACATGTGTGAGAAACTGACTCCAAAAATTCAAACATCAGGAGGCTGAAAGAAAAACATGCAAAAGCAAGAGCGACATGCCAGGTGAGGAGCTGAGAGGACTAGAGCTGGATGCAAGATAGAGATCTGTAGGCATGAGAGGTAATTGGTTCATTTTGTGCAATTTGTTCACTTACCTGATGTGTGCTGTTAGGACTTAAGAGGGGCCAGAAGACCAAAAAGCACAAATGTCACTGAAATTACTGAGCTGCCCTGCCATGTGGGAACTTCACCAGACCACCAGTAGAAACTAGGCAGGTTTAACCAACCCCTCTAACAGAGCAGTGAGGGCTTCTGTGGGAACTAAGCCACACCCCTGCTTAGTGCTGAGCTTGTCGCATGCAGTGGCAGGTCTAAATACCTGCCTGCCACTGGTGACACAGCTATAGAAACTGATAGGTGGGGACTGTGTCAGGTGTAGCCAGACTACAATTGGCTGGACCAGGGCAGTCCTGAGCAGGAGCCCATGTGGCAGCACTGAGCTCGGGATCATCTTCCTGCCTGCTTTCCACAGCCATGCCTGTGCCCTTAGGTTTGGGCAGTGCTGGTCTCTGCTGAGATTTCTTAAAGTTGCTTTCCTGCTGGGACCCAGGCTTGCTTTGAGCTCTGTCACTACAGCCTGTCTGACTCACAAGTCTGGCAGGTGATGCATTTCTTCAGCTGCAGCGAAGTGCTGACTTTCCTGCCAAGGGATAAGAGAATTGCTCAGTGCTGCAGGGTCTCTTGCCTTTGATATTGTGAGACTTTCCTGGCAGGTTGATTGCATCTCCGGGTGTCAGCTTTCAGCCACCCTGGGGAATTACCAGGTTTTGTGTAAGGCTTTCTCTTTTTAAGGTCCCTTGCCTTTGCCTGCCTGCAGCCTCCTTTTGGGTGACTTCCAGGCTCCAGACATGGGGCTTCCTAAAACTTGTGCCTCTACTGTGCTTTTGTTTCTGTCCTCTCTGGGTACCTGCGCCCTGGACCCAGATGTTGCAGCTGACTATCAGCACAGCATGCTCTTGTCAGAGGACACTGCAGTGCCAGTTTCTCCTGAGGAGGCCTTGATACTGATGGAGAAAAATATTGCAATTTTGGAAGCAGCCATCAAGGAAGCAGCCAGACAGGTATTGTGAACTCATTAGAGACATTTGTTTGAGTAAACACTGACCATTTTTTTATTGTCTTAATGGTGTTTGTGTGTTGGTATCAGGGTGCCCATATCATTGTGACTCCTGAAGACAGCATTTACAGATGGGTCTTCACAAGGGAAACAATATACCCTTATCTTGAGGATATCCCAGACCCACAGGTGGACTGGAGTCTGTGTGCTCATGCTGGAAGGTATCATCCCTGTTATACAGGGGGGAGCAGTCTGAAGGGAAAGATAGCTAGGATAAACTTGTTGATAGTTTAAAAGGTCTTGGAATAAGTTTGTGAAATGAAGCTAAGTTAAGACATCATGTGGCTGCTATAAGTCACTTCAGACAACTTTCTTCATAATTTTTCTCTGCCATTTTTTCTTAGTGATTTTTGTTTTCCATTTTAGTTAGTAAATGAGGAAGGTTGAGATTTATTTAATAGAAAAACAAATACACAGAACCTATGTTTCAGCAAGGAATTTTATGCATGTTGTAGAAAAAGTTTAAGATACAAAATTGTTAGGAATATTTGTGAATAAAATTACAGCTACTACTGAAAGAATATACCACACAATATAAAACTTAGATTTTTGGATCATGATATGGTAGCCTTTTTAATTCTGTTGTTTTCCTTAATAAATTGCACCATTTTTTGAAACTGCAGTAAGCAGAAAGGTAACAAAACACACCACAGAAGAAGCCAATCCTAAACTCATGAGCCACACTCATGAGCTGGAGCAGAACAGCTGAGATTAGCCCAAGCGTGGGTGTAACTTCAGCACCATGCCACATGCCAGCAGCAGAACGGAGACTTGATTTGCTTCCACTGCAAGGAAACCCCTGCATTCCTCAGTTAATGTGAGGTGATGGGAATGTTTCAGCTGCTAAGCTCTGAAGCACAAATCTGCTGTCATCTGTCAAGTAACAGAAAACAACATTCTCCTTGTAGATATGACTAACTTAAATCAGTCTAATGATAGTAGTAGTAACATTGGAATAGTAGTCATAACCTTGGAATTTTTTTAATTAAATGGTTTTCATATTTTATTTCTTTCGTTTTTCCCTTTTGATTAGGTTTGCTCCCTCACCCATGCTTGAAAGACTGAGCTGTCTGACAAGGAATAACTCCATCTGTGTGGTTGCAAATATGGGAGAAAGAAAAAAACCATGAATTCCAGTGACCTGAGGTGCCCAAGTGATGGCCACTATCAGTACAATACCAACGTAGTTTTTGACTTAGAAGGGAAACTGGTGTCTCATTATCACAAAGTGAGAAAATTTTACCATGTTCAAGAAGTGCACAATTATCAGGAGATGAAAGATGTGAAACAGAAGCTACTTCCTGGGCTTAAATGTATTTCTACATAGAGTTGTAATAGATGAATTGTCAGAAGGCAAGTGGAAACCACTTCCTGAATTTAAGGCAGGTTGAAACCACTATTCTGAATTTAAAAGCGAGTAATTAAATGAGAAGTAAAGCCCAATAAACCCTCTATTTTTACTGCATCTCAATAGGAAGTGACACATAAGATATTTAAACATTAACATCCTAAATAAACTCTTCCTAAGTGAATACAAATCCCTTTTACTGGGATAAGTCAGAAGCAACAGATATTTGTGGTTGACTTCTCTTGCAGTGGCATGAGTTCTTGTATTTGAAATTAACATATAGCACATTCAGAAAACATATTCTCCACGACATTTATTTATTTATGTGAATGATTGTGTTCATTTAACTCAAATGGTTTGATTGTCTAATATTTTATTTCCCCCATTCATTTTTTTATTTTTCTTTTCCATGAGCAGCACAACCCTTTTGTGACAGATAAACAGTTTAATTACCCCGAGGATGCAGCATTTGTGACTTTCAATACCTCCTTTTGCTACTTTGGCATTTTCACATGCATAGACATACTCTACCGTGACCCAGCTGTAGTCTTGGCAAGCAGATTTCAGGTTGACACCATTCTGTTCCCAACTGCTTGGGTGAACACCTTCCTGTTGTCAGCTGTCCAGTTTCACTCAGCATGGGCCATGGGAATAGGGGTCAGCTTCAGCAAATACACACAGCTCCACTTGAGATATGACAGGTAAGGTGAGAGGGCTCTAATTGATCCTCCTTCTCATGGGTAACATTTGTATCTAGTGCAGCTAGCCCTGGGCAGAAATTCCCATCAGCTTTAGGCATTCATACTCACATCAACAGGACTAGGACATGAGAATTTGTAAAGTTCTTGATATAAAGGAAATAAAAATGTGCTATGTAAGAACTTGGAAATCCTTAAGTTGTCTACAAAATCTCCAATCCAATCAAATAATCAGTCCTGGGAGTCCTGACCCTGATGTTTTATTGATGTTTTGGCCATGGAAAGACCCAAACTTCATTTTCTCCACTAGATGGTACCCTAACTCTGAAAAATGTTCTCGTGAGTTCTGCAAATAGTACTTTTGGGCTGGAGACCTTGTGTATCATTTTCTTTGTGGGCTGATGGTAGAATTCAAGCACAAATTTTGTGTGCATGTGTTTGCAGAATTGGTAGAAACTTACTGCTAAAATGTAGCTCTAAACTTTGCCATCCAAATAAAAGATGTGAACCATTCCTTTACTTCTCAGTTTTTGATGACCCTATGTCATACAACTCGTATTCTTTATAAATAGTTTTTACTTTGGGCTTTAAAGATTTCGTTATATGTGTAAAGCGCTTGCATAAAGATGTGAATTTTGGTAATATCTTTTCCTTACAGAATTTTTTGACTGGACAGTGTTACCACCCATTTAATCAGGATTACTGATTTCTAATGCAGTTAAACTAAAAGAAGAATGCAAAACTTCAGCCACTTAAATCCTGTATAATCAGGACACTAATATTGTCATTTACAATACATGAAACATCAGAGTTTGATCTACTTTCCATTGATGGCAAAAAAACAATTAGGTTAAGATTGTGAAGACTCAATTTAGTTTCAAAACAGCCTAGTAAATGTTAGAATTAAATTTTGCACATATATTTGCTTTCAGATTAGAAAATTTCTGGTGTTACGTGTTTGCAGGGAGCAGTATTTATGCCCCAGATAGTCCAAGAGCATATAACTACAATACTGAAATGGATAACGATCACCATTTGGTGACAGCACTGAGTTCATGCCCACATCTCTCTCCTAACTATCCTGCTGCTGTTAACTGGTAGCTGTATGCTAGCCAGATCAAACAGCTTCCATCAAACGAACACTCTTTCAGTGGGGTCGTTTACCATGATCTCTGCTCCTTCACAGAACTCATTGAATCTGAGGGAAATCAAGCCATTTGCCAGCAGGACCTCAGTTGCCATCTGAGTTACAAGATGGTAGAGAAGCAGCAAGATGAAATTTATGTCCTGGATGCCTTTGATGGGCTACATGTTGAAGAACAGTATTATTTGCAGATAAGAGTTTTCTGCTCTTCTTCGAACAGTAGGAAGGCTGCAGTACTGTCTTTGCAGCCTGAATTTTTTTGTTTTTTTATTTGGTGCATTTAAGACGAGGCATTTTTTAGCCCCCGCCAAAAACCATTTGTTTTCTTCATGATTCATTTTGACTTCATAAGGGGTGTAAATCTTCTTTTCTCTGTTATAAATGATGGAAGTGCAGACTAGGGTTGACTCTATGTTGTAACACCCTTAAAGATGAGGTTACCCAGCAGTTTTGGCAAGGACAGGACAAGGTAAGTACATGTGCTCCTCTGTGCTGATTGAACATCTGCAGCACATCTTGCAGAAGTTGTTCTTCAGGTTTTGCAGGTTGTAGGTTTGTCAGGATTTACTGCTGAGGGGGAGCCTTATTACTCCCTGCAACTACCTGAAAGGATGTTGTGGCGAGGTGGAGGTCAAGTCGATCATTTCTCCCAAGTGACAGAACATGATGAAGTGGCCTCAGGTTGTGCCAGGGGAAGTTTAGATTGGTTGCTAGGAAAAATATCTTCACTGAAAGGTTTGCCAAGCATTGGAACAGGCTGCCCAGGGAAGTGGTTCAGTTACCATCTCTGAAGGTATTTAAAGAATGTGTAGATGTGTTTAGGCACCTGGTTTAGTGATTAGTTTAACAGTGCTGGGTAGTGGTTGGACTTGATGATCTTAGGTCTTTTGTAACCTAAATGATTTAATGATTCTAAGCAGGTTTCTGTATATGTATAAGAAAAGGACAGAAGAATGTACATTTCTCCCTGCCTTAATAGGGATGCTCTTGTCACAAGAGAGTTGTTTTCAGTTCAGCGGTTTGAGCCATTGTGATGATATGATTATCTACCATCTGGTTATCTAACAAAATAAGGAACCTAAATATGGATAGACCATTTGTATTCACTTGGCTTGTAAGTGTATTGATTCTTCAGAATATTGCTGCTAGGCTTTTTTTTAGTGTGCTACAAATAATTTCTATATACATAGAATATAGAGAACTAAACAGTGTAAAATAAGTAAATACAGAGACGTACTGGATCATTATTTTATCATGACAGCTATTCTTGCTGTCAAATCTAGCTTGTGGTTGCTGAGAGCTTAGTGGTGTTTTACCTTTCTATCTCCTCCTCCTCACAGATCTGCACTCTGCTCAAGTGCCCAAGCACAAACCTGAGCACATGTGGGCAGCCTGTGGAGACGGCTCAGACCAAGTTTGAGATGTTCTCCCTCAGTGGCACGTTTGGCACCAGCTACGTCTTCCCAGAAGTGTTGTACAGCAGGGTGCAGCTGGCCCCCGGGGAGTTTGAGGTAATGAGACACCCTTGTGATTTGTCAGACATCAGTGGTCAAAAAGCCACTACAAGAACAACATAGTTGTTATCACTGTCCTCTGTCCATGAGTTCAAAGCAGCTTTGTTTCTGCCTGATTTTCCTGGTTGTATTCATACAGTATGTCCACCTTGCCAATTCTTTTCTACCCTGTTCCCCCAAATCCTCTAGAAAAAGATCTCTGTCAAGACAGAAATGTAGTTTATCTCAGGCTTTCAGCTAGGTCCAATTCAGACTGGAGCTCTCTCATCTAGATCAACATTATTGAATATATTATTTTGCTTTTGCCATACAATAATACTGCTATGAAGATACTCCTGTTTATTTTACTTTTCCATAACCAGGTGCTAACTGATGGACGTCTGATAAATCGGAAAACTACGTCAAAGCCACTTTTGAGTGTGACACTCTTTGGGAGGTGGTATGAAAAGGACACTCCACACACAGATTGAGCTTCACAATGCTTCCACTGCAGGTCCTTTAAGATTTCATCTGTTTGTTCCTGCAATGCTAATTAATCAAAATAATAGTAATTAATACTAATATTCATAATTAAAATGGCATTCTATTTCTCAAGTTGTCCAGTCTAACAACATAGACACTGCACATTGACTTACTGCCTTGATTTTGCAGCAAAAATCATAGTCTGCTGGACTTTTGTGTATGTGTTCTTGTGTGATAGCTTTGGTTGGCGTAGGCTCAGCCTTAACACTGGGAACAACAGAAAATAAATTCCTCTGACTTTAGTGGTGTAGGATTCAGTGCGTTGTGCCTCAATATAAAAAAAACCAGTTTTTAATTATTTGAAATTTTGTTGGAATATTAGAAGCCATTTTTGCAACACTATTCCTACCCTGTTTCTGAACACCCACTTTGGTAAACAAGAGATTACCGGAACCTTTGAAGATTCTAATTTCCTTTGAAAAAGAAAACAAGCCATGAAAACACGTTCCTCCAAAAGCAGTTATTCAGCTCAGCACACAGTCATGTGTTTTCATACCATGATAGGTACTTCATGAGGCAGGAGTCTACTTTAATCTTTCTGGACACATTTTTTGGATGTGGCAAATCTCCCTCGCACAGAATTGTTGTTGATGGTTTGTATCACAGATGCTCAAAACAAGCAATTTCTCAGGAGCCTTTCTGTCTTCCCATGGGATGGGCTGTGCTGGCAGGTGTTGGGTAAGGGGCATGCACAGCTGGAGCAGGAGGGACAG
>CM031859.1:53545344-53881505 GCA_018697195.1 Certhia americana | reverse complement strand
AGTGAGATGCTAATGCAATATCTTTGCTCTATAGAAACTCAGAAGCAGCTGCACATACTAACACAGCACAGGAACTGAGGAATATGAAGATACTAGAATAAAAGTGTTTTTAAGACACCTTGGAGCTGTGTTCTGATTGGTCTTTTGCAGGATAGCAATGGAATAAACTGTCTTAAAGAAGCCAGAGTGAAACTTCACACAGTGATTAATCTGACCTATTAAATACATTTTAATGAAATCACTAGTTTCACTGAGAGATATGGTCTGACATAGCTTCTTTCTGTTTTGTCACATTTTTCTGAATTCTTAGTGTGTTCATATGGGTTCTCCTCTATTAAACTCCTTGTTTCACATTTTTCAGTCAGGTCCTGAATGATGAATGCTCGACAAGTAAGAGCCAACCAACGAAACCAGTCAATACTGTGATGCTTTTTGGATGGTTGTATGGAAGGGATCATCTGAAACAAGACCCACAACCAACATGCATCTCCATGACATTTCCATATCCAAAACTCCACATCGTTATTCATATGTCCAAATGAGATACAGCATCATCTACAACAACAAACCCAATTATGTTTCTCATTTCCAGTTGCAAAAACTCATCAATGTGTTTGGTTTAGTATTAATGCTGCAGTATTATCTTATTACTGCCATTTATTGAGAAGAATCTATTTCTATGTCATAAGATTACTAATATTTTATTAGTTCAAAACTGCAGGGGTTTTTCCCCATTTGCTGGATTTTTATTTTTCTAACCCTCAGAAAACCTGAATTGTAGTCCAGAGTATACATTCGTATTAAAATAGCATTGCATATTTTTTCATTGCAGATTATTATGGGACCAGTAAATAAAGCAGTGAAAGATGTGATTTGTGGCAGTATGAACACATGTTGAACATTTCTTAGTCTCTGGAATACAGCTTGTGCTGACCTATGCCAGTCTGCTCGTTTACCACAATTAGACTTTTTTTCCCCTATTTGTGTTTCTTTGGTTTTATATTCTATATGCCATTAGTACATATCATGTAGGAAATGGCAACACAGTGCATCATGGAAGCTGAACGTGGACTCCAGTCAAAGAGCCCCTCCTGAAACAAAATGTGCCACCATTTTTTTGGTCAGAACATGATTTGAATCATTACTCATATGAAATCTTTGTTGAAACATAACTTGGAATTGAAACCTCAAATTATTCTGGTTGTCAGTTCTGAAAAACAGCTTGATGACACCTCCTGACTGCGCTGGATGCTATTCAGTGACGGAATTTTTGCTGCAATCAGTAAACAAGTCACTGAGTGACCTGGTATCTCATAGCAGCTCCTCCCTCCCATCTTCTCTGTTTCTTTCTAGTCATATAACACCAATGTATGTGAAATAAGCCTTGTCCTTTGCTCCTTCTTGTTAAATCTGGGTGGTGCTGCCCTGCAGATGTATTTGCTGTAGGCATTTGGGGATTTGGAATTCTATTTCAGAGCAGCTAGTCCTGGTTAGATGGCACTGTTCACATTTTTGCTTTCTCTTCTCACCAGTGACCTATGTTTTGTTGACTCTGCTGAACCTTAGTGACCTTCTTTCAGCACACCAGTATATAAAGATGTGCATGTTCCGTGGCTGTGTCCTTAAGAGTGGTCAGAGACCCCTGTTCGTGTAATTTCTCCTTCCTTTTCCCCACACTGCTACCATTCCTGGTCTCACCATAGAATCATAGAATCTCCAGGGTTGGAAGAGACCTTTGAAATCATCCAGTCCAGCTGTAAACTTGGCATTGCCCCTGTAACCCCTAAACCACTAATCCATCACACAGTGTCATATCCAGACCCATCTTAAACATCTCTGGGGCTCCACCACCTCCCTGCACAACCTATTCCCAATGCCTGAACACCTGAACAGTGAAAAATTTTTTTTTTTTAATATCTAATCTGAAACTCCTCTGTCGCAGTTTAAGGCCACGGAACACAGTACTCAAGGTGCAGCCTCACCAGTGCTCAGTACAGTGGGTGATCCCTTCCCTGGTCCTGCTGGCCCACTCTTCTTGGTACATACCCAGATGCCATTGACCTTGTCCACCTGGGCACACTGCTGGCTCATACTGAGCCAGCTGTCAGCCAGCACTTCCAAGTCTATTTCTGCCAAACAGCTCTCAAGCCTCTCCTCCCCCAGCCTGTAGCACTGCCTGGGGTTGCTGTGACCCAAGTGTGGGACCCAGCACCTCATCTTCTTAAACCTCCTGCGATTGTCCGTAGTCCATTGATCGAATCTGTCCAGGTCTCCCTATAGACTGTACCTACCTTCACACAGATCAACACTTCCACCTAACTAAGTGTCATCTGGCCATTTTTTTACCCATCAAAGATTTTTACTGTGATGCTCTCAAGGTCCTCAATCCCATGTACTTCTGCTCTGGAGCTGGTGAGACACCGGGAGTGCAAATACTCTCCAAACTCCAGCACTGATTACTGCTGCTGTGTCTCATAGGACCTTTTTTGTTTCCAAATGTAAATAGATACTCACATGTGACATACCAGTGACACGTCCCACATAATGACATGTTTATCAAAAGCCCCACACAATGTGCTCTGACTCAGGGAAGCTCAACATTATTGCTGCTAAAGCCCCATTGTCTTAAAACCTTGTTCACTGTCAGTTACTGTGTGACCACAGAGTGATCTCAGTCCAGCAAGGGATTATTCAGTGTAGTCCTCTCCCCATGGGTAGAAACAAACTCAGTGCAGACACCGTACTTGTCTCCAGGGAACCTGGTGGGTGATACCACAACTCTCTCCCAGGGAAAGGACCTGGATGTAAGGGAAGTTATGGCACCTGGGAAGGTCTCATCTTGCAGAAAGGATTCAGTAGGAGTGTGTGGCCAGTCTCAAAGCTGAGAGGTGGCTTCTTCAGGTTTGTTCACTGCTGATGCCAGTCCTCTGGATAATGGAATGTGCATGCAGGTCGTGTAGGATCCCAGCTCTGAGTGTGGTGAGTATCTTGAATCCAGGATTTGGTTCAAGGCCATTGTGGTTTGGTTAAGGTATATTTGTATGTTGAATATTTCCTACGGAAGACTGGCAGAAGCCATAATAACGCAGAATTCTTTTTGCTACAGAGATTGCATAACATTTGTCATTGTGAAATGTGTTATTTTGAGAAGTGAGTCAAGCATACAGAAAGTAATCCTATGCAAGTCCACTCATTACCCACATACCAGCTCACTCTGTATAAAGACAAGGCTGCGTGTAACCACCGATAACAATAAACACTTCTTCGAGGGCAGTGCAAAAAAACCCCATTCGTTACCTGACTGCTGAGTCAGAACCAAAGAAGGTAAGAAACTTGGGTGCCAGATACAAGTTATTTTTGTGCATGTACAGCTTTAGCTTCAAGATTTCTGCTGGAGTGATCTGTAGCTATAAGAAAGCACATTGCAGTAGGCAAAATCTAGAAATTGTGTCTCCTATTCACAACGGTCTTCCTATGGAGGCCTTTGGGGACCAGAGATTTTCAGAGCTTGGTTATTGAGTGGTGGGTGTGCTGATGGTTTTGCTCAGACAACCAGCATGCCTGCTCCCCCCCAGGACAAGCAGCAGCCCCCAAAGTCCCTGCAACTCTGAGCTGTGTTGAGCTGGGGTGGCACAGGTATTATCTTGCTGAGGCCTGGACATCTGCCTACCCCAGACATGCCTGCACCTCACACCCTTGAGTTTGGGCAGGAATGTGTCCATGCTGGTCTCTGCTGAGATTTCCCAAAGTTGTTTTCCTTCTGGGGCCTATGCTTGCCTTGAACTGTGTTACTACAGCAATACTATGCCTGATTTCTTTTGTATGTCTGGTAAGTGATGTTTCTTCAGCTGCAGCATAATGGTGACTTCTCAGTGACTTTCCTGCTGTTGCTGTGAAGCAGAATTGCTCAATGCTGGTACTCACTTTGACTGAGTCTTTCCGGACAGGGTGATTACATGGGTGTCAGCTTTCAGCCACCCTGGGGAATTCCCAGGCTTTGTGCAAGACTTCCTCTTTTAAAGTCCCCTGCCTTTGTCTGCCTGCAGCCTCCTTTTGGGTGATTTCCAGGCTCCAGACATGGGTCTTCCTAAAACTTGTGCCTCTGCTGAGCTTTTAGTGCTGTCTGCTCTGGAGGCCTGTGCCCTGGACACAGATATTGCAGCCCAATGACGTTTTGGAATCATGGACTTGATGAAGTATTGGCTTCTCCTGAGGTGGCATTGGTGCTGATGGAGAAGAATCATTCTTTTGGGTGACACTACATAGTGAACAGGAAGGTTTCGTGAGGAGGAGGAGGAAGAAGGGGTTTTATTGATTTGTTGCTAAGTGGTAAATGATGAGTCAGGTTATGTTCTTTTACACAGGTTCTAACTAGGGTTTTTCTAGGGATCTAGAGTAATATTCTATTTACAAAATATTACGCTAAAAATTTCTTTCCATGAGAAAAAACTCACTGTTTTCCATGAGTAATGTCAAGTTGCTTATTGTGCAAAAATTTCCTTTTGAAAATACCATTGTAAAAAAAAAATTGTGTTGTTGAATTCCCTCTCACAAAACAAGCAAGTCTGTTAGCTCTAGGCAGGAAGGTCAGCACAATTCAAGGGGTAGTTTATATTGCAGTGGGAGGCCAGTGGAGAGGACACTCTCAAGGCACCCACTTGAACTATAATAAGCCATTGGCCAAAAGCAGGAGGTATGGTCAGACCACATAGCTCATAACCATCACTGAATTATCTACACTCTGAAGAAAGAGGACTGTACCCCACACAGGTGGTCTGTCTTCATCACTGGCTGAGGTTTTCACTGATGGCAGCCATGTGCAGAAGGTGAAACAGAGCAGTGTATCCTAACTAGGGGAGTTTGGGCTTGCCTTGAGATGGGTTTAACAGTCTGGAGAGGGATGTGCAAATGAAATGTGTAAGTGCTCCTTCCAATGGACCCCTTGCAGATTGACATGGCTTTTGACAAGCTCTCTTAGCCTTTTGTTCTACTTTTATTTAAAACATTTCACATTGGAAGGAAGATCAAATTCCTAGAAAAGCTTCTTTACCTTTTTGACAGAAATATACTGTACCTTCTCTGATTACTCAACAGATGATTATTTCCAAAGCAAATTTATTATTCTTTACTCCTACTCTTTCACTCTGGTTTGTATTCCCCATGCTGATCCAAGAGCTGGGAGGCTGCAGCCATGCTCCCTCCCCAGGTTCTGCTGCCTGCTGTGGTGTTTGCACTCACAGCCCTCCAGGCTCTTGCCTCCAACACCTTCCTGGCAGCTGTCTATGAGCATGCCGTCATCCTGCCCGATCCCACCGAGGAGCCCGTTTCTCCCAGCCATGCTTTGGCCCTGATGAACAAAAACATGGATGTCTTGGAAGGGGCCATCAAGGAAGCTGCCCAGCAGGTACAAGGGGTACTGTGAGGGTTGTCCATCAGTGTTTTCTGCTCCTGCTGACCCTCCTGGTTGTGTGTGGGTGGGTGGCCTTTAAACGGAGCCTGTTGTGACAGGGTGCCCAAATCATTGTGACTCCTGAAGATGGCATCTATGGCTGGCGATTCACAAGAGAATCCATCTATCCCTACCTGGAGGATATCCCTGATCCGGTGGTGAATTGGATTCCCTGCACTGACCCTTCAAGGTGATTCCTTCTGCAGTGGTTTAGGTGATTTGAAACTACTATCTCATGGAGTCTTGAGCAGCTCACACTAAATTACTAAGAACTGCTAATTCTTTAATCCATAAGAAATCACAAGTACTATGAGAATGAAATGAGATGCATCAAAAAGAGTGCTTAATTAAATGGTAATTGGAATATGTCCAGTAAAAAACATTGAGACAGCTTTACTTGCAAAAGGACAAAAAATGAGGACATTTTAGGCAAAATAATTATTTTAAAAACATGCACTTTATTGATTCAAAGCTTCTGTAAGCGGAAGATAACTTATTATCATGTTAGATGCGTAGATCAGCTGATTCAGTCTTCTGTTCAGGTGACTGAGTGATTTCTAAACCAAATTACACAAAATATTAATCTAGATCTGAAAGAAATGTCTTTTGGAAATCGAGCCACTTGCACAGTCTGACATGTTACACACAGAGGTGGTGGCAATGTGTGTCAGCTGGGGACACCAAAATGACTGAGTTCATGTCTAAGCTAACCTTTTTATGTTCTCTCATAGCTGCACCTGTTACTCTTCCCTAAGCTTCTGTGTTCTCTTCTGAGGCCTTATGAAGCTGGATTTCAGGAGTCCTCAGCTCTGTAAATGCTGTGACTGCTTTATACTAAAGACAGGCAACTTACAGACAACAAGTATTAGAAAAGGCTAAAATTGCCTACTGAATCAGGGCTTAGAGCTTCTTGATAATTTGCTTTTAAGCTATTTAAGATTTATGTCTCTGTACTGATTTATTCTTGTCTTTGCTTTGTGAAGCTCTCCTCATCTTTTATGTATATTTTGCGGTAGTTCTATCCACACAGAAAATCACGTTGTAAAGGGTAAAGGAAAGAAGAACACAGAAAGACCATTTTTTAAAGATAAAAGTGGCTGAAAATTTAAAATGTTGCTCTGAACAGAGAAGAAAATTAACAGAAACTATGATTTGATCTATTGCTTTTTCAGCATCTGGGGATGTGCAGTTAATGGAGCCGTAACTCTGAATGCATTACTTCTACATGGGCACTTAAACTTCTAAAAAAATTATTTTTTTTTTTCACTAAAATTGCAATAGATTTGGTCCAGCACCAGTGCAGGAACGACTCAGCTGCATGGCCAGAAATAACTCCATCTATGTGGTTGCAAATATCGGGGACAAGAAGCCGTGTGACTCCAGCGATCCCGACTGCCCCAGTGACGGTCGCTATCAGTACAACACGGATGTTGTCTTTGACACACAGGGGAAACTGGTGGCTCGTTACCACAAGGTAAGGAGGTGCTTCAGCATCAACCTTTAATTTATTATCAATAAATTTTTCAGCTCTCTGGCACGAGTTTTATACAATAATTTTACATTGTTATAACTTGACAACCAGTCTAGGATGATTTGATGATCTTATAGCCAGAAGGAAAACCAAGCAATTGCTTGACCAGTCAGACAAATTATTCCCAGGAGCACTGCAGCTGCAGAGTGCATGCTAGCTGCCAAACACTTGAGAACTACATTTATGACAGTAAATGGTAAAGAGGCAGTGGCAGAATTTTCCATACTCAGTGAACATTAGCTTTTCCTTGTTTCATTTGTAGCCAGCCTAGACAGTGCTTTTGCAGGGGACATCTTGGCCCTTGTCTTGGAATTTAGCAGCTAGTATTGGATGGGCATTGCTTTCAGGAGGTTGATGGGGCACTGCCACCACATTTTTGGAGGGGGGAGGGTCAGCTGGATGTGACCACAAACCCGCTGTGCCAGCCAGCTCAGGTACCTCAGCTCCCAGTTTTGCATTAAAGCCTGTCTCAGACGCAAAAGCTGTTCATAATCTTGCCTTATTTTCAGTTTCTAATATGCCATTTTCTTCACCTGCAGTACAATCTGTTTAGAGGTGAAACTCAGTTTAATTACCCCAAAGAGCCAGAAGCTGTCACCTTTGAGACTCCTTTCGGGAAGTTTGGCATTTTCACTTGCTTTGACATCCTTTTCTATGAGCCTGCTGTCGTCCTGGTGAGCAAGATGCAGGTGGACACCGTGCTCTTCCCGACAGCTTGGATGAATGTCCTGCCCTTTCTGACTGCAATTGAGTTTCACTCTGCCTGGGCTATGGGCATGGGTGTTAATTTACTTTCAGCAAATACTCACAACACCAGCATGGCAATGACAGGTGAGTTGCATTCAGGAACAGGGAAATTTTTCTCAGATTCAGCAGCAGGCAGAAATGTTTTAGACATAGTGAAGTCTCTGAAAAACATTGTTTTAATTGGACTAAAGATCTTTGTGATTTGGTACTGAATGTAACAACTTCAAGTAAGAAAATGTTGAATATTCTGAAAAAGGTAAAAACAGAAAGCCCATGACATTAAGTTTTGATTAATTAAAAGTGAAATTTTATTTCATAAATTGCACAAAGTTTCATTTAAATTTTCAATCTGTCATCTAGAGGCATCATTTTCTGTTAAAATTCAATCAACAGTTAAATGGGGAAAAAAAAATGTTTTAATCAGAACCTAATAGTATGAAACCAAAAGGCGGATTCCTCTTGTGTACTGAATAAAATGTTCTCTTTTTTTGAGGCTGCTGAAGACTTAGATATATTATGTTTTGCTTTGGTCTGAATATATATTTACTGACTTTCTTTTTTTTACTCTTAACTGAGAAAAGGATATAGCAGCATCTGTTACTCTCCCTAGAAGCAAAATGAAAGCTACAAAGGAACATTTTTGCCTGCCCTAAATAGACTGAGCTCAATTTAGGCCATGGCCCTGTGTTTCCTTCAGTGAAACATAACTACTCTCATGATTGCCTCCTTTGTCAAATATGCCACTCTGAGAGCTATGATTTATTTTTAAATGAACCTAAGTTTTAACACTAGAATGTATATTTAAGCCACGCCTTAAAATTATTCCAAAACTCTCGGTAACGTGTCGGATGAAAAGAGTATCACTGAAAAACAACGCTGGTGTGGTGTGGGGGGTGAATGGTGCCCCTGCCAAGCCGTGCTGTGCAGTGCTGGCTAACAGAGGGCTGGTGCTGTCCTTGGCAGGCAGTGGGCTGTTCACACCAGAAGGACCGGCCGCCTACCACTGCGACACTGCCACTGAGGAGGGACATCTCCTGCTAGCAGAGCTGAGCGCACACCCCCGTCTTTCCCCCACCTACCCTCCTGCCATCAACTGGAGTTTGTATGCCACAAGCATCAAGAAATTTCCTGGAGAAAACGACACTTTCTCAGGAGCTGTCCGGAGAGATATATTCATGTTCAGTGAACTCAGGCACAAGGATGGAAATTACACTGTTTGCCAAGGAGACCTTTGCTGTCATCTGGTCTACGAAATGTCAAACAAGAGGAAAGATGAAGTTTATGTCCTGGGTGCATTCAATGGGCTTCATGGTTCTCTCATAAAATACCATTGGCAGGTAATTGCATTTTTAGAGGTGAGTGTGGCCACATGCCAACCGCCTAAAAACATTTGTCCATTACTGCATCCTGGGAACTTATCTTGCTATCAAATCCAGCTCATGGTTGCTGAAAGCTTTGTGGTGTTTTGCCTTTTTGTCTCCTTCTCCCCACAGATCTGCACTCTGCTTAAGTGCCCAAGCACAAACCTGAGCACATGTGGGCAGCCTGTGGAGACGGCTCAGACCAAGTTTGAGATGTTCTCCCTCAGTGGCACGTTTGGCACCAGCTATGTCTTCCCAGAAGTGTTGTACAGCGGGGTGCAGCTGGCCCCTGGGGAGTTTGAGGTAATGAGACACCCTGGAGCTGTCTGCTGTAAGATTTTTCATGCTGTGGTGCTGAAAACTGATCTGGCATCAAAGTCCCATCCAGGAACCACTTTCTTTGGTTCTGCAGACTGTTACCCGGGGGACAGATTTAAACAAGGTGGATTGAATCAATCCTTACTGATGAGAACATACCCATCCTGGAACTGAAAATCTCTTCAGTGCTTTCTTTAGCAAATCTGACTTCCCTCTTCAGGTCGCAAATGAATAGGCCACAGCTTTCAAGGAGATGTTTTCTACAGATTTCTCATGATGGGCATTTGAGGAGAAAAAAAAATAAATCACTCTGAGAAATTGTCCAAACAAGAAAAATTATTTAGAAATATCATGTGTAAGAGCAGAGATTCTATGCAGTTAAGAATGTTAAAAGTGATTTTTGAGGTGTTTTTGGGTTGGTTTTTTTTTGGAGGTTCATCTTTTATTTTTTTAAAAAAAAAGTTTTCATTCATAAACCTTAGATTAGTTTCATGCAATAGGCCATATGAAATACTAATTGATTTGAAAGAAGTATTTAACAGCTTACAAGAGACAATGAAAACAGTGAAAAAGACCTAAAAATTTTTAGGGGAAACAAGGATGATTTTTTTTTTTACAAAATAGGAAATTGAAAAGCGTTGTTCACCTTTCATACTTGTTTTTGAATGAGACTTCTGTAAAAATAGGCACATCAAAGCATTTATTGGTATACTAAAAATATGATTGTGGTCTAATTTTAAAACAATAGATTGTATTAACAAATACATGTTTATCTTTTGTCACAGAGGTAAAAAAAGTTGTTGCAGGTGCTCACAGTTGGTGAATAGTGATTTCAAATTGTTATGTAAAAATTAACTAAGAAAAGCTACATATGACCAGTAGCTTGAAATTCTTTATTTCCATCTGAAAATTGTTTTGGGGTCTACAAATCAAAACATTTTTCAAATATGTCCTAGATGTGTATATAACCTTCATTGCCTTGTATGAGTAACTAAAAATAACCTAACAAATTAGTTATTCTTATGAGGTGCAGAAAATTATCTTTTTTTCCAAAGATGGAGGAAGGTTTAAGGACTTCTGGGTCCAAGGAAATGTGGGAAGGCTATAAAGGGGAGGTATGGCAGAGCCAGAGAGAATTCTGTTTTCTTTCACTACCATGACTGTCTTTAAAAGTGTTGCATAAAAATATTCAGCATATACAGTCCATTCTTTCCATACTACACAATATTGCTGCTCTGTTAGTTGACTATTCGTGCCATTCTTTCTCTTCCCCACCAGGTGCTACGTGACGGGCGTTTGAAAAGCAAGCGTGGCACGTCGAAACCACTCATAACAGCGACACTTTTTGGAAGGCTTTATGAGAAGGACCCGCCACATCCTCTGCGAATTTCCCTGTGAAGTATATCCCTAGGAGTTACACACTCACCAGAGACAGGAGGGGAATTTCCTCCTGAGGCACAGCAGTTATCCTGTCTGATTCCTGTTTTACAATCTTGCACTTCTGCTCAGAAGCTGTGGCAGTTGGGCTTATTTGGGAAAAAGTGATGTGTTCACTGTGCTGTGCATGCCTTTTTAACAGTTCTTGAGCCAGTGCAATTATTTTTTAGTATGCATGATCTGTCACATGAACCTTTTAATCAGAAATTTTGTTTCCCCCAAGGTATCATATAGACTGCTAGTTTTACAGTAGAAAGAAGATTGATACCAAAATCTATGAAATGTAGTTTGTCATTTTATTGGAGAATAAATTTTCTCCTCCAAGAAAGTCCCTCTGTCTCTTTTGGCCCTTCCAGTTTTTCAGACTGTATAATCATTAAGTTTCTGCATTTTAAGCCTACAGCTTACTTAGCACTCAATGAGCCTTGGCCCTATTCTGACCAAGGTACTGTACAGTAAAGAGTAAACCAGATTTGAAGTTATCTTAGGTGAAACCTTAGAGAGAGAAAATGGTCCCCCACAACCCACCCAGGTGTTGGGTCTGACTAAGATCATAAAGCACATCCAGTTCTGCAGTCCCTCTGATCTTGCACCTCTTTGTTCGTGGCAGACAGTGGGTGTTGGGTCCAGTGTATTTCACATCCAACTTACCATATAAACACAGTACTCCAACACCTTCTCCTGGGAATATGGAGAACTTCTTCAAAACTGCTAAGATATATGAAATCAGCAATCTCTTAGCACTGAAACACATTTCATCCTGTAGCATGAGAAACGGGCATTAATTTGGATTTATAGCAATGACCTATCAAACTTGGCAGCCCTGGGCCTCATTGCTGTCTATCATGTTGTGGAGCAAATGAACTTTGCATCAAATATGCTTTGGAGTGGTCCCTGCCTCCACGCTTGTCCCATAGCATTTTGCACCTACTACCATTCTTACAGCCTGCACAGCACTGACCTGTGCTAAATACGTTATGTAAGAAATGCTCTGTGGCTTCCCACGTCACTCACACCTACGTATGTTATCCAGAAGTTGTTGAAATCCCATGATTTCTGTTTTTCCCCATGCTGCAGCTTCTCAGCATGCAACTTTAGGGGCTCTTTCTAGGAGACTTTTCATCCTGGAAATAAAGTGGATGAACTTGCACTCAGTGGGGGAACTGTACCACTTGGGGAGCAGTTACCTAAAACAGACAGGGATTCTAAGTCATGCTTGCTGGTTCCTTGTTCAGCACTTTGCAACTGAACACAAAAATCTCCCATGTATTGCTTGCTGGCATTTCTGAAGTTCTGGGTACCTCCCAGGTACATGCAGAGCTGACTGTCTTGGGTTGTCAGAGCTGCACGCATGTAGGATATAATTAATATTGCTAGTTAAATATAGGATGTTAGGAAAGGACTCTTGTAGCTAACCCATTAGCAGCACAGAACTCCAGAATTATTTGAAAATTACACTAAAAGTAAATTTGAAGAATGGCTGACATGCAGTTTTTGAGACGTGCTGCACAACTTTCCTCTCCCTGAGAGGGCTCCAAGGGTGCCATACAATGAACCACTGAGGGCTTTATTAAGCCCTTTCCCATTTCTGGGAAAGCAAGAATTTGGACAAGCAGAGGATGAAGTTGCATGGACTGGTGCAGCAGTCTCAGAATAGCTCCATCATTTCAATACACAAGAACCACGAACCCTGCTTTTGGGAGATGATTCCCTGAAAAAGTTGCAAAAAACAACCAGATCTTCACCTCAGTGACTGGTGGTCACAAATGACTAGACAAAGTTCGGTTTAAGGAAATGTGAGGTTGTATAGTAAAGGGAAATTTCAAGTGATGCAAATTACAGGAACATTCAGAATAGAGAAACAGAGAGATAATGAGTGCCTGATGCAAAAAAATGGCATTTATCTTTAACAGCAGCAGTATTTACTGACTCTATGCCAGAGTAGAAAAGTCAAATTAATTTATAAGTAATTCAGGTCAATGACCCTACCCCAAAAGCTACTACAGATGGTATCTTAATGAGACCCATCCCTCTCTGAGCTGGAAAAGCATGCTCTTCATACATCAATATTTCTTCCTTACACCCTGATGCTGGCCAAAGCAAACAAGACCCACCTGTCCACAGTGTTTCTAACCACACAGAAAGAAAAACAAGTTCATAATGGATTTTATTGATGCAAGGTATTCTGATGAAGGTGGAAAAGTACTCCATTTAAATAAATATGATCTAAACTTTGCATCTAACTTATGAAAAACTGGTAACAATTTTGGGGAAACTTTGAGTAAAATCTAATGTAATTTATTTTATATATTAAATTAAAGTAAGGAGGCCTTGGGAAAAAATAGAGAAACAAAATCTTAATAATCTGGAGTTTTAAAGAGAGAACACTTCAGCCATGTCCTTGCACATATATTTGAGTCATTATGACCTCAAGTTATGCATTAAATAATGTGGTACATTGAGGTACAATCAGAGGTTGTGTGACTTTTAGACCAAGTAATTCAAAGCTAAATGTTTATGAATGACTCATGTTATCATGGGTGAATTGCTGATGGTATGGGACACCATTCCTAGGTACATTGAATCAGTGCGGGTATGGTGAGGGACAGACAGAATGACAATGACCTGAATTTGAACTGCAGAATCTCTAATTTACCAACAATTGAATTATAACTCCACTTCATCCAGACAGTGTTTGCAATGCCACTGTCCACCATCAGGGCAGCAAAGTTGAAAAAGAACTTGTGTAGGTCAATAAAGAGAGCAACAGTTACTATAAGGTTTACCACAGCTAATGCAGGAGTGCTTCTCTGTGGATTCTGATGGACTGTAAGATGTCATGGAGTCCCAAGAGAAGTAATTATAATACATCTAAAAATTAACCTTTAAACACTGTAGACAAACATCACCTCTTACTGAAGCCAGAAATGAGCATGACAACATTACCAAGTGTTGTCAATCTGCGAATCAGACACAGCTGGTTTGTGAAACAGAAACTTTGCGTACTGACACTATGTTATTTATTCTTTCAGCCTGGGGAAAAAAATATAGGAGCTGTGAAAGTATTAAAATATTTCTTGTAGCCACTCATTACTATAAAGTTTCAAGGGAAATAGTCCATTTTCTGTTTAGGTATTCTCATGGCAGCAGGGAATTTCTACTACAAATATGTACAATATAGGAAATGCATTGTAACTGCATGATTTTAACTTTAATCCATCTTCATTTGCTGCTTCTAATGTTAAAGTTAGTTGATGGACCCATAGTCTGGGAGCTGTCATAATGTCAGGATGCAAGATTAGCAAGGACTATAGCAAGGAGTATACAAACATATAGTCAATCTTTAGGAAATCACTCTTCATAAAAGAGAGAGAATGAATATTTGCATATAGTTGGTCACTCAGCTTATGTACTGCCAAACATAACAACATAAAACTAAAAAAAAAAAATTGTATACCTTTGAGATAGTCTTCAAGAGCAAGTGATGACTTCTGTGACAGCAATTTTGAACATTTACTTCTAAATGAGCATTACTATTATGAGGAATACAAGCTTATCCAAATCAAATACATGGATACATTAAGATCATTTTTTTATAGGATGGTTATTTTTCTGTTCTGCAGTTCATCTTGATGTGCTTTCCAGCCATCTGAGATTGATTTTTGTACCATGAAAAAGGTCTATTCAGTTCTAGTTTTAGGGCTCTCTAAGGAAATTTCATTTGGGAGGGGGGAGGGGTGGTTCAGGCAAGATTTTCTCATCAAACTTATGGATGAATTTGGAAAAATCTAAACTTTATTCTGCAACATTTATGAAATTCTTAGACAAAATATAATACTGATAATTTCCACTAAGTTGAGCAAAGAAAGTACAGTGAACTATAGGCCTGTACCAATTGCCATATCACTTACAGACACTTTAGAGACCTTTCTAAGTTTTCTATATAGCATTTATTCCTGTGCTGGCTAAGTGCTGTTATATAATACCTAAAGCTCTCCCTTCCTTTCATTTTGCCTACACTAGGAGCCAGAACTCTTGACTTAATGCTGTTTTCATTGAGGTCCAATAAAATCAAATGGGGGCAGTGGGTTTGCTATACTACCATTAAAATCAGTGGCGATTACATCAGTTTACATCTACTGATTGTGCATCTGCAGAAATAGAGCTGTTCTGCATTTAGATTTGAACTCAAATAGTCATAATCTGTGGGTTTTTTTCAGTTCCCCCTGCATGGAGGGGCTCACACAACTTGTCTGGGTTTAGTTGTGGTTGGAAGTCATCAATTCTGCCCCAGGGGGTTCAGAGATAGTGACTGATATAGCTTCCATCCTGACAAAAGTTAGGTGTGCTGATCCTGTGAAATTCCCAGTACCTTAGTTTGTCGCCCAGCTGACAAAGTGTACAAAAATTGATCAAAAAATATACAAAACTTTATTTTCTTCCATCCCCTTCTTGTTAAGTGGTATGTCTTCTCCAGTTTTCTTGGAGATGTGTTTATGCCAAGTTGGCTGCAATAGTTATCATAAACAAATGGTGAAAACACATTGTAATTCATTAATGGACAGATTTTTTTAAAAAGAAGAATTATTCTTGCCTAAGAAGAAATCAAATGTATCTGACACTGACATACAGGAGAGAAGAAAAAACTGTGAAAACATGGCCATTAATAGATAATGAGGCACTTCCTGATAGCTAGGCTAAAAGACAGAAAGGTTTTGACAGGTGTGAGTAAAAAAAAAATATGTGTGGTCTTTCATAACTAGTGCAAATCAGCTGTACCTTAAGAGTACCAGATGTCTGTATGTATAAGGATTGCGTATTTATAAAAGCTTAAGTTTAATCAATCATTATTACGTAGCAACAGACTTAAACATTTCTTTTGTTGAAGAGTTTATGAAGAGTTAATATTATCTTTAATGTTACCCTAAGCCTTTTAGTTGTTTGCAGGAATTCTTCCAAATTCAGCACTAGGCTAATCAAAACCAGAAAGCTTTTGTACTTGAGGGTTGTGTAACACTTAATGTAACGACTCCTGTATTTTGCCAAGGGAGTCTTACAATGCAAGTTGTTTTCTGAGCCTTTTCTTTATAGATCCTTGTTCCTTCTGCCACCAAGGATGTTACCTGTATTCCTTCCTTATTTGCCAAGGCTCTTCATTAGATCTTGATGACTTACAAGCACCTGCAAGTGGAAGGGAGAATTGGTAACAATTGCAGATAAAAACAAAATAGACTACAGGGAGTAAAAAAGGGAGGGAGGAGAAGAGACATGCTTTCTCTTCACCAGTCCTCACCTGAACAAAAAATTATGCAAGCTGCTAGAGGAACATTTAAACAGCTGAACCTCCTGTTGCCATCTGTTCCCTCTCAGTGTCATGGGTACTGGCAGGAGCTAGCTAGTGTGTGAGAACTGGATAACAAATCATAAATCAAGTTCAAATCGACTTCAGTGCACCCTTACCTCTTCTTCAGTGACCCAATATTCAGTTGATATACAGCACCTACTGACAAGATAAATAAAGCTGTTCTGGTGAAATAATTGGGCTACCCAGTCATGTCTTCCTGAGCAGAGGATCAGCAAGAAAAGGAACAGCCTCTGGCACTGATAATTTCTGCACTAGTTGTGTTGCTGTTTCTGCAGTGTAATGATACCAGTGATGTTCATGCACAGCATCGCTGCTTCCTGCAGCAAGAAATTACTGCAGAAGCAAAAGGTGGCCCTGGCAGGTTGCCCCCTTAAAATTGGCACACAGTACCTTAGCACTGGTGCCTGCAACCTGTTGGGCTTGCAAATGGACTACTAGAAATGATCAGATTCAATATTTCTGGGAAAATAATATGTGTCTACTATAGTCAAATCCAGCATTTGTGAAAGGAACAGAGAACAGTCTATGAGAAGACAAGACAGAGGACATCATTTATTGATAAATAAGTCCTCATTAACAATTTTCGCTCTCAGTGGCTTCCAGTAGAGTAGTGACACTTCCAGACCAGAATGTGATGTTTCAAGACTTTCATTTCACCTGAGTGAAATCAGTCGTCCTTGTTCCGCATTATGTCCTTTGTGCCACCTTGCCAGTGCCATACTTTCCTAAGTCCCAAGCTTATCCCAACCCCAAATACCCAGGGGAGAAGTTGCAGCCTGAGCCCCACAGGTCCCACTACAGGCTCAGAGTAACCTCTGGGGAGCAGGAGCAAAAAGGCCTGGCTCTCCACCAATGCAGCCCACCAACTGATACACAAAAACTTACCCGAAGTGGGTCAGTTCTTTTCTCTGGTGTTACATTTTTCCTGGAAGGATGCTCCTGCTCGTGTTCCACAGAAATACTAAAACTATTGTTTGAAGATGTGGGATGCTGTCAATGATCTTCAGGTACAGTTCTCTGGTATGTTATAAGAAAGCAACATCTCTTAAGTCCCTGCTACAAAGCATATCATATAAACACCTGAACATCATAAAAAGCTAGCAAAATTTTTCATTAGAAGGAAACAATATTTTTTATCAGTCTTGTTGCCAGACACTGTCAAAGTATTGTGCTTAGAGTTTCTGGAAAATACCTAGTCTGGGATAAGCAAATCAAATTTTTAAAGATAACTGAAAGTGTTAAAGTTTGTCAACATTACACAAAAATGAAAGGAGGAAGTGAAATATTAGGCAATCTTAAAAACAGTTCAGTGCTATTAGCTCCATCTGTTCCTTGACCATAATAAACATCTCCTTCATTTTGCATGCTTCTTTTCATAAAAGCAGCCTGGCTTTAGCTTCCTTCAAATTGATTCATCTTTGCGTATGCTAGTGGCTTGTGTCAGAATAGATTTATTACATGCTTATCTTTTCTGGATATGTAAGATTTACGTCATCCTGTTGATGAGATTTTCCCAGCAGGCTGTGAACCAGTCAGACCAAGCATTCAGCCACTTAGTTGGGAGAATTGGTGTGGGATGAGTCAGTCACACACTGTATCTGCAGCCTGTGCCGGATGGTGATCAGGAAGTAACTCCTGTGCCATGTCATCTCCGAGCCATACAGTCGGGAATACGGTGAGCTGATGATATGCCAGTCTGGGATATCATTTTCTTTCAAAGATATTCTACTGTGGTTAGTACTGAAGAGAAAAGTTTTTGTTCTGCACAGCTTTTTCTGTAGTGAATAGCAATAGCACCAACAGCAGTAAGTATGATTTAAAATATGATTTAAAAAGACATTCATTCCCAATGGCTGAAAGAGAAACATAGTTAGGGGGCAAAGATCTTTGCATACACAGCTATGAATTCAGAGTAAAGCTCTTTCCTTTCTGTGAAGTAATTAAGGTGTTCAGAGGCCAGGAAATATCAACAAAGTAGTTGCAGTCAGTAACTGTGGTATGTTCCTGTTGGATTGATGGGTGCAGAGAAGCACTAGCAAGGCACAAGGGACTTGCCCCCCTGTGCTTCTGCACTGTGCAGCAGCTGCAAGGATTCACTTGCCCTGCTGGAGTGAGAGGCAAAGGCTGCTCCTGCCCTCGGGAGCCCTGAGAGGAGCTTTTGCTGCAGACTGAAGGCAATGGACCATGTAATGGCAATACTTACCCTGACTACCACATATGTAGAACCCCTCACTCTGTGCAGAGATAGCTTCTTGGTTTTGGATGGATGTGTTTTGCTTTGATATAAAAATATTATTTTCTTGGAATCTCTTACTCATCTGTGCATTTCAGAGATTTGCATTTATGTTGGAGTTTGGATTTATAGTCCTTATCCTAAGCACTAAGCAAGAGCACAAACATTGCATTACTCTGTATAAACAACTGGCTTTACTTGGCAAGGAAAAGAGATGTTTTCCACTGAAAATTAGGAATAGAAACCATGGGAAAAAAGTCTACAGGTCAATCACCTCATCTATTTTCCAGATTCCTCCAGTACAAATCTGGGCTAATTTCAGACTGTCTTCAGTGGAATTGCACCAGGTTTGCAGAAGCAGCATTGAGATTAGTAGTTGCCAGGTCTTGTTTAACCCCTATAAAGAAATATTTTTTTTTTTCCTAATAGCTTTTTGGGAATTTGGGCATTTCCCCCTAGATTTCAAGCATATGAATGGAAACTTAGGAAGTTGGTTTTTTTTTTTTGGGGGGGGGGGGGGTGTTGGGTTTTTTTCCCTGTGACTTGCATATAAGGTGAGCGGAGTTATACACTTTCAAAACTCCTCTTCAGCCATAGGGTCACCTTACAGCCTCCAGTATTTATAAATCCATGGTTCCCCTAACAGAGAAACAATTTTAAAATAAACTGTGAAAATGAGAAACTTTCTGCTGATTGAGCAAACAGTACCCTCAGACATGCAAGCTAAATGAATCACAGTAGAAACCAGCGCTTTCCTGACATTTTTTTCACAGCAAAGTTTTCATTCTCATTGTTTTCTGTTCTTTCCCATTTCCAGTGTCCCTTCCACAGATTTGTGTAAGAGGGACATAATAACTTTGCAACATATTTTTCAAATAGTTTTGATGTCTGACAAAAGTGCTATTTCCATTCCCTTCTGTGCTGTTTTCCATTTTAAATACTTTATGTTTTAAAGACTAACAAACAAGGAGGGTAGATGACCGACAGTATTCTAGATGTTGTGGCATCTTTCTTTCTTGGTTTTCCAAAGCTTTGAAAACTACCTGTTGCAGAAATATAATTTTTTTTTTTTTTTTTTTTAAGGAAAAAGCCACAGCAACAATTTTGTAGAAAAGGTTTTGCTTTGAATTTTGATGTATAACTGCTTTACTATATTACAGATTCAAGACTGCTAAACACTGACAATTTGTAAGTGCTTTGAGTTCTCACAAAAACAGAGTTTGACATGTTTCTCTTTGATAGTAGCAAGTCTGAGAATATTTTCGTGATCCACATCAACATTAAGGCACAAGAAGATGCCTATTTGAAGCATCTGCACCAATAGAGTGAAAGCTCGTAACCACAGTGTTCCTTCGCACTCTAAATTAGTTAACAATTTCACCTGCTCAATTACTTAATTATCTTGATATAACAAAACCTCCTCTTTACTTTCAGCCATGACTCGGTTAAATACCACCATTCCCATGCTCACAGCTCCCCTTAGATCTGTGGTTCACTCCTTTCCAATGTGTGTGGGCCTTGCAGCACAATGTTATCACAAGCCAGGAGATGGAGGGAAGCACTCCCTGACCAGCCTGAGCACAAGAGGAGGCAAAGCAAAACCCACACTCCAGGGCTGGCTGCTGCCTGCCCCTCTGCAGCAGGACAGAGGAAGGCTCCCCAGCCCCAGGAGTTCCCCCAGAGGTTTGCAGGTTCCTGTCTCTGGAACAAACACTTGAAGCAGAGCTGCCATTCCAGAGAATGTCCTTGAGTTTTGTCCCTGTGTTACTCAAGGGAGAGGGCATGGAGCATGTTGGGAGAGCGCTGCGTGCATGCATGGCTGGACTTGGAGTGAGTGCCTGTAATGAGCTGGCTCCCAGACTTCTTCATAGCAATGAACTGTACAGAGTAATGTAACATGGGTTTGCTCTCTGAAACTTTACCTTCCATTAAAATGTATATGTGTCAAGACAGCAATTACCAATTCTCCTCAAAGAGAAGTGCCTGGCCCCAAGGAGACATACAGCATCTCAGAAGGGTGAAGGCCTCTTTCACAGACCAGTATTGGGACCTAATATGTCTTTTTCACTTTTCCACAGCTCTGAAGAATCAGACCTGACTCCTCTCCTCAACAAATCCTCTCAGCACTCTCCAGTAGTTTCTTTCTCAGCCTGATCATTGCTTCTGCACCTTTTTTAGTTGTCAAAATCTCTTGCTATAGCAAAGAAAAACTTGTAGTGCAAAACCCCAGTCTGTATAAGAGCAGCCTAAAAAAAAAAAAAAAAAAAAAAAAAAAGAACTGAGTTGTACGCACCCATTTTGATTTTTGTGCATGTAACATAAAAAAATAGCTAACCCAGGTCATCAGAAGAATTTGCAAGAAGTAGTATCCTAACCCACTTCGTTGCATGTGCCCTTGAGGCTCAGCTGGCCTTTAGCTGATGGTCATCAAAATAATGCTCTTTTACATTCAACAGTATCACTCTTTCAAAAGGCTGCGTGGTCCTTTGTGGAACAAAAAAATTGATGCTCTTCATCTGTGACTCTGGTACAGCAAATAATAGGTGTAATAGGTGTTTACTTTAAACACTTTTTCAATAATTGTATCTTGCAAAAAGCTGTTAACTGGTGAGTTGCTAGATTAAACCTGTTTGTTTAGTAATCATAACTAGGCTGGTAAATACACAAGGTGTCATTCTGTCTACATTATACCTTTCCAAGAAAATCTCACATGCTACTGTAACCAACCTATACTTATGTATTCTGCTGTATTTTAAAAGCTTATGGGAGGTAGACTCCATGGTGTCTTTTGTTCTTTGCTTAGATAATACTGGGCCGCTCACAATATGACTGCAACATTTAATCAAATGAGTAAGCCTACTTCAAATCAATTCAATATACCTATAAATAAGGCCCATTAAACAAGTATGAGTGCTGCAGCCACGATTTTGTTCTCTATGTGGGTGACAAAATAAACAGTTTGAGCTGCTATTCACATTGACAGCTGCTGCCAAGTCAAACAGCCCATAATGCTGTTCATCACACCAGCATCCCCCAGTAATACATGGGGGCTTCTGGAGGCTCCTCCAGCTGTGGATTAAAAGCTTGTTCTCTCAAAATTTGTGTTACCCAGAACTGCAATGATGGTAAAGAGCTGCCTTTTGAGATAGTCTTTAAAATAAAGAAGTGCCACTCAACCAGCAGAAAATAAATGTCAAGAGCTGACTTCTACCCAGCATGAAGTTACAAAGGTAAGAGAAGTGGGTTTTAAGAGAATGCTTCTTTTAAATTTCCATTTTACCACATTTTAACCTTAGTATATGGAAGGAAAGCATTCTGCTTTCTTCTTGAAAGCTTATTCAGAGTTCAGCCCACTTGAATATGGATTTTGATCTATTTAGTTTCCATGTAATGCAAAGCCACACACTTTATCTCAGTTTGCTCCATCCTCCAACTTTTTGGCTGGAGTTTCTACTTTCTTTTATTAAAAAAAAAGAATCAAAAAAATTTCCTTTTTTTTTGTTTTTTTTTTTAAGATAACCTGTTTTCAAGACAGATAATATTTCTTTAGGCTAAACAGTTTATCTATCAGAAAACAACATAGAAGTTATTAATCTTTTAAATCTTAAGGAAAACTAGAGATAGCATGTTAATTCTTTTTGACTGGATTCATAGATGGTTTTACCTCAATTTTTTAATTTATTTATACTTTCATGCAGAACAAATGAAGTTCAAAATCTGTGTGACATATTTACAATCTTAATGGGCTTAAAACCTTTATAATGATTCTCAGCAGATACAGTTAAATTTGGTGTGTAATTCTTTCTATTGTGAAAATTGAAAATTATATTCATCTGGCTGTGCTTTCTCTGCCTTGAGTGTAAACGTGCTGAAAGAAGGAATGACAGGCAGGAGAAGAAACATGAAGAGACTGACAAAAATGGAAGGAAAAAGTATATAAAGTGATAATTAAAATGAGGTTAAAAAGGGCAAAGATGGTGTCAAATATTTGTAGGCAGAAAAAAGGGGAAGTGAAAAGCACCCCAAACAGTACATAAATATACTCAGACTTCATATGACCCCCACTCCTGAGAGTGCCTTTGGGTGAACCTTGTCCCTGGCACTTGGATGCCACTGCCTGACCCTACTTCCAAAATCCCTCTGTAGAACACAGGCTGTTTGATAGTTGTAGCTGTTGGTTTTGCTAACTACAGTTTTTTTGTCTATATTCGTACAGTTTCCAGTACTATGGTGTGCTTGTAGTAACATTTGATTTAGCACGGGAAAGGATTTTTTTTTTAATTGTGTTCTATCCAGAATAACCAGAGGCAACTACGTCCCAAAGCAAGTGGGTTAAATCAGCACTGGCTGAATTGCCGTGTCAATATTTTTCCAATAATCATTTTATGCCATAATGATAGTGCTACTGTACAACGTATGCTAATGATCTCTATTTTTAACAATAACACTGTCATTCTGTTATTTAAAAGAAAACCAGATTTTTCCAAAATAAATATTGCTTTCCAAGTGTTTAAGTACTTTCATTAAAAGTTTTCATAAAAAGAGCAACTTGCAAAAGGGACATGCTACTGCCTACATATGAAGGACAGTGATATTTGTCTTTAGATGTAGACTAAACCCATAAAAAAGTTTCTCTCCATGTTTGTACCTTAGCTAAAAAACAGATTAATATAATCAATACTCATAGTAGTGTTAAGCTACTAGCGCTGAAAAAAACTAGAGCTTGACAGGAAAAAAAATTTGCTTATACGGCAAATAATATTTTAGATTGGTCAGATTCTTCCATTTTATTCTGTCAGCAAAAGGGCAGAAAAGTTTTTTTTCTTCTTTTAGATCTTTTTCCTTGCATCTCTATTTACAGCTAGAGCCTGCAAGGATTTTCCAGTAAAATTTGATCTGTCCAGTCATCACTATCAGGATGGGGCTGGAGGAGAAGTCACGCATGGGCTCCTCAGCTTTAGCCTTCTGTTTTAGACTTGTAGGTTTTATGTATCCAAAAAGAAGTTGAGGGAGCTTCAGAATTTAAAATTACTGATTTTCAAGACCAAAGTAGAGATAAGGGCTCCAGCCAATATTGATGAAGACTAGGACTGAAAACAAAAAATGGAAATACTGAAAAGGGCTTCTCATCAGTCCACTGGACAAGGCACTGCCCAGAGAAGGCTTCTTGGAGTCACTGCTGTTCTGGTACGAGAACACCTCATTACGCAGTTTATTTCATCAAAGGAGATTCCCGTTTCCAGGGGAAGTCAGATGATAAAAGTGTCATTCTGCTAAATGTAATTACAAAATACTTTTATCCTTCATAAACAATGAAATGTGAATTTCCTACACATCCTACCAAATGAAGGTGTTTACAATGCCCTTTTATTTTCCTCTCTGCAGCTCTTCCCATCTAGAAAATGGAAAATCAGTCATAAACATACCTCAGAATTAGGAAAAACTACCTGTGCTGCATACCTATGTGGATTTGAGACCCCAGTAAGGATGCAATTGTGCTGTGAATCCGTAAATGGCTCTTGCATAAGGAGCAGCTGGTCAAACAGTATCCGTATTTCCATGTACATCTTCATGGTTTGCATTATTCTGGCCACAGTGGTTGGAAATCTGGCAGTTATCATCTCAATATCACATTTCAAGCAGCTCCACACGCCTACAAATTTCCTGATACTTTCAATGGCTACCGTAGACTTCCTGCTGGGATTCTTCATCATGCCTTGCAGTATGGTGCGCTCTGTTGAGCACTGCTGGTATTTTGGGGAGTTCTTTTGCAAGATCCACTCAAGCACGGACATTATGCTGAGTACAGCTTCCATCTTCCATCTTTCCTTCATATCCATTGACCGTTACTATGCTGTGTGTGACCCTTTAAGATACAAATCAAAGATAAATACTTTTGTCATCGTGGTCATGGTGTGCATAAGCTGGATGGTCCCTGCTGCTTTTGCTTTTGGGATGATCTTTCTAGACCTAAACTTGAGAGGGGCAGAAAAGATTTATAATCAGGTCTACTGTGCAGGAGGATGCTTTCTCATTTTTAGTGAAACTTCAGGTATTGTGGCCTCCACAGTGTCTTTTTACATCCCTGGATTTGTGATGCTGTATATCTATAGGAAAATATACTCTGTAGCCAAGAAGCAAGCAAGATCCATCGATGCAATTAGCAGAAAAAAAATGCACCACATTTCGTTCTGCAGAGAAAGGAAAGCAGCTAAGACTTTAGGCATCATAATGGGAGTGTTTCTCATCTGCTGGACTCCATTTTTCTTCTTTACAGCAACCAATCCATTTATGAATTACATGATACCTCCTGTTCTCATGGATGCTTTGGTTTGGTTTGGATATTTAAATTCTACACTTAACCCAATTGTTTATGCATTTTTTTACACGTGGTTTCGCAGGGCATTGAGGATTATTCTGTTTGGAAAAGTTTTTCAACAGGACTCTTCCAGGACTCATTTGTTTTCAGACTAACATGCTTTAAATGGTTAGATTCATGGCTTTGAACTTTTGCCTGGAGGCTGAACTCCCAGATGCAAGAGTTGTGAAGGAAGGAAATACATATTTGTTTGCCTATTTACCGAATTTAGTTGAAGCAGATAAGCAATCATTGTGCTTTATATATTCTTTCATTCCAGGTTGGGTTTTGCATGTGGTGTTTTGGTTATAAATATTTATATGCAAAGCACAGAAGGACAAGACTTCTGTTTTGATAATTTATATCAGTTTAGATCCCTGATCTTCATAATTAAAAAACTATTCTGACACAACAGATTAATTTCTTGAACAAGGTGTGTTTATATTACAATATTTGTGTTCACTTGTATTCTCCTCTAGAAAAAGCAGAAAAAATTTTCCTTTGAATTTCTTGGCATCCTTGGCTAATAACCCAAAGCTCTCTAAGTTTTGTCCTTCCCCTTCCATATGTGGGTAGAGCTAAAAACAGGCCAATAGACAGCCATACCAGCACACTGCATCGAGGGAAGGTGAGGCAGAGAAAAGTTGTGCTGCTCTTTCTGTTTCCATTTCAACTAGTACTTGCCACCTATGAGTTTGTCACTTAAAGGCTTTGCTGTTTAATGAGATCAAAATCATGTTTAACAAGACCAAAGACAAGAAAAAGTATGAAGTACAAAGTGAAAAGCACTCGCAAAAAAGCTTTGCATTGCACCTGAGAATGTCAGAAAATTATGTCTATCTAATGAATGTTTAGATGTAAAACATAATTTGCTACTTTGCATTTCAGAGAAATATTTTTTTTAGCTTGAACATCTTGTTATTTTGTCTCATGGCAATGCTGCAAGAGCTTTCAAGGAAAGCATATAGAGAATTGTGAAGTAATAGTGGTTGAACTCAGCTGTATTATGAAGGAACAGTATTGGGAGTGGGCAGGAAATGATAAGTATCTGAGAAGAGACCATAGAGAGAAATTGATGACTCTGTACTAAAGTAAGAGCTATACTCAGCAATATATCCTCCATTCATGTTCCCTATAAAAGTGCATCGTATCTGTGTCTTTGTTTTCCCTACTTTGTAGAGCACTGAAGCAGTCTATGCTGAAAAGCTTAATAGTTGAATGATGATACATTTCAGCAGGGCAAATTATCAGGATCTGAAAATGTGTATTTTACTGCTTCATTGCCATCTTGTAAAGTTTGCCCTCCTAAAAATGACATAAAAAGGAACAATGAAGCATACACCTCATCGACACTTCTATCCATGCTAATGACAACATGACTACTTTCATACTTAATCTCATAAAAATAAAGTCAGATTAAAAAAAGGTTTTCTGATAAATAATGGGTAACTCTTTTCTTCCTTTACCTCCAGTGGGTCTGGCCCTGCTGTAGTTAATAGTCACATAATCACAGAATCACTAGGTTGGAAGAGACCTTCAAGATCACCAAGTCCAACCCATACCCTAACACTTCAACTAAATCATGGCACCGAGTGCCACATCCAGTCTTTTTTAAACACGTCCAGGGGTGTTGAATTCACCACCTCCCCAGGCAGATCATTCCAGTACTTTATCACTTTTTCCCTAAAAAACTTTTTCCTGATATCCAACCTATATTTCCCTTGGCACAGCTTGTGATTGTGTCCCCTCACTCTGTCCATTGCTGCCTAGTGAGAGACCAACCTCCACCTGACTACAGCCACCTTTCAGGGAGTTGTAGAGTGTGATAAAGTCACCCCCGAGTCTCTTTTTCTCCAGGCTAAACACCCCCAGCTCCCTCAGCCCTTCCTCACAGGGTTTGTGTTCCCATCCCCTCTCCAGCCTCGTTGCCTCCTCTGTACATGCTCCAGTCCTTCCCAATGTCCTTCCCAAACTGAGGGGCCAAAACTGCACACACCACTCAATGTGTGGCCTCACCAGTGCCCAGTGCAGGGGCAGAATGACCTCCCTGCTCCTGCCAGCCACACCATTCCTCATCCAGGCCAGGGCCATTGGCCTTCTTGCCCACCAGGACACTCTGCTGGCTCATGTTCAGCTGCTGTCACCAGCACCCCCAGGTCCCTTTCTGCCTGGGCACTGTCCAGCCACACCGACCCCAGCCTGCAACATTGCAGGGGGGTTTTGTGGCCAAAATGCAGGACTTGGTACTTGGACTTATTAAACCTCATTGTGTTGGACTCTGCCCATCCATCCAACCGTTCCAGGTCTCTCTGCAGAGTCCTCCTCCCTTCTAACAGATCAGCACACGCTCTCAGCTTAGTGTCATCTGCAAATTTACTAATGACAGACTCAATACCCTCATCCATGTCATCAATAAAAACATTGAACAGGACTGGCCCCAGCACAGACCCCTGAGGAGCACCATTGGTGACGGGCTGCCAGCTGGATGCAACACCATTCACCACCAGTATTCTCACACTCAGTGTTACTTTCTGAAATAAAATGCATGATCTCTTGGACACTTTGATCTCACTTGAAGTAACATTTCAAAAGTGCTTCCAGGTGATACCTCCTTTCATCTCGTCGTATTTTAGATTGAAGGAAAGATAGATCCTCTATTACAAATGGTGCTCATCTAAAGCATTTTAAAGTATATTTAGTAAGGTCAGCACATATTAACATAGTCCCTTCAAGAAGTTAATAAGTGATTTCTTTCCCTTTATTCCTTATAGCTTATCTCCCTGAAGATATGAAAAATTGCTGTTTCCAGACAGTTCCAGCTCTACCAGAGTTTACAGTTGGAAATTTTCTTTTCATTACTTGTGACATCTCTCAGGCATTGTTTTCTGGTTGCAGGAGGAGTTGTGAATGAGTAGGATCCCAATGTGCTTGCAGGGCAGACTAGTTCAAGTACAGCATGTCCTTGCAGTGCCTAGACCCTACTCTAAAGCTAATTCTTATAAACCCTCAGAAACCAGAGCCACATTCCACATTCCAGAAGTGAGAAAAATTGCTGATAAAGACAGTCTAATAGGTAAAGCAAAAAACATGCATGCAAGTAAAGGAAATTAAGCAATTCATCACTATTTCCCACCTGCAAAGCAGATCTTCAGCCATTTCAAGGAATGCAGGGCTCCACCATGTGCAATGGTTTCTTGGAAAAGCAAACACTGCAACTCCCATGATTGCAGTTCCTCCTTCTTCTCCCAAGGTTTTTATTGCTGAGCACAGCAACATATGGTGTGGAGAATCTCTGGGCAGCTGGGGTCAGATATCCTCTCCCAAACTGCTGAGCACTCCCAGGCTACTCAAAGGGAAGGCCTTAATACTGTGTAAGCACTTCTTAGTCTTAGCTTAAATGGGGGCTCTGTGTGTGTTATCAACATTGTTTTCATCACAAATCCAAAACACAACACTGCATAAACTACTATAAAGAAAATTAATCCTTTCCTAGCCAAAACCAGTAGAGAGGACATCCAAACATTGTGGCTGCATAAGATCACCATAATCTATTTAGTGTAAATAGAAATAGTAAAAGAAATTTTCAGTGTACAGGTGAAAAACTCTCTGGGCAAGTCAGTCTAGTCAAAGTGTCATAAATATTTATTCTCTGCAGAAAAAGGAGTTTCCACATACAGATAGCTGTTGACCTTCACCTACACCTAGAAGGCTGTCTTCCTTGTTCTTAATAAATTAAAATATAAGCCAGGTTTGTGCATGGCCCAACTCAGAAACTTTCAGAAATAACCTTTCCTCTGGTGTCCTATTATCTAAAGGTGGTCCTTTCCCGAAGAGCCCCTTGCCTTCTATTTACAGAGAGCCTTCTCTAGCACAGTGACCATAATGAAGTCCCAGGTTACTTTCTCTTTAATCACAGCTAATGTAAGTCTATTTCCCAGTGGGAGGGTGATGTACAAATGAGATGTGTTAATGAGGCCACAGGGACTCTATTTGAACCCAAGACATGAATAAATTAGGAAAGCATAAGAAAAATTCCTCATTCTCTTGTCCAACCAAATTATGAGTTAGGTCTGGTGGAGCAGAATATACCTTACTGCAATCTCAAAGAATCATAATGCAAATGAAGTGCATAGGGTATTGTCAAATTCTGTATCAACATATTTAATTAGTGACCTTGCTAAACAATTTCCGGATGGCTACCTTTTGCAAAACAAATTATTCCCCTGCAAGTGATTTCAAATGTTTTAACTTCCCCAAAAACTAATGCAAAGCAATAATTCCAGCATAATGAAAGGCTCTGTTTCACCAGTAAACTTATGTCTGTTCCTTTTGTCACCAGTGACGACCATTTGCAATGTCTCCTTCTTTCCACACTTTGTACAAAACTGACAGCAACTTCCAGGGTCTACTCTGAACTGCTGCCTATATCCTGCCTTAGTGCCTGATGTTTTCATGCAGCACCTCATGTATGGTGGTGCCACCTATGTCCAAATCTCATGGTCCCTCAGATATCAGACGCAGGAGAATGGGAAAAGAGGAGAACCACCAACTGTACAAACAAAACCCTTCTAGAAACCCCAGAAAGGAAGGAATCACTCCAAAATGGAGTATTTTCAACTCCTAGATAAAAAAATACATTAGTGCGGTCTTCAAACAGAAAAAAATGAGCTGTCAAAATGTGTAAATATTGCAAAGTATATGGTTTTCTTAAATCATTAGCTTATCTAGGCAACTCTATGTTCTCTACAATGCATTAATATCCATTCAACAAGGGAGAAGATACTGGATGCAGTCAAGCATTTTATAGTCAATGTTCCATGAAATTCTTCTATTTCTGTAGATTTTCTGACCATCTTCATTGTCTATGATGTTACTTCCACACACTGCACTTGAACACTTAATTCAGAAAAAGATTATGTCTATCTATAAGCATTTTTTGACTAATCTATTTTCATTAGACATAGACTAAAGTTTAGTAACTTCTATGATGAAATGAGTGGCCTGGTAGACAAAGGAAGAGCTGTTGCTATTAACTACCTAGTCTTCAGGAGGGCTTTCAACATTGTCTCTCATAAGATTTTCACAAAGAAGGTAATGAAGTAAGGGCTGGATGAGAAGACAGTGAAGTGGATTGGAAACTGGCCAGGCCCAGAGGGTGATGATCATTGGCTTGAAGTCTTGTTAAAGACCAGCCACTGGTGATCTACCCTAAGGTTTAATGCTAGGGCCAATCCTGTTCAACATCTTCATTGATGATCTGGATGATGGGGCAGAATGCATCCTTTCAACCTCAAAAATTCTGAGATTCCACAAAATTCAATTCCCATACTATTTACTAAGTCTTGCATAATGTTGCACGGTCTTGCATAACCAGGTATATCTCATTTCCTACTTTGTAGGTTTCTAAATAAAATCTTTTCACCTTCATGCTGCCACTTTAATTCCAACTAGCTGCATGGGTAATTGAAAATGTTTCTATGAAAGTATTATGCAACAGCCATTGTAAAGCAAATTAATTGCTTGAGACTGGATCCACAACTAACTTAGACAATGGGAACTCTACAGCCTTCTCGCAGATGTCTTGACTTTTTGTTTTTCATAGCTATAGGAAAAGTCATTTTCCTTAAACAGTGGGTGGTCATAGCATACAGACTAAATGTTATCTGTCAGTTAGAGAGGAATCAGTGAAAAGAGGGTGCATCCCATACCCTTTGGACTTCCTCAGTTGCCAACAGGAGAAAACAATTCTTTGAAAAAATTTGAGCTTGTCTTTTGCTATTGTTGCTTTAATGAAGATAGCCTAGAGGAATAAAAGCAGTTATTAATGAATAATCAAATAATTCTCTTCAGTCAGTATTTAAGCCCAACATGGAAATAATGAGGCAAAACATGACTTGTGTCTACCTTAAGTCACCAAAAGAGCTCCCCTATACATGAGGGTAAAGGAATTAATACAGCAAACAAAACTAATGGCATTGGGAATACAGACACATGGCTTTCTTTATCTCCTGTTGCTGTAAACCCCTAAATTGCATACATCTGTTTAGCTCAAAACCTACTGGGGACTAATGTAATGTCATAAAAGAAACATAAATCCCTGTATTTCATTAATCTGAGCCAGGTTACAGAGGGGATCTGCCTGTTACCCATACTGCAATCTTTCAGGACAACAGCAAAACATCAACTTAAATAATTTATTTATGTATTATTAAGCTATGCAGGGAGGATTAGCCTATAAAACTGGCTGCCCATATGTGATTTTAATGTTTTGATGCAAAATTTCTGGTTTTTCTTCATTTCTGGGTGATACCTACTGGAAAAAAGGATCAGTGGTCTGAGCTGCTTCCCATGTTCATTTTTCGTGGGTTAAACTGCTGTGGAGAAGATTGTCTCTTTCTGCTTCTGCTCCTAAATTCACTCTCCATCTAAAACAAATTATCAGGCAAAGAGGTAGAAGAAATGGGTCTGGTTGTCCCTAGAAAATTGAAAGGAACTTTTTGCCTCTTGAAACTATTCACTAATGTATATGTTTATAAATACTGCAGCTGGACCACAGTCTATTACTGGAGATAAACCTCAACCTGTCTCCACACCCTTTTAGTCAGTGGAATTACAGTGATCGAAAACAGGTGTATATGTAAGAATAGGAAAGAATATTGCTTATCATACCAATTTTACAACAGATTTCCATCAGATGTGGTCATTGCTGGTACTTTCTGATGCACAACTGGTGAGTTTAGAGCATAAATAACTTGGTAAGTGGGTGTTTGGCAACTGATTTGTGACTCCTAATGTGAGCATCTGTGTGAGTAGCTCATTAACTGAAACCTGCAAGAAAGCTGAGCTTACATAAATTTCTCCCATAGAAAAAAATATCAACATTCTAAGAGACGTATAAATCCTATATATTTATGGGCTTTAGAGACTTGAAGGGTTTCTTTGTCTATGCATGTTTTTCTTCTATCACTTTAAATTTACTATTATTATGATGTACATAAAATAGAAGAACCATATTTTACAAAATACTCCAGATACAAAATAAAAAGTCTATTACTTTAGTTAATTTAGGAGGTAATTAAGTTTTCAACTTAACCTTTTCAACTTTCATCTGCTTTGTTTTAAATATTATTTGAAATTAATTTTAAAATAGCTTCCAGTTACTAGATTTCTGATAGCATATCAGAAGAATAATTGGTTGTAGTTCGTCCCTATTTGAACCAAGAGAAAATTTGCTTCTGAATTACTGCATTTTGTTGCAGTAATGTTGTGGAGTTCATGCTCTTGACTTACTTTACCTTGTATTCTCATGTTACGATTTGGAATATTTTGGAAACTTGTGAAAATTAAATTTGCTGAAGAAACTGCACTTCCAGAAGAGAAGTCTAATAAAGGATTGATTATGCTTTCTCCAAATATCTCAAAGGATTTTGACTGATTGCTCTGAGTTTGGAAACAGTTCATGTCCTGAGAACTTTAGGTCAGCAGGAATATGAGGGGTAATGTATTTATTCATAACAACAGGCATCACTCTTATTGTCTTTGGGAATCTGGCCATAATCATTTCCATCTGGTATTTCAAGCAGCTCCATTCTCCAATAAATTTCCTCATCTTATCCATGGCCGAAGCAGATTTTCTGCTGGGCTTTGCCATTATGCCCTAGAGTATGGTGAGGTCTGTGGAGAACTGCTGGATTTTGGGATTATATTCTGCACGGTTTGTTACAGTTTTGACCTGATGCTCAGTTTAGCTTCCATTTTCCTTCTTTGTTCCATTGCCATGGATCAGTTTCACACAACCTGCCACCCTCTTCATTACTCCAGCCCCACGACTGTCGTGGCAATAAAACAAATTGTGCTGTGTGCGGGCCAGTGCCTGCTGCTTTTGCTTTTGGTGTGGTTTTCTCAGAACCTTATGTTTCTGGATATGAGGGCTGTGAAATGCTAATTAAATACTCGGGCTTGTGCCCAATTGTATTCAACAAACTGGGAGGGGGGGGGGGGGGAGCTTTTTTATTTACAGTTGGTTTATTTGGTCCTGCTTGCATTAAGATAGGGATTGATGTTAAAATTTTTACTGTCTCCCAAAGGCATACATCAGAATTGATCCAGGCCCACAGGCTCTCAAAAATAGTAAGAAACATGAGCTTTCTAAGAATAAAGACAGGAAAGCTGCTAAGACTTTGAGTATTGTTATGCTGGGTTTCTTAATATGTTGGTTTCCTTGGGTTTTTTCAATCTTAATTGACCCATTTTAAAATTTTTCCACTCCTTTGCCTCTGTCTGATTCTCTAAACTGGTTTGGATATCTAAATTCTTTCTGCAGTCTATTAATATATGGATTTTTTCTATTTATGGTTTAGGAAAACATTTAAACATATCTTAAAAGGCAAAATATTTAATCCACATTTTCGTACAGTAAAAATTTTAGCTGAATATCAACCTGCCATGGGCTGCAGTGCAAAATATAACAAAAACTGTGTATTCTATCACCATCTGTTGAAACTGGGGAGGTGGGGGGTAATCTTCTGTCAATGGGCTAACTGTCAAAAAAACAGCTGGAGCAGTTTTCTTATCTCCTCCCTCCAGGGAGAGATCATCTTCTCCTGGGCCATTGAGTCTCACTGATAGAATTACATCTTCCCATTGGGAAATGTTCCAACCAGGGGGAGGAGCCAGGTATTCCTACCTGGTTAGAAATCTGGGAGTTGGAACACCAAGCCAGACTTTTCCACTGGATTCTCAGAGGAAGACCAGGCCCATCTAACACTACTGGACCTTCAGAGGAAAATTCCACTCTTTCTACAGGAGCATCAATTCAACAGAGCCACATCTTCCACTAGGACTGCAGCCACCATTGAATGAGACTGCCACCAACACCCTGACCCACAGGGTGTCAGGTTGTATCCTGACTCTGTCAGTGGGTTCTGGTTTTCCTTGTAATACTGTATGTTTGGTTTTGTTTGGTTTGGTTTTATGTTAGTTCTCGTAATAAAGAACTATTATTCCTATCCCTATATCTTTACCTGACAGCCTCTTAATTTCAAAATTATAATAATCACTTGGAGGGAGAGGGTTTACATTCTCCATTCCAAGGGAGGCTCCTGCCTTCCTTAACAGACACCTGTCATTCAAACCACAACACAGTCACAGTAATAGATTTCACTAGTGAGACTATCTCTAGAAATGAAGAAGAAACAGTGGATTACTGAATATTCATGTTTCAGTATGAGTGCAATATGAATTTTATGAATCAGTCCTGTAGAATTCTTTTTAATTTCAGAAATTATTTAGATACAGCCCATAAACTCAGTATTTCACCTAATCTTGTATTTAGGCAGCTAGTCTTTCTTAGGGTTCATGCTTAATAACCCTAAACTGAACGCATCCCGGGCCCATATAGTGAGAAATTTGTCACCCTTTTGTGAAGGGGTATATGTATAGTCTCCTGCTATTCCTAAGCAAATAGAATGGGAGTATAATTCTAGCTTGAAGTTAATATTTTCCCCTGTAAACAATAAAACCAGGATTTCACCCCTTATCTTCTGTGTGCTTTGTACTTGGGAAGGAATACTCAGGAACCAGAACATGGCTTGCACTCAGCTCTGTGCTTTTCTGTCTTTGTTTAAATATCAGGCTCCAGACGTTATAAAATATGCTTTCTGACAGCTCTCCACACCTTCACACTGAATTGGTACCTCTAATTTAAGTCCTTGACATGCTGACCACACCCTGAAATAAGAAAGAGGCACTGTCAGCATTCACATCAGTTACATGTTTAAAATAAGTTTAACTGATTGTCTTTTCTGATTACAGGCACTGCAGTGTTTTTATTGTGAATTGTACCTCTGACTTACCTTTTGCACTACACCTATAGTGTATACTCTACCCTTATTAAAGAGTGACTACCAAAAAGCCATGCATGTTTATCCACATGTTACTACGTCTGCACTAGCATGCCATGCCAGAGATGGCTGCTTGTTTTGTTTGCGGAAAACTTTTTAATGAATCTATAATAACATGAACACGTGCTATTTTGGATCTAGAGAATTCCATTTTCATGTCAAGCCTGAAACACCTAAGACAGCAAGGATCTGGAAGGTCACAGACTTGTCTGAAGTATTATGTAAGGTGCTCACCTTACCCAAAAGAAACATAAACCTCAAGGTATTTAATTTGACACATGTTCTTTCTTTGTGCACAATTGTCACTAGCTGAACTGCCAGACCAGGGAGCAGAGCAGAGCTGGATGCAATAAAGTTTTAAGGCACCTGCAAGGTGGATAATATGCTGTGCCATACCGTTGCTCCATGCATACCTAGGGAGACCCCCAGATTAAGCATAAGGGCAGCAGGAGTGGTGCTTGGGGAGTGCAAGAAAACTGAGCAGCAGGTTGACTGCAGGCAGTGACTCAGTTTTGGAAAGCTGAATCTCCAACACAGCCTAACCCTGACTTTCTGAGGCTGTGCTGTTGCTTCAGGTTTTTCTAAATTCATTTTGGTCTGGTTTTGCTCCTGCAGTGCATTCCTGGGGGCCAGAGGACAACCTTTGCGCACAACACCTTTCACACAACATCTTAGTGGACAAGTTGCCATCTGAGATGCCACCAGGAAATTTCTGGTTCTCCTTTTGGAGCTGAGCCATGTGAAATGCACAGTGTTTGGGGGTGATACATGGGGCCTGTAGCCTGACAGCAGTGGCAGAGAGAGGCAAACTCTCTCCAGCAGAGGTGATGTTGCAGGCCAGCTGTGCCAGTTATTGTCTGCATGCAGCTCAACCTGGCTTCTTCAGAAGAATTTGCACGCCAGATTTGTCTTTGTGTTATAACTAGTCCATGATGGCTTTTCATTGAAAGTTAACAAGTTATATATTGTCCCTGATATCCTCCCAGCAGTGAGACCATGACTCAAATGGTGGAACACAAAATATTATATATAACACTAGTTTCAGAGACAACTACAGATCCTTTTTAAGTGTCTTCACAATGTTTGCTGCCAGCAGTATTTTCTACAGTAGTCAACTATTTTGCAGACTTTAAATCCCTTCTGTTAGTTACACAAGAATGTGCTACATTACTGTTAGGTGTCCAAGTCTCTAAATATGCATTGAGGTATTTCTGAAAGCTCTTCTAAGTATTAAATGTCTAGCTGGTGACACAGAATGCATTTGGATACATTTAAGTAATAATAAAATTTCTTCATTAACATACAGCTTAAATAATTTAGAGTCAACCCAGCATATTACATCTCCTAGAGTGACAACTTTTGATTAGACAGCACATCTTCAGGGAACAATATTTACCTGTCTGTGAGGTTTCAGTGAGTCATGTCCTTCTGTGTGTTCAGTGTGTGTCCTTGGATATTAAATGAGTATCTACTTAGCTAGTTTTGCTATTTGCAACCTGCCAGTGGGTCTTTAGTAGTGCTTCTAGCCAAGGGCTCTTGCAGATCTCTCAGATGGTGTACCGTGGCTCCCGAGTGACTTTGTGGCATGTCATGCTGTTCTCCCTGCTGTTAAGTTTGATGTTGGGGCTAAACTTGCTGTTAAATATACCCCAATGCTTGGCACAAAACCTAGTGCATTAAATAAAAGCGATTCTTTTTTTCTGCAGCCCACACCTGCAGGTACACAGGAGAACATAATTGTCTGTGTTGTATTTTTTTTTTGTTTCATTTTGTTTTGTAGGGTTTTTTCTGTGGGGTTGGGGTTTTTCTCCTTAAAAACATTATCATACATTATTCTATTTTTCCACACTACACAGTGGACTGTTTTAGCATGAATTCTGGTCTATATGAAATCCAGATAGTGTTCTTATTCCTCAGGGAATCAGTCAGAAGAGTTAGGATGTCTTGATTCTAGCAAGAGTTGATATTGCCCTCAGAGGAAGGCCAGTTCTGGTTTCAGACGGAAGTTCAAACTTCCGCATCCAGGCGAGGGCTTCAGTCTGAGAGCACTTTCATGGTCTTTTTCCTTTTTGGTACATCCCAGTTTGAACATGCAGGACAGCTAGATGTGGTTAAAATGTGGTTTCCCACCCAGGAAATCTGCACTCAGCATCCTGCTTGCAGTGCCTCAAATAGCAACATTCAGAGTTCTCTTCAAAAACAGTGTTTTTTATTCAAAAAAATGCTATATTTTTACCCTCAAATGATTTGCAGCTTAAGAACTTGCAGGTATTTCTGCAGTGCCTGCTTGTGGTCAGAACAGTTAAATTCTATTTTATTCTTCTAATCTTTTCTGTCACAGCCTAAACAATGAGGAAGGATTTCCTACCCTCTTGTGGAGTTCACAGGCAAAAGCAGCTTTTAAAAAAAGGGTCGGCAACACTTTATATTAAGACAGGGTTTAAAAAAGAAAAAAATCTAAATCCTTGATTTGCAAAAACACTGTCTAATAACTTCAAAAAAAGATTGGTTTACTTTTACAAGCTCTGTGTTGATTTTTATTTTACACCTTAATACTGCAGAGCACTTAACAAATATTTAGCATAAAGTTTCAAAATTAATTCTTCAAGACTTCAATTAAAAATTTTGATTTACAGGTATTAATTTTTCTACTCAAAATTAATATATGCCAAAGAAATCAGATAAGTTGAGGTAAACTAGTGCTTAATAGCATCCATTTTTCAGCTACAGTGTTTTTTAACAAAAAACCCTAAAACATTTTAATCAGCTTTAGTGAAAATAAGGTAAATGAAAATAACTGTTCCAAGAAGTTCCTGACAAAAGGGCATGTACAACTATAACAGTAATATATTACAGTAATTTATCTATTCTTCTGTTTACAGAACCTAATCAAATTATCTTCCTTCCAGATCAGTTGTGTGTCATCCTTCATAGCTGCAGCAGCAACAGAGAATTGATGAAGCACGCTGACATTAAAAAGGACGGGCAATTTCTCAAAAGACAGCCATGGATCTTTTTAGCTGTGTATAAACCAAGAACACTCTAGTTTTTCCTGTAAGAAAAGAAGAATGTTTTCACTCTTATTTATAAATACCCATTTCCACCAAAATGGAGGAGGAAAGGAGGATGGAGAAAAAAGACACAAAGAAGCAATTGTCTGTTAAAGGAGAACTTTTTCTCTAGAAAACTTTCCCCAACAGATCTTTTTCTTCAGTGGGTAAGTAATTTTTTTATCTGGTTTTCTTCCTCAGGACTGACTGTTTTGCAATACTTAGCTGAATAACTCAGGTTGCCAAAACATGACTTCATCCAGGTTCTGGAGCTCACAGATGGTGCAGTATTGGTGTGACTTTGTTAAAATTTCAGGGCCTAGAAATGCAAAGCATGGGCTTTTCCTCTGTGTTACGTGCACACACAGGTATAGAACCATCCTGTCCAAAATGGTGGGAAATATGTCTGTAAGTGTTCCCATCCATCATCTCCAGAAATCCATTCTCCCAACAAGTTTCTGGTCTTCTCCGTGGTCAAAACTGATATTTTCTCAGTGTCATGCTGTGGTCCACAGCACAGCCAGCTCCATGAAACCACGCCAGTGTCTTAGGGCTCCCTCCTACAAACCCTGCACATCTTGCGTGCAGTCGTGCATAGCACCTCACCTTCCTACTGGATTTCTCTCTCTTCAATCTACTTACACCATATTTCACCTGTTCCCTTGGATCACCAAAACCACCATCCCTGGGAAAAAGTAATTTTCTTAGATAGCTTGTTCAATTTTAACTTGGTTTTCTCAGAGTTAAATACTAGCTGGTTTGTATAGTTTTGGTTTGCTGTGTGATTGTTGGGTTTTTTTGTTTTTTTTTTTGTTCTTGACTCCCTTTCTCTAATAGTTAATATTTTTACTAACTTCTCAGCACCTAAGGACTTGTGCAATGACACCTTCTGAATGGATTATTTCAGCTCTGCCTGCAGGTCTATAACTTATGCTTTACCATTTGATTAAAAACACTTTGAAAATAGTCATTGCAGTTGCAATACTCAGACTACTATTTTCAGTGTACTCTACTGACTTCCTGTTCTATTCTTTATAAATGTATTGGCAATCCCTGGATTTCCTTTCAGAAAACTTTGAAAATATTTATCTAAGTTCCTTTATCTTTTCAGTATTTGCATTTACTGTCACATAAAGTAACAGGCAGCCTGTGAGTGGAATTAGATACAGCAAGAGAATACAATAACCTAAGGAATGTCCCAGATTCTAGGAAATGACCTAGCACACTGAAACATGTACAGGATACATTATCCAGATTCTCTGCTGTGTGTACACAGTCAAAAGTTACATGGCCAAAACACTGAAGAACCATTATATCCATGAGTCAGTGGAAGCACTCATGCTTAAATCACAGGAGGTAGTTATTTAGATATCATTGTCTGGAAATTAGCACACTAGTTATACCAATCTCTCCAAATAAGCTAGGGGATGAGAATGGAGCCAAAACTTTTTCCAACTAAAAACACTCCCATCATTGTAATCTATTCACAGGACTGCAGATATGGTAAACCAATCTCAGCCTGCTTTCATAAATGTAATTTTTCATTCTGTAGCTGAAAAATATTTTAAATGCGGGTTGGTTTTTGTTATGACAGTCTAGTTTTGGAAGAACTGCCTGCCTTTCCATGCGCTACACTGCATTCCTTATGAAAATAAGTTATCATTTAGGAAGGTAGGTACATTCCCTCAGAGAAATTAACGGTTAGATTTTCAAAAAGGGAAATAAAACCCCTATCATATTTGTCAAAGGTTGCATGGGCAAAACTTCAGCCCTGTCTCCCCAGTGGTTATTGCACTGCCCCCTTTCCCACAGACAGGACACCAAAGTGATGATTGGGTGCTTCCATGAAGCTATTTTAGTGTGTGAGTACAGAAGGAAGACAACCTTATTTGGTGAAGCAAGATATTCTGGTGCATCTGGCTTATCTAATATTATGGGCTGATCATTTTTTTAAATCAGCCCATAATAATAGTGATAATGATTTTTATTACTCATCTTGCTGTGACAATTTAGCAGAAATCAATATCTCGTTCAAGCAATGCGACCAGCAGTGCGATATGGTCCACTCAGGGAGGAAGAAAATGTGTTTCTACAGAGTTTGAAAATTATGTTTAAAGTCTGTGGACCAGCCCTGGACCAGAACATCACCTCTAATCCTGCAAATTCACCACTGGACAAGCAAGGAAGGAATTTGGGATCACAATTAGAAAAAAGTTTGGACAGAAAAATATTATGAAATAGTCTTCTGAATATGATGAACTATTAGTACTTTTCACTTTATTATGAAATTAATATCTGTAAATTAGTCATAAATGAAAAAAGAGACAAAGGATAACAAGATAATAAATTGAAAGAAAAAACCTTTTCTTTGTATTAAGAAAATCCTAGACTGAAGTAAGTATATGAGTTTCAGAGATAAGAGACAAAACATCTGAATTTCTTCTTTTTATTGACCTTCTGAATTAAATTATCCTTTTTTTTAAATCCTTCTCTACTTCTTCAGCTGACTAATTTGGATAAAGATGCTACAGTTGGAGAAGGCAGTGATTTCTCTCCGTATTCACTATTAACATGGATTAAGTTGCAACAGTTAACTTACAGATGTTCTGTTTCTAAAGCTGATCACGTAGGTGTGTCCTACATGAGCAGTTGAATAGATAGAAAACTGATCAATATAACCAGAAGCAGGAAAACATAAAAGCAGAAGTTACATAGAAATAGGATGCAGAAAGTGGAGGAATTTATTGCAAGTGTTTTAGACTAGAATTTTCCAGCTACCAAACTTAAGGTCAAATCTTTACATTTGTGCAAGAAATATGAAGAGAAATTATACATTATATCCTATGGAGACCCCCTGTCTGGGAGGGGGGGTGTGCTACACCTAGCAGCATCTTTAAAGGAACCCCAAGAGTATTTACTCTACAAATATTCCCACCACTCTGCATTAATGATAAAACACTCAACCAACTTCTTCAGAGGTGGTCACTGCTCACTACTAAGGGAGAGTAAAAGCCAGCACTATAGGCTGTAATACATGTGATGGAAGATATGAGATATGAGTGTTCTAGCTGTGTGTCGGTCATTTTAGTAAGCCCATAGCCTTCCCAAACTGTTATATTCTATTTAAAGATTCCAGATTGGCTCTTTTGGTAGCTGTGAGGAAAGAAATTCACGGCAAAGGGGCACAGATGATGGCCCTTTTAGAAAATCAATAATCCTCTGAAATTGTCTTGTTCTATTTTAAAGAACTCAGATTCAGAGGTTACTTAGAGGTATTTAGATCTTAGAGGTTATGTGCAATAGTTTCAGTAAAAAAAGATGCTGGCTATGCATGACTTCACTGCAGATTGAACCATCTCAGATAGCATATCTATTCTATTTTTCTGGGTTTTCCTGTGGATTGCTGGGCTGCATAGCACATCCAACAAAATTGCAGTGTGAGACTGTACCCAGCAATTATGTCTGAAGAAGGAAGGGTATGGAAAAGGAACAGTATGAGGGGCATTTTTAAATTTTGTGATAGCATTCTTAATGTTGTAAGTGAATACATGATAAAAATCTCTTCTTTTTTCAAAGTACAAAGATGTAAGTTGTTATTATTTGACCCTTCTCTTAATTGTGAACTAGTCTCTTTTTCCATGATCAGATGAGAAGAGAGGGGGGAAAATACAAACACTAGAAGAAAAAACAGCTGTAGGAAGCATGCAGCTAACAGCAAGAGACCAGACTGACAGCCTGTTGGAAAGTGGTTTGTCATAACATGCAACAGGCAATTGAATCAGGCCCTACATGTGTAAGAACTAGAAAAAGGAATGGCACAGTAGATATTCTGTAGGACATCAGAACAATACAGTGACTGTTGTAGCTGCTACATATTTTAATGTGTGCAAGAAGATAAATGATAAAACTCTTTCCCCTCTGTTTTATCTTATCATTATTTTTTTGAATGTCAAGAAAAGTTTCCTTTCCTAGTACAAATTAGCTACAACTTTGAGATGATGCAATCTGTTCTGACATCTGTTTATTTCAAATGCTTTTTGGTTTTGTCCATAAGGTTAAGACTCTGGTCAGAGAAAAGAAGTATTTGTAATCAAAACATTTGAAATTAGAGCAAATATCTGGAGGAAGGAGACAAGAAAGAGGACTTATGTGATACTTTTGGGATTTCCTGAATAGAGAGTGATCACAAAATTTTGGTGGTTTTAAAATGTGACTTATAGGAAGCCTCATCCTTGAAGTTGGCGCATAATTCAATCTTACTTCATTCTTCCAGTGTCTGATGTCCCTCCATTTTACTAGATTAATATTCATTGTCTCTTGGAATAGAAGCCAAAGTTGCTTCTTTGTTCCTCTGTCTATTTATGCTGTAGCAGAAGGTAAAAACCTGTTCCATGGTTTTGGTTTTTTTTTTTACATACTGCATGTAGTTGCAGATTTTCTATAATAAGGTTACCAAACCTGCAGTATCAGGCTGAAGAGTGAAGGGCAGAATAAAATTCTTATAAAAGTTCTGCTGCCAAATTACCACAGAAATACACAGGAAAGCTGTGGTAAGCACTGGAAAACCTAGACTGTGGCATGAGTTTTGAGATTAAGACTCTTAAAATTGTAAGTAGGTGATTATAATTCTGTTAAGTGTCTAAGTCCTGACTATAGCTATAGTTGGAACGGCTGTTTAAGTTCCAGCTGTAGTGGTCAGTGGCTGTTCAGAAAATATGAATCATTTGCCAAATGCCACCTAAGGTGTAATAGGTTACCTGAGATGCCTACAGAGTAGCTGAGAGCCAGGTGAGACACATCTGGGCATCTAAAATGTTTCTTTGTGGGGCAGCAGGCTTAAACAAGGCACATAACAGAATTTTTGACATTTAGCTATGCAGAAATCTGCAAGCCACAAACTGAGTCATGTCCTAGGGACAGCTTAACAGTATTGACACCTTTTTTAACTTACATGGACACCTTTTGCTCTCAACTCACTGCAGCCAAGGCTATAGAGAAAGGGAATGTCCACAAAATTGCTAATTGATTTTTGAGATATTTTCTGCCAGTATTCAACAGATTACAGAGGCTATGTGTCATGAATGCAGTTAATCAGTCTTTTTATTTATTTTTTTTAGTCCCTTTCCATAATCTGCTTTTATAGGTTCCTTCTTCGAAATTGGATAAACTTTAGTCCTTCAGTGGGTGACCACCATCTATGCTGCTATGGGAGAATTGTGCCATAATGTGATTGTTGCTAGATCTCCTTTTGGGCTAAACTGCAGACTGAAATGATGGAGAAAGGGAAAAGCAGAACCCAGAGTACTGATGCATACAGTAGCAGTGGCAGAGCAGGTAAGTGAGGAGGAAATACTGCTAAAATTCTGTGAGTAGCCAGAAAAAATCCTGATTTTCTGACACTGCATTTTGGAAATATCATTAAATAACATTATTCTCACCTTTATAGCTCTGCCTGTGTCCCCTTATCTTTGATGTCTCTTTGGTTTACCTAGACAAATTCTGTTATGATTACTTTGTGTGAGTTTCTTCTTTTATTTTGCATGGTTCCAGGAAGAAATTAAGGTCATTATGAATTGAAAATGAAGAGGAGGATAAAGATGATGAAAATCTATAATATAATGAATATTGATTGCTTAACAATGACCTCATTTCCCAAATGAAGACCTATTGGATTCTATCAGAGCTAGCTGCTGAACCTGCAGTCCTTAGATTCTTTTTTTTTTAATATTTTTTCTTCTATAGGCTTGTATTTCTATATCTGAACAAAATAATGCTGTTTCATTTTATGCCTTTTATAAATGTTTATTATTTCAAAATGTTTGAAGTTACAGAAATGATGTATTTTCAGGTACTACTTAATTAAACATTGGGCTTTGAAATCATAATGCCAGCTCATTTCACTACTGCAGATGAAAGTATAACATGTCTTTGAAAATTAAACTGTTAGGCAAAGAAAGATTTGTAAATCAGTTGCTAGTGAAATTTTTCTCTTTTTTTTTAGGAAACACTATCAATATTGGGAGTAGAATTATCTGTTTCTTTGAAACACATGCTACTATGTTAATTAGTGTTGCTGGAGAGCAAGTGGCAGCCTAAATAACATGCAAATGGTCAATGTTTTCTTTTTCTTTTTTTTTTTTTTTTTTTTTTTTTATAAAGATGTTTTACATGTAGTTCAGCAGTATAATTAATCCATAAATTTGTTCAAGCTGGAAACCATCATCCATCATAATTATGTACAGGACTGGGCATAATAGGAACCTAATCTCATTTCAGATTCTGGAACAGATATTTTGATGAAATTAGCAAACAGCGATGACAATGATAATAACAAGAATTCTTTCTGATGATGGAATACATCAGTAATAACTGTCTGGGAAGCTCTGCTATACTCTGCCAAATACTGAAAACATTGTTCTTCCTGTGTAAAGATAGAGGTGTGTAAGTGACCTGTGACAGCACAGAATGAAATTGGCCTGTACGGTAAATTGCTCACAGCTTGCACAGTGCTCATGACTTAGAAAGAGGACGCTCATCAAGAACACGAGGCCAGGGCTGGGCTGCTCCCCTTCATTTCAACATGTATTGTGCCAGCCCAGGATGTTGCATGGAAATGAGTGCCTTGTTTCTGCATCACTGGTGGCCCTGGAGCTTGTGCTACCCACGCTGCCAGGGCTGTGTGTCTGCTCATTAGGGCCCAGGGCGGGAGCAGGAGGTAGGAGGCAGAAATACACTCAGGAAGGTGGATCCTGATTTGGACACTGGGCTAGGAGGAAGGTATGCTTTTTCAAAATCACAGTATGCTGGTGTGCTTAAATTCCATCCCTTTCAGACATTATACACCATACTGGGCATGGATTCCCAAACAGGACATCCTTTCATTTCAGTTTTACACACATGACAAGAATATAAATGAAAACACTCTGACCTTCAGTCAGTAAATGCCCAGAGCATCCTCCATGGTACATGGTGGCTGTACATAACAGGGCTTCAACATTTCCCCTTTTCTTTGTCCAGAGCCTTTCCCATTTAATTCAGTCATTTGAAATCTGATTTTGTTCCACAAGAAACAGGAAAGGTAGGTGAATGATGCTTCTTAACTCAATCACCAGGTAATACTGATGTGAGAGCTCTACGGAGGAACCATTGAAAGGCATTTAGAGGCAAAAATGCATCAGCATCTCTGATAACACTTAGACAAACAGCTTCTTTACAATCCCTGTCTGTGCACCATTGCTAGAATAGGAAACTGAAGGAATCTTCCTGTTTTATTTAAAAGAGAGAAACAGGGCATGTTCTCCCAGTCAATGGCTTCTCTATAGGAGTTAACAAAAATATTCAGAGGGCATACCATGCTCTTAGCAGTTCTGACCAATAAATATGATCAATAGTCTAGTAACATTCATAATTATTTTATGATTCTATTACAAAGACTATTTAGGTATTTTTATAGTACAAACATTTCATTGAAAAGCTTATTTTAAAATCCATTTTCCCCTCTCAGGCTTTTATATTATTCAGCTGGTTACTTTAAATAATCATAGGACTTGGAGATATTTAACAGTAAAAGGTGGATGCTTATGATAAGTGAGCTAACAGCAAGTGAGGAGCAGGATTTTCTTCATAAAGCACACAGCTTCACTAAGAAAGCATTTGGATACCTTGTTTCTGTAGAATGAGAATGACCATTGATCAGCGATGACTGGGTCTTACCTCTAAGCCTAAAAAGAAAGTACCCAAGTGGTGATCTGCAGGAAAAGAATTCTCACTGATGAAGGGTCACTTTTTTAAGGGGAAATACATTTATGAAATCATATAGCAAAAGATGTCCTGTTTTCTGCAGGGAAACTGACAGTGATCTGTGCTGAACTTTTATAAAGCAGGAGTGAATGGGTCAATCAATGGAGTTTATGCGACAGAGATAATAATCAAGGCAGGCCCTTAATTTGGAAGGGATGTGCATTATACTCTCATTAGTGCACCATCTAGTGGGATCTAGTGGGTGAAACACCCGCACATGTAGCAATGCTAAAATCATCGCTAATAAAAATAGCCTGGTACAAATAGATTGACTATGTATACAGCATTCCTGCAGCAAAAAGGCATATCAGAATGGCTTTCTCCCTTAGTAACTTCAGTTCATGAAAGTGAGAAAATGACTCTTCCAACCATCAATTAGCATAACAATTCCATGTAGGCATACAAGTCTCAAATTCTATGTTGTCTCTCCTTTCAGCATGCTTTGAGACCCAGCAAGAACCACCCATGCAAGGTAAAGGGTAACCTTGCCTATTTCAGGCCTTTAACTTAACACTCATGGTGTTTGAAGTTTATTAGACCTCTCTGTTATTATTGGGTTAGGATACCTAGTAAGTTTTCCACTGCTTAGCTATTTCTAAATCTCAGCAATGACCAAAATCTATGATGAAGCAGAATTAAACTTGCGCTTCCCAGTTTCTGCAGCTCTTCCTTAGGCGAGGCTGGGCTGCCGTGGAGGAGGCGGCATTCCCAGCAGTGGGATGCTGCGGGCTGCTTGCTCTGTGCTATTTAATGAACACGGGGGGTATCCTGCAGACGAAGCAGCTCAGCCGCGGGGCTCTGGGGAGCTCTTGGCGCTGTCATTGTGTCTTTGAAGAAGAGGGGAGGATGCAGGAATGCCTCAAATGCTGTGCAGGCAGCCTGGAGGCTCACCTGTCACTTCTCAGGTAGCTGGGCCGGGAGAAGCCCTGGTGCTGTGGCGACCGCATCCTCCTTGTCCTCCCGAGCCCGGTACCGGCAGCCGTGTGAATGCAGCCTTCGTTTTTCGTGCTCCTAGCATCGCAGCCCCTCTCCCAGCTGTATATTGTGTATCTCTGTGTTCAAAGGCACCTTTAAAGAGATCTACAATTTCCCACTCACTCTCTTTGAATTGTCCATTCCCCTTTAGAGAAGAAATGACCCAAACTGAAGGCAGGGCTGGCAAAGCAGGCTATTAACATAGTAACGCCGTATTTTTCACTGTGATATTGTATCCTTGCCCATGTTTTCCCCTTGCCTCCTGATGCAACAGCATCTTTTCCCCAAATGACACTCTCCCCACCTTTCACCCTCACTTTTTCCATTCGCATAGGGTTGCGGCTGCCGGGGTTGCCCCGTCCCCCTCGGCAGCCCTCAGGTCCGTCAGCGGCCGCGTCTCCCCGCAGGCCCGGGCGGAGCCGCCCGTCAGGAACCGCCCAGCCCCGCTCTCGCAGCCGGGCGGGGCCGCGCCTCCCTTCTCGTCCCCCCGCCTCTCCCGTCACGGCGGGGCGGGCAGGCCCCGGCCCGGCCCGCCCCTCCACGCCCGCACCGCCGCCGCCCCCCGCCGCACCCCTGGGACCGGGCTCGCCGGGGCCGGGTAAGAGCCGCGGGAGCTCCGCTGGGGCGGTGGGAGTGGTGCCCGCCTCAGGCGGGGGGGATCAGGGCGGTGGCCGGCCGGCCGGGAAGGGGCTGTCAGGCGCGGGGAGCCTGTCGGAGGGCGGCGGGAAGGGCCTCGCTGGGGCCGTGGGGCGAGGGGAGCGGCTGTGGGTGAGGCGGGGGTGGCGGGGCCGCCAGGGGAGCGCAGTGTTGGAGCGCGGTCGGTCGTGTCAGCACCAGCTCCTTTCCCCGCACCCTTCCCTGTGACACCCACGGTACCAGGGCTTTGGGCTTGGCGATGCTCTCGGGGGAGGGTCGGGGCCTACAGCGGGTGTTTTATAGCAGCAGGTGTGGAGCTGTAGGGTAGGACGGGCACCTCCGCCTGTGGAAATGCTCCCCTTGCCGTTCCAGGTCCGAGGTGAGCATGTCAGCGGGAGAAGGGACGTTGTAAAAGTGGCCGATGTAAATAGTGATCGCGGGCCTGGCGCGCCGGCTGCCGGCCCGACGTTATCGCTGTTTTCCTGGTGAATCATTCGCCGCTGCATCAGGAATAGGCGCTTCTTCAAACTCAGCAGTTCAGTGGAAGGTTTCGCTCCGCTTTGCATGCTGTGCAGGGTGCTACATCTTAGTTGAAGAAGCCCACTGATAAAATCTCAGGATACTTGGCCAGAAGCAATGTGCTCTTGTGCTGTGATCCCATGCACAAGGCGTTCAAAGGCAGAGGGCTGTGCCAGCAGGGCGAGTGGAGCCCTCCTGACGGGTCATTACACAGGCTTGTGCTTCTCTGGCAGTGCAGGGCTTCTGCTTGGAGCCTGGGGATTGTGCAATTGCTCCTTACGGAAAGGGAGAAAAAGGGGTGCTAAATGGTGGCATTGTTATAACCTGTGTCTGTGTTTGCTTCTCTTCTTGGTGGCTTACACTGAAGTGAAACTCTTGAGAGAGGAGAAGAAAAGAGACCATGAGCTGTGTGTAGACATTAGCACCCTGGTAGGCCTCAGAGAGACTCGGCATGTATTGCAGTCAGATTTTGTGCAAAGGTAACTTCTCCCTCGGTGCACTTGATCTGAGCACTTGGTTCAATGCAAGCAGGCTACCATGAGGGAGAATTGGGTGAGAACAAAATATCGGGCTTCTCATCCTTTTTCTTTTTACCATGAGATGTTGTTTGCCTACCAGCTGCACAAGAAACTGGGCACTTTGAAATGGTCATCTCAGGCCCATTTTCCAACTTCCTATTCCCTCTCTTCCCGCATAGTTCCAGTCCTCAGTGTTCATTTTCCTATTCCTTGCTTCATCATAAGGCATTTAAATGCCTTGTGCGCTCCTAGGAACCATAATTCCTCTTACTTAAGGCATTTTGCCAGGCACTATTATGTTCTCTTAGACTTGTGAAAGCTATGTGCTTCCTTCACTTAGTTCATCATAAATATCAGTGTGGATGAATCAGACAATTGTAAGCATGTTAATTTTTATCCATACATGCTAAGCGTTGGTGATGCATTAAGCCTAATAGAAATTCAGGCTTCTGTAATTTTTTTTTTCATGCTGAGCAGTTTAAATGTCACTGCTTTAAACTGCATCTTTGTTCAACAGAATCATTTTTAGGAAAAGTGACTAAAACGCTGACCACTGGCACAATCTAATAATTACTTCGAAAAACCCCAAATACAGAGCTGTTAGATGATGTAAGCTTGGTGTTGGTAGGTTTCAGCATCAGTTATGTGGCAAGGCTAAGGGAATTGTGCAGAGTAGCTAAGAAGTTACCTTTTGCTATCTCTTCTGTTAGTGTTGATGCAGTTCTAAATAAACTTTGCTTTTTCCTACCATATATGTATTTAAATTTGACTTCTACCTTAAACTAGAGGATAAATAAAAAAAAAAAAAAAAAGTCTGGAAACTTTTCTTTTAAGAAGGCAAGAAGAATTTAATTTTACTGCTACTTTGTTTGCATTTTTGTAAGTTCCACAGCTGGTTTTATATTATGGAGGCCTACAACCTGCCTGTGGACCAGGATTTCAGCACATTAGGAGCTGTAAAAGCAAAAAGTGGGAAATGTAATATTAATCTCTAAATATTTTAGCTTAAGTATAAAGGAAAAAAAGGCCTAAGTCCAGGAAAAGATTAAACCTCCCTCATCCCGTATCAAAATTAATGACAGACTTAATGCTCACCTGTCTCTTACTAAGTCAGTTGCTATGAGTTGGTTATGAGAATCCCTCAGGTGCTGTAGCAGGAGGTCCTTATCTTTTCTGTAGTTAACTTGTGACTTGCTGAAATTTTTCCCCAAGTTTTTCAGCAGTTCATCACTTTTGCCTGTTTTCATGCTGCTTAAAGAATTTTGCTTCTTTTTTTTTTTTTTTTTTTTTTTTTTTTGGGAGGGGTAGTTTATAAAGGAAGCCACACATTGTTTAGGAGAAGCTTTGTTACTGTGACCTTTATTTAGGAAAAAAAAATTCCGTAAGGAAAGCCCCATGACTTGTTTCTGGATACTTAAAGGCATAAAATCAGATTTAAATTCAGATCAGATTTAAATTTTCAAGTGTTCTATGGAATGCAGTATGTACTTTTTGCTTTTTGAAAGTTGAGGGTCCGTGTAAACATTTCTAGGTCCTAATGCTGTAATATTACTCAAACAGTAGAACTGTTGCTTAAGGGTTCTTATCCTAGTGTATCTGGGCTAGATTTCTGGGAGAAGGAGGATTCTTCAAATATCTAAATGAGGAAATAAAAAATAGATTAGGTGCTGGTTAACTGTTGCTGTCTGGAGTCTTCAAAATATTTGTGTGACTGCTGTGAAATCTGACATGTGTAGTGGTTGTCACATCACTTCCTTTTGTCCTGATGGAGCTTTCAGGAATGACACTGGGGAGCTGCTTAGCTGTGGAGACTTCCTTGTCTCTGCATTCATAGCCGATGGAAAAGTGGATTTTTTCTTATGCTTGACAAACATCTTTCTAGAAAATAATAGGGTTCATTTTTTGTTTTGGTATGGAGTGACCATGTGATATAGGAACAAATTCATGCAGAAATTATGAAAAATATATTCAGTCCTCTGAATTCTTTAAACCTCAATGTACAGTGAGGTCCTGCTTCAGTTGGAGTTAATAAAATGTTCTGATTTTTCATTTAATTTGTGTCTGTAGACTCAGTTCCTTGGACTTTCTACAGTAGCCTGACAAGCTGAATTGGCACTAGGTATTCTCCCGTCATGTATGATGTTGAGCAGAAGATAAAATGTACAATCAGAAACTCACACCTGACTGAAACTTTTAGAGGAATTGAAGACTACTACCACAATTGCAGCTTAGTTCCAGTTTGAAGGTGAAGTGTACTTCCTGCAACTGCAGCAGGCTTTTAACTTCCCTGTTTTGTAAGTTGTGCAGCCAGTCATACCAAAATACCTCACAACAGAGTAGTTAAATCCTGTGAAAGTGAAAAGGGGTAATTTCTATAGAAATTCAGTGTCTTGATCAATGCTCCTATCACCCTGGATGGAAGGAAGTGCTTGCTGCATGCCTGTTTTGTTTCCTGGTGGTTGAAACCTTGACCTTGTCTAGGTCATTAGCAGTTGACTTTCCAAGGGCTCAGTTTATCTGTGTTTTCAGAGGAGTTTGAGTAACTCAGCACTAACAAGTGAAGGGGTTGTGAATGGAAGTAGGGTGTTTGTCTGGTTCAGATGCCCGTGTTACTGTGAGAACTGGAGGGAGAAAGTGGCGAAGACTGGGAGGGGATGACAGCTTATAGCTGTCCTCTCTTTCTGTCTGTTCCCCAGAGAAGTCACTTTGTCACCAACCTGTATTATTGAAATACTCAGGAGTACCTCTGTTAGTGGAAGAATGTGCATGGAGTAAACCAGCTGTGAATTTACACAGCTATCCTATAAATTTACTATAAATATCAATTCTTAAGTATGTGAGTTGATAAAAAGCATTGTGTCGACAATTAGAGAGATCTACATGTGCAGATGAAAAGCTGAACTGAGTCCTGTGGACTTTGCAGTCTGTCATCTGAACATCTCACTATATGTTGTGTTTGTCTGTAGCAGAAAGTTGAAAAATTCTTAAGTCACATGTATTGAACAATATGTACATTTGTCAGTGTAGTGGAGTGTATTGTCTTTAAAGATACTTATAGTTAGCTGCAGAAATTTGCAAGATATGGAAAAGCAGTAACTGCTTTTGACAAGATTTGGAAGAAGCATTCAGTGTATATCTCTTGATTGTAAAGGTATTCCTGAGAACAGTGTTACAGACAGCTGTTTGGTGAATACAAATACAAAAGACAAAAAACCAACCATGAAATACTATTTCAGTTAATTCTAAACAAGGTAGTTTGGTCTTGCCATCTCCTTAGCAGTGGCATTTTAACGTTGCCATTAAACATATGTTTAACTTTTAACAGTAACTATAATATTTAACTAAAAAGTTTTTTAGTCAGTAGCATTGTAGTTAGCATGCTACTAAGGTGTCTAGAAGTAGTCATAACTTTCAAAAAAATCTGCCAGCAGTTCTAAGAAATCTTTTTCAAACTTAGTTTTTAGGTGGTTTCTTTGGATTTTATACCTAGTATTTTTTTTTTTTTCACTGAATTGGTAGATTGCCTTAGTCTATACACCAAGATATAGAGCCATTTATTTGCTGTAAAGTTTGCATTGGTTTGGTCTTACAATACATACTCAGTACGATGTTGCCTGAAATTTCCAAAAAGATCAAATGTAATGCCAGCCTTGGCCCAGAGAAGTGGGACTTAGGCTGGCTGGCTGACTGACTCCAGACTTTAGTGAAAATAACTTGAATCTGCATGTGGTACAGAAAAAGACAGGAAACGACACTGCAGACAGCTATCATGACTCTCAGGCGATAGTGCAGCAAGTAGAAGGGTGCAAATAATGCTCCCTGTCACCTTGTCTGCAGTCAGGTTGTTCATTACTAGGGGATGCTTCAGGGACTGAGGACACCGAACAGGGTGTGGGATCATAGTGAAGCAGCCATTTCGAAATCATGCAGGGTTTGTCTTCATGGTAGCAGCAGTTTTTTCATGGGGTGCAGGTGATGTCACCTGCAGGGCAGCAGGGCTGGGCATGACCTCTGCAGTTACATCCCTGGTGAAGTTTTGGTGGGATGTACAATGTCAGGACCAGTACAGTGTCTTGGCTCCACTAGAGATCGTTTCATATGACAGAGATATGAAACCAGTCGTGTTTTAAAACAGCCAGAATATTGCTGCCTGTATTAATACAGGCATTTCCAAAGGTAAAAGGAAATATTTGGTAACAAGGACTGTTAAATGTTTGTATTTAAAAAAAAGCTTGTAAGGACTTGAGTTTGCAAATTGTAGCACAGCTGCTGTCAAATCAGCTTGGCCTTTTCATTTCCTTCTTTTCACACAGTAGATGTGCTTTCTTTTTCTCTATACCTGAAACTGAGTTTTAGCAGTGTCTCTTAACCAGAAGCTGATGGGCCAGAAGAGGACATTGCGTGGAAGGCATATGTTTTAAACAGTGGGAATTCAGTGAAGTGGTGAAGTTAAAATGTTCAACCTGTGAAGGTGGTGTGCAGGAGAGCACGGCCTGGATGAAATTGTGGCACTGTGTTGGATGTGTATGCACTTGATTATTCAGTGTTCTCACCACAGAACAGATAAACTGCCAGTTTTTATTTGCACAGGTATTGTAATCTATGTCGTGTTAATTTCGATTTAGGATATGAGCACATGAGTTTATGCTGAAATTTGATCTGGATGGATGGAAAAACAGCCCTAAAAATGTATGTGGATACCCAAGTTGTTGAAAAATGAATTATATTGACAAACACAGCAGGTGAAACAGGATAAAGCGCTAATTCGTAGCATTTAGGTGACACTGGGTTAAACTAAACATGAAGTTGATACAAATGGCATTTAGAGCAAACTGTGCTGCCTTTTTTCTGATGTCTTGTGTGATATCTGCTGAGGTTTTTTTCCAGCAGTTACTTATGCTGGATTGTATTGGTGGGATGGGTGATATATGGTATGTAAATAACAATATAGTTAGTTTGGGTTGTAATTCTTCAGAGTGTTTGGCATTTTCAGATTAAACATACAGCTTTTTTTCTCTGGAATGGCAACAAATGGAAATTACACTCCGATTACAGTGGGGAAATTACATAAGTTTGGCAAAGAATAGACTCTCTTTGAAGTACAGTACTTTTGGAGAGGATAAACATTAGTGTATGGAGTTTTCTTTAATCTTCTCCCATGTATTCTTTCAGAAGATGAAAAAACTTTATAAACCAGTGACCAAAACATAACTGTTGTTTTCTGTAGGTAGAGACTGACAGTCATTTTCCTGTTGTGGATGACCGTGACAGCAGATCTACTCAGCCATGTCGTACGGACCAGGTTTTGGGGATCCTAACCAACTAGCCCAACGCATAACTTCTAACATCCAGAAGATCACACAATGCTGTAAGTTGCATTTGTACATGTTTTGTGTAAAAATTTTAGTAATGGTGGTGCCCCCATTCGAGGTGAGTTTCTCAGATTCATTCTTGGGAATTAACTCCTACTTTACCTACTCATTTGGCAGGTTTGTGGCACCCCACACAGTGTGTCCATTCCTTCCTTCATGTGTATGGTTAGCAGATCTGCCATGGCAAGTACTGATAGTATCACTCTGTATTCATCAGTTTTGTCCTGGCAGTTAAAGGGCACTTTAAGATGGTTGGTTGAGGTGTTTGCTGAGCAAGGATTAATCAAGTATTTGCTGAAGCTGGCATTTTTTTCAGCAGGGACAGAAGCTGTGGCCTTGCATCTTCCCCTTGTCTCTTGTATGTCTTAGATATGTAAATAAGATTCTGCAAGTTTTAATATACCAGTGCTTTGTTTCATGCCACTTAGTATTTTTTAGCCACCTAACTGGGGTATTCAAGCTAGAGGTTAATTAGGCTGCTGGGATTTTCAATGCTTTTTCCATTTTCCACCATTTTCCATTTTTTTTAAATGTGTGTGTGTGTGTATACAAAGCAAATACAACTTGATTCACAAATTTTGTAATGCATACTGTTCGTCAAAAGGGAGGTAGTCATGAACAACACATGACTGGTTTTGGTACATGTGTTATGTTGTGTAGACAAGTTCAAAGCTGGTATTTGTAGCACAGTTTAGTGGCACAGATTGGGTTTTTTCCTATTTTTTCAGTTACATTTTGTATTTTCTTCCAGAAGGAATTTCTTAAGATCTCAACAGACAGGAGCAAAAATTGCAATTATGCCTGATTGAAAAATTTCTGTACTTCAGGGTTGTATTTTCACAACCTAAAGTTAACAATCTAACTCTGTAAAAGTCCTTAAGATTTATTTCCTAAAATCTACTCAGTGAATTCATTCAGTCTGATGGTTTCTAATCTGGTCTTCCAGAGGCAGCTGCCAACCTGTGACAGACACTGAGGCTCCAAGATGTATAAAAAAGGGTTTTCTGTCAGGTGAAAACATAAAGTCAGTAATTGAAACTGGAGTATCATGAAAGTTTCTGAACATAATTAACTGTCCTGTGCTGGACTCAGTGATTCCTTAATCTCATCTTTCCATTTCCCCTTCCATCCCTTCTCTTCCTTCTTCTGTCTCCTCCCCAAGGCATGCTAACAGCAAACTGCCCATGCATAGATGGGAGATTTGCCAGAAGAGTCATCTGCAGTCCTGCTGTCTTTTGTATTTTGAAATGTAGATGGATAAAGTCTGAGCAATCGATAGGTGCTACTGCCATGCCAAGACCCAAGTCCAAATGTCTCCTAGTCCCACTACTGCATGGCTTCAGAAGAAGAATTTTCTCTGAAAAGCTCCAACCAAGTACTTTTCTAGTTCTGGTAGGGACACAGCTGGATTCCATCCCTTGGTCTTCTGTCGATCTGACTGAACTGTGACAACTCAGTTACTCTTGCAGTCCGTTCTCTTTTAGATTTTATGAGGCTCTGGATCCTATGGACATCCTGAATGTGTTTCATGAACTGAAGTCTCTAAAGACTTATGGACTCTTTTCTAGCTTTTTTTTCCCTATGTGTAATAACTGTCCAGCTTTCTATTGGAACGTGTGAGCTGCAGGAACTTATAGATCAGATGGGAAGAAACCTGCAAGCTTAGGCACCTATAGTGCTAGAGAGATGTGGAACGTTTCTCTTAGACTGCAATTTATTGTCTTGGGTAGGAAGGAAAGGGATAGACACAAGAATCTTGACCCTAAATGCATAGTTTCCATCTAAGCAATTTTGCTTTGCACTTCTGCCGAAAAATGCTAAGTATTTGTGAGAGGCATCAGCACATTTGAATTCTTTTTGGTTAACCTGAAGGTGTGTATATACTCTGGTTTTCAGAGTGACGTGAATAGAGGAGGAAAAGAATTTAATTTCAGATCACCAGGCTACTTCAGGAGGTACCTCAAAACTAGTTCACACTTCTGCTAACATGCAAGCAAAGTGGGAATACAACTACAGCAATGGAGATGAGATACAGATTAGCTGGAAGGAAAATGGCCCTTCTAGCTACAAGCTGTCCCTTTAACTTGGAGAAATACAGAACTTCCTGTATTAGATAACATTGTGCAGCCAAGATTTCATAATACACCAGAGTTTATAGGAAGTAGCATGGGTGAGAACAACAGTCTTTAGCATTTCTTCAAGGTTGAGCTATTACATACTTACCTTCTAATTAATAAATCTGATCTGATTCAAGATAAAATATGTATATTAAATACCTCACACTTCATATTGCATGGGCAGAATGCTGGTTAATTAATAATCTCATTTCTTTCCTAGTTCATCTAGCCCACTGTTATTGTTTGGCTAGGAAAGCTCCTCTCTATGCTGGTACACTTCAGTAATTATATCAGTTGCAAGATAGTATTCTTTTTGGTTTGGGTTGTTCTTTGTTAATGGAAGGACCTACATTTGTGTTTGGGAACATCTTGGTTAGCCTTTTAACTTTAAAGAGCAGATTTTTTTATCTGTTGATCCAATCATGCCGTTGATTGTTTTGTTGAAGATGTGTTGAGAGCTATAAATTGCTTCTGCCATGTTCAACTACTGCAATAAATGCTATCTGCACTGGGCTGTTTGAGTTTCTTGAGAGAAGAGGGTGTTGGTGAGTCCTTTTGAGGACATTGAAATTGAGCTAGCTGATGGCAAGCAGCATATGCTGCTGTCTGTACTGTGAGTTCTCTTACTACTTCCTATGTTTGAGATCCCCAACCTCAGAGCATTCTGTGTATAGAAGCTTCTCTCAGCTATTCTTTAGAGAAGGATGTGCTTTGTTTCACATTTCCAGCATTTCTGCAGAAATAAGTCATTATAACATCACTTAACAACATCTGGAGGTCTGCTTTCCTCAGCCTGAAACTCAAGTTTTATCAGCAACACCTCTGAGCTGAGATTTAGGGAACTAATCTGTGGGTATTTCTCTATTACTTTTGTTATAACTGTTTCACTAAGAAGCTGGAGTTGCAAGACCTAAGGCTGCTCTTGGCATCTGAAGAGAGTGGTGGTCCTCAGGCAAGAGAGGGAGAGTTAGGCTCTCAGACCCACTCTTGGAGTTTTTAGAGTATCCATGTGACTCTGAGCAGTGCTGTGAAGTCTGGGGAGTCTGAATCACATGTGCTCGAATGAGCTGCAGTGTTGTGTGCTGAACCTCGGTGAGGTCAGTGATGCCTGCAAGCCATGTCTCACTGGTTTGGTTTCGAGTCTGTGTTAACAGTGATGAGAAGCAGATCTGCAAACAGCTAAGGAAACTTCAGATTTAAATAATAAAGCCAAAGAAGTGTATAATGAGCTAGACTTGGGCAGCTGCTAAATTTCTGTCTCAGTAGAACACAACTGATGGTTGAGGTTTGATGGTCTGTCTGGATTCTACTCCAAAGTAACTGTAATTGTCATTCCAGGCCTATATTATATCTGTTCATAAAATCTAGGTGACCTACACTTCATATTATAAAAGTTCAATGCATTTAAAGGTGGTCAAGGTTTGTCCCTAACTTCCTGCGTACGAAGAAAAAGAATATGGGGGAAAGAATATGTGAAGAATATATGTAGGATGTAAATTTCCAACCTGTCTGGCCTTTACAGGCAGAAAACCTATTATCAAGGTGGTTTAATCAGTGTTTACTGAAGGAGCAGTTGTTCTAAAACTGGGTTTCACAGGTAGTACTCTCACTTATTTAGCAGATTAATGGCAATGCTGTAAACTTGAGACAAATCTAAATGCCTTCTTTCAATATTTCCTTGTAATTTCCTCTAGGTTGCTTATTTACAGCAACTGGACAGACAAGGAACGAGTGTTGCACAGGTATAAGATGAGCTATCAAAATATATTTTTCTGTGACAAAACAAATTCTGCCTGCTTACAGAATTAGATTTCTATATTTCTACCAGGCATGTTCATTGTTCATTTGCCCTACTGGGATATGCCTAGAAGGATGAGCACATTGAATTCATATGTGATTTTTTTTTTTTTTCCCCTCCATCTCATTTGGAAGGGCATACAGTCATATAAATCTGAACTTCCAACAAGTGGACAGATGAAAGATTAAGTGAAACAAACAAAAAGCCTAATTTAAAGGCTTTAAAAATATGTAACTTTCAGACTTCTCACAACTGAAGATGAGGAGGAGCAGTTCTTTGAAATCTGACTGCTTTCTGCATTTTAAGGAACTAATTCTCTGTGTGGCTTAAAAGCGTTTTATTTTAAAAGATGTTCCCAAGAGGGAGAAAAATGGGAGTTGCATTTTTCTAGAGGAACAACTCTGTTGGAGTCTGGAAATATGAGGAATTTCTCTTTGCATGTTTGAGAGATTTTAGAATCTCTGACAAGCTGTTTTTAACCTTTGTTCATGGAAAAAGGGCTTTTAAGCTCTGAAATGAAGCAGGGTTTTTAAGAGTGTGTATTAGACAGTAGAATAGTGCATAGTTTTATCACAGGGTGAGAATTTTAGATATATGGGGATTTTAGGATGGTAAGCAAGTGATGACAAGATGGAGGAAGCACATGGCTTTTGAGTTTCTTCCTTCTTCTTCCTTGCCTCCATCTTCTGCAGTGAGGTGGCACATTATAGTTGGCTTAGAATAGAATCTAACCTTCTAACATAGATAATAGTTATTGGTGAAGAATTATAAATACTGATTACGTAGTTTGTAGTATAAAGATAATCATCACCTTTGGGGCTGGGTCCTTTCCCTGTGAGCTGACCTGCTGAACAGATCTCTGTGGGTCAGAGAAGAAATTGTGCTGATAAGGGAAAAATAAACAGCCTTGAAGAAGCAGAGGAGACGGCTCTCGGTTTTTTCTTCTGTCTCGGTGCTGGGCAAAAGACTTTTACACTCTCGGGAACAACAACAACAACATCGTATAAAAAACCCGAGACAACTCCACAGTTATAAGTGTAGGAAGGATGCAGTTAGAGGAGTAGGTGCCTGTTCTGCTCAGCTGGAAAGATTTGACTCATGTCTCTGACAGGAACTGTGCAAGAAGTAGCCAGCCATGCTTTTTCTTCCCTCCACATACAAATAAATCTGCCTTGTGTGGGTCATTGAGGAAGCAGGCTAGTATGCCTTTGTTTTGCTTTGTAGTTAATATTTTATTTGTAGCTACCAAATATGTTACTTGGAGCAGTCCCTGAAGAAAAGCAGTGCAGGCTAGATATGTAACTATCAAGTCTCCACTGGCATCTTGAGCTGGGGTTTGGGAGCTGTCCATTTAGAAGCAATTTGGAATTCTGCCTTTTGCTTGGGAGCACAGAACAAAGCCTGATATTGGTTAAATATACCCACTCTTTGGGTTTTAAAACACTTTTTTTTTTTTCTTTGCAAACTAGTCAAGCAGCTAGAGATCCTACACTAACTATAGTAATGCATTCATATTCCTTCCCTACCAAACATTTCCTTTGCTTCCCAACTCTTCCAGGTTGTGTCAACATTTTGTGTAGTGTTGGTTGCAAAGCCTATATCTACCCTTGCTCAGTATTGTCATGGTATACCAGTTACCACAGAGTATTTGACTTGTTCATTCAGACTGAATATCAGCCCAGCTCATCAAACACATTGTCTGTGTGCTGCAAGGCAATAAAAATAAAATAAAATTCAGTAGCCATAGTCCACGTATGGTTGGAGGGAGTCAAGCTAACTTTGAGAGATCCTTTCTCATAGGGACTTCTGCTTTCTGCTGACTTCCTTTGCTGTTTGTTAAGGCAGCACAGGCATCAACTCATATAGAGCACATTCCTGGAAGGTCAGCTTTAGCCAGCAGACATCCCTCTGTCATGTGGTACCTGTCCTGACAACAATTTTGTTCAGTTTCTTTTGCATCTCAAGGTTTGTACAAGCTACTATTCTCACTGAATGTTGTTAAAATGGGAGTCAAATTTGATCAATCATATGACTTTGCCTGTAACTTTATCTAACTGTAGAAAATCATAAATGTAGATTAAACCCTGAAAAATATTAAGACTTTTGATGGATGTCTTTATGTTCTGGTTTAAGCCCAGTAGGTAGTTAAAATATTCTGCTAAAAAGGCTGAAATGCTCACAAAAAGCTGTATCTGTCACAAGCTTGAAACACCAGCAGGTTCACATCATTACTCTTGGCTAAAGAAGAACACAGATGGGCACATGAAAAGTCAGTGAGATCTCTGAGGTATTGAAATCAGAGTCTGTATGAAAACAAAATTCTGTTTTGTCTATATATAAAGTGTGGTTTTATACAGGTGTGGTTCTAAAGAAAATAGGGCTCCCAGCAGAGCTTGTTGAGACTTCTAACAGTGGTATTGTCAGAAATTTCCAATTAGCTGCAGTTAACCAGATTTAACTTTGTGGGAACATACCAGCTGAAACAATTTTTATATTATTGTTGTTCCTGTTATTCAGAAAGTTTCTTGGATATAGAATGAAGTTTCTATAAAACCTGGAAAATCCTGGTTATTTATGGATTTTAAGCACCACTATATCCTTCCACATTTCATTTTGTGGACTTCTTCCCCAAGGCTGAGTAATTGAAGATAAAGTTAGCTAATCTGAGTCTTTCTAAATTATAGTCTTTGCAATGAGGTGAAGTTATGAAGCTTACAGTTCTTGTAGAAATATACTATTTCTGAAAACCTCAAACCTGAATCAGTTCCATGCAGTTCTTAAAGGCTTTGTTCTGTGTAAAATAGCATATACATATAAGGAAGCATGCCTCACAGATTTGTCTATGAATCTGGAAAGTTTTAAAATATTTTTTCTGTTTTTTCTAGTTTGTTTTTTCAACGTCATCTTATTTGGATGACGTTGCACAAGAGGGACAGGGATTTATTTATGCTAGCAGCAGAATAGATTGAAAAAATGGATCTTCCATGTATATCCCAGCAATGCCTGTGTCAATATGTGCAGAAAAGACAGAGTTTTTCCTTGACTGACATTGTATTGTATTACAGTCATTATAAATAGCAAGATGCCCAGTGAAGGCATCCACAATTTTACTGCAACTGTTGCTTTTGTTGATGGAGCAAGTACAAATGGACTCAGCCAGCATTTGCAGCAGAGGAGAAGGCACATGGCCAGGATCCTCATGCTTCTTCATGTCTCTAGAGAGTTGTGTTTCAGATCCTCTCTAAGGTACTTAAAGTGCCTGCTGCAGCTAGATTTTGTTGTATTTTCCTCCTTTTGGACAGGAGAGTGTATAACACCTTGATTACACAGAGAGTCCTCTATCAAATCTCCTATAAAACTGCTGTGCTGGGGGCTGGACACCTGTCAGGGCTTAGAACAAACTCAGGTCGGTGATCGATTGTGAGTGACCCTGCAGTAGCAGCTACTCGCTTGTGTTGGCCAGTGTGTGGTGTGTTGTGTCTCCTTCCATGCCAGCTCCTGAGGTAGCTGCAGTAATGACCTGGCCTCTTAAAAACAAGACTTCCTTCATGTAAGTGGGTGGAGTTATGTTGCTTGTGCAGTTACTGTTTACTGTAGAACTATGCTTCATTTTTGTAATTTAATAAGCTACTGGTATTCTTTAGAGAAATGTTCAAACTTCCAGGTTTCAGGAAATTACCAGGGACACTTTAGGATAAGAATATAAAATGATTGATTTAATGACTTCCCCTTGGCTGATCTGTAATAATTGAGTGCATGATCAGTTATTGTGCACTTAAACAATGTGTGTGTAGTGTGTTCTATGCCTACATTAGAAGAACAGCCAATACTTCAATCCTGCTTTGCTGTGTCCTTGAAAGACCATTATAGATGGTTGTACACTAGAATGAAGCAATTACAACGCTGCTGAAAAAACTGAGGGCAGATCCTGAACTCAAGACATTGTTGCTAGTGTTCCTGGTCACTCTGGGGCATCATTGTATTCAGCTAGAAGCTGTAACAAAATATAAAGAAAAGGTTACAAGACTGGATGTTTTCCCACTCTTCCATTTTTACTGAGTCCTTGGTCCTTAGAGCTGAGAAGATGATTTTAAGGCCCATCCTCATTTTATTTTCTCCTTCCTACACATACATAAGTTACTATTTTTCTGCACTGATGCATTCTCTTGTTTTAGAATAATCAGTTACACACTAGGTTAAGGCAGAATAAAGCAAATTACTTAAAACCAAATTACTGAAGGTTTTAGATATTTGATTCCAATTAGGTGAGTTCCTGGGGATGCTTTGTAGTGTAAGCTGGTATCCTCTGACAAACTGTCACTCTTGGTTAAAGAAGGGCTAGCAAGACAGCACTGTGGCATTGTGATTTATGTAGAATTTGAGGGAGGCTGAACTGTACTAATAGCTTTAAAGAGGGTCTTACCCAGAAGACCTTCATCTGATGAAGATATTGCAACTAAATCAGAATCACTGAATCACAGAAAGCCTTGGGTTGGAAGGGATCTTAGAGATCATCTAGTTTCAATCCCCAGCCATGTACAGGGATGACACCCACTATGTCATGTTGCTCAAAGCCCCATCCAAACTGATTGTGAAGATTTCCAGAGATGGGGCCATCCACAGCTTCTCTGGGCAACCTGTTCCAGTGTCTCATCACCCTCACAGTAGAGATTTTTTTTTTCATAAACCTATTCCTTTTCAGACTGCAGCTATTCCTCCTTTTCCCATCACTAGGAGTCCTTGTAAGAGGTCTTTCTCTTCCTTGATTCAGGAATATTTTCTGCAGCATCTCTTCATCTTTTGTCAAGCACCCTCAGCTGAAGTGCAGAAGGAAAACACATTGAAATGGATTTGAATAAATTGAGGAAGTCTGTTGTCCCCAGGCAAAAGCAGTTTGAACCGGTGTAATTTTAACAAATAATTCTTTTGTTCCGATACCTGCTCTGAAGGGACTCTGAAGTTTATTAGATTCCACACAAATTAATCTGTAACTGGATGTGCTGTTTGTTGACTCACTTGTTCAGCTGGAATGAAACAGGAGATTTCTTCATACTTACCCAGCCGGTTGCAGTGTGTGTGAGGTATTTGACAAAGCATTTCTGCAAGGTGACTGTGCTGGTGCTGTAGTCACTTCTTATTTGCCTTATGAAGCCATAGCTGGAGCAAATCAAATGTTGCATTAGGTGTACACAAAGGAACGCTTTGCTGATTCTTTTTATTCTCCTTGGGCTCAGGAATAAGGAAGATGACTGAAATGTCTTTAAATACCTATTGGTTTTGCCCTGTGAACCTCAGACAGTTACTAAAACCCTGTCTGTCGGTTTCTAAGTATGGAATGGCAACATAGGTGGGACCATTGCAATTAACATTCAGGAGGAGCTGTTCTGTGCCTTCTTCCTGTGAGCTCCCAATCCTTGCTGTTTTGTAAGGCAGGTTTAATTGTGCTTGCTCTGCTTGCTTGTCTGGTTCTTGTCCTCTGCAGTGCAGTGCCTTGGTATTTGTTGCTCATGTTGCTGTTGGTGTTTCTTCCATGGACACCCAGTGAGTGCCACATTTCTACGGAAGCATTTGACCATAGCTTTATGAAACTGGGTAGTGTAGTGGGTCTGGCTGAAGAAAGCTGAAGGAAGCAGCTGCTTCCATAATGGATGGCTGCAAAGCAGTCTTGTGGGAAGAAGAAGTGAGGTTACTGCTGTGGGGTAATAAGCAGCACTCATACTCATTAAACATATTTGCTCTCAGTTCCATGCTTCTGTATTGAGGAATATTTTTTAGAACTCAGGATTAGATTATATCATTCTCCACCTGTAAATCTGCAACAAGCTTGGTCATGGCCACTTGAGGTTTTAAAGTTTGGTTTTCCAAATATGAAATAGAATGGAGTTACTGGTAAACGTTGCAAAGTAAAACCATCCTCAGTTTCTTTTGGCTGATGCTGTAGATGAACATCAGTAACAGTGTTTGGACACTTGTCAACCCTGCCAGAGAGGGTGGGTGACCTCCACTGTGTTCTTAATTTCTATTCTCTTAGTTGGTGCATTGCCTTTCAAACATTAGGATTATACTGAAGGATTTGGGTGGCCTTTTTTTACCTTTTCTACTGCAGCAATGGTGTTACATATTGTACAGTGATTACTAATTTACAGTTTGGGATTAAGATTACTTGCACCCACAATCTTAGAGGAAAGAAGTTGTTTACATGTTGGTCTTCATTGTATTCATTTATTTCTGCCTTTATTTTAAGTTTTGAAACTTTCTATGCCACCTTTTAAATGTTCTGATTTCAAGGACCAGAACCAGCAGTTATATCAACATGGATTTACTTGTAGTAATGAAACAGCTTTGCAAATTTGGCTGAAAAACAAGACAAAGAGGAAGGAGAGGAGGCTTTCTTCCTTACTAGCTAGCTCTAAAGTAAGGGTAGTTGTGTCATCCAGTATATGAAACGTGGTTTCACTTATGAAAAAAAAAAGAGTATGTATTACAGTTTATCAAGTACTCAAATCTGTTAAACATTGTAAATATTTCCACTGCAACTATCTCTACTTCCATGACTCTTGTAGAGAAAAGGAAGTCTCTTGATATAAGAGACTACTTCTTTCTTTTTTATGTTTTCCTTAACTAGAGGAAGAGCCTTCCACTGACTGGAAAGGGAACCACTGTTTGGCTTAGCAAAAATAAACATGAGCTGACTCTTGAATAATTTTCTCTGTGGGAATTCAGGTTAAGTCTTAATTGTTTCTGTGGCTCATCATTAACCGTGTCTGACCTGTTTCTGAGCATGTGACCAGTCTTAGAGAAGCTGAGTAGCTTTTATCAGCTAATAGGTGTGTATTGTAAGATCTAGATTAGGAATGCTGCAAAAGCGAATGAAAAATCTTCTTAATGTTATGGTATTGCTTCTTTCTAAGACAAGACTAATTTTCAGGTGAAAAAAAATTAGATTCCTTTGCATGCAAGACAGCAGTTTCTTGGGAAAAAAATACACATTGCTTGCACGATGTCATGTACCTTGTTTCTTGCTCTGCTCAGTTTCCAAAGTGGACTTGCTTTATTTTATTGCCAGCCCACAGCTGGCAAGGTGCTGTTCCTGCTAGCATAGTGTGAGCCCTGACAGAGCTGTTGATTTTCATTCTAGGCCAACATCTACCCTGATGTGCAGTGTGAAGTGGCTGCAGGAGTTTGCAGCCCATGATGCAGGCTGTTGCCATACCCCGGTGACTTTGATAAAGAATGCATGCATGCACACGTGGTGTGTGCCCGCCCTTGTGCAGCTCCTGAGCAAAGTCCAGCAGCCACCTATGTATGCCCAAGGAGCCTAAGGGCTCACGTGAGCCAGTGTCTGATTTTGCACTGAAATGAATTAAAATCATGCACAAAATCCAGTCAGTCTCTGTGGCAGTATTGGACAGGAGGGACCTTAGATTACTCCTGTCTTTTGGAACTCCTTGGGATGTTCGAAGAATTGGGAAACTGGGGAAGGGAAAACCATAAAAAATGAAGTAGCCTGAGAACCTGTCAAAGCTGTGCTGTGATCTTGGGTCCCTGATTGTTACCAGTATGTTTGCAGTGCAGTGCTAGGGCTTTGTGGGCTAGGCCTAAGCCTTTGTCTCTCTGGGACGCTTGAGTGTTACTGGTGGATTGTGGGGACCAGAGCAGATGCTGTGTACTGTCATCTGCCAGCCTGAACTCCCTACACAGGGAAGAAAAGCTGGTTAAATAATAGGCAGTACCCTTATGTATACAACCATCAGCAGTGAAATCTGGAATTTAGGAGCTTCTGTTTTCCAAAGAGTAATCCCAGGTTTTCAGCAGTTTTGCTCTTCATTGCCTGCTTGTTTCACAGATGGAGCAAGCAAAGGTATTTCTGCAGTATAACCTTTAATAGGAGATACTAAGGCTACCCTGCTTTTCCCTTGAGGAAAGAAAGGTATTGTCTTATGATGTAAGAATTTGCCAAGTTAATTCTTGCTTTTAATCAGATTCTGTGACACCTGTGTGGGTGCATGTGAGATAAGACCCTTTCCCTCTGTGATCCCCATGGTAATATCTTTAATCCTGTTAAAAATTTTTAACATGACTATAAACTGAATGTCTGTAGTTTAGATGGCTTTGTGATTATATGTGTATTACATCAAATATTTGAATGAGAAGTATCTACAGTGAGAAATCAGTAAAAACAAGACAAACCAAAAGAGTTATAAGACTATAAAGAATGTATTTTTAGTCTGTACACACACCAGCATATTTATATTAATACAAGGGAGTAAGTACAAAGACTGGATTTCTTTAACTCATCACCCTGTAGGTATACACGGTAAATTAAGATTTCAGGAAAGCCAAGTTCTCTACTTCCTTTGTTATACTGGTCCTACCAACTTCTTTTTGTGTTTTTTATGAAGCATCATCGAACACTATTGGCTGAAATTTACTTTTTCTGCTCTGCCTTTTTTTCTACTTACTTACTTGAATAAGCATTTTCATTTTTCTATGTGGCATACTTCATATAAACAAATAATTGATTTTTTTCAGTAATACCCATTATTGAGAAAGGTTAAGGTGGAAAATACCTGAATTACAGGAAGCATAGAAAAAAATGCTAGTATTTCAATCCTTAGGATTTTTTTCTCTCAATTTTTTCCCCTTGTGATTTGAAGCCCTATTAAAAGTTTGCCCTTTTTATGCAAACTTAAAGAATTCATGGTAAAATGCGTTTTAATTTTATGCTAAATTTCTTAATCACACGACCTGAACTGCTGTGAACTCTGCCTCTGGAATTGTGTATCTGACCAATTTTGCAGTGCTAGCTTTTACTTTTCTTTCAATTATCTACTTGTGTTCACCTTTAGAAGTAGAATTAATATGCAATTAGCTTGGAATGCAAATATTTTAAGTATAGGCTATTTTTCAGGGAATTTTTGTTTAAAACACAAACCTGCATTTTCTTTATTTGCAGTTAAATAATGCACCTCTAGGTGTCGGTAGGACACGCCGGGACTTGGTTTTGGTTTTCTTTTTACTCTCCCTTTTAAAAGTGCATACGGAATAACCGAGCTCTTTGGCTCTGGAGTCAGAAGGGAGAGCGCCTTGGAACTAATGCAGGATAATTAATGTGGGCTAAGTTTCAGTTTTATAAATATTAAAACTCTATGTTCTTGAAGATGACACCAGCCTGTATCTTTTTGTTTGTTTTAAAACAATGCACTACACTGACCATAAAAAGCAAGCTTGATTCCCCCGAGCTGGTGTTAATCAGTGTGTGTGAGCAGCTGCAGCTGCCCAGAAGTGCAAACAGGCGGACACTGCCTCGCCCAGAGGCAGGAGGCAGGGAAGCACTGGCTGGTCCTTAGTAGCCAGTGGTGACTGTAGTCAAAATCAAAAATCTTAATTCTTGTTTTTCAGTTCAGTTAAAATACAAGCTGCATGAAGCCCATCTTACACTGCTATTCCCCTCAGAAATTCTGTTAGTAGTTTATGCCATTTGGTTCTCTCAAAAACACCTGCCTTAAGTACTTGATTTTTTACCTCATGTAAATCTAACATTCCAATTTTGATGTATTCATTACCTGGGTGTGCACACAAGGTATTGGCTGTAGCGATTATCAGCATTGGGATGTTTTGTAAAGTAGTGTAGATAATCCAGTATCATCTGTACAACATTCACTGGAGGCTTGTTATGAAGCAAAGATCAGAATTAATATTATTGCTAAAAATGCTTTAAGGAATTGCAGTTTTATCTAACTGGTTAACATAACGCATAGCTTATTTTCTTCTTTTGCCTGAAGTTCTGTCTCCTACATATCACTTCTATAGTGAATGGAAAAGTACTCTCCTTTTTTAATATGTTTTCCTTATGTAGAGTTGTCACTTACTGCATTTTTCACTCTGTTTAGAAAAATAAAATAGAAAGTGAGCTAATGAAGTGAGGATCCCACGTAATATCTTACTGTATCTGTCTGTTTGGTACACCAGTCTGCCTGGGGAGAGCCAAAAAATACAGCGAAGACAAATCTGCTCCTAGCTGAAGTCAAGCAAAATGAGTTATTCTGAATATTTCTTGTTCTCTTTAGAACATGAGGTTGTTAAACTGAGATAAAACATCTTGAAGCTATAAGTTTTTCAGTGTGAAAAACTACATATCCTTTAAGTTTCTATCCATTTTTCTCCTTGCTTTCTCATGTGACAGTAAAATATATTAGGATGAAAATAAGGCTCAGACAGTTCTTGCAGTTCAAAACCAATATGTTTTATGAAATATACTTAAAAATCACTGGCAGTTTGTATCCCAGACTTAAAAAACATAAGATTCTCAAAACTGCAATTTAAACCTGGACACGAGTTCTGTTTCCTGTTTAATGTACTGTAAACTCATGTATGCTTTGTTGCTGTCTCTTCATTGATGCATAGATTCTGAAATATTTGTGTAAGATAGTGTTATAGAAGTCTTCCATATGGTTTTCCAAAATGATATGCATAAAATAAACCAGAATAAGGATGGCGCTGTTTATTTTTTTTAAAAATAGCAACAAGAAACTCCCGATTTAGACTTACTATAATGAAATTATTGACTAATCTTTGAATTGCCTTTTTCTACCTAAAGATTTGAATGCCTTCCCATCCTTCATAATAGACCTCAGGTTTTGTCTGACATGGCAAAAATCATTGAGTAGTTGTTCTGGGACATACAAATGGGATCTTTTAGTAGGTTGAAAAAGTCCTGCATATCTCTTTCTGCCAATTTATTTACATGGCTTTAGAACTGTCAAGCAAAAATGCTACTCAGCTGTATAGCAATTGTCTCTGCCCCATTCACATTTTTCTTCCTCTTCACAAACAGCTGCTGAAATACAAAGAATACTACATCAGCTTGGAACACCACAGGACACGCCTGAGTTGAGGCAACAGCTGTGAGTACTTCACATGAAAACAATTTCATTGCATCATAAACAATCTCCTCCTAGGTGATGAGGTGGATTTCTGTTAGGCAGAGTGCTTGATTTCCCTCAGAAAGGTGAGCACAGAGAAATATTTGAATCTTAGATATTGAGATGTGCTTTCTAAAAGCAGGCTAGTCTGTAAACTCGAATCACCTGATTTGCTCATGCACATTGCGTGCCTGCAATATCAATGCATCTATAAAACCTGTGCTGTTTGTTAGCATAGTGGCACAATCAGAGAGCTATATCACTGCTCAAAAACATATCCCCACATCCCTCCACTCCAGTCAATGCTTCCAATCCACCTGCAGAAGTGTCACGAGGTAGTGAATGTATTGGGGTGAGTTTTTTGTGAAGTGGGGAGGGGAAGGGGAATGTCATTTTTAGTGATGAAAGCTACAGTAAGGGATGACATTATAAAATAAATATGTACCAGAAATAGTAACATAACAGAAGTGAAATCAGACTCCAAGGCAGATGCTCTGCTGGAGTTCAGTCACCTAAAGGTGGACTTTCATTAATATGCCTCTAGGAGACACAGCAGCTACTCTCTGCTTCTCTGCATGCTCTAATGAGCCAGTATGATTTTTTTCATTAAATTCTTTTACCACATTAATCACAGCATCACAAATGCATGTAAGCAACATGTTGTGATGGCATTTTTGTGTGTTTCGTGCTGTGCTGTGGCCATAGAATAGTAGGAGGAGGTATGTGTTGGACCAAAGTCGTGATGTTTATTTTGTGTGAACAGCCAAATTGCTTCATAATATCCTGAGTTTAGGGTCCATAACATTAGACAGGTGCAATGCACAGGGAATATTCTATTGAGGACTCCGAATAGGAGAAGAGCAACATACACAGTTTATGCAATAACTCAACAGGATCTAGGCTTAAATTCACACCTAAACAGCACAGAGATTTTTTGTTAAGGGCATGTTTCAGACTCTTATTGGGATAATTCATATATATATATAGTAAGCTTGCTTGAGTTTTTATCTGTTTTTCACTTGTCTGAATATTTGGCCTTTTCAAGAGTTATTTGATTATTTTAGATATTAATGCTGATGGGCTTGATAATAGCTTTCTAGGTAAAACCTTTTTATTTGGACTGGGTGGGGAGGATGCCAAAGCACGCAAAGAATTTGAGTCCCTTCCGGAAAAAAAAAAGTGAATATTGGTAAAGGATTGTGTGATAATATCAGACGTATATTTATATATTCATAATGACTACAAATGTATTGCTGCACATGAATAAAATAGAAGAAACCTAAGGGGGGGGGGGGGGGGGGGGGGGAGTGAGTAATTATTAATTTTGCTGTCACACTGAGGAACACACCTTCTTCAGCACCTGTCCTGCCTGGAATCCATGATTTCATGCCTTTTCAGCGAAGAACACAATAAAGATGGCTTTGTGTGCTTCAGAGAAGCTTTTAGTACTGAAGTTTTTCTGAGAATCAGTGAAATTCAGCAAAGTAACCCAACAGTCTCTAATGAAAATTTGCATTTGGTTTTAGGCAACAGAAGCAGCAATACACCAATCAGCTTGCCAAAGAAACTGACAAATACATTAAAGAGTTTGGATCTTTGCCTGCGACAAGTGAACAGGTATAAAACCAAAAAGCATGACTTGTTTGACTATTATTTTGGCTCATGTATAGTATTTGAGTCACTTAAGTTTTTCACTCCTGTTTTCAAAGCACTGTTTAGTCAACACATTTGCACAATGCCCGAATACTTAAACTGTAAGAGTATTTTGTTGCCATCCAGCCTTGTCCCAAAGTTGTTTTTATGTATCATGAATGAAGTGTGACTGAAGTAGTGGGAATCAAGGCAGTGTGGTGTGCCTTTCTGTTTTTCAGGTAGCTGGAAACTTTGTAATCCATTGCAGGGACACTGTATCTGACTCTGACAGAGCTCTGACTGCTTCCAGGGTCAAGGAATTGTGTGTCAAAACACTGTTCACTGTCTGAATAATTTGGTTATCACAGTATGTCTGTTCTGCATCACTCAGATCAGCATATGTGCTATGTCTTGTCACAGGCTTTTCCTTTCTCAAGAGGACTAGACAGGGGCTGTTACTAAATCAACTTTCTTTCTGAGGTCCATGTAAAATCTTTCAGTCAGAAACATGTGAAGCGGCTGTTGTGGTTAGCACACTCCTGGCTGCCCTCCTGTGGTTTCTTATCCTAGCAAAATCTGTCACTTAATAAGGGAAGAACAACAGGATCCTACAAAATACGGATTTGGGTTATTGTAATTTAAACAACTGCCTGGTCTGTAGGTAGTTACTAAGGAGCCTTTGGGAAAGTGAATGGTCTTGAAACACTTGAGTTCAAATGGCAGGCCATGATCCATGTGTGCTCATCCTGTCAAGCTGTAAACTTCTAACAGCAGTGTTAAAACTTGGTCTTGGTATATAACCTGTAGTTCAGCCTAAGTATCTTTAGTTTGTTGGGATGTTTTTTCTGTTTATCTTGGAGTTGAAAAGTTCACAGTGAAATGTTTTACTGTTTAATTTTACCCTTTTATCAAAGCTATTTCTTAATGAAATGCATAAATAACAGATTCATGAATGGCAAATGACAACCTTTCAGAAATTTGTAAGGGTTGATGTATGCATATATTTAGGAAAATATTGTGGAGGCTCTCCTGAATGCCCAATATTCCCCTTCCCTTCACTGCATTAAAAAAACCAAAAAAACCTAAAAAAAAAAAAAAAAAAAACCCAAACTAAACAAACCTGAAAGGTTAGAACAAGTATTTCTAGATCTGTTCTAAAGTACTTAAAAGGGTAGGTGAACTCACTTCTGGATTCAGTTCAATATGTGTTTCCAGCATTTATGTAAAGTGCATATGAAGTGCTCTGTTCTTTCTTTTCTGCACCCTTCCTCCCCTCTATATTCAGTCACCTCTGCATATTTTGGCATTCCTGGTGTTAAAATATTTCACACCAAAGCAGAAGATTGTACAATCAGCAGATAATAAGGGAGGTAGAAGCTTTCTTATCACTGCTCATTTCTTGTTTCCAGCAGTTAAATGAAAATAAATACATTGATTTTTTTCTTTAAATGCCTTAATTTGTGTGGCTATGTGATCCCAGAAGGAAAGAAGGTTTGTCCATGGAATTGCAAATGGTTTTGTTGACAGCCTTCCCTTACACCAATTTAGAATAAAGAGTATATACGCCTTAGCTATATGGTATTTAGCTGATTGGAAATAATAAAGCCTTGAAAAGTCTGACTTTGACTTGGTGAAACTTTCTCTCCTACAGCGTCAAAGAAAAATACAGAAAGACCGTCTTGTGGGGGAGTTCACCACAGCACTGACAAATTTCCAAAGGCTCCAAAGGCAAGCTGCTGAGAAAGAAAAAGATTTTGTAGCCAGAGTAAGAGCCAGCTCAAGGGTGTCTGTAAGTATCAGAAGATGTGCCACTATATTCTTTACATTGGTGTTATTGGTATTCTGTGTCAGATTTGCCTCCACAGTGCTACTTAGCTTATAGCTGAGTCTAAATGCTCTATAAGATTTTATAGTAAAGGCTGCATTGTTTTAATAACCTCCCTGGACAACTGCTACTTTTTCCTTGCCTTTGTCACACAAAGGAATGAATTGCCCCTATGTTCATGCTGTAATCTTGCAAGAGCAACTTTAGTAGATTTTGAAATGCTTTTGCTCTACCTTTAGATATCAACAGATTTTTCCTTTGGGGAAGAATGGCTTGCCAGATTTCAATGGAGTATTAAGGTGGAGAAGTGCTGAGTAGTTTCAGATGTTGAGCTTTTCCTTGTCAGTATATCAATTTTGCCTTTTCACTCTGTGCCAAATACACATTCTGTACTTGTAAGTTGTAGCAGGCAGTTACTGAGCTGAATGCTTTGCTTTTATTTCAGCCTTATACATGCATAAAGGAAAATCAGGATGAGAATGTGTTGAATCATGTTTGTTTGACTTACCAGAAACCTTCCAGTATTTACTCATTATAAAAATGCTGCCAGTGCTTTTTTCAGGGCTATAATGTCTTATTTATATTTTTAAACACTGATTATGTAGGGTGGGGCTCCAGAAGATAACTACAAAGAAGGAACACTTGTCTCTTGGGACAGGTAGGTTGAATTACTTAATATGCCTTAACCTAGTTCAGAATAATAAACAGCCTGCAGGGAAGCAAGCTGCCCATGATATTTTTGATTTTCCACATAAAGAAGATACTTTGATGGCACACATGGGGAGAAAAAGAAGCAGTTCACATAATGTCCCTCCTTTTTTTCCTGATGCTTCAGCCATGATCTTAAGCTCCCCTAAGCTACATTTGGGGTTTCTGTGTCCCAAACATAGGGAAGAGTCCAACTTGAATAAAGTAAAGGTGTTGTGATAAGGGCCCAGTGTTTACTGGGAAAACCGTCTTAATTCTAGTTACAATGTCTTTTATAAATTTCTTATCCAATCAACTATTTCCACAAAGTTCTCTAGGATCTTAATAAACCAATCATTAATTGCTAAGTTTGCTACATTTCTACTGCAATGTGTCTCTCTTATTTAATCATATAATTCTATAAAAACTTACTGCTGTACATTTTACTTTTAACAACCTGTAAGAGATTCTATTACCAAATATTTTCTGCTATCTTGCTTAACATATTTATTTGCTTATAGGAGGCATATTTCTACTTCCTTAAAATGCATTTCTATTTTAAACTACAAATACCAGTTTTACTTTTACTCTTCTAAACTTCCAAGCCTTCTCCAAGGCCTTAGGTCAAACATTGTATCCATCTCTGTCTCTGAGCCTGAATGCTCCAGGCCTTGGGAGCTCTCTGGGCCTACATTTCCCACATCCAAGAACTGTTTTTAGTTTCAGATTCTTTTTTGTTTCTCAGATAGATGTAAACTCTGCAGTTGATAATTCAGAAGGAACTTTGACCTTGTATTCATACTTAGAATTTCCAGTCAGCTGCCTGCTCCATGCAGCACTGCTCCAGCAGCTCTGCTACACCAGAGCTGTGATGGTTATACCATTTCTGTTAACCAGGGACAGACAAGGGTAAAAACACACATTTTATTAACTGCTGGTGCAAAATGTGCTATGTACTTAACTGTAATTTTAACCTTCTGAAAAATTTCTCATTGTGTTTGTTCAGTTCTGCATGGGTTTTGGTTTTGTTTTCTTGTCTGATAGTCAACCACAAGCGCAAGTGCAAGATGAAGAAATTACAGAAGATGACCTTCGTCTTATTGAGGAGAGGGAATCTTCCATTAGGCAGCTTGAAGTAAGTACAATTGGTTTTACAGCAGAATGTGCTTCTGATGTTCCAAAGAAATAGCATTTTAAAGGAGCTTGAGCATTAATTGGAGACGTGAATCTTGAGGAGTTTGGGTTTGTTTGTGGGTGTGGCATTTCCCTTCAAAACTGCAAATATTGTCTTTAGATGTGAAATGTTCATTTGAAATCTATATCTTTGAAATCTGTAAATCTGAAATCTATATCTTTGAAAGCTATGTTTTGATATACTGTGTTTATCTTCCGTGGTTCTGCTATGGAATAAGAGTGCTCATGTGATTGCAAGAAAAAGTGCATACAATTTGTTTCCAATATGGTTATATTATAGAACCATTTTAAACAGTGAATATAAATGTAGCAAAATTACACCTCCTCACATGTATTCCCAATCTCTTGCTCAACATGTTCATTTTAAAGTGGATTTTTTTAGCATTTCTGGGCATACAGAGATTTTTCTGTTTCATTGAAACTTTTGTAAGTAAGAGCTTCATAAACTCAGTCTCAAAGTACCAGAAAAACCTTCAAAATAAGCACATTAAGGGTTTTTTTCATCCTGTAGTATAAAGATTCACGGAAGCACACCCTGGAGGAAAAGGAACAATGTTTATATCTAAATGCACATAGATGTTAATGTGTGATGTACATTAATGATTTAATTTTGCAGGCTGATATTATGGACATCAACGAAATTTTCAAAGATCTAGGAATGATGATTCATGAACAAGGTGATGTGATAGGTAAGTCCAATTCACCTGAATTTTTTTTTTAATTCAGTTTCTCTGGTGAGCTGTAGTGTAGAATTTCCATTTGCTGGAAGAATTCCTCTAATGACACTATCAATGCTAAAGCAAATCAGGTACAACCTAACAATGGGTAGACTGGCTGAGATGACTTGGGATACAGTAAGAGAGTGCTTAAAAATCTAGCTTAAAATATGTAATTTTTCATGTGTAAATGTCTTTAAAGTAGTTTTTTGAACTATTTATACATAAAGTTGGAGTTTATGTGGGACATTTTACTGTGTTTGTTAATGGATTTAAGTGTGTAGATTCAGCAAAGATTCATTTTTTGCCTCTCATGCAAACAGGTTTATTGTTTTAACAAAATGTGATTGGAGAATCCATTTTCTGTGTCAACTGCTAAGCCATGCTCTTGTCTGTGTCCACAATATATTTTCAGGGCTTTTTAAATCATCTTGACCCATAATCAGTTCATGTTTTTCTACTGAAAAAATACTATCTATGTCAACATGATAGAACACCAAACTAGAATCATGACTCTTGGGGTATTGCTTGGTCCATTGCCTCTGTTTCATAAACCTTAGGACTTCTTTTAATCTGAGCTGAGAGTAGTCTGTAGCAAGCTGGAGGACAAGTAAAAGGTAATTCAAAAAGGAAAAAAACAAAAGTAGAAGTAATGTAAAATTTATGCCCTGGCTGGTATCTAAGTTTTAGCCCTGCATGCAGAACAGGAGAGCTGTCACCTGACATGAATTCAGCCAATCATTGCCTGGGCAGTTCTGCAATGAACTCAGGCATAAGTGTAGGGTGGGTCAACCTTTCATAATCCAAGGTACATTGATGAATACTGATGAAGATGCCAGCATTTTGGGGCAGCTGTTGTACATACTGTCAGGTATATTTCAGCATTCCAAACATTTGTCTGGGTTATGACTTATCAAAATTCAAAATCTTTCTTTTCAAAACAAAGACAGCATAGAAGCCAATGTGGAAAACGCAGATGTACATGTGCAGCAAGCAAACCAGCAGCTGTCAAGAGCAGCGAACTACCAGGTAATGCCACTTGTGTGAAACTGTCCTGCAGTAGTCCTGACTTGCACTTTCTTATGCTTGGATTTTGCCTAGCAAGTTCCTCAAGACTTGAAGAGTTAAAGGTTTATGTTAGACTACAGAGGTATATCTAGGTCAATATAAAATAATAGTCAATAACTTCTGAAAGCTTTGGGTTTCCTGTGAGGCAGTTTTCCACCAGACTGTTTCAGAGCCTTCTGAGGTTCTGAGAGCACCTGGAGTTACATCTTTATGTAAAACAAACAAATAAAACCAACAAAAAACCCTTACACCAACAGACTCCTATAATTCAAAAAGTTAAAGGTTCCTGTATATGGGAGAGCAAGCCTTTGGAGATCACTGGAGGAGTAGGGAAGATAGGCAGGAAAATCTTCTGAAGATGTGGACAGTTAGCACCAAGTTCTGCTGTCTAAAATCTTCCCAAAGCTGTATATATCCAGGTTTTGTTACTTGCTACTCTGATGCTGAAAATATATTTCAAATTGTCAAACTTTTTTGAAAAGTCTTTTAATACCTTAATATGCCATTTCTTTATAACATTTTAGGAACTTATTAGAAATAATCTTATTAGAACTTAATCTTCCCCTTTAAGTTAGATTTAGTCCTTAGACTTTTAAAAAAAAAAATCCTTGTACGTGTGCTAGTAGCATCTAGGACAGTAAATGCATGACAGAATGTCTGAAAGACTGCCTGCTGATTTCAGAAGTGGGAGAGGGTACATCCTTGAACTGTGTTCTCAGTGGGACTAATTTGCACATTAAGTACATTTCATGACTCCTATTTTGATAGTTAAAAAATTCAGGAAAAAGAAATAGCAGCCAAAATTTTCAGTGTACAGTATAAGTTTTCTGGTTGAAATTTAAAAGAAAAGCTTCATGATTTATTTTGAGGAGGAAAGGATCTTCTGATCTCAAAGAAACATTATCAAGACTTGACAAGCTTCTGTTCAGTGGGTCTTGCAGGAGGCACCAAACACTGTAGAGATGCTCTGTGTTTGGATGAAAGGATTGTGTAGTTTGCTTTGGATTTGAACTTTTCCTTTGCTTGAAAACTTATCCTTGTTCCAAGATGCTGAAAAAATTCAGTAACTATTATATCTGGCCTAACCCCCTCAAGGAAGTGTTAGAGACCCAATTGTGCTGGGGGGGACAAGGCTGTTGATGCCCCTACAGCTCCTGCTTGTGGTTGGGTGAGCTCTGCATCACTCTCTATCACTGCCCTGTGGAGAGCATTCACACAGCAGAGCAACATGGGCAAAGCCAGGCTGCTTCAGCACTTGTAGAAATGATTACTTGTATGTTGAAATAATTTTGCCATGCCTTGCTTAAGTAGTATTACAGGGGAAAAGTTTAACTTCAATGCATTTCTGGCAAGAGGGGATCAGCGTGATGCAGAAGGAAGAGATTGTAAGTTCATAGTGAACACAAGGGGAAGGTACTCCAGCAAACTGATTGAGTTCTAGCAAGTAAAACAATGAAATGAAGAAATCTTAGCCTGATGGTGGGAGAAGTGGCAATGAAACAATAAGACTAGAAGAAGAGAATTGTTATGAAATTTGGTGGTCTGGGTAGTACTGGGCAGAGAACTGACAGCTTCAATGAAGAACTCACACAGATGTTGTTCTTCAGAGAGGAAAACTTAAAAAAATCCCAAAACATCAAAACCACCCAGGCAGAAGAACCTTTGCCAAGTGCAGCACAGGCTGGCTTTAATTCTGGGGCTATGGCCTAGAATCCAAAGATTTGAATGTTGTTATTCCTTGGCTATCAGAAAAAGCCCAAGAAACCCACTGGTAATTTTCTTTCATCCTTTGAAGGAAACCTTCAGGTTCCATACCCTTCAGGTAAAGGATGACAGACTGCTGCTGGTCTTGAGTGCTTTGGTACCTTAAGTTATAGAGAAATGTATGGGAAATGTGAAAGTTCTCAACATGCTCTTAATTTGGACTTTATTGTAGTGGCATTTGAATAAGTGGGTCTCTAATCATGTCTTTTTTTGGTTTGGGTTTTTTGTTTGTTTTATTAAAGAGCAAGTTCTACCTAAGGAGCTTGGCAAAAACACCTTTAAAATAACTGTGAATGGATACACAGCAGTCTAAAATTGTAGTCCATTGTTCTCTTCTGTATATACACTAATAGTCTTTTTTTTTTTCTAACAGACCATTTCTACCTCCTCTGTTGTGCAACTGATTATCCATTTTCCTCTGCATGCTGTCACCTGTGCTCGTGTTACTTCCCTCAGAGTTCTAATTGCATCCATTCATTACATTACTGTGTTTTCTTTCATTAATTTATTAAGTGTACCAGAAAATAGCACTGAAATAATTCTGTTGAATAATATAGCCATAAAGTAATGTAGATACCTTTGCGTTTTTTTTTTTTTTTTTTTAATTTTTTCCCCCCCTTGAACATCTTTTGATGACTTGGCCACCTTTATACGTAAGGACACAATATAGTTAAACTGTACAAGCAGTAGGACCATAATAGCAGCTGAATAGTTTTCTGATGTTCTGATGTGGTACAGTTTTCAATCAACTTGGCTTTTTTCTCTGTTGGCAGCAAAGATCCCGAAAGAAGATGTGTATACTCATTATTATACTTGCTGTTGGAGCATTGCTTCTTGGAATCGTCATATGGTTACTTTCAAGATAAGTCTCTGAAGAAAGCTTTGTAATTTGTATTTAAATAAGGAAAGGAAGTTCATAGTCATGATTTGCTCATTGTGAAGCTGAGTAAAATAGTGCTTCTGTACTTCATCACATTTACTTTTTTTATATGACTTTTTGTTTTAACCTGAGAAATAATGTTCTCAGTACTGCCATCAGTATAACTGCCTGCCCTTTCAGATATGGGTGCCATTTTACCAGAAAAAAAAAAAAAACAGTCAAGATCATAAACTGTTCCATTAAGTTAAACATAAAACACCTAAAGGTTTAGAGGGCTAATCAAAGTAATGATAATTTGTGTTGACAGGGTGGGTAATTATCTTTTGGGATATTGCTCGATGTTGCTGCCAAAACAAACTCCTTAATTGTTGCTTGAGGCAACAAATTCACGTCTCAGAATTTATTTTTAAGTTAGAAATATAATTCTTCTCTCTTTCCCTTCCATCACATTCACCTACCCATTTGATATGGGTGGTTCAAAAATAAAACATAGGTTGCTGAAATTGATGTGTTCTCTCTTTTATACCTGAAGCCTGTGAATTAAGCCTTCAGTTTGCCTGAAATCTTTCAAATGTTCCATTTATCTCTATATCTGGCATTAAGTATGGTTATGTCTGGAAGCCTCCTGCAAAGGTAGGTAGGTTGGATGATGTAATTACGTGAATTTTTTGTTCCAGTCCTTGCATTGTGTTTTAATGCACACATCTGGTATCTTTGCATCTGGAGTGAGCATGAGTGGGTCTGGTTAGATGAAAATATGCTCCAGTCTGTGACTTCATAGACTTAATGGGATGAATAGAAATTCCCTACTTCGTAGCTGCACTTGAATGTCACTGTTCTTAAACTGCTGTGATTTAGTTTCCACGAACAGGTCCAAAGTTGTATGTGATATCTTTCACACAGCTTAAGAAAAGAAGATTACAAATTCAATTCCAAGTTCAACACTGGTATTTGAAATTAAGTTAAAATCTGTTGAACTGACTGAAAGCATTTAAAAATTTGATGCTTATAGCCTTTAAAATGACCTTTTTTCCTTTTGTGCCATTTTGTACTAATATATTAAAAATGTAAAACCACTTTTTTGCCAATTAATATATTTGCCTTTTTACGTAATCTTGATGAACTAATCTGAAAAGTGTACAGATATAAAAGTCATTTAATCTGTATTTTCTAAAGTTCTTCCATACCAGACTGATAGAGAATGCACTGTGTACATGGTGAGCTAGGAAATATTATTTGGGAGCAATCTAACTGTAAGCATAAGTTAATTGTAACCATGCAACCAAAATAAAGGTCTTTTAAAGAGTACGCTTTTCTAGTAGATGCATTTTTTCAGAATCCATCTTTAAAAGCACAGCTATTGTCTTTGCCTTTATGTGAATGATTGAAACTTCTCTGAAAACTCCAGAGAATTTCAGCTCAGCTGGTGAGGTGGCCCCAGGGAGCCTCTCTTCCTGTGCTGTACGTCACATGGTTAATGAAAATGCTTCTGCATCTTGCATTCCCAGCTAGTGATGCTAATGCTGTGAGATTTTTGTTTTCAGACTACACTAGTCTAAAATAGAACAGCAGTCAGCATTTTAGCCAGGTAGCTTTCTTACCAGTGAACTAAAACTGACATTGGAAATTTCCTGGCTTTAATGTTTAACAAACTCTTTGCACTACTGCAAACAGGCACAGAAGGATGACCTATCCTATTTGCCCAGTAGAATCTTTTCCCCGTTGCAATACCTCATACCTGCCTCTGTCAGTGACTGATTTCATTGACATGCTGAAGAATGAAAAGAGCTCTCTGGCAGCAGAACTTCAACTCTGACTCCTGACAGATCAGAAATTCTGTCTATGCTTGATGCTTGTTACATTGCATTTGTCTTCTTGTTTGTTTTTCTACTAGGAGGACTCTCTACTAAAATGCGTACCACCTTGAAGAATATTGCTCTTGGGACGAGATGGTATATTTACTGATCGTTTACCTTATAAAGAGATAAATAGATGATAAAGAGATGAATACTCTTATACTGAGTTTGTCCAGTAGTGACTGCCAGGTGAGATAGCCAGTACATAAAAGCTTCCACTATGAAGAAACTGGTGAGAATCAGGCTCAAGCAGCAGCACCAAATAATTTGGAAATTCTGAAAGTTGCACAGTATTGCATTTCCCAAAATCCCTGCTGCAACCTGCAGTCTCTGCTCTTCTGTGTCTGATTTGTGTGCATGTCTTTATTTCTCTCATGGAGTTGTCTCCTTATTTTCAGAGTGATGTGCCTGTTCAGCTGCTCTCTGATGTTAGTGGTGGGGGCACTCTGAGGGAGAAGGGTGCTGCTGAGAGTCCTTGTGGGTGCCTTACTTTCTTTCATTCATGATTTATTGAAATAAAACCCTGCTTTTGGTATGGGGGATCCTCCCTGACCTGCTCCAAGATGAAAGAATTCTTCCTCGAGTCCCAGTGTAGGTGGGATACAGGAGCCCTCTAGATTAGATGAAGGGCCAGCTCTCAGCTCTCAAGGATGGTTCTGGCTGGTGTGGTAGCTGCTGCTACTGGTCTGTGAGGCAGGGGCTGGTGGGAGGGTCAGTGCTGGAGTGTTTACACACAAGCTCCTGTACCAGTTGGAAGGACCAGCCTTCAAGGCCCTAATTGCACATTAAGGATCTTGGTGCTATTCATTTTCAAACTTGATTGGGCAGAAACAAAGTGCTGGGAGGGGTTGTATTTAGAGTGTCCATGTTGGGCAGTATAAATACTCCTTTCTAAGCTGCTCTTAATGGAGCTTCTCTCTATCATTTCCCTCCCCTACATGCATACACTCTTAAATGTATGAAATGCAACTTGAAAGTATTTAAAGGAAGCTTTGATATCTATTAAGAACCCAATAAAACATCTGGTTGTAACATATATGAGTCGGTGTTTTTAGAACAAAGATTTTGGCTGTTCTGAATTATCCGTCAATATATGTCAGATTAAGAAGACCAAAAAATGCAATCAAAGCACCCTTCATTTTATTGAAGGAACCTGCTAAGAATAGTTCCTTTGTAGTTATCTTAACCACACACCAGGGATGCTTTTCTGTTCTTTCTTACTTTTTCAAAGAGCTGAAAATCACAGGGGCATACAGCTTTTTGAAGGTTTTTCTTTTTTTTTTTTTTTTTTTTTTTTCCCTGCACCTCCCCCCTTTTAAATTGTTCTGATAAGCAGCAGGGTATGCAATATCCCCAAGCTAACTTTGTATATAGGAGCCTTCTTAAGTCACCCACCTGCACACTGTGTGTGTATTGTCAGCAAATAAGTTTGATGTCAGAGGTGTGGGCTCGATTTTGGATATCAATAGTTTGAAACCATGAAAAAAGTTGGAGTAAGGGAGTCTAAAGGTGGAGGGAGGGAGGGAGGGAATGACATCATCTGTTAGTGAAGTTGAACTAATACCCTTTTAGTTGATCACTGACTTGGGATGTTTCAAGGAATGTGTTATTTGGTATCACATTTGAAAGAGATTACTTCCTTTGCTTTTGTTTAATTCTGACTGAACCTTATTGATGATTCAAGAGCATCAGTGAGAGAGGAAAGTGCAGAGATCTTGCTGCTGGATATCAACAGTTGATGACTTTCTGTTTCTTGTGGTACCTGTGGTGCAAAATGGTGCTTAAGTGGATGCCATTCAGCTTTCCCTTTCAGATTGCAATTAAGTCCAGAGCTCTCACCCAAAGCCATTGTGGAGTGAGGACTAATTATCGTCTGATGAGGTGCCCACCTGCAGAGCCATTCTAGATGCTATTGCAATATAAGGGTTGCAAGAATAAATATCTGAAAGCAATCAGCTTCCAGGCATCTTTGTCCTGGAGGGGGTCTCTGATGGTGCCCCTGATGCTACAGAGGTTTCTGTAGCTTAAGAATGCAGATACACAAAGCTAAGTAAATGCTTTGCTATGCTGGTCCATGATATCCTTCTGCACTAAAGGGAGTCATGTTTGCATAATACTAAAGAACTACAAACCCAGGAATAACCAGTAAAGGTAGCAAAATCTTCATTTTTTTAGAGGCAGATAAAAAAATGATGCTGTAGCTTGCTTCTTAATACAACTCGTTCTCAATTTTTCCTGTTGGCTGTATTGAATGTCTAGTCTTGAACACAGCTGCAGTGATTTGGCTTGCTCCTATCCCAAGTACCACTATTTCAAATATCAGAGAGGTACTCAGGGTAAGGGACTGCATCACACTTGTGGGTATGGTGCAGGTACATAGGAGGGCCACAAAATGGTTGGAGCACCTCTTTTGGAGCACCTCAGCATGTCAATGAAATCAGTTTTAGGGTGTTTGGGGAGTTTTGGTTCAGCTGTAAAGGAGACAGCTCTCATGTCTTAGAAGAGGCCATAAACCATCACAGAACCCCAGACTCATTCCTGATGCCTTCCACCAGAGGTCTGCTCCCTGCAAGGGGAGGTGCTTGGGCATTCCTGCATATACCTGAACATATAATCCATTGAACTCCATGCTTCCTGGGACCACCACCACTGGGAGCACGGTGAAGGTGAGCAACAGAATGCCATTGGATCTATGGGGGTGGTGACTATCTTCCTACTTAATCTGATTCTTACTCTCTTCCCTCTTTGATTCCTCTGTCTCTCCCCCTACCTGACATTTATTGTTAAATAAAATCTGTACTGTTGACTTAGGCACTTATTGACCTGCACTTTTGTTCAGGCAGAGGCATCTCTCTAAAAAGTGTAATAATCAGATCTTAACTTTGTGTCAATTCACCCAAACAGAAAGTTGTTGGGTTTTGGTTTTTTTTTTTAAAGCAATGCTGCATGACTTTTCCTGATCTTGCTTTTTGTAATGCCTACTTTTCCTCCGCTCCAGCCTTTGCCTGGCAGCCTGTACAGGCAGAACCAGCTCTGCTTTAAGGTTCTGCCCACCCCAGGGTGACAACTTTCTTTCTGCAAGTAATGTCAGTTAGGTTGGTTACATGATTGCTGTACAAGTCAGTAGTTCTAGGCTAGGAACAAACATTTTATTCACTCACTGTCAAGGGCATTCAGTGATGAAACAATTTGACATCATCAGTTCAGAAACTTCCATGAACTTCTCAACTAGTTATAGACTTGATCTTAGCATACTCTTTCCAGTAAAGAGAAAAATTCAGATTGTTTATTTTGGCAGACACTGAAGTAAGAATTTTTTGTTATTTAATCCCTGCATTTCTAATTTTATGAGGGAACTGCACCTGCAAAAGGGCAAGTTCCTAGTGAGCCAAGCATTTCTTTGCAAGTCAACCCTCCTGTCATCTCCTCTCCCTGTCCCTAGTCCCAAATTTACTTCTGAACCTTGTCAGGACCATAGAAGTTTGACCTCAAGTTTCTTTCCCCTCAGATACAAGATATCCATAAACACTCTAGTTAAACTGCAACTCCTCTGCATTTTAGGTAGAAATTATTTCTCAAAAAAAATTAAGAAGATTATAGGGTTTATGATTCATCCATTTGCAAACATAGCTTTAAAAAAAAAAAAAAAAAAGCGCTAAAGGGATGTTTTGTAAACCATGCACATAGACCAGAAGAGTTCTGAAAACCCAGAAATATTGCAAAAAGACCACAAGACTAAATGAAAGTAAGAAAAATATTTGAGAGGAGAGGATGAGGTAGGGGAGACAGAAAAGGGTCTTTCTATAGCTTGTGCTACAAAGAAGGGCAGAAACAAATGTAACAACTGTAGGTCTGAGAAACCGGAGGTGACTGTGGAGGGCTGTACTGAAAAACATTATGCAACATTGTCCTGGTCAATAAATGTTGGCTGACTGTCACCCTTTACAGATGTCTCAAATTTTGGAAATTACTCTTCTATGAATAGCTTTCTGAAGCTGTCCTTCTCTACAGCCAGAAAAACCATCTTTCCTGTTGTTTTACAGCTTTGGGAGGGGAAAAACAGGAGCTGTTCTGCATGTTGTGTTTCATTTGATTCATGAGAATTCCCTGGTGGAGTCATTTTGGCTACAGCTCTAGGGAAGTGGTCAATTCCCTGAACTTTTATTGACTTGCCAGTTATTTTCTTGTTTTCTGGGAGGGCTGCATTTGGAGTAAAAATGCAAGGAGGGCTGGAGCAGAAGCAGGATTCATTAGGAATGTTTGAAAAAGGATTAAGATGACCAAAGTAATGGCATCATAGTAGCATGAAGAAATTGAGATAAACAGCCATAATTCAGTTTGGATATGCATGAGTTATTATGAGACAAATGTATATCAGTTTCAGAAACTTAAACACTTAACAAGTCAGATATTTCATTAAATCATATTCAAAATTTCAAGAAGGATGAATATTTCTGCCTTCATAACATCCTTGATGTTGCAAAGTCAGAGGGTGTTGTATTTTAATTACTTTTTGTTCTTAATTACTTTTATGCCTTATCTCTGCCATGCTGACAGGAAGGTGCTATTGAAACATGAGGTGTTCCCTATGCAAGTTTGTTCATTTGTGCTTTTCAACATGATTTCTTTGCACTAAAATCATATCTCCAATCTTCCTATTCCTATTCCATTTTGTTGGGATGTTTCTAACAAGAACTCTGCCCCAAGCTGTGTTCTCTGCTTGTATGCAACAATTCCAATTCCCAAAGGAATGCAAGGACATGACTCTTCAAGACTGATATAATTTGAAAGGTGTGTACAAAACACTATGGCAAGTATGGAAGAGGTAGTAAAATCTTATGCTAATTTGACTTGCTGCTCTTTGATGCTAAGGACACTTTGAATATTTTCATCTGGCAACTAATTTTTTTTTCTTTTGCTGAGACAAATTTGGGCTGACCTTCAGAAATTGTTTCTAGAGAGAGAAGGGAGGAGGTTCCTCAGCAAAGTGCTGTGTCTTTCCTCATTAGGTTTTGCCATGTATGTACGTAGATGGTCTTCTGATGCTTAACAAAATCAGACCAAAAGCATTTAAGGAAGGCAAAAAGTACAACATTATCAAGTGTTAACAGGAAACTATTTGTCTGATAAAATGTTCTTTATATGACTGATAAAGAAAAAAAGACATGTGGGGTTTGTAAGTAAAAATGAGAAAGGAGAATGCAAATTGTTTAAAAAATCATTTAATCCAGTTCTAACATGAGCTCCTTTTAGGAGTCGCTTGTTTTGTTTTTTCTACTTATGCAGGGTTGCAAAATTTTCCATGGATACTCATTACAGAGTACTTCCCACTGTGCTGAGTAGTGCCTAATGACTATTAGTCATTATGGTGCTAATAGTACTGATTTGCTTTTAATGGGTGCCAAGGTAACTTGAGTGTTTATTCCATGAAAGAAGCTGTGGGCAAGGGGATGAAGAAAACTTAACAGGATGGCACAGGACTGGGGCTAGTCTGGGCTGCTGCATGGGAGTCATCTCAGATGAGAACAAGTACATGACAACTGCACCTCTGTACTGTGCTGCTTCTGAGTGATGGGGAAATCATTTATTTAAAATCCCAACAAACCAATAAGGCAAATCAACCCAAAGTGTCGGCTTGAAAAGCAGCAGTAGAGTCTGAAGCCTGAGATGCTGTGGCATTCCTACTTAGGCTGTCTTCTCCTTCAAAGAGGATCAGATCAACCTGGACAAGCTCCACACCTATCACCCTATGGGCAGCTTTTTTTTTCACCAGATGTAAGAGCAAGGTTTGGTGACACATAGCACAAGATTTGCCCAAGACCTGCAGATGTTATCTGCAAAACCCTCAAGAATTTTTATTTTAAATTATCAGTCCAGATGTAGGTTTTCTGGAAGAATAAACAGGTGACTCTGGATATCCCTTGAGCTGGCAGCAATATACTTCATGAGAAAACTCTGACAAGAGGCTGAGAGCAATAAACTAGTAATTTGCAGGGAAGTCTGGTTTTGGACTGCAACCTCACATCCTACCAGGGATGACAAGAGTATGGTGCTAAAATAACACAGATGCTCCTGAAAATGCTGAGGAGTCAGACTCTGGTCTATACTTAGCACTGTGAAATTGCAGTACAGCACCAGCAAGCTAAAATTCTACCACATGTAGACCTTCTATTTAATTGAAAACTGAGAGTTTGGTTATTGCAATGTTGGGCTTATAAGAATAGAGAGAGAGATGAATGAAGCTAAAAAAAAAAGTTATTATGATTTAAAGTCTGTGAAATGCCCCTACTTACTGAAAATGACACATCGTGTATCTAGGTTGGAAAGAAGAGGTTAACAACAGCACTGGTATCAAATGAGCCTTCTGAGGTTGTGACCACAGATGGATATGTACTGTCACTGCCTTTTCCAGCTTCCAGAGGGTCTGGGAAACATGCTGAAATCCCTTTTTCCTTGAGGAGCTCTGTTTCTAAAGCAGAACCATTATGGGTCCAGGTATGTGACCTCCAGAGTGTTATGCTACCAGAGGAAAATGTTGAACTCACTATGGTGATATTTTTCTCCTGATGATTGAAAGAAAAGGGAAAAAAGCATAAAATAAAAAAGCTTCTTTTCCTGATAGAGTAGTGTATGAAAACATCACTTATCTTCAAAATGCTGTATCATAAAGAAATCATGGACTGGGGAAGAATTTTCTGTTTACAAGGTGCTTCACAGACTCCATCATCACATAGCAATGCCCATGTCAGCTGCTTGAGATCTTGGCACCAGCACAGATCATTTAAGGCAAAACCCCCCAATCCTTTGCAAAAATGCAGTATGGGAAGCCTCTGATGTCCCTTGGGAAGGACATTTGAGAGGGATGTTTTGTGCACATGTGTTCACATATCTGGGTTGCACAGAAGCCACTGTTCTTATATTTTCACTGTTAATGGTTTGTATGTGAAATTGCTGCTGAGGTCTGCTTTGAATACACCAGAGCTACTGGCTTTGCCAAAGGAGCACCCCTGTTAATTTAAAGCTTGTGGGCTAGATTTGACCCCACAGTTCTGCAGGAATAGAGGAGAGCTGTTTTCCTATCTTTGTTATTTTCTCACAGAAATCTTTTCTCTTTGGCAGTGGGAAAAAATAACCCCTGCTCTGTTGTGTCTGTAGAGGAGTAAGAGTGGAACAGGAGGGGCTCTGTTTTTGTGCAACCTCTCCCGCTGCTCTCCTCCACCCCAGTCACAAGATAATCACAGAACCTGAATTGAAATAAATTTAGGAATCAAGTAATCAGTCTTGATCCTCATATTCAAAGTGTTTATGTAAAGTAAAATTAACATTTAATATGTTTTGGGGGTTTTTGTCACCTTTTCATATTGAAGAGCTGCAGCTCCTGGAAGTTCAAAGCAAATTTGGTTACCTGAAGAGGGAGTTTCTTTTTTCCACAGCCCATCAGTGTTTTGTCAAAATGGGATTATCTATGTATTTTTGAATATCATGACTTGTGGCTAATACAAAATGAATTAAAGCTTTGGTTAAATCAAAAGCCAGCAAACAGGCAAATGCTTCTGCATGATTTTGTTCTCCCTTCTTACTCATGTAGCTTAGCCTGCCTGGAGACATATGATGGCTTATAAAGCAAGCAAGAACTCAAACTGGTATTACCTGCAGAAAGTAATAACTACATCTCCTTCCACAAGTCCCCACAAATAGTCCATGCTTATTGAGTTCAGCTGGTACAGTCACGTGTCCAAAGGTTGCTTATATAAGTCTGAGTTTCAGGCTACAGTCTCATGGGTATGTTAATGAACATGTCATCACTAAAAATTGAAATAACATGTATTCATGCTTTAGATTTGTATTGTGGGCTCCAAGCAATGATTTAGTTATGTTTGGAATACTCAAACTTTGGTGAAGTGAGCCCTAATTTGAAAAGGTTTGCACCTAGGAATGTTAGCTGCAAATCTACTGTAGTGCTTGTACAGGAACATCAGACAGCTGCTTTTCTCCTGATGTTCAGAAGAAAAATCTGCTGTAGTCTGGAGTTCAACTTCTTCAAAAACTACGAATATGTCCATCATACCTACTGTTTAGTGTCTGACAAACTGTCAGTGATTTGTAAAACAATATCTATTGGTAACACTGTATCCTCAACATAGCCGTTTTATAAAAGAATAAGAATGTATAAGTAATTTTCTGTTAGAGCTATTAGAGTAGCTCTTAAATAACCAAACTGAGCACCAAACTGCCTGTGTGGATTTTCAGTGTGTGGATCCTGGCAGAGGGGACACAGCGCAGCCATGCTTGTGTTCTTCCCTGGTGGCAGAGCCAGTTCTACTTTGTCTCTTTGTTTCACACTGGAAGTGTGAGTAGATTTTTTACTAAGGGTTAATATCAAGGGTCAGTCTCTTTCAGCTTTCAGGCTACTTTTTCTATAATATACCTATATTCAGGATTTTTTAAGCTTGATCTTGTGGTCCTGATTTTTTTATCCCTTCTTTAAAGCTGTTGTATCCCTGGATGTTATTGATCCATTGACGACAATGTCAATAGGTGATGTTGTTTATTAATTTTAGGAATTTTAATTTCATTGTTTTTTGTCATATTCCTTTCACTTTCCTGTAAGGTTGCTTGTTATTCTAGGTTGTAGACTTGACAAAAACTTCCATGACCATAACAAGCAGTTTAACAAATTCAGGAGAAATGTCCAGACGCTTTCATGACGGCCAAGTTGAACATCATCTATTGGAAATCATACAATAAACCTAGCGTCAAATCAGCAGGCAAGAATCTCATCCCTCAACCTCTGCATACTTTATATGTGCACACTTTATAAACTCCACATTTCAATAGTATTTTCTTTGCTTCAATACAAGTCATCTTGTGTGTACATAAGTGCCTGGGGGTGGGGATGGAAGAGTTATATGCACAGGAGCAAAATGTATTGCATCAGTTCAAAGTAAAAACGCTCAAAATGCTTAAAAGTTTTAGAGATGGGTATTTTTTTTCCACCCAAAAATGTATTCCTTCTCAAAAGAAAGGTTACTTCTCCTGTTTGCATTAGGAATTTACCACTGACTTCAGTAAAAATATATTTGGGTTCAATATTTTTCTGTGTCAAAAAATTCTGGAGGCACTTTCGTTAGATGGAGTAACTGCAAGCTAATCTTGTTTTCTGGGACAGATGTTACTGTGGTTGTCCAGGAGAAGCAGAGATTTGGCACCCTCTTACTGCTACGTTTTTGTTTTTTTGTGTACATTTATAGCCTTAGCTGGCTATGCAGGCTGTTTGCACAGAGGGTAGGGCATGAGGATACCCTCCCTTTCTGCAGAGAAACGCATGCCCCCACAGGCACCAAGTTCCTTCTCTTGCTCTCCTTCTGTTTTGTGTTTGTTCTGCTAATTTTAACATTATAATAAGAAGGGGAAACTAAACCCAGAGGTCAGTTATGCTCTCAGAATCCATCTGTCCAATTAGGAAAAAACGTAGAGGTTGTTCATCTGGATTTAAAATACTGGATGCCTATTGAGCTTTGTGAAGGCTGCACAGGAGGGATGCCCTTCATTTTCTTGCAAAAATCTCACAGGCTGAAAACCTATATCCACCAGCTGCTTGCTAAAGGAGATCAAGACAGAAAACAAGGCAGTGAGAGGTAAGGACCAGGAAATGCCTTCCTCCCCTCCAAAAGCTGTTGTGTTGGCTTCTACACAGTCAAATAAATACATAAAGTGCAGAACAGCAGTTATGGGCCCTAAACTGCTGCTTCCAAGATCAGCCACCTAATACAGCTTTCAAACAGGAAGAATGGTGGTGGATCAGAGTTGATTCTACCCAAAGGGAGAAGGAGAAAGGAGAAGAAAAAAATTGCACTGATAGACATCATAATTGGAAGGCTAAGCAGACGCATCTTAGGTCTGATACAGGAAAAAGGTGATCCCATCCCTGAGTCAGCGTTTGGCTTGGGTGGTCTCAGAAGGTTAATCATCACCTGGAAAGTGCATTACTCAGGTAACAAGTTCTGGAAATGAGAGATACACTTAGCTTCCTAGTTTTACCTTATTTAAGGTGCCCCAGATGCTGATAGGAGCTGAGGAGCAAACAGCAAAGATCATAGATTCATAGAATGGAAAGGACCTTAAAGATCATCTAGTTTCAACCCTCCTGTCATGAACAGGGACACCTGCCACTAGACCAGTTTGTCCAAAGGCCCATCCCACCTAGCCTTGAACACTTCCAGGGATGGGGCATCCACCACTTCTCTGAACAACCTGTTCCAGTGCTTTGGCACTCTCACAGTAAAGATTTTTTTCCTAATATATAAGTATTATATATCTATAGCTGTATCTGTATATCTAATATCTAATGCCAAAAAGCATTTAAACTATCTATATCCTGTGTGACAGATTGATGGACAGACATCTAGAATTGTAATTAACTTTGCAAAGATATATATGTAAGCATAAACAACCATTTTAAAGTGGTACTTATTCCTAAAAGTACATATGTTAAAAGCTATTCCTCTTCACAGAACATCAGCACTAGAGCAGATACACTCAGTGAAAAACAGAAAACCTGAAATTAGGTTAAATTCAAATGAAAGGGAATTAATTCTTCCCCTCACCTGAGGGGCCATGACTGTGTAGAAATGCCATTGCTGAGGTATCCCCTTGTGGGAGTTCCTATGAATCAGTGCCCAGTATTACACTGCACCTAAGTGCCTCCTTTTGCAGAGGTGCTCGTAAAAGAGGGGAAAAGACAACAACCACAACCAAGGGAAATGAGAAACTCTTTTCTGTAAAGCCTTTTGGGTTTTCCAATTGGCCTAATAAAACTCTTGCCCTCCAGTTTTCTCTCCCAAGAGAAGTAAGAAGTTTTTATGAACTTGAGTCAAAGTATTTAGAAATTTGGCAACGTCTGCAGAAACCAGCCTGCTGATGAGGAAAAGAAAGCTAAATCATTCTGCTTTTGCCCTGAGCACAGGGCTGGATAAATACTCCTTTTCTAACAATGATTTTATTTTTGTCTCCTCAGGCAAGTAATTTAAAACATTAACAGACATGAGTCCAAACTCATCATAAGAATAGCCGAAAGCATACTAGTCTTTATTTATACTAGTTTGAGATTAACAGAACTTTTAAAATGTAGATTGTAGGTAGCACAGCAGAGCCCCAAAACTATCCTAACTTGGGCCAAAGTCAGGCTGCCTCAAGAAAGAAAGGTAGAAATGATTCACCTCTGTACTCACTGGTCACAAACTTTGCTTCCAGCTCTGGTGATTAATGCATATTTCTTCATAGGAAGAATTTGCATCTCCTTAGTATGCCTATCTGAAAGCAAAACCAACTGTATCTTCTTCTCTACTACATCTGCAAAAGAAAAGAAACAATTCAAAACAAGGACATCAAATGCATAGAATAAAATTAAAAATTTTAAAAAACCTTCATATAATTACTGTGTTTACAGTGATCACTTAAATTGTAGGCATTTTCCACTTTAAAATGTAAAAATAATTTTCAAATATTTGGGAAATGGAGCAGGTGAAGAACAAAAGGGCAGTAAAGCTTTAAAAAACCAATACAAAACTTCTGCTACATTTACATGGCTATATTTCAATTCTCCCCACAGTATCTTTGATCAACATTAATAAAGTAAGCATGGTGCTTTGTCCTCTCACCTTAATTAAGGAGGTTAAGACAACAAACAAAGTTAGAAGTTTATTTGCTTTAAGATACATACTTTAAAACATGTTTAAGAGCAGCCAGGTTATCGTGTGCCCAAGGAAATACTTGATGCTGACAGAGGCATGGGTGGAATGTGTCCACCTTGCTCTTCTTGAAGCAATGGACTTGGATCAAGACAGAAAAGTTTTTCAACTCCTTCTACCTGTGCTGGCAGTAATGTTCCCTAGGAACCCATCCTGCTGGCTCAGCATTCCAGAGACAACATCCAGTTCAATCCAAAACCTTTCCTGCTCTCAGTTCCTATCTGCATGGAACACAAACTGGGTTGTCAGTGAAGCTGGTTTTATTCTGCAGCATAGGCAGAATTGCCACACTGTAAAAAGCTTCCAGCTGGATCTGCAAGATGCTTCTCTAACCCTTTTGCATTGCATTGATGTCAAAATCTGGATTCATGGAGGTCATTTTAATGATAAAAATCATTACATTAAAAGGGTAACTAAAAGGTGATTAATGTACATTTCACAGGTGGGATCAGAATTCTTGTTGCCCTCTATTAGAGAGATGATGTAGCTATTGGCTATCTACTTTACAAAAAGTTTATATAAGACTTTGCATTAATTATTAGTATAAAATCAATGTTCAATATTCATGAATTTCCTGCATGGAAGCTAAATTGCATAAGAGAAAAGCCAGCAGGCAATTAACCCAAAGCATGCAACAGAGTACAGGGTACATTAGAAACCAAACCTTTTTATGCCTCTGAGAAATCCTGCTGCCTGCAAACAGACAGGACACACAGTTCTTGCTAGGCTGCTCTCTAGCAAGAACACCTCAATGCCAGAATACACCAACAGGGGTAAATTAGGTGTTAGGTCACTACCTGTGGTCAAGCCAAATCTTCATAATTAATTGACTCATTAAGGAACAGTAGAGAAGCACAAACTTGAAAAACAGGATGCCATCCAAAGGGGTCTGGGCAAGTTTAAGTGCACTCAAGGGAATCTCAGGTGGTTTATCAATTCCAAGTGCAGGATGTTGTATCTGGGTTGAGGCAGCACCAGGTATCAATGCAGTTTGGGGGAACAGACTGAGAGCAGCCCTGCTGAGAAGGACTTGGGGTGCTGGTGGATGAGGGTGCTGGGCATGCCCCAGCAGTGTGCACTTGCAAGCCAGAAATCCAGTTGTGTCCTGGGCTGCATCCAAAGCAGCGCAGCCAGCAGGGCAAGGGAGGGGATTTCATCCTTCTATCTGCTCTGGTGAAACCTCACCTGCAGTGCTGCATCCAGCTCTGGGGTCTATTGATCTGTTTGAGCAGGTCCAGAGTAGGCCACCAAGTTGATTCAAGGGAGGGAGAACCTCTCCTATGGCAAAAACCAGAGAGAATTTGGATTGTTCAGCCTGGAGAAGGGACATTTTAGGGATAACCTAATTTTGGCTTTCCAGTACCTCAAGGGAGTCTACAAAGAAGAAGGAGAGACTTCTTGCAAGAGTACATAGTGGCAGGACAATGGAGAATGGCTTCAATCTGAAAGAGTAGGTTGAGATTAAATATTAGGAAAAAATTCTTTACTGTGAGGGTGGTGAGGCACTGGACAGCTCGTCCAGAGAAGCTGCGGATGCCCCATCTGTGATAGTGTTCAAGGCCAGGTTGGATGGGGCTTTGAGCAAGCTGATCATGGGACTGGTCTAGTGGAAGGTATCCCTACCCATGGCAGGGGTGCTGGAACTAGGCAATCTTGAACATAGACCATTCTATGATTCTACAACTCTTTAACCAGTACTTCAGTATATGAACCATGTAATGCAATGGTGTGAGGGAGCAATGGACAAGCTGATATTTAGTAATGGCAATAAGAATTTTTAAAAAAGAAAAACACTTGCTGTATGTGTCTGGGCTTGGTAAGGTGACTGCCTTCCTCCAGAAGAGAAGTAGTGAAATTGAGTTCAGTTCAGAGAAGGTGGTGACCTGATGTCTCCCTGGGCTCCTGCCAGCAGCACTACTCATAGGTCAAGATCACATTTATACTGATTTAGACTGTGTTTTTCATATGTTTGGTGTCCTAATGAGGCAAGAAAAATTCTGGTAAAGTTGCCAAAGTCTCATAATGTGAGTTTTGGGAATTGTACAGCTTTGCCCCACGAAGTGCCTCTTCTACTAGGAAAGTTTTATTACACGAGTATTGTTCTTGGGATTATAAATAGCAGCAAGTTGAAAAAGGTTGGTTTTGTCACAGTATTTGTAGATCAAGTGTGCAGCTCTGTAAAACTGTTTGGATGATTTATTTTAATGGAAAAATATTTGCTGGAAATTGGAAAGCAATAGGACTGCTATTCCTTCACTTCTACTAGTCTAAACATTGCTATCACAACGGGGTAAGCAGTGCTGCTGACTGTGGTATATTGCTGGAAGACAGGATAAAATCACCCCCAGGTTTTGATAGAAAGTCATAAGGATTTGGGATGTACAGACTTCAGAGATGCAGAGAAGCAGCAGACTGACCATTGAGCTCTGCACAGACAAAATCATTCTGTCCCTTAGGAGACTTCAAGAATTCGAGTGTTGTTTCCATTCCAACTCTCAGCCTCCAAAATGCCAATTTTCTCCACGTAGGCAAAATAAAGCTCAGGAGCAATCTGGTGCTAGCTCCAGAGCCATGGAATAGGGATGCCCTGGCCACTGGTTCTGGCAGCATGGGACTCCTCTGCTGGGCTGGGTGGAACTGTCCACCCTCCATGGCCTCTGCAGCTCACCAGAAATAGCATAGCTGTTTCCCATGAGCGTTACCACTTCTACCAGACCCACTATAACTCTGGCTTGCCTTGCCTGAGATACTGCAGTGTGTCCAAGGCACTTGATGGTCCTGCTGCTTTGCCTTTTGGCAGAATGATTGGGAAGATCCCAGCCAGACACAAGTTTGTGTGTGTTGGAGTTTTCTTGCTGTGCCTGTTTGCTGTGAGAGGAGAAGGCCCCCCATGCAGGGGGCAGGTTTTCATATGGGAGGTGTGCAGCAGTTCCTCTGACAGACTCTACAGTGCACACCAATCTCCACCTTTGCTTCCAGGCTAGTTGGGAAACCCTCTTTCTGTCTGCTGTGCTGTGTGGAATAGTCCATCATCCCTGCCTGTGCTACAACATCCCATGTTGTGTACAGGCTCCTGACATGTCAGCAGCAGCACCCTTACCAAACTGAGATGTGTTGGAGTACTTCAAAGTGGGCATTTTGCACTCTTTTGTACAGATGCTTTACAATGCATGCTCAGGGAAGCACTAGTTGGACTTCATTGATCACCATTGTACTTTAAAGGCAGCAATTTTGTACTAGATGTGTAATTCAATCATTCTTTTGAAGAGTGAGTTTGTCATCTTCATGTGATTGAAACTTTCTCTAGGGGTTTCTGTCATCTAAGAACATAATGCACGGTCTTACTAGAAAATAACCTAAATTTAAGAAATATTCTTCATTCCATCATCATCCCTGCCCTCAGAAAAGATAAATGTGAACTTTTGGAACACTCCTAAGGAACCCTCCTTTAACACACAATTTTACAAAGACTGAGTGCCCCCAGTTAGGTGTTGAAATCACACCTTTGGCCTTGACAGGGCCTATCACATACTTGCAATTTCTCCTTAAATTAATCCATATTTACTTGCAGGTGTTAACAATTTTGTAGAAGAGAATCTAAATACTCAGCATCTCACGATTTTCTGTTTTGTCAGTAATCCGAGTCTGTACCTTTGATGTTTCTGCTATAATTGGAAGAAAGGTCATGCATTAACCTATTCCCTTTAAAGATTGCTTTCATTTCACCATTATATACATGTTTTTTTCTCTCATTTCTTATGATGCCTTAGGTAAAAGTAATTTTTGGTGCTTCTCCTTTTACAAGCATTTTCTTTTCTAGTTGTTTTGCAGTTTGATATATCCCTCACATCACAGTGGGTGGTTGTATTCTGGAATCCCCAGTGACACTTGTGAAATACTGTCATGCAAAAGTGAAAAAAAAAAGAAAGCATTTCTAATTTCCTTTAGCACTAGTTTGATTGTTTTTTTACTGAATTAATATGCCATTTTGGTTGAGTACCAGGCTCTTTCTCTTTCATTTAAATGTGAAGAAAACACATTTCAAACGGCATAACTTCCCTTCAAAACCGATTTCATACAGCTCGAAGCTTTCAAGGGTCAATATGACTCCTTGTGCGCTCTAACTTTCCCGTCTTGGTGCCCTACTATTTTTTGTTTCCATCCAGATTTGCAGAGGGCTGGCGAACATCGCTCCAAAAGCATCTTTCTGCTCGTTGTTCTCGCCCCCGCCATGGCGGTGGTGCTGTGAGCAGGGGGAGGGAAGGCAGCTGCTGCTGCGGGAGTGTCGGGGACCGCACGGCCGGGCTGGCCGAGCGGCGGTGCCGCCGGCGACGGCCGCGGGGGTGCCAAGGGACGCGAGCACGGTTTTGAGATGTGCTCTTGTAGCCGTCTCAAACCACTCAGGGGGTCCTCGCTTTCCGCTTACAGTGCAAAAAGCACTCTCCCGACGGGGGATCTCCTGCTTAGCTCCATCCGTCCGCCGCACCGTGCGCTCGCACTAAGCGGGGAGGCGGCCGAGAGTGGGGAAGCGCTCCTTCGCCTCCGGTCTTCCTCCCGCAGAATTCCTCCACAACAGTTAGAGTTGCCGGGAGTTGGGGAGAGTTCCCGTCCACCGCCTTCCCTCGGCTTCCCCGGTCAGGAGAGGGATTTTGGGTCGCTAACGCGAGCTCCGAGCATCGCGGAAAAGCCCCCGCGGCGGGCGCACGGCAGGTGCTGCCGGCACGGCGGGGTCCGGGCAGCCCCGACGGGCGGCGGGGGCAGCCGGGGGCGGGAGCGAGCAAAGAGAGGCAGCGCTGCCGAGGGAGCGCTGCCCCGACGGGGCCGGCGCGGTGCCGCCCGCAGCGGGGGCGGGGTGACCGGGGCACCCGGCCCCCCTTCCCCACTCACACACACACACACACACACACACATACACACACACACACACACACACGCACAGACACACAGACACACAGTCCCCGCACTCGCACACAGCGCCCGGGCACACGCCGAGACGCACAGGCGGCCGCTGGTGAGCGGCGAGAGAATGCGGCCACTGCGCCCCTGGGCGCTGGTGCTGGGCGGGCTCCTGTGTGCCTGTGCCTTTGCCGGTGCCGGTGCCGGTGCCGGGCCGGCGCTGCGGAGTTACCCGCACAGCGCGGTGCTGGACGGCGCGGGCTCCTACCTCCTGCGCTGGGGCCGCCGTGGCAGCGCGCTCGCCCTCCGCCTGGAGGTGCGCACCCGCGGTTACGTGGGCTTCGGGCTCTCGGCCAGCGGCGGCATGGCCTCGGCCGACATCGTGCTGGGGGGCGTGAAGGGGGGCCAGCCCTACCTGCAGGTAAGGCCCTGCTCCTTTCCCTCGACCGCCGACCCGGGTCCTCTTTGTCCGCCCACCTTCCCCCCTCCGTCCCTCTCTCGGGACGCCCTTTTTTTTCCTTCCTCACGTTTGTTCTGCAGCCTTCTTGCCCCGCATCTCTGTACCTCTTTACTTCTTCCTTCCACCCTTCGGGTTATCCCTATTCTTCTGCTTTCCTTTCCCCTGAAGGAGATACTTCTTTTCGATGCGCTCCCTGCCAACCTTCCCTCTAAACTTCTGCATGGATTTCGTTAAAAGCGTCAGGTTTCTTTCCTCTCTATCTAGAAGATGTAACAGCCCTATTCTCTCTCTTTCGGACACTCTCTCCTACCTGCCTGCTGAGCCTAGACCCGCGGAGGAGAGGGGTGGGAGGGCAGAGTCTCTTCCAAGGAGGTGTGGCACTCTTCCCCTTGCCCTGCCAACAGCTGGCGGAGCTTGGCCCTCCTGGTGCCGCCTGAATTTGTTGTTTCTAATCGCATTGGCATGAGGGCAGCATCCCACCAGCTTCCAAGCCTGCTGATGTCCTCTTCTGCTGGCGCACAGGCGGTGCTGCTCTTGTTCTTGGTGTTCCTCCTCTCCTCACCTGGAAGTGTTTTGACCCAGATGTTGGAAAGGACTTGCAGAGTAACCACTTGGAGGACTCCTGGCACATGTCCTTGCTCTGGTAAAGCAAACTCAGCGGTGCCCAACTCTATTGACATAATTTTCTTGGAATGTTTCTGAGGTAGTCTAGATATTGTCAGGGCTACATCTGGGAACAGGAGTGTGGAACAGAGGCCTTGCTGGTGCTTACAGCGAGACATCCCGTCCAAGAGGCACTGGTGGCTGGAGGAGTAGGAGCTGTGAGAGGGGAGGGGACCCACACCTTTGGTCCCCTCTCATCAACCTGAGATCCAGCCAGCAGGAGTTTCTCTGGGGTCGGGGGATTAGGGACAGCTTGTCCCACAAATGACAGAAAGGGGAATCAGGTCTGGCACGACATGTTGTCACCCCCAGATGCTTGAATAATAACTCAGAGATGTAGTTTAAGGACAGAGTGCTCGATAGAGTATGGTCTAGGAGAAGTCATCTGTCTTTCCTTCATTATGTTAGAAGTAGTTGATCTTTGAAGCTGCTGCTTAAATGTTAAGAGGTTTTTCCTTAAGAATACATATTTTCTATTAACAATTCACCATAAGAAAATGAAATGCATGATATGATCTCCCTACTATTTGTCAAAGTTTTATAAAATCAAAACTTTTTCAGAAGAACTGAGCTTTTTGTATAAATATTTTCCTTTTAAAAATTTCTTTTTCTTTCCCCCATTAGTTTGCTGCATGAAGTTTAGGCAAATATTTGTCCTCCTTAAGTTCAGACCAGTGATTTTCAGAATACTGCTTTCTCCATATTTCTGAATGAAGATAATTTTTTCTGGAAGCATAAATAAAAGACTAATAGTAGTAAAAAATCCACTCTAGGCTGCTCATTGAGCAGTGAGCTCTTCACTCACAGAATGAAAGGCTTTCTGAAAGGCTTTGCAATTCAGAAGACACACCTATTAGCTATTAGAAGAAATCCAAGCTTTCTTCCTAGTTAGTTCATAGATACTGCTAGAGCAAAGCAAAGGCATCCAGACTGATTGTAAAGACATCCAGTGGTGGAGGAGCCATCAATTCCCTTAATAGTTTGTGGCAATAACAAGTCTCTGCTGTTCCTGATTGCCAGGATTAGTTTGTCTCGGTTTAGCTTTCAGCTATGTATTTTCTCTACTATATTAAAAATGCTATTCCCCCTGCATACCGCCTTCACAAAGTTATTTATATGCTGCGGTTGAGGCAATCAAGTCACTCAATTTTCTTTTTTGTTAAATAAATAGATTGAGCTCTTTAACATCACAGGACTTTCCCCCCCAGCACTCAAAGCACTTTTGCCGCTCTTTTCAGCACCCATCACAGGTTTCCAAAATCCTTGAAAATGGCCCCATACTAACTCCATTCTTCCACAGGTTTTATCCACCAACATGCTGTTACAAATAGAAAACTGTATTACTGTAGCAAATGACTGCTGATACAAACCTACTGATGTTTTTCCTGGAACACTAATTTAACACATAAATTGTTAAGCAAAGAGCTATGAGTTATTTTGTTGTGTTGCACTTTTGAGTGGGTAAGACACAGAATAAATATGTTTGTTATGCTTGCTTGCCACTTGAGGCGTGCTCCATCCCCGTTCCTTCTTCAGTTCTAGGAAGCATGGTTTCTTTCTAAACTGAACTGAGGTTTTTTTTAAAAGTTGCTCAGTTAAAATTTTTCCATACTTACACCAACAAGGAATGGTCATAAACAAAGATGATAAACAAAATTTGTCCAGAGGCTTTTTCTAGTCAGGCGTCAGGGATTGCTAGAAAATGAACAATTTTTTCTAGGATGGTGTTTCAATAATATCCAATTCTTTTCTTTATTGGACAAACAAATATAGTTAATATTTTAAAAAAACATTCTGCATTAAGTATATATCCTCATAATTGAGATTATTTACTACTGAAAAAGATTTTTTCATAGATAGCACCCTTGAAAGTATGTGGTTTTATGCTTAGCTGCACTCCATGAAATATGTACACTCTATAATGAATGAACTTACTTTTCTTTTTGGTTTTAGAAATATGTTTTTATTCCATGACCATCCATTGGAAAATGTGCATCGTGGTCTAAACTCTTAGAGGGGTCATTTTTTGGTTTCTTTGAAAATTTTGGGATGCTTGCTAGTGGCCTGATGTTCAGATGTTCTGAAACACCTTTATAGCCTTTCAAGTGGGCATTAAAATTGCTAGTCCCTTGGGTCAATTTTGCCTTTTTTTTCCCCCCAGATTCTCTCTCCTTTAAAAATAGAAAGTTTTCTCAGAGGTAAGAGTTCTCTTCTGGGAATAAACATGTAAATATAGTTAGACTACAGCCGCCAGTTAGGGTAAAAGCACATACTCCTGTCTGTGGAAGATCCATGCATTGGGGTAGAGGAAAACTGCCAGATAGTATTCAGAGAAAAGAAAGAAAATGTTTCCTCTGGCATTTATTCCTCATCCACTCAGAGCAAGTAAATGCTATTCCCACCATCAGCAGGCAGTGTTTGCCTTGCAAAAATCTGGTGACTCAAAGTCCTGGATATCCAGGGCTGGGTTTTACTTTCTCAGTTTTCAGTGTGTCCTGAACTTGGGTAGAATGAACTGTTTGCTTTGGCTTTCTTTTCCATGTTTGAGCTGTATTTAATCTGAAAGGGTGTCTGACATAAGGAAAAGCTAAAACAATTTGGAAGTCTGTGGCTTAGTTTTGTCTAAATATATTAAGATGAAAAGTGTTACAATGTCATGGAAGAAGAAGAACAAAGCGTAGGTTTTTGAAGAGCACTGGAATGAGCAGCAAATTATACATTTACTGTCCTAGTCTTTCAGGAGTTTGATACTTGAAAAGGGAATGTAAACATATTTTGAGAGGACACAGAGGTCATAGCAGCGGTATGTGTATACATACGTGCATGACTTAGTGTTTTGTTGTGAGGGAAGCACCTCCACCAAGCAGAAGGAGAAAAAGGAGATCAGTGAACAGACTATTCTCACATGTTACTGAGAGCCTGTGGTGTCAGAACAGCAGATTGTGTGGTGTTTGGCTGAGCATGTTTGAGAACTAGAAGACACCAATGGGGGTCGGTATTGGAAAGCTGGGAGCTGCCTTTGTCTCTGTAGTGAGGAGTTGGACTTAGGAGAGTTCATTCTTAGCAAAATGTTACCTTGAAACATTTCCATGGTCATTTGCAGCATGTGTTACTCTTCATACAAGATCTTGGGGCAGTCTTAGATTTTGCATCTAGGTTTTTTCATTCTTTTCTTTTTCTTTCTTTTCTTTTTTTTTTTTTTTTTTTTTCTGATGCATCTCTTTTGTGCTTATGAATTGACACAGCATGCTTTTTCTTGCTAGACCCATGCCTTTTCCTTGGTCTCCACCCCTGTCTGGAATTGTGCATCCCCACCCACAGCACGTAGCTGCTGAGAGCCCCATTTTGGGGAGAGTAATCCTCCTTGATGAATGCCTATTTTGTGCAAGTTATACAAGAGGGTTGCATTGTTGGAGTCTTCTGTTGAACTTGCACAAAAATAGTCCCTACTCAGGGTGAATAGGGACTGTGTGTCACTAAAAAGTACTTTCTTATTCATTAGAGCCTTGCTTGTTAACTGTCACCCAAACTAAAGAATATCTGTTATCAAATGTATCCCATAGAGTTAGCTTAATTGCTCATAGGGAAGTACTTGGAAGAGATTTTAAAGGACAGAAAACAGTGAGCATTTTCAGTACTTAAAGATATGCTGCTTTTAAGTGCACTCATGCCAACAGCAACAAAAGAAGTGTTTAGAAAACAACTTGAAAGGCACCAAGAGAGATGCGAAGCGAGTGCCACACTGACATATCTCAGTCGGTGTTTTGTTGGAGGTATTTCATGCCTTTGGGCATTGGGGCAAAATCTCCAGATGACTAATGCCTCTCTCTTGGCTTCAGTGTGCGGCATAAAGAGACACTCCAGTGTACATCTCCTCTGGCTGGGTGCTTTGTAGCTCCCTTTGAGAGGTACAATAGTTAGGACAAGGAAGCAACAGTTGGTGAACAAAAGATGAGAAGAATTCTGAGGCTTGTAATTTGCAGGCCTTCAGGGGACGGTTTTGGGAGTTTGGTTGGGATTGTTTTTGCTTTCTGGGATTTTTTTCTTTTCTTTGTCGTATTTTTTGTTCTCCTTTGGGCTTTGGAACCACCAAGAAAATGACATTTTTTCACATCTTCCCAAAAATATAGAATTTTAGCCACTGTGAGTGATACAAAGGCTTAAAATAATGAGGGATGATTTAATTCCTAATATAAGGAAGCAGGAAAGGGCAGAAAGGAGATTTTCTAAGGCAGATCCAGAAATTTTGGGAACAAATATCCCTAATTGTTGCGCTTGAAATCCCCTCAGTGTTTTTAATCTTCCTCATAATTGAAGTAATTAAAGTAATTAAAGCCAGAAAACTTGTACTGGATAAATGTGGGTCCTGTGTAAGGAATGTTCCTTGTGATAAAGTGCAGTTCTAAGATTGCATCGAGCAGTATCTTCCCCGTACTCATTTTCTTTCCCTTAAAACACTTTGCTACATGTTCTGTCTAGTCTCTTTGTGTGAGGACAACCTTTAATCTAGATTTATGTCTTCTGATATAAATGGAATATAAACCCTTAAATTAACATTTATTCTTGATGTAAAGACTTGTATAGGGCCTTGGGACTCCACCACAATATCAAATTATCCATGTCAATATGCAAAGTCATATTTCAACCTCTAGCCATTAGTGCTTCTTACACCTTCTTGTGCTATGTTAGATGGGTGTTCACACTTCCGTGTTTTCATTTGTGTGCAGAGAAAGTGATGCTTTACTTCTCAGGAATGTCACAGAAACAAAGGGTTGCCGCTGCCAGCTGTTGGCCACCCTGGGAAGAATTTAACTGGGTATGAGAAATAGACAGAAGTGTATTCAAGTGACCCAGTCTGAATGAGAAAAGGCATATTTCTAAGTAAATAATTGTGTTGCATGTATAAAAAATGCAAGCCCTCTTTTTGTGAAGAAAATACATGAACATGTACACACACATATACAGGTATTATCTGTTTCTGTAAATACACAAATGGAAATGTGTGTCTTTGTGTATATGTGTATGTTTACTTTTAAAGCATATTATTTGTCAGAGATAAAAATTTTCTGTCCTTGTCAGAGTTACTAGTGCACCTGAAGTAAATCCACACTCTAGTGTATGTCAGCCAGTTTAATTGGAGTTGTATCAGGAGTTGTGTATAGCTTCTCAAAACTGTCTGTGTGAGCAAAATCCAGGCGTCTTAGGAAGGACTGAATCACTAAATTCCCTCCTAGCAAGGACTGAATCAAGCTAATCTGCTGTGTAGCTAAAAAAGCAAAACCCAACAACCCCCCCCCACCCCCCCCGCCAATGCCCCAAAAAGCCGCACACCCAAACAACCAGAAGCAAACAAAAAAACCCTGAACAAAACCCTAATGGAACATTGCCCCCACTCCCCCTCAAACTAGTAAATTAACTATAAAACAGACTGCTCATGGGACAGTGGCTGTGAACTTACTGATCCCAGTTACTTTAGGAACTTACTGGAACTACTTGATTGCTGTTGCTGTACCCTTTGTATGGTTATTTTTTCATGTTTGCAGCCAATCTCAAGATTGGTTCAGTCAACTGGAATGCTCTCAAGGTGTTCTTATACAGCACAGTGATGCTTTCAGGCTCCTGCTTCGTGTTAGATTGCCGTGAGTGGGCTCTGCTTTTCCCTAGCATAAGAGCATAGTAAGATCTTTGCCTGAAACCCAAACTGAAATTTATTTGAGGTTGCAAACAGTCTAGTTTGCTTATTTGTAAACTCATGCTCTGTTTGTTTCTTGCCAAATACAGTATAAAACCAGCTTCTTTTAGGTGGTAACATCTAGTGTGTACTGGAACCTTGAGCAGCAGGATTCCATTTAAATTGAATGCAACAAATAAAAAAAGAGAAAAGTTAACCACAGATTGTTTTTTTTTTTGAAACCCAGAAAGGCATAACTTGGTGCTTATTTCAAACAAATGTTTTATTCAGTTCTTTTCCTCACCATAGCAGTTTATCCACCCTATTTATTATTTATACTAAGATAAATCCTCTTCTGTGCCAACTTTCATCTTTTTTACACCTTCATGATCCTTTTTGCCAAACTTCTCTTTGGTCCTGGTCATTGGCATCAGCTTCATAATTTGAGGATTGTCCTAGGATGACTTTTTGATGCTTGTATCCCAAGTCCTCTGGTGTGTTCATGCTGGATATTAAATTCTGCACCTTTAAAACTAGATCAGAGAGAGTGAAGAGGGGGAGAAGGAGAAGCAGCAGATTGTCTGAGGCAGTTGTATTCAAAAACATAAAGATAAGAGCTTCAGCATTCTCTCTCATGGGCAGTGCTCTCTGCAGCACAGACAGCAGGACAGAGCTCTCCTTTGCTTTTAGATAGTTTTTTTTAGCTAGCTGAGGCAGAGAAGTTCTCCAGACTGTGGTTTTCTTTTTCTTGGAACTGATCAGCCCTACTCTAGTCTGAAAACCCACCAGGGCACCGGGAGCTCACACCTGTGGCCCACCCAGGATGTGGCATTTCCAGCCCAGGAGGGACTGATAAGAGACTGAGCGAGTCCACAACAAGGACTTTCTCAATTTGCCATCTCTTCAGAACAGCAAAAGGTTTTATTATTTAATATTAGTCATTTTTTAATGCTTGTGAATACATTGCTTGTTAAATAAACAGTTTTTCCCACTTTTCTCCAAGGAAATCTTTTCCTGAACCAGTTGGGGGAGGGGCTGCTTGAATCTGCTTTCTAGAGCAACTCTTTTGGAAGTTTCCTACCAAATTTGCCCAAAACCGGGACAGGGATGTTTCAAACTCCAGGAGTTGCTTACAGAACATCAGTGAGGACAAGCTGAAGCACAGCTTCTTTTTGTGTCATTTCCCATTCCTGACTTGTCCCTTTTTTCACTTTTAAGTGTTAGGCTGCTGCTGGAACAGCAGTGATGGCCCAGTTAGTGAAGGGTGGCTGAGTTTCTCACAAGCTGAGCCCACAAGGAGATTGCTGGATGGGGACACAATCGGAGAATTATTTCATTCTCCTTATAGTTGAAGGGTGATATATATAATTTAGGATGGGAAATGGATATCATAAACAAAACAATCTTGTACATTGTAAAGATCTGGAAAGGGAGTCCCATAAACACCTGTTTCAGTCTGTGATGACAGCTGGTAGGGCTTTTGGGGTCAGGCTTCCCTCCACAGCTGTGCTTACATTCTCGAAGGACAAACCAGCGTTTTTTCACATCCTTAAGAAATTACTCTCCCTGACTGTTTGTGGAACAGAAATCAGAAACCATATATACCACAAAATATTTTTTTCAAGAAGGAGAGAGGCTAATGGTGTATAATATGATCTGCCTCACATCTGGAAAAGAACATAAAATATCTTGTAATGTCAGGAAGATTTTTCATTTTCCATATGCTGTTTCAACTTTAGGTAATGAGAGGAAGGAGATACTTACTTTTTTGGTGGATTGCACAACTTAGTCCAGAGTTCAATATGCCATTTATGCAATATTATCAAAGGGACTAGAAAAATTTAAATTTTTCACATGTAAACGATTTACATAAATAAATCCTGAAAAATCTTTGTTATCATGTAGCGTGACCAGTAACACTTCTGAAGCTTTTTTAAGCACTTAGTCTTTAAATAACCAAAGATATTCATACTAGAAAAATGTAGTCACTTCACCCTTCTCTTTCACTAATTCTTATACTTCTGTATAGCTGATGTGTAATTTGAAAAATTTCTCTTCATTGGAATTATGATATATATTTTTTGTTGTGTATAAGAAACTGGAGAATCTAGATGCAAGTAATGAATCAGTACATAAATCCATATTGTGGATTTATCCACACACATGTGAGTGTTTCAGAAATCCAGTTTTCAGGCCTTGACAATTATTGTAGATCTGTTGGGACTCTATGAATTTCAGGGGACTTGTATCAGTATAATCTACCTTACAAAAGACACAGGTTTCCTAGCTGTGTGGGGTAGCAAAACCAGATCTGTGTAAAAAAAGATTGTACCATGTTAGAGCCTTTTCCTGCTTGTTGAGAAGAAGATACTGTTCCAGAACAAAGCCCATTTTAGAACTACATGTGATAGATATCAAAGCACTGTAATACTGTGGATTAAAACATCCCACTCCTTTCTTTATAGAATTAAATAAATGGAACTTGTGAATTTGGATAAGCTCTGTGTTACAGCAGTCTGAACCTGAGAGAGTTTCAAATTAAATTTGTATTTCCTTAGTTTAGCTGAAGCCCAAATGCCCAGCTTACCCTCTCTGGCCTCTGGTAGATCCATCCTCTGTTCCACTTTTCCAAGGCCTTCAGAAATTTACGGCTTTCTCCTCTGACTAGACAAAAGAGTGGAGTGTAGGCAGTCCAAATGTGATGGTTTTGATTGCATTTGCGCCAGGAATTTTGGCAGAAAGACTTTTTTTAAATTTTTCTATTCTGAAAGAAAGCATAGAATATGTATAAAGGTACAGACATATATCTACATAGTTACATATAATTTATTTTTACTTTTCCAGATTGCAGATTTTTCAAAATTGTGGCTGAAAAAGATGTGGCATCACAGATTGTCGCTGTGTTGTCATTTTTTAGTATCTTTTGTTCATTCTGTTTTGTACACAAACTCATCTTAAAGCCTTTTAAGCTCTAATGAGTAAATTGAGCAAAGTCTACATAATTTGACATAAAATCTTCTGTGTGAACAGAGAGATATTCATATGGTACCTGGACAATGTGACATTATTTTGCTTTAAAACTGAAAACCAAACTATTTCCATGTGAGAGGTTGAGCAATCTAATTTTTAGTTGTTCAGGGTTTTTTGGTTTTGCTGGGGTTTTTTTGGGGTTTTTTTTGGTTTTTTTTTTTTTTTTGGTTTGGTTTTGTTTTGTTTTTGGAGGGTTTTGGTTGGGTTTTTTTTGTTTGTTTATTTGTTGGGTTGGTTTTTTTGTGTGTGTGTGTGACATTATTTGATTTTATTTTTATGATGACCATCTGGATAATTTTCAAAAAAGGAAGTAAAAATAGCATTAGCTACATCTAGCCACAAAATTACTTCAGGTGAAATCACTGAAATCAGCAACGTTCTGTTCATTTTTGACAGCAGGGGTGGGTAGCCAGTGCCTGAGCAGGCAGCAGTGTGAGTGAGTGCCCAATACAGCTCTCATCCCTGCTCCTCTCTGGGGGCCTGGGCTTTGGGGCCACCTTCCCCAAAGCAGCCACAAAACGAGCCCCTCATGGTGAGCCAGAGCTGTGACCTGTCTTTGACTGTCATCCAGGTGGGTGAGATAATTACATTGACAACCACGTTATCAAGGCACATCTGAGCTTATACCTTAATTACAGAACTTCTTTGCATTATTTTTGCATTCTTGCCTCAGGCTCATGGAAATCAGGACTACATCACAAGGGGTTTTTTTCTGGTTAGAGCTGTGTCCTCTGGACTTGTGATGAAATGGTGAAGTTCACCACAAAACATTTGAGTGTGCACACCTTTTCTTCACATTTGTCAGCTTCCCTTCACACTGGTTTCAGGCAGAGACTTGGGAGTCTGTTCACATGAGCAAAAGCTGCTCTTGAATTTGTATTCTTCAATATTTCAAAGTGTAGGTGCTTTCACTAAGAATGTCTTCCTCCAGTTTAAGGTAATATTTACGCAAAGATATCACACTTCAATAAAAACTGATGTTCACAAGGTTACATTTCTTGTCAAAATACTTACTAACTTAAAGATGGAAGCAGAGCTTCCACAGAAGAGTGTTTTAAGAGCAGGAATGGTATTATGTATAAGCAATACACAGCCTCTTTCCATCTTCTGATGCAGGGCTAAAGTGGAGTGTTTTGTTCCCATAAAGTCTTCAAAGAACCATCACAAAACAAGTCTTATTATTTCTGTCTGGAAAACAGCAAATCCGAGTTATTTCTCCAAATAGGCACAACTCATCAGTTCACTTACTTTCAGGTCCCAGGCCTGTGATTTGCTCTTTTTAGTGATTATTTTTCCATTTGCCTATTCTCTCATGTGTGTACTTTAATCATTTGTATTTGTAAGAAGTGGTGACAAGAAAAGAAGAACTCGCTGGTGTCTTGCCCACACAAAGATTTCTAGGGTGAAATTAAGTTTAAGATTACAGCTCCTAAATGACTCTTTAGTGAATTAATGAAATTTCAGAGTTTTTTTACTGGTACCAAAATACTTGGGCATAAATTTTACTGTTTTTTAGATTGGTTACCTCAACCTTAATGAAAGGGGAAAGCTAAAAATCTCTCCAAAAGTGAACAGAGGTCCAAAAAGCTACAAAAATAAATGCCTGCCAGGACCAGACAGTGTTGCATTATTTTGCAAATACAAATTAATTGTGTCTGTGTTTTGCAAACACACAATTAATGGTGTCTGCCAGTAGACTGTTTGGCACAAGAAATGCAATAGTTAGTTAAAAGACACTTCCCCACACCAAACCAGGCAGAAACAGCCTAAAACTCCAAGGAGAGTGACCAGAGGAGGTGCATCTGAGCCCTTCCTAGGTGACCAGGGTGGCAGGAGAAGGAGGCACGGGTCCCAGCTGCACGGGGCTGCAGGAATCTGGGGTGAGGAGGTTAATGACCTGACATTGCTGCCATGCTACTCCTTTGTGCCGGGCCTCTGCAGAACCCTGGATGGGAAGCATCTTTCTTACAAACAGCTCCCTTGCCTCTTCCAAAACCTCAACCTAATCCCAGCAGCTTTTGTATGAAATGAGCACTTTTTGTGCTAGTTAAGCCATAGGGTTTCTGGTTCCAGTGAGTGTTCATTCAAGAGGTTTGTTTGGTGGGAGAAAAAAAAAACCTAGGAAAAGTTGTGGAAAAAAGGAGCAGCACTATTGTTGATGCAAATATTAAGTTTTCATTCTCTCTAGGATTTTTCCTGGAGTTCATGGCATCCCAGTTATGATAAATAAACCTTCTTGGTTGCTGGGTCCAACCTTTAATTCTGCAGTTACATATAGACAGCATGTTGCTAAAATTACTTAAGGCATTATTAAGCTGTTTACCAAGGAGGGTCACTTTATTGGAGACTTTGTACAAAAATTAGTTCAGTGCCACTTCAAATTTATTGTTTGATTCAAAACTGACACTGCAGAATTTTGCGTATTTTGGAAAAGGCTCAGACATAGGCTGAGCTATTGAAAAAGGCTACCTGACATAGAGTTTCATTTTTAATATTGGATTTTAATAATGGGCCACCTTTCTTTTACAATAGGATTATTTTACAGATGAAAATAGAGTACTAAAAAAGGACCCTCAACAGGATTACCACCTGGAATATGCCATGGAAAACAGTACACATACAATACTGGCTTTTAGCAGAGAGCTGCACACTTGTGACACGAATGACAAGAGCATAACGGTAAGAGTCTCTGACTATATGTAGACAGATGAAGTAATTAATACAGGATAACTGTATATGTGTTTATTAAGCTGGTAATTAAAATCTCTTTTTAGTAAAAGGACAGAATTAGAGAAATTCACTTTCCAAAATATCTGTTTGTTCAAATTAAACATGTAAAATAGTTGTGCTAGTTTTATTAAACTATTGTATTTAAATTTCTGCTTTCTTTGTTCTTCTACTTTAATACGTTGTGTCCTGTAATTTCTAACAATTGTACACAGGACTGAAATAGATACCTCTGGGCCATCAAATCCTATATTTCATTGTTTTAATCATTCAAGAGTGGCCAAATTGAGTAATACTTTTAAGATTGTGCACTGACTTGTAATTGATCTTAGAAATAGATTTTTAAAAAAAATGTGGAGAAGATCTGTTTACAGGGTCTATTTGTTTTATTTCTTTATTCAAAACTATAAGTGAAAAACTGTAATGGTAAAACTTCCCATGGTAAAATAATTTTCATGGTAAATTCTTCTGTTGCCCTAGGGATTGCTGTGCTATTTCCTAAGCGTAATTTTAAGTTACATGAAGCTGATGACTTTGGTATTGGAAATGACAGGTTAGAGAGATTTGCAAGGCTTTCTGTGCTTTGGCTTGTTTACTACTTCTTTTGGAAGCATTACTATAGGAGTAAGGCACTATATTCATTATCTGTCTTTTTACAATATATACAATTATAGCAACATGAGAGGCTGAAAATGCAGTAAGCAAACCCCACCTGTATAAACCACCAGTTTCCCAGGCAGTCAATGGATCTCTGGTTTGCACACCTGCTCCAAATTCTCAGTAGAATTTAGCATTTTGACACACTTCAGGATTTATTGCTGCACTTTGCCCCAAGGGTCATTATTGTAATCTGAGAATGGTTTACAGAGAACTGGTCTGTGCAGTGGCTGTAGATTGATTTTTAAGAGGTAAATCTGTTCTGTAATTGAATGCTAATTTTCCATAGTATCTAAGGACAACAATTCACTGAAGGTATTCACATCCTCACAGACCTGAGCCTGGAAAATATTTGGGGGGGAAACATTCTGCTCGCTCATCAAATAAGTAGCATCTCTAGAAAAATGTTTGTAATGCATTTAGTTGATTACTTCTTTGAGTCTGTTCTGCTACTTGAAGATATGATTTCAGTTCACAACATTAGGGAAGGAATCTAGCAGAGAACAATTTAATTTCTGTGCATTTCCAATAAACCCATTGAGTATAAAAACTATCTTTTTCAAAAGCCAAATTGTGTAGGTAGATGACTGCTCCACTCTGGAATATATTGTCATTGTTTAAATATACCTATGTCACAGCGACTGTAGGAATTATAGGAACTGTGTAAGAAAGATGTTCCTATCCCTTGTGGACATTTTGTTTTGTTTATTCAGGAAAGCACAGTGAGGGTAATATGGGCCTACCACCACAAAGATATGGGAGAAGCAGGTCAAAATTACCATGGATCTAATCGTGGTACAAAGAGTCTGCGTTTGCTGAACCCTGAGAGAGAGGAAGTCTCATCTGCCTCTTTGCCATTCTTTGACTTGACAAACAAAGACGTAAGTTACTCCATGTTGTGGGTTTCTGTGGAGATGGGAATAAGGTGGTAGTCAAAGCCTTGGACTTACACAGTGGGTAGTGTGACTTTTATGCATAGATTAAATATAAGGAAGAAATTCTTCACTAGGAGGTTGATGCAGGATCAGAGTTCTTCAGTCCTACATGTCTCTCCCCTGGTAGGGGAGGCCTTTTAAAAAGTCCTTGTTAAGAAAAAAACAATCAGGACTCATTTTTTCTCATTCTTTTTCTCATTCTTCAGGTGGTTTATTATTTTCTTATCAGCAGTTTCTGCACACCAGCCTGTCACTCAGGAGAAAAGACACCAAAAAGCCCTGAATACACAGAATCAAGGCTCTCTTAAAGATAATTCACCCAATTTTCACTAAGAACGTACATTATTTCTACTTTTCTACCAATAACTAACTAAATCTCTAGTCACATGATTCTATACTGCGGCAAATTCTAACCACCAGTTCTGTATCCCCAACACTGCAGAATATGGAGTAGATGAAGAAGGAGAAAGAAGCCTAAACACAACAAGGATCCTCCATCTTGTATTCATCTACTTACCATGCTAACAAACCCAAATATCTAAATTTCTCACCCTGTGATAAACTACATATTATATTACTGTCTAATTTATATTCTTGAAAGTTCTGCTACATCCCAGAGCCTAGGGAGCCCTTTCCATGGATGAAAGTTAAAAAGAGTATTTGTCAGAGGGTTTGAATCCTTCAAAACATGCAGAGAAATATTCTCTGCATTCTGGGTTCCAGCAATGTGGCATTGGAACATGCTGTCCAGAGAAGGTGTTGGTGCATCATCCCTGGAAGTTTTCAAGGGATGGGGCTTTGAACAACCTGGTCTAGGGGAAGGTGTCCCTGCCCAAAGCAAGGGTATTGGAACTCAAAGGTCTCTAAGGTCCAAAGCTTAGAGACCAAAGGTCTCTAAGGTTCCAACCCAAACCGTTCTGTGATTCTATGATAATACTGTGTTCTTGCCCTTTTTATTAAGACAGGTGCCTGTACCAGACAAGGACACAACATATTGGTGCCAAATGTTTAAGATTCCTGTACAGCATGAAAAGCATCATGTGACAAAGGTGAGTGATTCAGTCTCAGAAAATTAGAGGGATTTAGATAATAATTACACTTCAGTTCTTGCACTTTTGAAGTTTTTTTTCACCGCTTGCTGAAAGGAAAACAAGACCTCTTGTCTGTATTCACAAATATGGATTAAGTGTTTGTTTATGTGGCCCAGAACCCGGCTCAGGTGAGCCCTGACAACTGGCATGCACAGTGACAGACCCTCTTTCTTGCAGTTCTTTTCTCCTTCATCCTCTCTCCCTTAAGACAATGAGGTTGAAAATGATTTCTGTCTGTAAATATTTCTGGTGAGGACTAAGTAAGATTGTCTAAAAGCATGTTACATTATGTTTCTACTTTTGCATAGGAATTTAATTAATTTCTTTTAACAGATAGCATTATTAAATTAAAAAATAATTAAATGGTGATGTTTGTTCAAATAAAAGGCGAGGTTCTTATTTGATTCCAGTCACCTTTCTTGCAATGACCAATGTGGAGCCAGGTTACATCACATAAGAACACACACCATAATTTTCAGCAGTTTAAAACCTAAATATTATTTAAAAGAGAGAACATTGTAGTTTATTCTAAAAATAATGAAACTGCATGAATAAACATTCACACAAGGCTCAGCGGGATCCTAGGTGATTTGAAAACCCACATGCATAAACATAATATGTTTCCCTACAGCATATTTTATAACTTTTCTTTCTGTTTTAAATTGAAAGCTTAAAAGAGATGAGGGCAAGATGGTTGTCACATTTCTCCCCAAAAGCAGTATACTGAAGACCTTATAAAACAACAAATTCTTATTTTTCTAATATGCTGAAGATAACATAGTGAGATAGTTCTGGCCCTCATTTTTATCTTTCTTTGAACCCACAAATGCATTAGGTGTAGAATTCTATTTCTCTTCTTTTGTTACAATTGTCAGTCATATTTCTTCAGTGCATTCAGTGAGACTGAAATTTTAAATTAATTCAGAGAACTTTAACATGTGGTCTCAATGTCTGTATGATAAATATCTATAATTACTCTGAAATATTGTGCGTTTCTGTACTTTATCAGAATGAACAACTGCAATGCCAAAACTTCTGCCTTCAGGTACTTGATCTTTAATCGCATCTGAAATTTATCACAGCTACTTTCACTGTATGAAATGGAGAATTTGCTTGTGTTACAATATGTATGTCAAGATCCTTATTTTTTTGCTTTCAAGTGAGAGACCTTCAAAATGGTAGTATCAGAATCAAGCTTTTCATGTTAAATGTGGTGGAAGTTGTAGATACTTGCTGTTCTGCTAAAAATGTTCCCTAGAAATATTATTTATTTATAATTTCTGAATTTATTTTCTAAATGCTTTGCATGACAGCCCATACAGTTGCTCAGTCTTTAAAAAAATAATGTTTGGTTGAAGATAAAACAGGATTTTGGCTCAGAAGTATGCTGGCTGATTTTTCGGAATAATTTTATATTCTGTATTTTTGCAATAATGTATGAAGAATATTAAAGTTTTAGAAATCGTACTTTCAAATCAGCATTTTTTTATAAAGCTAAATTTAGAGTAGAATCCTCAGTGATTTTCCATCTTCAGAAAAGCAAGAAAATTTCATATTGTTGCTTAAAAATTTTTATAGAAAGAAAAATAAATATAGAAAGAAAAATAAATATAGAAAGAGAGTAGATCTAACTAGGAACACTTCCTTACCCTTTCTTTTCAGGGGCACAACCTATATTTTCCTGTAAGTGACATTTTTAGATGCCACATAGAGGGTTGTCGTGGAATTGTATCTATGTGCTCTTGCAAACTGATTGAACATTTCCTAAAGCCTACTGATACACAAAAGATGGGGCTTATGGCTACTGGGGAAGATATTAGCTGTGCAAACAGAGCTTGACTTACACAAAGGGGAGGGCGGATGAACTCTTTGGCCTGATCAAACTCTCTGGGTTAGTTAAATACTTACATAGATGTTGATTCTGGATTCCTTCTGTAGCACGGTTTTCACACAAGCCTACACATCTCGTTTTTGCAGACAGGAAAAAAAGGTGTAGACATGTTACAAATTTGTCTGTGCTCCCGTATGATTTTGTGGAGTGTTGAACTGCTCAGTTTGGCACTTGCTGGACAATGTGTGCCATCAACAGTGTGTGCTTGGCTTTGCTGATGTGTAAATCTGCTGGTGATCCGGGGTCTCAAGTAGGTGTATCAGCCACAACTGGAATTTTTTTTCTTACTGTTCTTTGTCATTTCTTCCTTCTTGAAAATAACTCTGAGCACTTTATAGTAAAGTATTTTTAAAATACAAGTTTCGTCAGGGAAGTGAAGTTCTTTAATGAAGGAAACTGAAAAAAAAATTAGACCTGTCATTAAAGGTAGACATCAAGACTTCTAATTGTCTCTGGTTAACAAATACCAGATTCTGAATTCAGATTCTGAATTTAAAAAGACTTTTAATGTCTGTTAAAGATGCATTATTTTAAAAACATTATGCTTTAAGCCAGAATATATTTAAGGTATTTACAAATATGTTCTGTAAATACAATCTAATGGTGCCACAGCTGGGTAACTGATAACACTTGGATCTTAGGGTTCACCCACCTGCAGTAGTGTTTTAGTTTCCTCTGATTGCACAAGATGAAGAAATAACTAATGGAAGAGACCTCAGTATTAAATAAATTATGTAAGACCTTAGGTCTTTTCTTTCTCTTTGCATAATATTCATGTTACTTTCCAGGAACCATAGTTAATGGGAAACAGCATATTTTCATTGATCAAGCTGCTGTACATGATATATAAATTGTGCAAGAGAGAAGATTTTAATCTTGTCTTCATCTCAGAGGTAAAATAAGGATGTGGATAAGTAATTTCTCCTTATGCTGCATTTACCAATGGAGACCAGATTTTCACTGAAATTGTGGGGCACCCAGCCAGGTTTATAACTTCTCCATTAAGTCTTCTTTTGTTTCACATTTCTTGCAACATTCTCCTCCGGGAAGAGATTGTGTCTTCCTACATGTCCCTACAATGCCTTCTGTTTCTAATGCCTCCAGGAACTTCTGGAGATACAACTCATAATAACATGCCTGCTAAGAAATGAAACAGAATAAGACAGTTTCTCAATAGCTGGGCATAATAGTGACAATAGTGATCCAGAAAACAACCAAAACCAGGCACTGAGCTGGTTTTGTGTCTAATGGTTTACATCACACCTCAGCTTTAAACTGCCTACCTGGCTGAATTGTGGCTCCATGCAAATTTATTAAACTTCCACAGGAGTCCCCCCCCAGGGCATTTTCTATTAACAGAGCCAATTATAAGTGTAATAGGTAAATTTTGAAAATAATATAGGCAGAACAGATGAAAGGGATTGCTTGGAGTTAATAGCAGGCATTCAAATCAGATATTTGCAGGATGGCCCTGCAGTGGTCTCGGAGTGGTGGACTTTGGCTGCTCTTCACATGGTAGAACACACGGCTGCCTGTCTGCAAACTCCTCCTGCAGCTACATGTGCATTGGTCTGTTCTGCTGCTGAGCTTCAGGCAGTGGTGTGTGCCTCAGGCTCACTACCCGAGGGATTTTCACTTTTCTCACATGCAGAAGTCAGCCGGGAGCTTTCCAGAAGTAGGTTTCCTAGACAAAAGCATTCCACTTATTAGCCCAGACTTTCTGGTGACGGGTTTAAGACGATGTCTTGCTGGGATTATTTGCAGTTCTCTGTAAATGTCATTATTCTGACTGGTCCTGAACGTGGTTTTTTATCACATTCCTAAAGAAAATTCTCTGGTTTCATCAACTGCACTTCAGGAAGAAACTCCACTCCAGCAGGACCTCTCAGAAGGAGGGAGAGTGAGATCCACTGGTAGAGCAGACACACAAGCAGGTCCACACACCTACTTCTGCATGAAAATACTTTTGTCTCTCTGCCGTGTTGAGGGGCAGATTCCTGGATGTGGAGAACCCACACAGACAGAGACACCACAGCACCAGGGCTCGGAGCAGGGCAGACAGAGTCAGAGGTGATCATCCCAGGGAGCACTCCCTGTAAACAGATCTATGCAGCATCCTCCTCCTTATAAATTACCTGGTTTGTCTCTTTATTTTTGCTCATTCAATTAAAAAAAAAAAAAAAAAAAAAAAAAAGTTATCTAGTGGCAGCCAACAGGCTGTTTTGAAATCTTGTCATTTTTGTACTGCTGAGGTGTCCGATTTTCATGATTGTCAGTGTGTGTATGATATGTGTTTGCTGACACACATCTCTCTATTTTGACAAGTTGTAAGACTATTGGCTGAGAGGTTTTTTGTCCCTATTTGCTGAACTTATTTTTTCCTCACTGTGAGTAGGCATTATGAAGATGTTCACCAGCAGCAAGAAAGTGAAAATTTGTTTCACATTCATGAGAAATACTTCACAGTGTTTCAGTAAATACAGCTCTTGCTTTATATTCAAAGCTTGTTCTTAACTGATTTTTCTACTTGTGGTTCTACAGATGCAGCTCTTTTTTATTACTATCTTTAGTTTAAGTTTCAATACTCCATGTCTTCTGTCCCTTCAATTTAACTGTATTGCTTATTCAAATAACTGCATCTGCGAAGGATTGGTTACTCTGTCTTCACATTTACATCAGGTCTTCCTGTGTGTGCTTGACTGGGTTTTTTGCTGCAAGTAAAAGACCTTAAGATTCAGTGTTTCTTCTACTGTCTCTAGATTTTCTATGAATCCTCTGGACCTGTGGTCTCCCTCTCCACCTGACAAAATGTTTAAAGCTGTGTGTAAACTGCAAATTTGGAGTATATACTGGTGAAAGACTGGTATGTATATCCACATGCCAGACGTGCCATGATCTACTTATCAGAAGCTTTTCAGCATAGCATGCCTGTGCTAGTTTCAACTCTGTAAATTTTCCCCCTATCTTCTCTTAATTGCTTTTAAAACAATGTGTTTTTCTCAGGAAAAGTAGTTCCCCAGGCTTCATTAGTAATAATCCCTTAGTCAAAAACCTTTCAAATATTGTATTTTACTCCAACAGTAGCAAAAACATATTGTGCAAAATAACCCCCAAAACTGGGTAGTACGGTCATTCAGCTGCTTTTCTTTTTTTTTTTTCCCCTAAGACATCTGCATGTCTTTTTTTCTAAGAATAACTTATATTTCCTTAGTTCTGTACTTCATAGGTTGTTTCAAAACTAGTATAGTCAGAGAAACACCAGCCGAAATGCTGTGATGTGGCTGTGCCCAAGAGCATAAAATAATCTCTGATTCTGGAAGAAAACTTTTTAAATAGAACATCCAGTTTTAGAGAGCATTTGGCATTGGAAAGAAGTAGTTGCATTTTGTAAGCTCTTAGAAGTTTTGGTCCTTGCATAAAGCAATCTTTCCATGTATATTATTTGAACCTACTTATGAGAATGGTGTTAGCAGGCTTAGCTCTGCTGAAATGGGGGAGAAACCCCACACTGAGGATTAAACTGTGTGGTCAAAATTCAGTGTCTCTTGAGCACAACTCATGAATACCCAGGCAACAATGTATTAAAGACAATAAATTTTCAGCCATAGAGATGAGCTTCCTCTCATCTATCTTGACTTATCTATGGGTCTGAGCCAGCTGCTTAATTGACCTTACAGTGGCAAAACTAGCTGTTTGTATCATCCTAGAGGAGCTGTCAGGACTGTATGAGCTCAAGCATCCCATGTATGGTTCAATCTCTCTCATCACTGATGCATGTGAGAACCCAGCCTGTATTAGAAAAGCAACTCCCAGATGAATGAACCAGGGGAAATATATCCCAACCAAAAAGGTCAGGGGAGAGAAGAGACTGTGATAAAAGCAAAAAATTGCAAAATAATAATTTAAAAAAAAAAAATTCCTGTGGGAAAAATGATCTTTTCTCAACCACAGCCCTGTCTAATTTTTTTTGGCACAAAGCTTACAATGTGACTAGTGAAACAGGCTAATCATATAACCAGAAAAAAACTTAATTGTTTAGCATTAGCAGAGAAGTGTTACATTAAGCATATTTTTATATCAGCACTAAAGTTTTCCATTGCAGATCTCCCTAGAAGAGTGGGCCTCTTTTCATTTAAAGAAAGGCCTGTATTAAAACACACCAGCAGCTGCCAGTTAATGTTCATGTTCTGTTTCGGGGCAAACTGATAAGGAAGTAAAAACTCCAAAAAACTTGTTGCCAGGGGTAACTCTGCTTTTTGACAGTGGAATGCTTTAGTAACCAAAGACCCCAGTGTGAAAATACAAAGGGACTCCAGTTTAAGAGACTGATTGATTGGAAGCCAGAAGGGCAGCTTGTAGCCTGCAGTACCTAAATGAGGGCACTGATTTTTAACTTGAGTGATACCAGACAGTAACTGCTTGTTACTCCCTGGCCTGAACTTTTACATTTTGCTAAATGTGATAACTCTAGCAAATTGCATCATGCAGCCTGACATAAACAAATGTTCTATATTTTCCCATGCATTCCCCTACAAAGCAATTTCAGCCCCAGTAAATTAGATTGGCAATGAAACAATCATCTTACGCTGCAGAGCTTGTAAGCTATCTGCCCTTTGATCTGCAGGGCTGGCTCTTCAGTGCAAGCCTAAATTGGCCCATTAGGCTTTGCAGTGCTAAAGATTTGTGTAACTGAACACGCTGAAAATTAAAAGTTTCCCAAGTACTGTCTGAGGAAATAACAGAAATACATTATTCTCTCATACTCTGCTGAATTATTTCATATGCAAAATTGTTCAGATATTATTCCATTCCGTGATCACAGATTAAATTATATATGACCACAGATTTTACTATCCTACCAAACTTTATATTTCTTACGTATTTTTATTTTGCAGTAGTCTTCTTTCCTTTTACATGTGTTTCTTAACTTTAAGAATTCCTAAGTTATGCAAATATTGCTGCATTATTTATTCCATAATTGGCATGCAGAAATAACCTACTTAATTTCTGTCATCAGCAAAGATTAATATCTAGTTAATTTAATCCATTTTCTTTGATTTTTGCTTTCTAAATTAAACAACATCCATCCATTATGGCAATGTATTGACCATGCCAGCAGGTGGTAGCAGGAAAATATATGTGCTGTGTGATTTTTTTTTTGGTTAAATAAAAGTCACATCACATGACAACAGCCTTATTTTAAAATGTGACCAAAAGTAAACATGGAAAAGGGGAAAGTACAATTTTTGTGAAGATCTCTGAGTTTTACCTCTCAATTCTGAGAGGATTTGTGGGGTGATCTTCAGGACACCACTGCTATTGATTAACCCCATTTTGTGGTGTGCCATGTCTTTAGTTTTTCTTCCTCATCCTTAGCTTCATATATGATTTTAAAGTAAACCTATGACTAGGCAATGCACTGAAAAGATAAGAAAATTGTCTGCAGCCAAACATCCAGCACTTCTTATCACAGCAGGCAACAAAATACTTCAGAGCAGCCCTGGGCCTTAGATGAGCAGTTTTAAAGCATCTTTTGTGTGAATACCAGAGCAGCAGGCTCATAGGTAGTAAAATCTCTCTTGATGGGGCTTGTGTGGATGGATGACAGAACAAACCTAGCTGGGTCCTACTAGCATATTGGCATTGTTTCTAAGGATCAACCTTCTAATTCAGACAAATCACATGTAACAGCATCTTAAACAAATTTTCAGTAAGGCAAATTAAATTGCCCCAATGATATTTAAATGGAGAACTTTCTATTCCAATCTAATTGAAGTATTTTTCTTCAGTATCAATCTTTTAACCTGCAACCCCAGCTACTGGTGGTAGTTTTCAGAAAATGATACTATGACTCTCTCCATCTTTGCTTTCACTTTCAATGTGCAGCAGTCACAGCTATGAACAGAGAATTGATTCATATCTTGCATCAGTGGAAAAGGAGACAGACAATGGTCAGAAAAGGCTTCTCCAACATTTGCGGACACAGCAGACTCTATTGGGCTTGCATGGTTATATTTTGTTGGCAGAGGAGCTACAGGGGTTACCTCAGTGAGAAGCTGCCAGAGGTTCCTCCATGTCCAGCAAAGCTAATCCCAGATGTCTCCAGGATGGACTTGCCACCGGCCAAGGCTGGGCCCATCACAAATGGGGAGAATACCTCTGTTATAACAGGTTTAAGAAGCAGGGAAAAAAAAAAGTTATTGTGCAGATGTAATCATGGCCAGTGAATAGCAGAGTGAGAACATGCAAGAGAAACAACTATACAGACCCCAATGACAGTGAAGAAGGAGGGGCAGGAGCTGCTCCAGGTACTGGAGCTGAGATTCCACTGCAGCCCCTGGTGCAGACCATGGTGAAGCAGCTGTGCCCCTGCAACCCATAGAGGATCACAGGGATGCAAAGATCCACCTGCAGCCTGTGGAGGACCCTGGAGCAGGTGGATGCCTGAGAGGAGTCTGTGAAGCCATAGGAGGCCTGTGCTGGAGCAGGCTCCATGGAGAGAAGAGCCCACAGTGGAGCAGGTTTCCTGGTGGGATTTGTGACCCTATGGGGGATCCATGCTGGAGCAGGTTGGGCCTGCAGGACTGCACCCTGTGAAAGAGTGACCCACATTGAAGCAGTTTGTGGAGAGCTGGTGCCCATGGGAGGGACTCACGTTGGAGAAGCTCATGGAGGACTGTCGCCCATGACAGGGACCCCACACTGGAGCAGGAAAAAGACTCCTCTCCCTGAGCAGTGGGAGGAACAAGCTGTGATGAACTGACCATAACCCCCTTTCCCCACCTTCCTGCACTGCTGTGACCTTTCTATTACTGTGTCTTAATTTTGCTGAAACTGTCTTTGTTTTATGAAGTGCTAATAGCAGTTTCAGTTTCTAGAAAATTGCTATGGTATAATTTTAGCGCAGACTTTAAAAGAACCACGTAACCTGAAAGTAGCCCTTGTGTGACTTACTGCATGTGTTGATGGATGATGAAGTCCTGCAAAAGGGCATACTAGGACCTGACTCTGGATAAGAAAATGTGGAAATAATATTAATGTGATTGTTACTTAACTGCATTTGTTTTGTAAGCCCTCTTATGTTTGTATATTAACCCTGTAAAATAAATGTTTAGAGGGCTATTGAGCAGTAGCTCCTGAGAGTTGCTCTGAAGGCTGTCGTGTCAAAATCATGAGCCTTGTGCTTATTTTATCCCCTGCTTTCTCTTCAAAATGAAGGTGCTGGGGTGCGCAGATCAGTGGCTGTTAGAACCCTGGGCACAGAGAATTTCAGAATTTCTGTGCCGACAGGGAATGATTCTCAAAGATACACTACATTTGACCTGAGGCCATGGAAAAGGTTTCCAAAACAGTGATAGCACTGAATGTGTAGTTGAATAGAAGTGTGTTAACTCATAGGGTGAAAGATTTAGGGTTTGGTGGTTTGGGATATAGTAATACATATGTAACAAAATGGAGCATTTAGTAGTAGTAGTAGTCTTCTTCTTCTCCTTCTTCACAAGTTTGGGTGATTTTGTGTGATTGGGTGAAAAAATCCACAGTGCAAGACATGGGTGATTAGTTATTTAGTTAGACTAAAAAATAAATTAGTTGGCATCTCATTACAGGGATGTTTAGGCTTAAAAGACCTTGAAAGCATAACTCTATACTCCATTTTTGCTCTGTTAACTTAGCATGTAGAAGCACTCACGGTCAATGAGGCTGTAAAGTAGATAAGAGTCAATAAACATCCAAGTCTGAACAAGAATTTTGTCTCTTGCACTTTTAATCCTGGCCCTGAGAAGAAGAACCAGATAAAGCTAGGGGTTTGCATCAGATGGGCCCTCTAGGAGCTCAGTATCCAAATGCCTAAGGTCTTTCTCACATATGGTCCTTTTTGGTAGCCCCTCATAGAAGTCAGCATGTCATTTTCAGAAAATGTTTTCCTGGTAGTGTCTTCTGTATGTGCAAAACAAGAAAGGGACACGCTGCCAATTGTTGTGTGTTCTGTCTTCGGGCAAAGCTGTATGCCCACTCCCAAGCAGGAGGAGAAAAAGTGCAATGTTATTTAGTTGCATGATCAAGTGGATTGTTTTGCAGTTCTGCAATAGAATTAAAATCTCTTCTATTGCGGCCTCAAAGAAATAGACCTTGGTGGGCAAGAATGGCGATTCCATGAATGAATGGGAGTACCTTCACTGACTTTATTATTTATACTATTCAAATTATATGTTCTTCTTAAATAAATATAAGCTCTTTATTGGCTACCCATTTTGGCCCTAGACCTGAAACATATTTGGTTACATATTACTTTATTATAATATTGTTTTCATTCGGAAGTAGCGATGTTCATGATACATTGCCAATTAATTCTGCTTGAATTAATCAGCTGTGGTGAGACTGTGGCCATCCTGAAGACTGCAACCATTGCCAGTGGCTCTGCTGCTTAGGAGCACAATGGCTGTATTGCCAGGATGCATAACCAAATGAAACATGTTTTTGCTTGACCTGAGCTTTTTATGAGATCATTCCTCAGGGTTATACTTTTTAACTATTACTAAATGCATTATCTTAAATCTTCAGGCATACGTCAGGCAGAAACAATGTTTTATTGGTATTTTTTTGAGGTATACTTCTTTTGGATTTAGTTTAAATTGCTGTAAGTCTTTAAAGTCTGAAACTCCTTATGAGTGGCAGAGTTCCAGGTAATTAATTAGGAATAAGAACTTAAGAATGAGTTTCACGGCAGAGAGAACAAGAAGTCCTAAACCCATCTCTAACTCTCATTTTTAAATGTTTGGGCTTATTGTTTATTATGTTTTTTGATTCCGCTTTCTTAATAAAAATATTTAAGTTGTTCAGAAGAGTAACCTGCAGAAATTCTGGATGTACAGTGCAATTATTAGTAGCACAATATGGGGATAGAAAGACTTATGTAAATTTAGATATATAGCCTTCTTTTCAAGCTAAAAATACAGCAGCAGTTAAATTTTACCTGAAAGTACATATTCTTTTCCAATAAAAATTCTAAAGCTCAAAACAGAGATATGCTAATTACTTATAAATGCTGTATATGAATAAAACCTAAATAAGAGCCTCTGTTGAACAACACAGTCACAGAGTAAACAAATCTTTTTTTTACACCAAGAACAGGAAATATCTGTGCTTTGGATAAGCTTTTCCATTCACATGGTAAGGACTTTTCCTCCCAAGTGATAAGTTAGAATTTTTGTTCTACATTTAAAAGAATACCCAAAACCACTTAAACCCAAATGCCAACAATACCGCTTCAATCAATCAATCAATCAGTCAATCAATCAATCAGATAACATTATTATTTCAAATTAAAATTATGTCTGGTATTTGAATCTCTCTTTGGAGGGAAAAAACAAACCCTCCACACATATTAAGTACAAATCACACAAATTTCAATGCCTTAAATTGCATGGAAGTTTCAGTCTGGAAAATTTCCATCCTCCAAGAAAACCTTACTTAATCACATTATGAGATTAGAGCTGGGGATGGTTTATGTTGCCTGGGCCTTTTTCTTGTCTAAATCTCTTTTTTTATTTAAATATAAAAATCAAGAGCTGTCACTAAATACTCAGGTTATATTTTTCTCCAGCTGGAAGATATGACAATTGTGTATGAGAAAAATTTGGGTTAACATTTTTACCTTTGAAGGACAATTCAATTTAAGCAGTTGTGCTCCCTATTGTACCTCAGATGTAATCATCCCTAATGACCATGAGGGAACCAAAAGCAGTGGCTTTGCTCTACTTCCTGCAATTAACTCACCAAAATGTACATCTTTCTACAAAATGTACACCTTTCTAAGTGATACAGTATAAACTTGGAATAGAGAATGATTCAAAGGAATTTGTTAGAGGTGATGACTAAAGTTAGGAACTGGATTGTACAGTGAGGAAACAGAAATGAGCACTAAGCTGTGTACGTGCAAATGATCTCAGGAAAGATTACAGCAGCCAGTCCACACTAGACCACAGCCAGCTGAGCACTGGAAGTGTCTCTTTCAGCTCTGACTGTTCTGTGTAATACTTTCTGACAGACAGGGTAGGGTGGGGGCACGGGGAGGGTGGTCCCTGCCTGACCCTGGAATGCCTTAACTCTGGGCTGAAAGTCTGCAGCAGACTGGTGTCCCAGATGTGACACTGGTGTAGGCAGGCTTTTCTGGTCACACGAGATAGCTGTTCAGTCGTTAGTGTTAAAATCCTGGTCCACCCTGCAGTCATGGATTTCAACATCTACCCCAGCTTAGAGGCGTGTTTCCAGCTCTTGTTTTAGTTCAACACACCTCTGGGTTTTATGCAAGAAGCAGTGTTAGGCAGCAAATGTTTGCTGGTTTTCTCTCAGAATATTTATAGGAAAATACAGCCACATTACTGAGAGTTTTTTTCCCTGGAATACATATTTTTATTTTTTCTGAAGAAGACACAACTTTATAAATCCCAATATTTTAAGTACTTGATTTTCTGAAGCAAGTAAGGACTATAAAACCTTAAAATTGGTGTTTTAGATAAGTATTTGACCATTTCACAATTACACTTTAAAAAACTCAGCAAAAAATCTTGATGAATTCTAATGAGAAGATAGCATGTCACCCTTTGAAAAATTTTTCTAAATCTGATAATTTTTTAATATATGTGCTTGGTACACCTTTTCAAAACAAGTACAAAAATCAAAATAATCAGTAAGGATGTAATACTTCGTCCTGATGAGGAGTACAGAAAGCAGAGACCCTATAAATTGGTCTTCTGCAAAAATTTCCAAGTGTACTCTCAGTACTCAGTTTCACAGCCATCACTTTTTGCTCTGAGTTAATCAGAGACATGGCTAGTTCATATAAATGAGCCACAGACTAGAAACTCTCCTAGATGTAGCAGTGCTAGTATAAAAACTAAATTTTTGCTCTCCATTTTGAGACTAAATAATTGCATTTTCTTCCCTGTGTCACCACTATTTACCTGCATGAGGTGTTGTGAATGGATGCAGCCTTATTCAGAATCATATCCATGGCAATATACTGTATCATTGTGTCTTTAAAATGTAAGATTATTTTGGAACTACCTGTTGGAGTCAGAAAAAAAATCATTATTTTCTTTGACATTTTAGTGTAGAAACATTACTGCAAGCAGATCAGAAACCTGATGCTATTTCCATATATAAAAATAAAGTCAGGTGTTTGTTTTCTGATATTTGGTGTGACAGAGTTTCTAAATAGGGACACTATGATGAGACTATGGATATATAAGAATAACTTTCATCATTTGCACAAACAGGCATAAAGAACAAGCCATGTTCATTACCATTAAAGAAATCAGAACAAATAGAAAGGTAGAAAAACAGGAATAAGCAAGGAAGACCTCCAGGTTTCTGGAGATGTTTTTAATTTGTAGGAAGTCTAACTTCATGGACCACTTGAGCTGTTTGCATTTTCCTCCTGTTTAATACATCACACATTAGTATCTTGACCCTGCTTATCATCAGCTTGAGATGCAAGGCACTGTTATGACAAAATTTTGGCTTATTTTGTAAGGAAAAAAAAGCCTCAAAGCATATGACAATGTTCATATTGTGCAATGGATAAAGTGATAATAGGAAACAGAGAAGAGAGGAAGAAAAATTGAGCATGAGTAAGCCAGCCCTGGCAGATATAAACATTTTATTTGTTCATGTGATGTCAGCCTGTTGACTAAAATAGGGCTTCTGTTAAAATGACAGGTGATCAGCACATGTCATCTGGTTTAACATTATAATTACTTGAAAATTTTTTATTTTATATTTTTTGAAACTCAGCATTTTCACAAGTCCTGAGAGATTCAGTACCATAAAGGGAGTTCTGTAAAACATCTTAGCCTGCCTGATGAGTACAAACCATGCACCATGACCATAACCCATACTTTTGGTTGCAGAAGGCAGTGCCTTCACTTACATTTGAATGTGATGTATTTTAAATACTTCCCTCCTTGGGAACCCTGATTTGAAATGCTGTGGGTCTACAGTAGATCTGTTATTTTTTTCCTCTGTTAGTGGGAGTTGGATTCATGTATGTCAGTTTGCTCAGTTTAAAAGACTTTTTGGCCAGTCTTTCAAGATGGGTGGAGAGGAAGAAGCATAAAGCAAATGGTCATGAATTATAAACCATGGTCTTCCTGCAGGTTTCATGAAAAACAGGAGAGATTGTGCCGTGTTGCATGCACTTATGTTTTGCAATCCCAAACACTTTGGGCATTTTGATGTAGGGTGGATGTAGGGCTTTTGTTCTCCATGCCTCTGGCAGTTAGGAAATGTCAAGCAGAAAATGCACTTTGCCTGCAGGGGAAAAAGTCACTGAGGTGCCCAGTGGTGCAGTATCTCTGCAGGCTTATTCACAGCACAGCAAAGAGATGAACCCTGACAGCTGGGTCTTCCTTACATATCAACAGTGAAAATTCCAGAGATGAGCCTCAAAGAATGAGGTAAAATGGGGAAGATAGGTATTTAGATGCATATTCTTTTTTTAGCCTCCTTTCAGTTTCATTCTTTACTTCTTTGGCTATCAAGAAGTTGGTAGGAAGTGGTGAGGACAATGGAAGGAAATACATTTCAAAGTCACAGGTTTCTTCATAGTTAATGAAAATGGAAGGTGAATTGCCATTTTCACTACAACCCATCTAAATAACTCATTTATTGCTTATCTTATTACTTGTTTTAAAGTGTCATTTTAATAGTCCCTTTGTAGTAAGAGACCAGAGCAAACAAGGCTGTGTATAAATAAGAATCCAAATAAAAATTAGCTGTTCACTTAAATCTGCAGAGTTTAATGACCATTAAATACCATGCCTGTTTTTATCACATTTTGTGTGTATTTCACTCCTTTGCTCTAGTGTGCCACTCCAAATTATTTTCTTTGTGTAAGTATCCTAAGTGTTGCACAAATTAATAAAACGGTCATGGTCAAATTAATAAAACAGTGACTCTTCAGGGCTGGTCCACTATCATTGTGACTGGAGACCAGGAAAAGTAGAGCTCTGAAAATTGTGTTATCATTCACTGAGGCTACAAGTACTCTGGTAAACAGACCCCCCTGATCTAGATACTTAATTAGAGATAGCTGCTTTAGCAGCTAATTTTGCACCTAGGAAAATTTATGTGCACTTCCAAATGCATTAACAATTTCCTGAATATGGCCTCTTATTTGAGAAACTCAGTTGTTGTTCATTGTTACTTGTAAGACTGGCCAGAAAACAAGATTTTGATGATTTGAGAAAAAAATGTGGTTTGGGAATTTCTTTTTGTCTTGGAGGAAAGGAATGTGTAGAGATGTTCTTCGTAGAAAGTCAGAGAGGAAGTGTGAGGCAGCCTAAATTACCAATCTTTTCTATAAACTAAAATGACCAATAGCTGAGTAAATAGGGCAGCACTCACCTGGGATGTAGAATGGCAGATTTAAACCCCTGCTCTGGTTAAACACTACAACAGAGTATGGGATTGCATTTTTTAATTTTCTTTTCTGCCAAAGTTATTCTAGTAAGTAAATACAGTTAATTATTCTTCAGATCAGAGGTGTCTAAGTGCTCTGGTCCTCTTCCTTTCCTTGTTTTATTTAGAAACAATGCTGTGAGCCTTAGGGAACTAGCCATTAAAATATTTCATTACATTTTGGAACAATGCAGGATTAATGCGATTTTCCTAAGATTTTTTAATAGAATTTTGGCCACTCTAATGTTTTCTTTTTTTCTTATTTATATGCTGTTTAAAAGAGGAAAGAGAATTTTCTCTTTAACCAAGTTGTAGTAAAAAGTGTGAAAAGCATAACTTCACTGCTGCTCTTCATTATTTATTTCTGCATCTGAAGAATGTAAGTTTTCCTACAAGATGCATTGGAAAGATGTGTAAGGATTTGTTCTAGTTTTGTTGGTTTTGTTTGTTTTTTTTCTTTTCTTCACTTAAGAAAGCTGAACAAAACTGCTTACTGAAGTGCTGTAATTGTTTAGGTAACTGACATTAAAAACCAATGAGAGGATGTAAGTTTCTAATTTTGGTGATGTCCCTTTGTTTTGAGGGGAAGCTGGTTTTGGAGTAGTGATTGTAAGCACAGCAGGTGCTTGGGATCTTGTAGCAGCAGGCAGAACTATCACATGTTGGGACAAAAGTTCTCTTTTGTCTTGGTAGATATAGGGATAATATTCCCATAACCATTTCCTTGACTAACATGGACAGTATGCAGGGCTTCAAAATTCTTGAGGTACATTCTGGTATTTAATGTATAAGCTGTCACGTTATGACTGTGTTTGGGCTCTGCAGTACTTGTATAAATATGCAGGTGATATGATGGAGCAGAGTGAAGAAGCAACATCAAGATGAAATGGATTTCTGAATCTTTGTCGTTCAGTCTGATATACTGGGGAATATGTTCTTATTTCATGGGAAAACTGACTCATCTTCAAAAATACCTTTTGCTTCCATAGTGCAGTAATTCACAATGATGGTAATTAACTAAAACAGGGATTACTGAGAACAGTACAGATGATCCCCTATGGAGTATTTCAGCCTTGCCTCCAGAATAAAACTTTGGTGCATCTGAATTAATTGGTATCCTTCCACTTTCTAAATGCAGAGAAGTGGGTTGTGCTCTCCTTGTGTGGACACGCAGGTACTCATCAGCATCTGAACTCCCCAAGAGCCCAACTTCAATGTACTTTGCAGATTCATGTCAGCAAGGGTGGCCTTGATGCACACAGGCTCTGGCTGCTTCCTCCCTCCCTTCCTCTTTTGTAATTGATCTAGTGGTTTCAACAAAATGCAGGGAGAGAAATTGTGTTGACAGTACTTTAATAATGTAATAAACTGCTCCTGCTTAACCTCTGTCTTGTTCTCCAGTAACACATGAATGTGCTTGCAAAATGAAATGGATGCAAATTTGGGATGCAGATATATATTCTTTTCCTGTTTAAAGTAACCTTCTATTTTCTAATACTGAAAGGCAATACTGCATGGCACCCTGCATCTTAAGACTTGCATCATCAAAGCTTTACTTTTCTTGTGAAAATATGAATTTTTATCTTATTGAACTTGAAGGTAGATATGATAGAATGAGATGAAATCTTTGAAAGAAAAAGCAAGGGAAAAACTCCTTTCATTTTGCTACTGTCTTCTATTTGCTGATATTTTGTGGAATATGATCATTCTGAAATGAAAAATCATTCTTTTCAGAAGTATTCACATTTGCCCCAGGGACATCATCTCTGACAGAGAGGATTTAACATCACCCATCCAAACAGAGAGTGAACATTTATACAGAAATTAAATAATTTTAGCCTACATGGAAGTTCTATGGTCTAATTATACTGGGGGCACCAGAGCACCACTGAGTGCCCTTCAGCTCATCACTGCCATGAAGAGGTTGGAGCACCCAACCTCTCAAGAATGACTTCATATTTCTAAAGTCTTTACAACAGAGCAGATTAAAAAAAAATTTTAAAATCGAATTTTTGTAGATGTCAAAAAAATTTGAAAGTCCATTTTGAGCTGCTGAGGAATGTGGGGTATACCTCTAGGCTCACCCTAGACATACAGAATTTATGGACAGCTGTAATTTGAAATAGTACAAAAGAAACAGAAACAGCGATGAAAAACTCTGAGTAGTTCAGACACCAAGCTGATTCAGCAGAACACACTTTCAGCTGGTTTATATCCCCTCTCCTGCTGGAATGTGGCTAAACAAGATTGGTCTGGGAGAAAGAAAAGTGACAGAGCAAGACTAGGACGGGAGAAGAGAGAACAAGCAAGATTGTAACAGATGCAAAATGTTTTTCCTGCTCTTCATTGGTGCACTTGGGTAAAATGAAAATTTTGGAAACTTCATTCCTTGAGTTTGCAGAGTGCTGGGGTTACATCTCAATCTAAGTACAATCTAACATCAAGTCTCCTCTTTTAAAATAAAAATGCCACAGAATTTTTAGTCCTGTCTTCATACCTGCATTCAAATAGTCACATTGAGATATATTTTCTTTTTTTTTCCTTTTCATTTTACCACCGATAGGTTGAGCCATTGATCCAGAAAGGTCACGAGAACCTGGTGCACCATATCCTGCTCTACCAGTGCAGCAGCAATTTGAATGACAGTGTTCTGGACTATGGACATGAGTGTTACCACCCCAACATGCCAGACTCTTTTCTTACATGTGAGACGGTCATTTTTGCTTGGGCCATTGGAGGAGAGGTAGGATGAATGTTTGTCTAGCAAGGTTCATCAATGGGGCTTTGTAAGGGTGTGTATCATCATGAAATTTCTTCTTAGTATATTAGTGATTACTTGATCTGTCTGTTTTTAAGGGTACAGGATCATAGTCCCTAAATGCCTCACCAGCAAGTCCTCAACCTCCTCTTGGCCTTTCAAGTATGTAATGCAGTGGTCATCCTGAGTGATAACCCAAAAGTAATGAAAATAGTAGAGAGGGAGTTGATGCCTCAGGGAAGAAAGAAAGCTTTGGAGCATGGAAATCTGCCATTATATCAGCTTGTCCCATCTGATGTGGAAATACAGTGCCTCCAGCAATGACCAGTATCTGCTACCTGTGCATAATGACAGAAAGAAAAGCAGTGTCTGTTGGTGACTTCAAGAAAGACACAGAGGCACAATTCTCCAAATGAAGTTACACATAAATTTATTTGATTTTGTGCCTTGCCAGGACCTGTTTTCACTGTTGCCCCATTCAGACATATCATTCTGAAATTTCCTACCTATCCAAAGAAACATCATTTCAGTGTAGGAGAGATCCTGTGTCAGTGCAGAGCCAGCATAAAGACTTTGCTTATGGCATGGGGCATATCTACAGAAAATACAGGCTGTGATGCCACGCTCACCCCAGGCTGTGTTTGCAGCTTATTTCATGTTAATTTAGGCTGCAGTTAATGTCTTCATCTGACATAACACAGCACGACTGCCAAAAGGTTCTGAGTTCTTTGTGCCCTTGATTCACTGTGTGCCCACCCAAATGATGGTTGGGCACAGAGAGGGACTGGGATGATGGTACTTTCTGGAACCTTCGTTTGCAAGCTTGCAGTCCAAAGCCATCTGCAAATGCTGCAGTGGGAGGAAGCAAGAGTTGTTAAATGGACCCATCAAAAGAAGTTTAATCCACTATGAGCATTATCCCTGGTGTGTGCTTTGTGCATTTTTGCCATCAGCTATGCTCTGACCTACTATTTGTACTTTCAACTGTCTTAATCTAAGTGAAATTAAAAATTCATATAAATAAGTTATTATTTGACAAGCCCTATGGAGATTTTTGCAAGGATGATCCTGTTGTTAAAGATATGTAGAGAGGAATCTGACAGATCTGGGTTACATTCAGGTTTGCCCAAGTACCCATTTCACTAACTTTAGCTTACCCTTATGTAGAATGAAGTTGATAATAATCTTTATTATATACCACAATTAATTCATTAATATCCATCAAGCATCAGAAAGTTGGAATCTCAAATTGCACATTTCAGAAAGTTAGAATGTCAAATTGCATATTAAAATATTAGCTATATACTATAAAATGATGAAGATTATTTCCAATTAAAGTGAATTTGGTAAAAGTGTTCATTTAGGAGATACTGGAGGATCTCCTAAGATATCAGGAATGAGTTTTTGAAGTAAATCTCCCAGTCATCCCCACTTACAAAGCTTTGTTTATCATCATGAGTGGTTTGAGAATTTGCACAGGCCTCTCTGGGATGCAGTTACAATAAACATGCAGGGGTGAACCTAGCATCTTTAATAATAAATGGGGTTCAGTGCATGGGACCAGACCACAGCTTGTCCAGAGGAGCACATTTGGGGGCAGTGGGTCCAGCACAAGCTGTTTCACCATGCAGAGCTACTTCTTTTGCACTATTGGCTTGCTAGTGGAAATGTAGCCATAAAGATCACCTTTATTGTTCAAATGATTTCACTTAGAATACAGTTACTTCTGCACACAAAGCAAGTTAATTACATGCAACCTCAGTATTCCCTGGAAATTACTGCTTTTATAAACTGGGAACATTTAAAATGTTGATTCACTTCTTCACAAGGGTTTTATTGTCAGACTAAGTGCTTGATGATGCGATGTTTATAAGTTTAAAATGGAATTTTCCTTTTCTGCTCAAACAATAAATACAGAATAAATAATCATAAGATCATAGGATAATGCAGGTTGGAAAGGACCTCAGGAAGTCTCTAATCCAGCCTCCTACTCAAAGCAAGGTCAGAGGTGAGATTAGACTACTTTGTTCAGGGCTTTGTCCTCTGGGAAGCATGGGATCTACTGTTTTATATTGACATAGTTATTAAGTTTATTGAGTACATATTAGGTATATTTTATCATAATGTCATGTTCAGAAAGCTGTAGAAGAATTTATATTGGTAAATTTTATCATTAATGTGATCATATAATTGCTAGAAGGAGTCAATGTACTTACAAAGAGAAATTGACTCTTAACTATGGCAAAAAATACTTTAACTCTGTATTGATTTCTGTGTGTACCAATTTCCAGGGCTTCACCTACCCTCCTCATGTTGGCTTATCCATTGGCACAGCAGCTGACCCTCTTTTTGTCCTTATGGAGGTGCATTATGACAATCCAACATTTACAGAAGGTTTGTACCCTCACACTCGTTAAAACATGCTAGACTGGAAAACGTACTACACACTGCTCATCCCTGCACTGAGTGGGAAACAGAGCAAATAAAAAGGTTTTCATGAGTGATTTTTTATCTGATCAATAGTACATGGCTGGCAGTGTTTTCCCCACTGCCCTTGATTTTTTTTTTTTTTTTTAAACATCTCCCTGAACTGTAGGCAGTTCTGAAGCAGAAATGTAGACTCAGGTTTCTAGACCGTACACTGGGTAAAATCAGTTTATCTTAAAAGATAAGCTTTTAATTTATAATAGTGTTTTAAAATTGTTCCTTCTGAATTTAATTTATATTTAGAAGAAGTAAAAGGAAGAAATCAAGGATACCAGGAAAATCAGGGGAACTTTAAACATGCCTTTGGGAAAGATACATTTTTGTTCTGAAAGAGAAGTTTCTTAAAGTACTGTACCTGAGAATATTGTGGCCTGAGAATATTGTGGTGGTTGCTGCATATGAATTGAGTAAAATCCAATGCAGCATAATATACTGGCCTTTCTTTACACCTCCATGTGTTAAAATAAAATTTGCTATGTGGTCTATGGCGTTCTGCCTTACTGTTGTTTCCCATCTTCATCTTTTAAATTAATTCTGTTAATATTTTTTAATTTAGTGACAGAATCTGTGTTTTTGGCATGTGGGATACATTTAACTTCATTTGCATCCTTGATATTGTATGCTTTTTCAAGAAAAATTGCATGAAAGCCCAAGAAGTCACACACTGAAAAACTGTGTCTGATTTGGTTTTGTCCCTAAATCCATCATTTCATTTTAATTGACTGTGCTATATGATAGTGTTGGTTTAGCTGAAGTAGCACATTTGAAAAACTGGAGATCAGTAATGTTTTGTTTCCTTTTAAGTAATTTTGCCTTGCTGAGACAGTCCCAAAGGACCTGGGAAAATTCAGACAGTGTAGGCAGAGCAGAATGTTTGTAACCCAGGTCATAGTTCTCCTCCTCCCTGGCAAAATACACAGTGTAAGATTGTGCCAGGAGTCCAGGAGAATAGACCTGGTGCTCCATCTACTTCAGGTGGGGACAAATGAGTTCTCCTGACACAACTGCAAAACTGTCACTGGGTCGCCTTCATTTGTGTGTTTTGGCACCTGTGTTTTTCTTGTTTGGGTCTCGTGGTGAAAGGCTGCACTGTTTGCCTCACATGGTGACCTGGGGTAATGTTTTCCTAAGTGACTCAGATTGGTAGTGACTTTGGCTCCCAACTAGGAGGAGTTGAAATATTTTTTAGTTTAACATGGATTTCTGGTTTTGTAGTCTGTAACATTCACTTCTTTTTGGAAAGAGGGCCTCTTTTGAGATTGTTTATCAGAAACTCTGACATACCAGAGTTATGTCATACATGAGAGTGTCTGACATTTAGACACACTTAACAATGTCTAACAATTTCTGAAGCAGAAATACCACAAAATAAAAATTCAGATAGATGAGGTTGTACAAATATCTCCAGGAAGGGAGTGAGTATGTGTTCCCAAATGCTAAAGCTAGGATGTTGTGGGACACAATATATCAGCTTAAATGTGATTTGTATGTTGCAGAAGGTCTCATGGCTGATTGCCATTCTTAATTGGCTTTGCACAGTTTATATCCTTTGTTCCTTAATAATTACATACACTACTCCATCTTAGATATTTTTGTGACTGGGTAACAGTCGCTGCTCTGTTCCTTTGCCATTTGCTTTTCTTAAAATAGATTGCTGATATCATATTGATGTAAAATTTGGCTTCAGGCACTGCGGTGTCTGTTTTGTTTTCCAAAAGACTAATATAGGTCACTAGGAAGCATCTTACCTTCTCTGAGATATTTGATATGCTTTTTGCATTTTTCATTTTCAAAATTGACATTACTTCAGATATTATTCAAAAATACAAAGAAATGAACAGATCAACTAACAGAATGTAGTTCATGTGCAAACAAGTGAATAATTTTTGGTGCATAACTTGACTAATAAAAATTACTAATAGAAGACAGTTTTCCAAGCATTTAGATGATAAGGGCAACATAAATTATTAATAGATGCACAAACAAACACATATGGTTCAACATCTGTGGGCAAACAAAATAGATTTGTATAATTTTGACCCTTAAGAACACAGCCTCCAAACACCAGGCTTTGGCTCTTTAAACTAATTTCTGAAATCAAGATAATTCCTTGAGTCAGAGCAACATTAAAGTATTCTGTAATTCTCTTGTTTACTTCACTCAAAGTGGGGGTATTGTCTACAAGTCTGGGATTTAGTAAGGCAATTTTCATGTTTAATTGATGTTCTCTTAATTGGAGACATTGTAAAAGCGATGTAGTTTTTCATCTCAGGTAGGCTGTAATGTAACAGGAAATCCAAAGCAAAGGGAAAATATAATTAATAGTAGGACACAAGATGAAGAAATAGATAAAATTCTCAACTAGAAGACAACACGTGGTTTGAAAATTTTAAGGAGAAAAAAACTACTTCCTGAATATGATTTCACTCGTTTTCATGTTACTGAGGTTGATTCCTTGATTTTCATGTAGAAAACTTATGACATAGCACAAAAAACATGAAACAATTTGCTTTGGTTTTTTTCTCCTTTAAAAACCCTGGGTTTTAGCCATGGCTAACTGCTTTCTTTTGTTGCAGGCTTGATAGATAACTCTGGTTTGAGGCTAATTTATACTCCAGTTTTAAGGAAATACGATGCTGGGGTTATTGAAGCTGGTCTTTGGGTCAGCCTCTTCCACAATATCCCACCGGGCATGCCTGAATTTGTGTCAGAGGGTCACTGCACATTGGAATGCCTGGAAGAGGTATGTCCCTTGCCTGAATCCACTGGTTTTCATTCGTGGAAATAATTGGAAGAATCACTTGAGCTTCTTGGGAAGATTGATAGCTGCAGTTAAAAGATGTGGGCAAAGGCATCTGGTGGTACATTTTGTCCTCCAAAACATTATCTTTCTGAACTGGGTACTTGGCATGCTCACTACTCAGACTGCTTTACTTATTTGGGTAATAATCGACGACACAGGGTGTACAATGTTTTAATTTTTTGTTCAGTATGTAAGCATGCACTGCTTTCCGTGGCAAAGCTATTAATAACTCATAATAACTAGCCCAGTAAAAAAAGTTGAGGCTAATTCAGACCCAGGCATGTGCAAAAGGCTTCTAATGATGATGTGAAAGCCTGAAAAGTATTCTTCACCAACCACAGAAACTGAAGACCCAAACAGAGGTTTTATATTTATTAAGTACTTGGTTTCATTAAAATAACTTAAATATCTCTGCAGGTAATGGAAGCATTATCTATAATCTGTGGTGACTGTATAATGGGAGATTCTCATATACTTTATCATCTATAGAGAAAGGTTGAATTAATAACATGGTTTATAATGAAGGCCAAATTAGATAGAAAATTTAGATTTATTCTTGGTAGTGTTAAATGTTGGGTATTTTCCTGGCATTTTTCAGCCTTAAAACTCTTGAGTAACCCATTACCATGAGGTTTCTGACCTTAGGGCTATTCTTGAAAGGCATTGTGATAACTGATTATTTCTACCTTGTGCTCTGAACAGGAATTAAAGTCAAGCATACTCAGCACAAAGTTTGGATCAGCAGATGTCAGCTGGAATGAGAGTGATGTCAGATTTGTGTCAATTTGGAAAAGTTAATTTGCAAAAGTTTTTGACCTGGAAAAAAGTTTTAGACATAAAATTACAGTATTTCACTACCACTTCACTTACAGATGGAAAGTAGATGTTACAACTATAGTCTCTCAATTTTAAGTGCATCTCTTGACATCATCCATAACTGCACAGAAATACCTTTCCACAGGAAACATCCCCATTCATTAGTATCAGCCATTAGCACCTAAATAAAGTTTTAGTATAATTCCCTTGAAAGTCTTCAAACTATTGAGAATTGTTGCAGTCCAGTTGATTTCCATTTAAAAAAATGTGATCATTAGGAGTGAAAACATGTTTTTGTTATAAAAAATAATCACAGAAGAAACCCTAGCCTTTATTGTGCATAAACCCTGAATTTCACTTACAGTTTTGTTTTTTGCCCCAGACTGCAGTTTTGGGTAAACCGAGTGAATTCCAAATGGATTAATGAGTGTGTTTTCACTCTGTTTGTAGATGGCATTGCATTGCATAATTTGCATTTGGGAGCACTGATGGTGTTGATTTCTCTCGGCCAGGCTCTAGGTGCTGAGAGGCCTGCTGGGATTCAAGTGTTTGCAGTGCTTCTCCACGCTCACCTTGCTGGCAGAGCTATCAGGATGCGCCACTTCCACAACGGCGAGGAGCAGAAGCTGCTTGCTTACGATGATGAGTTTGACTTCAACTTCCAGGAGTTTCAGTACCTGAAAGAAGAAAGAACTATCTTGCCAGTACGACACTCTTAATTCTTTTCCTGCAAGTGTTTAAGAGATCACATGCCAAGCATTTTCTCATCGTTAGGATTTAATTTGCTACCGAATTTCTTAGCATAGCATCATAGAATTCTTGGATGTTCTGTAATTTTTCCACTTGTTGCAGAGTCTCTAATGCATTAAAGTTTCAGTGTCTCAGGAGTGTCCACATGAGTCACCGCAGAAGTGGCTTGGTTCACCAAATCAAGCTATTCTTTGGGTATGTTTGATATCCATAATAACTTGATTTGAACTTTACTATCACAAATGTTTGAACAAAACAGATTAGAAAGTCCCTTGTGTGCCTGTCTGTACCATCTTCGTGCATCCAGAAAGACGAATAGTGGAAATGCTGCTGTCTGGCTCTACAGAGCTGTGGAACCGAGTAGCATATCTTCACTGTTTGCACACAGCAAGTATCCAGCCTTACAAACATGTTTAAAAATCAGCCAAGTCTTCTGTTTGTTTCACACCTTTTCTTGTTAGGAATAAAACTCCATGTTCATGTTCCACCTGATGCATCACTAGTAAACAAAACCCTTTGAAAGAAGAAATCATACAACTCCATCTACAGTATTCCTGAAAATAATGCAATATAACTTGTAGAACTATTCCAACTACAATTATATTATAAAGCTGTAGCTATGCATGGGGATTGCATAAAGAGTGTCTGTATTTTTTTGTGTGTCACTCATTTAAGAATTATTCACTCTTCTTTTGTTCCACCCAGTGTCTTTTTTAAGTTTTGGCATGATGACAGACATTTTAGTGCTGCAAAGTCTGGGTGCTCCAGATCTAGCCAGCAGTGCTTCTTCTGGTGCATGTGAAAAAACATGTTATTAAATTGTCAGATGCAAAATGCCAAAAAGTGGAATTTGTTTATGATGGGAACCACTAAGGGAGACAGATCTGAAAAGACCATTGAAATGAGTGAACTTCAAGTGTGGTCAGGAGCCCCATGGTTCAAACTTCAGGGGCTCCTCTTCAAGCCCCTTTCACTCTTATGTCTCTTCTCGCACACTGTGGGACTTTGATATCTGTACTTTAAAGACAAGGAGCTAAAATGCTAACTTTATAGTTTAATTTCTACAGCAAAACCTGATGTTCAAATGCAAAATTTACTCTTTGAAGTCAAATTGCTTGTAGTCTAGGGTCTGTCTTCAAAGACAAACCAGTGTTACCTCTTTCAGGAAAGAAGGTTGAAGGGTTGAGGAATACGGCTGGCAGAAGATGACAGGTGTGCAGAGAGAGCCTGTAATATTTTTAGGAAAATCCATGCAATTATAGCAAAAGGCCTCTTAAAATTCAAGAACATAAGGGAATAGACAATAAAAAAACTATAAAGGATATTTGATAGTAAGAGCAACTTGACGAAAAAGCCAGCTCAAGTAGAAGATGGAATTCTTTGTCTGAAGAGAACCAATTTTTATGCCTTCTATAGTTTTCATCTTATGCAAAACTACCAGTGCAGCTTTACATACAACATCTGGGGTAATTCAGAGAACAGTTTAATCAATTCACTAATAGTATGATTTCTCATGTACGTTCTTGTTATTCTCTCTTTCTATAAGCTCTCCCAAGAGAGCTTCTTTCAGTTTGTGGGTCCAGGTTATTTTTCTTCATGTAGTAGCACTCTCTTCTCCATTTGGAAGCAGCAGATCTAGTCTCACAGAAGGAACTATTTTAGTGAATGTTATCCAGTCTATAAGATATGAGAGCCACAGACCTCACTGGTGGGAACAGAGTATTCCCACTGGAAGCAGTGACACTGTGCCAGTTCACGCTACTTCAGAAACCTCTGTCTCCATTTGGCTGACATGAGGCTGATGCACCTTCTTCCAGCATTCTGGAGTATAGATTGTGCTAGCCTTGATCTGGAGAAACAGCCTGTAGCAAAGGAGAAATTCTCAGCCTTTGAAGAGTGATCTGGGTTTTTTTAGGGAAGTATAATAGTTGATAAGGGAAGATGATTATACAAAAAAAAAAAAAAAAAAAATCCACTTGATTATCATGGTGATTTTCAGATTTGGACTTGATTAGGTACAGGGAGTGAAAGTATTACCAAACAGCAGATTAGTTTGTCAAGACACCAAAAAGTTAATTGTATGTGCTTGAGAAGGTAAGTGTTCAGCCTTTCCCATACATATCTGTCAATGTAGTGAAGTCTTTGCCTGCCACTCCTCTACTCCCAGGCTTGGCAGAGATATAGTTGTTTTTGTGATGTGGAAAGCCTTCTTTTCCTCATTTGCCAAATATTTCTATTGAAGTTGGCAGTGCAAATTAGCCTGGGTAAAGTAGCACTGGTTGAGTTTTAGAGCATGAATCATTTGTGTACATTGTCTACTATATAGTTTTCCAGAAAATTGGATGATAACTGGGTACTTTCATTGTTATTTTAAAAGAAATCCAGACAACACTCTTAATAAGACTCTGTTTAAATCCATGGGTGATCCCTTAGGATCTGGGATAATATGAATGCTAAGTGCCAAGGCCTTAACATATGGCAATTACCTAATTCTCCACTCTTTCAAAAAGTCATATGCACTGCTCCAATATTTATTTCCTGAGTGCTTGCTGTCATCTGTGGTTACCTGAAACTGGTGTTGATAAACTTCAGAACTGTGAACTTCCTCAATTTCGTATTTCAGGGGGATAATTTAGTCACAGAATGCCACTACAGTACTGTGGACCGAATTCGCATGACATGGGTAAGCAATATTTTGGTGGATCAAAATGAGTATGCAGATAATATTAGGGTCTAAAACCCTTTTTATAGAACGCTATTTTTAAAAAGTGAATTTAATTTCTAATGCCTGTGTGCACATAACTGTTTATTGTCTTTCCTTTCATAGATTCTTAGGTTTTAAAGTCAGTCATCTGAACTATTGTGATCTTAGTCTGATCTCTTGCATAAGACATTCATAGGACTAGTTTATAAAAATAAGCAGGTCAGCTCATAAAAAAAATCCTTAGAAGTCAAACTTATCTAGTAAGCTATGCTTACTTAAAAAGGAGTACTTTCTTCACAACATGTATTAACATGCAAATTCCACGTACTCTAATGAATTATTTTTATGAACTTGCTACACATTTTCCCCTGAAGTTGTAATTGCCAGTTCTTATGTATTGATTTTTAGATAAGCTGAGACCAGGATGTTTCCCAATTATTTAGTTTTGTGCCTGACATAGAATCCATGCAGAATGAAGGTCCTTTGGGTTGGGAAAAGGAGTTGAGGAGCCTTCCCTCCCTACCAAGGGTGTCCAGCTCTGGTTTGGCACATGGCAGTGCACTGTCTCCCAGAAGCAGCTTGACAGGTTAGCAGAGGCCAGGCACTGGGTGTTGAATTGCAGTCACTGGGTGTTGGAGGTGAAGTAAATTTGGTTACTTGGACATGAGCTGGACTGTGCCAGTTGCCTGGGAACACATTGAGTGATGCCAAACCCGCTGTGTCTACGGGAGGGATATAGCTGTGCCTGTGCCAGGATCTGATTCTGCTTCCTGGGGAGGAATCAGACTGGATTCAGACCTCTGGGAAGTGGGACCTGAGGGGTGTCTGTTTTGCAGGGAAGAATTGTATGCGGCATCCAGAGAGCAAAGGGATACTTCTCCCTGAATAATGTATTACATGTAGGGACATGCAATAGTTATTTACTGAAAAGCAAAAGAGCAAGAATGAAGGCTTTTGAGTTTTTGTCCTGTTTTCCAGTGTGATGACCACACTAACTCTTGGTACATGCATTTTGTTTTCTCCATTCCTATTCCTGTGGTTCTGTGAAGCTTGTGGAACTGTTCCCAGCCAGGATTCAGGAACATGGAATTCGTAATCTTGTCCATGTTTACCAAGATTAATTTTAAGTTAGTTGTTTGCCCCATGGTTCTCAATGGAAGACTGTTTGAGAGTCTGTTTCTTCTGTTAGCTACAAGTATTATTCTAATTACTGATTTTATAATGCATGCGCATTTTTTCTTGAGTCAACATTATGGATTAACATAAATAATTCTTTTCTTTCTTGCTCTTTATTGGCATATGTACTTATAACTTGAGTTCATATAGATTCATATTCCATCCCAGCCTCCATTTCACTAGGCAAAGCTCACTTAATTTCTCATTAAACAGATTAATTATCCTACAAGGTTTTTTTGTTCTTCTGTTCCACTTTTCTGAAACGTGGTAAATCTAAGTACCTTGGGGGCAACCAAAAGCAATCCTGAACTTTCCAGATAGTGCATTTCAATATGAGCCTTATTTTATTCATGGTTTTTCCTTCTGATGTCTTTTAACTTAGAAGCTATTGCTTCGGCCTCCAGAGTACTTTGTAATTAATTATGTACTAATCTCTTGCAACTTGATAACCTCAAACTTGTCAAATTTGGCCTCCTGATACACCTTTCATTAGCATATAAATTCTAATCAGTGATTTAATTTGTGGAATTCCAGTGCTACCCTGATTAAAGAAAGATCCCATTTTCAGGGTGGTCTGAGCACCAGGAATGAAATGTGCCTGTCATATCTGCTCTATTACCCGAGGATCAACCTCACCCGGTGTGCAAGTATTCCAGATATAATGGAACAGCTCCAATTCATCGGAGTTAAGGAAATCTATAGACCGGTCAGGTATGTCAAATATTTGTGAATATGTGCCTCTGTTTCTGTCTGTGGACTTCCTTGATCATTTTTATGCAATTTTTCTTTCTTTCTGTTAGAAAGAAAAGAAACATGGCCACTCATGCCCCTTTTTTTGGTCAGTATGTTATGTTTCTATTTCTCCTGCCAAATTATTTTGCATCTTTTTCTCTTCTGATAGAAAAGCAGTTTCTTCTTTTAAAGAAATAATGCTGTTCACATTGTTTTGTTAAGTTTTTTTCACCACACACATCCGTAAAAAGGCTATATATCAGTATTTTAAATCTATCAATTTATTAAAACATGTCAATGTTTCATATGTAGAGAAATAATTTTGGAAAGGAGTTTGTGAGCATGTTTGTTGAATTTCTCTGGGTAGATTTTTTGACAGGAATTCTGAGAACAAAAATATGTTCCTTATTGTTCTTAAAATTAAAGCATCTCAACAGCATATTGTAAACAGTGAGAACAGTCAAAAGTGGAAAGTTCCCAAATGAATGAAACATAATCAAACAATAAAAAGTTGAATGTATGTTTTGTGGTGAAAGGTGAATTTCATTTGTATTGTTAGTTGCACTAAATTAAAGTAATAGTAAGATTTTAAAATCAGATGGATAGACTAATAATGTGTCATCACAAATTTTAGAAGTTGTCTTTGCTTATACAGTTTCTCTTACCAAACCATATAAATCTAACATTGCAAAATAATTTGATGTACAGGCTTAGTGGTCTTAGTTCTGAAATTTATATTCAAGAAAGAAGAGTGCGAAGGAAGTCACAGTGCAATCAATGTCTACATAATTTTCCACAGTATTTCCATTTACAACCTCTTCTAATACAGGGAGAACAGAGTTTCTAAATTAGTCCTATCTAAAAGAGTCTTTCTGAGCTTAGAAAGAAAATATTCTAACAAATGTATGCCTTTTTGAGTGTTCATTCATGATAACTGTTCTTAAGGAAAAAATGCACATATGGCCTGGGGAAATAAAGATGTTCTGAATAGAGTAAGTATGCAGACTGTCTGCCACAAATGGAATAGTAATTAGAAGAGCAGATTATTAATGCCTCTAGTATTTATGACCTAATCCACAATTCTTGTTTCATTAAACTCTGTCAGCCTAAGGATATGTGACCTGATCCTCATCTCTCTGTGTCAGTCTAACACTGGAATTGCTTCACTGACTCTTCCAAAGTCTCTCTTGACTTATGCACAAATGCAAACCAGGAGTAGGATCAAGGCATTGTGGCTCAATTTAAAACATTTTTTCCTCTGTCTGGTGGCACAGACAATGGCTTAAATCATGAGGAGCAGAGATGAAAGTGATTGGGCTACAGTAGTGGTTCAAGTACCAAAATACTTGGTTAAAATTACAGCCTCTATGCCTAGATGTTGAGTGGAGTGGAACTCTGCCACAGGCAATTTCCCCAAAGCAAGAGGGAGACAGCCTACTGCAAGATAACACAGATCTGTCTAAAGGGTTCTGAAAAGATAACTCACGCTCCAATCACAGTATTAATTAGGTTACTTGATAAAGTTTTAGATACTTTTATTCTTTCACTGTCTGTATTGGCTTTGTGTTTATAAAAGTTTGATCCCTCCACCATGTTATTTCCATTCATCTCAGCAAAGTCAAACAAGGAGAAAGCACAAGCAATGGAAAAGGTTTGGGGTTTTTTAATTTTCCTTTGCTACATTTTTAGCTTTCTTTGCTAAATGAGAGAAATGAAATCTCATTTCTTCCCTTTCCATGTTTTCAGCTGGTGGGAAAATGAGATTGTCCCCATTTGTTCATGGGAAGGATTCCCACACTTGAGCAGATAGTTCTTTCTCATCAGGTCTCTAAACCACCCCTGGCCAAAAGTGCCCTTGCAGCCAGCTTGTAGGAATATGTCAAATGGAATGTCCACAAAACCAGTGGACATCTGCTGCTAACCAGTGCATAATGGAGCAGCTCCTGTGCTAGGCTCAGTTTTGACCTGAGCTTGACAGGACTTTCTGGAAGCAGCTTTCTAATGGCAAATGTTTCTTGGCAACCTAGCCAGCTAAACCTAGGCGATGGTGTGGCTTTCTTTTGTTCTTGTCTTTTTGTGAAGTTGCAGCAGAAAATCTGCTTTGAATTGCTTGTACATTGTTTGTAGATCAGAGAAGAGCAATGTAACTCTTGAAGTCCTTCATATCTAAAAGCACCTGGCAGCAAGTACTAACCCGCTGACAGTTTTTAATAAGTCTGTCAAAATCAATGAAACTGCATCAGTTTTCAGAAGAGAGCTTAATTGAGAGTGTGAGCTAGGCATAATATACATAGTAGTAGTATGTTTATTTTTCTGAGTAGATTCTCCAAAAGTTTTCCTCATTTATTTCAACTTGATAGTTTTATCTATTTTTAAAAAATCTAATTCTTTGTTTTTCTTTAGGACTTGGCCTTTCATTATCAAGAGTCCTAAGCAATATAAAAACCTGTCCTTTATGGATGCAATGAACAAATTCAAATGGTCCAGAGCAGAGGGTCTCTCCTATAATCAACTTGTGCTTAAGCTACCTGTGAACGTGAGATGTTCAAAAACAGATAATGCGGAATGGTCGGTAAGTCTTTGTTGGAAAGGAGGAAATGATGCCATGAAACTAATCTGATTTACTGTGGTTCAACGCATATGAATAAATATATGATTATACATCTTCAGGATGTTTACACAGCTATATTTCATTTACATGCAATAACAAGTGATGAGAATGTTTTACCAGTGCTTTCACCTAACTTAAGTTCTAGAAACATTTAAAAAGAACAGAAAAGTTGGAACTTTAATCAGCATTTGGGACCAGTGATAGGAGGATGGAGTCTTTCAGTGGGTCTGGGAGTGATCAGAGAGCAATTATGTGTGCCCAGGTTAAGTGATCACACCAGGAAGCTGTTCTACCTTGGCTGCCTCTGTGGTAAGGGACTTCTGTTAGGGTCTTGCAATGGATGATTCAAAATCCCTGAATCACGTTTCCTCTCTGAGACACCTTCTCGGGGAAGCCTTATTGGCTGCATGATGAATCCTCAAGAATCTACCTTCTTAACTTGGGCATCTAGACATCCTGAAGTTGTATGAATATTCTTCCAATAAATCTTACTTTATTTATGGTCCTAGAATTATCTGTAGTATTGGGCCAGAATAATGAAGTTGAATATAGTCTGTTCCCTTTGAGCAACTTAGTAAGATTTTCTCTTCCATGGTTTTATTTTCCCTATTGTCTTGATGAAAAAACCTGTAAGATAAAAAAATAATTCCCCAATTATTATTTATTCTAAATATCTATTGATATTTTACCAGGACACTGCTGAGAAAAGTTGTCATCTTTAATGTTTCTAAAGAATGGCTAGTACATGTCATATCATTCCTGAAAGAGACGTTTGAAAGTATGTATTCTTCATTGAACTCCTTTACGAACTTCAAATTCAAGGCTCTTACTTTTTTGAGATTTTCTCAATCAGAGTGAGAGGCAGTCTCATTGTACAGGCTTATTTCCTGTTGTGATTTCAGTCCAGTGTAGCAGAGCTGCTATGAGATACTACTCAAGTACTTCCTAGGAAAGGAGTTTTGCCTCATTCTCCTTACCCTAGAAGATAGCCAATGCTTCCTCGTAGTGTGTCATGCAGTGTTTTCAGGTGGTGAAGAAATTTCCCCTTCTGCAGCAGTATTCTTGGGTTTTTCCAACATAGGTCAGACTGTTCTGCCCATTGGATGTCAAAGGAATATTGTGTGCTATAAGCAATTGAAGAGGTTCAGGTTTTTTTCTGGTATTATTTGTCACATTGTAGACGTCCCATGAAAACTAGTTGTGGACAGACAGCACATGTGACTGTTCACCAGTTTTGGTTAAACTTCTTGACCTTTGCAGGTGCTGGCTACCACCCTTTCACTGATTATTTGTCAGAGGACAAGTTAAGATGATGAAAAGCACAGAAATTTTATCAAGAGGGGATAGGCTGAGGTTTCTTTAATGGTGTACTTTCTGGAAAATGTTGTTCCTCTTTATCTTACAGGATGAAGGAATGATACTTAAAACTTAAAGAATGTAGTCAAAAAATGAGCTCACTGGAACTGGGAGTTCTTAGCCCTTCCTTAATCATAATTTCCTTTTTCAAATGACATCGACATATTCTTCAAAGCTAAGATTAGGACTCTTTCCTTTCCCTCCCTTTATTAGTGATATTTCACTTAAATGACCATCCTCATCAAATTCAGGATCGTATTTAACCTGCATGGCCAAACAATCCCTGAGTTGTCATAGGCTGAAAAAATTTGCAGCAGAGTAACCAAGTTGAAAATTCCTTCATTCTTTTATAGGGTTGGTCCCTATTACAATTTTAGTTTTGTGTTGTGTTTGCTAAGATTAAGTCAATATTCAGCTGGGGTTTCTTTCTGCGGTACTGAATAATAGCAACATAGATGAAATCACCAAAGCAAGTATATGCTGTATAGGTGGGCATTCAAACTTTCAAAAATGTGCCCAGGAGCTTACCTTCTGCAAAGCTTATTTTCTTTAACATGTAGGGAATAAATTTAGGAAAAGCAAGCTGAGCAGTGTACATAAATGTCTCTAATTCCATGTCAAAACCCATAGCAAACACATAGTTACACCAAATCCCATAAAATTACGCTGAGTTCTATGGGAAGAGTAAAAAATATTCATTATATAGCAATATGACACTGCTGTGTGTGACCTTGCTTGAGCAGGGATATGGGGCCAGATGGCCTCCAGAGATCCCTTCCAACCACAACCATTCTGTGGTTCTTTGGAGCAACATGTACACAGTTTTAGCTGTTTTGTACATGCAAGTGTGAGCCTTGCACACAGAAATAAATGCATTCAAATATCATCCTATATCCCCATAGCTGAGTGACACTGCCAACTTTCATTTTTACTTGATAGAAAGAAGAAAACAACAACCAAACCTGCCAAACAACCCCACAAAGCGGAATAAGGTTTTTCAAATCAACCAATCAAAGTCTAACCTTGCTTTACTGGAGAGGAAGCCAGTGTGTACTGCTGCTCTTGAGCTGAGAATGGTGTGGATATGCACACTGGCTGATCACTTGGCATGCAGCATATTCATATTTTTACCGAGCTTGATGTTTCCACAGTGAGAGTTGCAGTCCCAGTACAAAACTATCAATAGATTATCAGGCAAGCTGCCAATTATCTTGAGAGCAAAAAGAGTTTTCTAATCTTATGTGACAAAAACCCAAGTTTTTTCTCATTTTAATTTCAGATCCAAGGCATGACAGCTTTACCTCCTGAAATAGAGCGACCATACAAGACAGAGCCAGTAATATGCAGTTCATCTTCCTGTTTAAGTTGCAGTTTATTCCTTACCCTGTTGTGTATTGTATACACCACAGCCAGTACCATAGGAAACACTGGTCCCTTTGTATAATAATTTTTATTCATCTGTGTTCTGTATGCCATGCAAGTTCTGTTGTGTTTGCACTGTTGCTATTGTAGATTTATTTTTTTACTTATTAATAAACTAAATTTACCAGATCAAAACAAAATCTGTACATCCTCTGGAAACTGTGGGGGTTTGGTTTTCAATGTAAAATATGTATGAAACAGAGTGACACATTGCATATTGAAATCTTTTCCTGTACCATTTTCTTATACTTTGTCCTGCCTCTGTCACATGGTGCTGATGCCTGAAGTTTTAGCTGTCATGTTTTCCAGATTCTGTACTGCATTATTATGTAACTCTGAACTTCACATAGAGCGTTAGCAAGTTCTCTTCACGGTTTAGTTAGACAAAACAATCCTTTGCCAGCCTGAGAACCAAGGACAGAACTGCAGCTTTGGGCCCAAAAAGTATAAACTACAGCGAATTGAGGAGAGCAAACTGGGAGGATGGGTCTTCATAACCTGAAACTGTAATTGGACAATCAACCCAATACGTAAATGGATCAAAACTTATAAACGTGTGAAAACTCATGATACACCGTCCATCTTGGGTTCATCTTGGGTGTAGCCATGCCCAGGCTCCTGTACTGCTCAAGGTGTATCCTTTGAAAGCCTTTTAATAAATACCTACTTCATTCCTTTAGCACTGTCTAGCCTCTGTTCCAGGTAGCCTCTTTAGGCATCAGTGCTTTCAAAGTCATCTATGTATATGGGTAAAATTAATAAACTAAAAGCAACTTAGTTAACCACATTCAGCCTGGTCTCTGTTGTATTATTTTGCCTTGGTTCGAGATATCTGCAGGTAATTAAATTACTGCTGTATGGACAGGCCTTGCAAGCATATTTGGACATGTCTGGATGACATGTGCCATAAAGCTATGGGAAGGATTCATTCAGGGAGGACATTTCTAGGAGCAACACACTTCAAAACCATCTCAGCTCCTGAGACAAGGGAGCTATTGGTGTTAAAGGGATGAAAACACAGGCAGAACCCCAAGTCTCCCCATAGTGAATCCTGTACAAATCCTTTGGCTTGGTTGGCATTTCTTTTTCCCGATCCCACATAATTCAGGGTGTTCCTTCTATCTTAAGATATTTGCACAGTGAATGAATCTTTAGTGAGAAGTAGACATTCCTTTTCTAGATTTAATCTGGAGAGCAGGAGCAATAAAGATTTATCTCACATTTAGGCTCTGGCATGCACAGGGAACTGAGCCTATTATTAGCACACACTGAGCATTGCAATAGGCCAAACTGCTGATTAAGAGGTTGTTTTTCTGTCTCATATGTACAATGTTTTATTTATATTCAGAAATTACCAACTTTTCAACTCAGATGGTGTTGGGTAGGGAAGATTCCTGAAAGAGACACTATTTATTTCTCCCCAGTGAAATTATGCTACAGAGTAGAAAAGGACTTTGAACATTTGCAAAAAACATTCATTTTTGTAGCTACACTGCAGTTACAGTAAGCTATAATTTTTTCAGTATTGTATAAACATTTTTGGAGTGTGGCTGTAAAAATAAGGTGGTCTAGATGCTGAGAGTGCTTCCCTGATTGCTGCAACATCTACTCTACAACTCACCTGTTGTGGAGAGGCTTTCCCTATGTTAAGGAGACATAAGAGGCTTCTCTCACAGGATCCCCTGTTCTGTTATGTCAATGTACCCCTGCTCTGCTCCCTCAGTCGGGCCCATTAATCCTCTCCCTATCCCTGTGTCCCTCAGTCACTCCCTCCCAATTTCCCCGTTGGCTCACATACCCCAACCCTGCCTTTATAGCCCCACACCCCCTGACAATTGGTCCCTGATGCTTTCCCAGCCCCCAGCACCCATAGACATGAACCTGGACCCTTCCTGTGAGCCTTGGCTTTGACCCTGGACTGTCTGCATGTGAGGCTGGAATAAACATCTCTGTGATCCCATACAAAGGCCCTTCCTGCTTCTCTTTACCATCTCCAACTATCCCAGTCACAGTAACCTGCGTAGCCTTAGTTACATATAGGCCTTGTTATGTACATTTTACATCATTGAGCACTTCTGTGTGGTGTGGTGAGTCCAGAGCAGATCAAGAACCTGAGCTGAGATAAAATGGGTTTCTACCGATTTTTGTTCATTGACTGTTAATAAATGATACCAGCTCTCTGTGCAGTTCCTCATCTTAAGGAGGGCAGGCTGTTTTATGCAAAAAAATATCACATAAGAAGGAAGATGAGGAGAGGATCAGGAGCCGTCTTCTCTGAATTAGAGAAGTGAAAAAGAAAGCAGCACAGAGCTGGTAGATCTCCTCTGCATGTAGCCAAAATTACAATGCATGTGATAGCTGACAGGAGAGAGACACTGAAGCAGCTGTATCAAGTAGAGATGAAAGATTTAATCAAGGATATATTAATTTTCCAGAAGCTATAATAATCTCATTAGAGAACTTATGCATAAAAGGAGTTTAAAGTGAGCCATGAAGGTAAAAGTTCACAGAGCATTCTTTATCCTCCTGATGCTGTATCCATATTTGGCTAGGAGAAACTCCTACATGGGAAAATACTTTGCCATTGTTGGGCAGCTACTTGCTCTAAATATACCTGGACAGTGATATATTCTGTCATTCCTCCCTTTGGTCCTGGATAAATTAAGGAAATAGTGTATGTCAAACAGCATATGTTTTTTTTTTTTGAGATTAAACTCCCAAAGTTTCATTAAAGAAGTGTAACTATGTAAGAGTCTTCTTCCTGCCAGCAGAAGTATGTTATTCTGTTTTATGTTCCCAAATGGAACTGGTTGAAAAACAAAAACCAAAGAGTAGGTGAATTACAGGCAGAAAAATCTTCTGAATGATTATTTGTACCAACCTGTTCTGAATGTGAAAAGTGAGGGGCATCCTCCATCTGAGATATCAAGGAGTCTAGGATGCATCCTATTGTAAGAGCAGTCAGCAGGGACCTTGGACTTTCTTATGCTCCAACCCATCCCTAAGGTGGGCATGTTTTAACAGCTTTTCACCAGGGAACAAGGGGGAAATATCAGGGAATAAAATGAGAAAAGAGTTTTTGTGTAGGACAGGGGAGCCCTTTCACATGCACTGTTATATCTCATTTGGTCCTACTGGAATCCATCCTAGGTCGAGTTGATTTGCAACATATATAAAGCAGATCTAGGTTAATTTCCATTCTGTCTGTTCTCTGATTCGATGCAGTTTCTTATCTACAGAGATTTCCTTTCCATGGGCACTCATCCTAAGAACACGTGAACAGATGGGTGTTTGTTTTGCCATCCATTATGCCACAGGATGATGTAAAGCAAAGCTAGCTCAGAAAGGATGTCTGTGAGAGATAGCTGCCAGCATATCAGGCAGACCTGTCATAGACACTGAACACTCATTTTTGTTTAACTCACAAGTGTTTTATGATTTCTGAAGGAATGGAAAGGAAAATTTTGCTTCACAGGTAAATAAAAAGAGAAACTGGTAATAGAGTTCTGGAATATTTCCAAATAAAGGAATCCAAACCAGATGTGAGCACATTATTAATGAAACCAGAAAACCAATAAAAAAAATACAGTCTGAAATTGTTGAAAATTCAAACAGAAGTGAAAAATGCCACTAGCTAGCTCTATGTCACTGAAGAAAACAAATGTAGCAAGCACACACCTAGTCACATTGCACATGAAAAGGCTCTCAGACACAGATCCCTGTGGTTTTCTCTCATTATTGAGCTCTAGAAAAACATGTTCTTTGTGTTTCTACCCAAAGCATTCATAACAATTATAGTTAAAAGCATATACAGTAAATGCTATTATCAAGCAAGCCATGGTGGAAGAGAAAATGAGTATACACTGGAAAATCTATGACTTGTAGATGATGAGCCCAAAAATGACTATGCGTAATACATTATTTTAACAATTATGTCATTCATGCTTTTCTTTGTGTGAAAAAATGTCTTAAAAATTTCTAGTGAGAAGCTAAATACATGAATCTTTTAGTGGAATTAAATATTTAGTGAGTTCCATTCTCCAATAGGTGTTGAAAATCCCATTCTGCTTTAATCATTTTCCCCACAAAATTGTCCAGTTGCCTGCCATTGGCAGACTATCTATAGATGTACTATTTATAGTATTTAATCCCTTTTGGGTCTATTATTTATCCATTACAGAGCTTCCATTTAAACGCTTGGCTCTCCTCAAATATTCCTCTAATCTCAATAGACAACCATTTGGGATTTCGCCTGTGTGTAGCAAAAACAGGATGCAGGATCTCTGAGAAGGGAACACTGGAGTTTATGTAGCTCTAATATTTGTCCCTGTAGAGTAGAATGTCATTCTCTGATCTCATATCCCACCCTGGAGGCCATCATCCAACCCCATGTCAGCCCATCCTTGGCTGCATAGAGTGACATCTAGGCCATGTGCAACTGTGGACCCGTGCAAGGGGGAGAGGCAGAGCCCCAGCTGGTGGGAGTGCAACTGTGTTGGGTTTAATTCCTTTCACTGGGGAGGTCTGGCTTGTTTAAAAGAGGCCTGTTCAGCCATATCATCCCAGATGCTATAGAGGCATGAATTTAATAAACAAAATCCAGCTGAAACACAGGCCCCATTCTCCTCTTGCATCCCATCAAGCAAAAAGTGACCACTTTTAGACCAATTATTACTACTGGAATGTTTAAGAATTTTCATTCCTTCTGCCCTTTGCCTCTTATTTCTGATTTTTGGTGCATCTGTGTCTTCCATATGGGTGAGAGAGAGCAAATTTATCCTCAGCCTTTTAGCAGAGGGTAAATCTGGGAGAAAAAATGAAAACTGTGACACAGAGAGCCCCTCTGGCCCACTTCCTCCACCCCCAAAGAGGTCTCCCTAGGTCATAGGTGCCCTCACGAGTATTTTCCATCCCCACACCAGTGTTCTGCAGGTGCACTGAGGCAGGCACAGTGTGCCAAAGGGGGTGGGTACAGCCATGAAGTTTCCCTTCAGCCCCTGCAAAATGCTGGTGGTGCAGGTGCAGCTGACCTATCTACCAAAACCTAAGGCCTGGTGCTTAGGGTAGTCACCTAGGAAAAAGGTATGAATATAAGTTATGTTTGCACATCAAATCAAGGAAAGCAGACTATTTACCAGAATTTTTAGTTATGTGGTGTCTCTAGTTTACAGGAAAACAGTAAGGTACCAGGAAAACGTTAGAAAACTGAAGATGACTAAAAATGTGACTTTGCCTCTGGGCATATAAACGAAATATTTACTTTGAGCAAATGCCTTTTTGCTCTGCATGCAACAGACTAGTGCAACAGGAAGGAAATCTGGGGCTTCACATCTGCTCTGGGACAACATATTAGAATTCCATTACCAATGGCAACTAACACTGTGGTGTGGAGGTGAGTTCTGAGAGACAGAAAGCTCTTCTTGTGAAACACAAACAGATTGTTTAAATACTCCTGGAGACTCAGTGAGTTATTGGCAAAGGAAATTACTTTTTATGAGGCTGCTCTTTCCTTTCCTCTGGATGCCTCTGGATGCCTCCCATGGGTTGCATATACATCACCCTGTAAGTGCTTCCAAGCTTCTTGCATCCTAGCAAGCAAGAAACCAGTTGGGAGCTGAGTGTGCTTCTCTCATTAGAGACACCAGACCAGACTAGTTGTAGTTTGCAACCCCGTTACAAAATAATGACAAAGAAAAAAAAATAATAAAAAAAATTATTCTGTCTTTTAGTTTTACAGGCTTGAGCAAGTGTTTCCTGAGCACAGTGCCATTATTCAATCATGACTTAAACTTCCCTCTTTGCAGTGATTTTTAAGAAAGATATCCGTATTTTTTTCACTAAAAATTTATAATCTCTTGAGAGAAAACTTGGCAAAATCCAACTGCTAACCCCTTCCCCTGCTCTAACCTGTGAACTAGAGAATAGAAGGTTCTTACAGCTTGACATGATACTGTGAAATATTTTGCATTATGACGGAATAAAAATAATGTGACAATCTCAAATGCCTATGAGCACACATTCTCAGTACAAGAGAAAATATGTTAAAAATGTCTATTTTGTTAAGACAAACAGCATTTCTGTGGCTCTCCTGTTGGTTTCATGGAGAGTTTATGCCCTTAGGTCTAAAAGAGGATGTTGTACAGTATACTTTTCTTTCTCACAGGCTGTCTTGAGATTGCATGACTAGTTTGTCTTTAGACGATATCTTAAGATATTTAAGGGGATAAGATTTGAAAACTTAATAACCTGTGCAAAACCTTGCAAAGCATTTCTGGGGAATACAGTAAACATTTATACCAAGTCTGTCCTATTCTGTGCAAGTTGTAGAAGCTGCTCGAGTGTTGGCTATTATTTGTGGCATCATGTAATAAATCTGGGAGAAGCTATTCCTGGGTTGTGCCTCTCTGGGAGACTGTAAGTGAAATACTGAACCTGGGCATATTTTTAGACTTGATAGGTTGTATTTGCTGCTGATGTAAGGTGACACAAATCCATTATAGAGCTATATGAATCTACCTTCTCCTTCAGCAGTAGAGGAGTTAGATTTTCAAAGCTGGCAAGACAGAGAAAAGCAGGTCAGAAAGTTGAGAAAGGTATCTCAGGAACCAGACCATGGGGAAAAAATTAAAGATAGATGTGTCTAACTGAACATTCCTCTAAAGGTTAGGGCTTTTTAGCTAAGGTGTGGAAGAAGTGAGCTACAGAGAGAAGAGAAATGATCACTGAATATGAAATTTGTAGGTATTTTTGAAAAGCATGATGGAAGGAAAGAACAGCTGAGTTCATAGTTAATGTGTTGAACCAAGCTTAGGAGTCCCACGTTCAGTGGTATATCCATGCCATCACCAGAAATATGTCTCAAAACTATTCAAGACAGGGTGATAATGGATAAATCTGTGAAAATGGATACCACAGGGAGACAGAGGATGGGCCAGAAACGTACAGAGTTTGTATTGGTGCTGAAGTGAAGAAATTATTAAAGAGATTTTCTTGGGGAGGACAATTAGGCAAAACATAAATATGGAAAGCTGGAAAAGACAAGTAGCCAAGAGTTTTAGATTATGAAATCTGTCCATCTTTAGTTCATTTCCTATACAAAGTCCCAGTAATTTTTTTATCTGTGACAGGTAATCTTAGATTTGGCAAAAACTCTCCACTTTGGACATTCTTGTCTGTGCAGAAGCTAGTTTGGTAAATAGAAAAGATCTTTCCCTTGTAAATAGAAAGACATAACACTCTTTTTTTCAAGGACCTCTTTTTTATCTAACTATCTAACTGTGTTAAAGGCCTAATGTTTGTCTGCCCAAATTGATTCTTAGAAACTTTTCTTTTCTGGGTTTTTATTTGTTTGGTAGGGATTTTTTTTAAACCAGACTCTGCTTTTTAACAATGTGTCTCTATTTTTCTGTAAAAAATATTTGTATAACATCGCAATAGGTTAAAATAATTAGAAATTACAAGGTGAGGTAAAGATTTCACATTAGAAAAATATACATATTATATTCTCTAGTCAGCCTCAACTCCAACAGGCAGAGTAAAATAGATCCATCTATACAGCATCCTCTTCAAAGTTTAATTTTCACTGAAAACTCTCAATTTTCAAATATTGTTGTTCTCCTTCCATTAGTAGTGGTTGAACTAGGGATTATCTTCATTTTTTTGGATTTAGTTCCCAGTTGGTTTACCACGATAGTTTCCTTTCTCTGTCTTCCCTTCCATTACTCATATTCTAACCCAAGTTAGAATTTTTCTATTCCTCTGCTATCTTAAAATCTTAAGACATGTAACAAAATCCCAGCTAGTGATGGTGGTACTATCAAGACTTCCATTTCTCTTTTGCCTTTTTTTTTTTTTTTTTTTTTTTAATGCCACAGATTTTACTCTACTTGTCACAAAGAAATTCTTATTTTGCTTCTTTGGCCCTGATGAAAACTTGAAGTAGTCTCTGCTGCTCCTGCCTACAGAGTGGGATAACAGGAGAGGAGGAATTTTTAAGTGCTAACTTGTGGAATGTTAGCAGGTAATTGCCAATTTCCCCACAATATGCTGTAGACCTACCCCACTGCTCACCCTCAGTATAACAGCAGTGGACAACTGAGATACCCAGGCAGGAGAAAAAGACTTGCCAAACTTGTGGGGCTCTTCATGTCTTTTTTTGATCACATCCATCTTGTACTTATTACACTGGTTAATTTGCAGAGGAGGGAGGGCTCTTTCCTACAAGCAGAAGGAGTAAAATACTTCTTTTGCCCCCTTCCCTTTTCATGGTTTCCTCTTTTGATTTTGCATTAAAACCTGAAAAGAGAACCAGACTGAAAAAAATTCTGCTGATTGAATAGCACTCTCTGCTGCCATCTGAGAGATCTGCACATGACACACACATCTGCACAGCTCTAAGTTTTCAATGAAAGGAACACTCATACCGTGGAAGAAACAAAGAGCTGGTGTTAAACAGGGGTTTGTGCTGACCCTAAACCCTGATGTTTGCCCTCCCAGGCAAGAGAGAGAACACACTGGCAGCGAAGGAAAGGAGGGAGGGAAGGCCCAAAATACACTCAGCTGTTAGAACCCCATCAGGTTCACTGCCTACTGATGTAGTGTCAGGTGCAGGTGCAGAGGTCAGATGGGAAGAGCTGAAATCAGGTCTTCCATCAGTGCATTTCAGAAAATACCTTTACAAAGGTAGAAACCCCCCAACAACAGCTAAGCATTTGCCTTCTTCAAATAAGTCATTTACTAAGGTGTTATCCAGGGACAACAGCTGGGGACATTTTATGTGTAAACTGTTACATCTGTAATTTATACCAGTATAAAGGTATCTGCAGTGGCTGGCCTACTCCCAGAAAGAAATTTAAAAAATTGGTGCAAAAGCAGAACCAGAAAGGTGCACTTACTTATGCCAAGTTATGCTTATAAAGCAGAATTTTTTTTAAAGTGTTTAATCCCCTCCAGAGATAGAGTAAAGCTGTTCGCAGACAAAACCTCATCACTAAAGACACACTAAGTTTAACCATGTAAATGGCAGTATCTGAGGGTGTCAGGCAATCGGAAAAAAAAAAAAAATCAGAACAGTAAGACAGAAATAGAAAAGATTTAAAACTAAGGTCCTGCCATCTTGTGGTACCGAGGGAGAATTACGAATTACTCGCAGCAGTTCTGGTCTTGCTTTGCAGGCAACCAGCAGTGCCTCAAACACCCATCACTGTTTAAAAAATGATAGGTTGTGGGAGAGGGAGGGGTTAAAATACTGTAACATTTCAGTTGCTACCTAATGGGAACTACTCAAATACTTCTATCAGTTTTATCTGCCTGTTTTATTTGTCCATTTCATCTTCCCACTAGCACACAGGGTGCTTACTCTGCATTTAGAAATACCATAACTATTTGAGTTTGCTGAATCTGGCATCCCAAGAGGGGTGAAGCTGCTGCTGCTTCTCCTGCATGTCTCCAGGTCTAGCCAGTGGCAAGACAGGCACACGTGCACAAACATGAGACATGCATTAGATGCAAGAGCACAGACCAACCCCAAAAGGCAGCTCCAACAGTGACACTTAGACATGCACAGACAGCACAAACAGCCCAACCCTGTTCCCTCACCCAGCAGTTCATGATGAAGACCCATCAGTGGGAAATATTTGCATATACATAATGGGAATCCCTCTGATTGCTGTTCCCTGGATGGACAAGCCCCCAAGCCCCACCACAGTGCTTCATTTGCTGGTGTTCAAAAACATACCAGCCCCTCCCAACTCCCAAGCAAGCCCTTTGTTCTGCTCAGCAGCTAAACCAGTGTGATACTGAGTGATAGTTGCACACTGACACACAAACACTCTCCCACTCCAGGTGCTGGTACCTGGACACGTGAGCCACGGTCCTTCTCTAGCTTCTGACACTTATACCCCCTTGCCTACACACATACAGAAGGAAATTATTCAAAATGGAGCTGAGTGAGAAGTCAGGACAGGATGTGCTGATGCAGTGCAGGGCATGGCCATACAAGCACACAGACCAGCAATCTCCCAGAAGTGCCCCATTTCTTTGACAGATTATTATGATTCCCCACCAGCACCATACCTCTTTTCTCCCTCTGTGCAAAGAGATGAGACACATAAAAATATACTTTTTCCTATGCCAAATATGCAGCTGGTGAATTGCTTAAAACCTGCCAGCCAGTTTTGCATTATTCGTATTTCCCTGTATTTATTCTCTACAACTGATAAGGCAGATACCATGTACAAACCACAGATGAAAAGGCCTAACTTTACAACCCAGAAGATGTTTTTATTTTTTTTTCTGCAATTTCATCCTTAAAAATACCAAGAAAAGAAAATCAGATAGAAGCTGCTAGGTGCTACCCATGGAAATGCCAGCTGCTTTTCCCAGGTATTGACAATTCAGCAGCCAAATGCCCCCAATTCATTTTCTCCTGGACGAGGAGAGAGAAGAATCTGCAATTTTTGGTCAGCCAGAGAGCATTCCAAGCATATAGCCCAAAGCTCCCTGGTTCTTGCAGACACAGGAGTGGCATGGATGAGGGGAAAATGAGGAATGACCCAACAACAGACTTGTCAGACCTCTGCTGGAAGGACCCCAATGAGGAGGGACTACAGGGCTTGCTGATTTAGTTAGAGTGTGCTCTAGGCTCACCTGTACTTCCTAAGTACACCTCTCCTTGCATCCTTCATGCCAAGCCCGATCCCAAGTTTCAGATGAAAGGAACACCTCAGTGCCTTCAGGGAAAAGGGATCAGAACATTTTTACTGTGTGAAAAACAATGTATTTTTAACTAACCTCTTACTTGGATACCAGTGAATCATTTTGGCTGAATTTTTCCACAAAAAAAAAAAAAAAAAAAAAAAAAAAAAAAAAAAAAAAAAAAAAAAGCAGCCTAAAGCAGACACTAGACATGGAAAATTTTGTCCAAATGAAGCATTCAAAAACATTATACACTACTGAAAATAGGATCTGCAAATGGGAAAGGATGGGGAAACCTTAGGAGTAACTGATTCTGTTCAGCAATTTTAGAGTAATCCTGCTGGAATGATGAATAACAAAAACATTTTTATTCTTTTGCACCTTTTTCCATCAATGCTGATATTTACCTCTCTTCTAACCCATCTTCTGTGGAGATATATAACAGTATCTGAGACAAATCAATGAACTTTTCAGGAGTTAATATAAAATATTAATGTTCACTATCATCCTGTTCTTCAACATTTTGATCAAAAGGGGAAGAACTGGCAAGATTTTTCTGATATGTGATTATTAGAAGTGAGAACTACTAAAGACTTGAGATTTAGTACTTTTGTTGAGTTTCTTTAAGGTTTATCCAGACTCTACCACAACTGTTCATTCTTAATTCAGCTGTGAATTTGAACAAATTGTGTGCTTTTGTGTAATGAAATATAAATCACCTGGAAAATGACATATCAGAATCAATTAGTTTGCTTCCCTTCCCCTTCTGCTCTATTCTCAAATAACTTTCCAGTAGAACAGGGATTATGCCAACAATAGATTATCAATTTACTTTTAAAATACTAGGTTAGGGAAGAGTTACTTGGAAAATATTACATATTGTTTCTACTGTGTCATCCCTTCCTTGGAAAGGCTTATGCTTGCCCAAATAACAAAAAAATAGTAGAAAAGACTTATTAAGGTTTGCACAACATGCCTAAATCCATCTTCCCACTGACTGTCCTGGAGTGAGCATACCCCAGGTCCCCTGCCAGCACGGGGCAAGGGCCTCTGGCTGCCAGCCTTCTCCCACAAACCAGAGGCTGGATCACAAAAACAAAGCCAGCTTGTTATTGCCTCCAGAGCTGAGACAGCAGGTCCAAAGGTAAGAGGGACCATTTTACCCAGTTATGTAGCTTTATTCATCTCTTTTGGACTGGGCTTTGGACTGTTTTCTATTCACCTTCCTTGTCTGTTTTCAGCCCTGTGCCCTGGTGGGTAGGTGACTGGACACGTGGGCTCACTCAGCCTTGTGTTCCTGTTTCTGTGCTGCTGGCAGTCAGGGAAAAAAGCAAGTGGGCATTGCATCAAGAGTAAAATTGAGTTCATGAAATCAGAGGATCCAAGGAACAAAATCCCTATTCAGGGTGAAAAACAGGGGCAATGTGTAGCCTTGACTTCCACACAGAGCCCAGCTGAGAAGTATTTTAACCAAATACAATAAAACTAATAGAGATTTCTGCTACAGCTGTCAGTGGTGAAAATACTCCTTTCTCCTTCCCACAGCAGACCTCTGGTAGTGTCTGGACATAACCAATCAGCACCTATTAAACTAACTCTCCTCTTGCAGGACATTTTTAGTAGACCTTTAATAGTCATGCTCAGAGCACTAGAAAGAAAAATTTAAACCAAAAATTACAAGACCAGAAATTTGGTGCAGTGGCAGAGGATTAGACAGCAGACAGACAAAACCTCAACAGGCAATCATTTTTCTGACTGTTTAGCTCTCTGATTCTCAAGGTTTTCTTTTGGTAAATGTGAGTGACCTAGAGTCACTGCAGATGAGAAGCATTATTAGGGCAAGAAGGGACCGCCAGGCTGCTCTATTCCCTTCAACAACTCTCCCGGGTACCTGTATCAGCCACTGACACTCGTCCTTTCTGTAGCTGTGGCTTCGATGCAAGACAACCTTACATCTTTAAGATAAAAGCAACATTGACAAGGGTGGCAAAAGTTATGTTCAAGGGAATTTTTTATGAACTACTTTTGTGTGCTTACTATTTATACATGAGCTCTTAGACCATGTATTACCCAGGCAATTAATCATCTTCCCTGAAGATAACTGCGCCCTTTTAGCTGTAATATTTTCCCTTCTTTAGACTCACATTCTTTCCTTTCTTTAGGTAAGCCAAGAAATGTTATTTTCCATTGGAAGCAGTGAATTAATTAAGCTCGTGTCTGTTAACTCACGCTTTCGTCAGTCAACCTGGAAAAGGTTGTTTCCTAAGAGTTGTAGAGGCTCACATGTTTTGGAGTCTTGTGTTTTAACTCTTCCCACTTCCTGACTGCATCCTTCTCGAGAGCCCTGTGAAGATAGTCACCCTCCAAACTAATAACCCAAATTGCCTCATGAGTATAGAGTTTGTCAGGAGAAGTAGCTGAGTAAGGGACACTGGCTGCTGCTGATCAGCTGTGTTTATCTAGAGTGGGTTAACAAATATGACTGAGTCAAGATGGTGAGTCTACTGTCTGTGGCAGCTGGCCAGGAGTTCCTGGGCAAAGAGGGGAGCTCAGTGACACAGGAAAGCAACAGGCAAATGTTTGCTGTTGGTACACAACTGTTAAAACAACTTACGCAGATCACAGTGGGCTGAACAATCAGCAAGGTTGATATGATGACCTAGGAAAAGGCTGGCATCCTGGTATGATATCTGGAAAAATAGATGTATTCTTTCTTCCTGTTTTCTTCAGGCTACAGTTTGGAAAAAAACCCCAAAGCAGTCTGATGGGGAAAATATTTTCTCTGTACAGAGGCCATCTTCATAGCAAAATTAATCAGTAGCAAATGCTTTATTTCCTCACTGTTTCTCTTTGTCTTTGTCCCTCTTTTCCTATCACCTGCAGTCTATTTTTCTCTATGTTCACACACACACATACATACATTGTTGAAGTACCAGCAATCTTCATTATCTGCAGGATGCTGTTTCTCTCACCACATATCACAATGTATTACTGGATGACTGGCTTACTGTAAGCAGGACAGCAGCATAGAGTTTGAGTTGCCAGCTGAGGCTCTGGGCTGGAAGCTGAGAGATGGAGAAAAAGAGGACTGGATGTCTGACAGCCTCGGACTAGCAGTCAGCCTCAATCACTCCTTACCTCCTTGAAATTTCTTGGCCCTGTGTACCTGGATTCAGACTGAGTCAAGATGTTCTCTCTGCATCTGAGCTTACCCAGATGGTCTGTGATCTTCAAGTTAGTTTACACTTATTTTAAATTAGAGCTTTAGCCACTCTCTTCACCTAAATGAGTTTCTCTTTTAATCACAAGTGGTGAAAAATAATTTACTTCAAAGCATGTGAAATTGTACTTCATTTAACCTCACTTTAATTATGACCACATAAATAGAAGACTGTAGATGGTAGAAGTCATAGAAGTCTTGAAAAGTACAATCTTAAATCAATATAATAAACATTTATCTTATACTGTATCTTAGGGAGGTATTCTAAAAGTGAATTTTGATCTTCTTCAAGACAGATGACCTGCTGCATCCACAATTAACAGCAGCAAGAAAAACAACAATTAAAAACAGCAAGGAAGACATCTCGAGGTTTTGGCCTCCTGAAGTTTCACAAGATTTTCAGTTTCAGGTGACCTTTCTACTGATTGTTTAATGAAATGAATAACTGATCATTTATTAATTTCATTTCTTTGAAGGGAATTTTGAGGCTCTGGACTTCTGACAGGCTCCCAAACTGGGTGCTCAAAAGCACTGGCAAGGAGAACCTAAAATAACATTTTAAAAAATTCCACATACCTTCCTATATATTCAGAAGCAACAATTCTGATTCAACCTCATGATGACTACTGACTCATGCAACCTTTAAAAATCAGCCTACAGACTCTAAATATAATTTCTTATTCAAATCTATTGCACTGATCATGCTATCTAAATCTCTACCCTTCTCTCACTCCACCTATCTAAGGAGTGACACATATTTTTAAGATATTATTGGCGATTATTTCATGACAGAGGGGTATAACTGCTGGGATGAGCCACAGCTGTTTACTCAGATTTGGTGTCTCTGCAGATCTAAAAGGATTATAATAACAAGAGAGCTGTGACACCTTTTCACAACAGATGTCATCCATTGCGTTCTGCAAGCACCTGTGCTTAGCATCTCCAGAGGTGCTCTAGAAAGTGGCTGGGAAGGAAAGTACCAGGATTTGCCAATAATAATAAGATATTTAAGGTGGTAAAGTTGAGAGTGAACACTTAAGGGCTACAGAAGCCTATCAGGTTACCTCTATAGTCAAAGGGAAAAAGGTATCCAAAAAGTTACTCAAATCTCAGATAACATTAGAGGTTTTCATAAGCTTACTACATCCCTTAATCACTGAGAGACTTAAGAAGCCAGTTCCTGACTCATCCTTATATTAATGGGCATTAATCCAAGTTTTAGTACTGATACCTCATAGAAGATTTCACCTCATCATGCCATTTCTTTCTTCAAGGTATGACATGGGATTCTTTTATTCTCTTAACCTGCAGGGCACTAAGGGCATAAGAAATCAGTAAGAGTTTCATTAATTCCTTCTTTGGGCTTTCAGCACAATCAGGGGAATAGAGAGCCAGGTTCTGGTCCTCAGTGATGTCAATGCCTCTCAGCACACCTGCAGAAACACCAACAGTCTTCAATTTCCCCCAAATAGTACCTTGGCGGTTGATTCTCACATGCATTTTAAAGTTAGCACAATTGGTCTTTTAGTGCCTTACTCTACCTCTCCTGAGGTATACAAGTGAGAAAGGGTGGTGTTTGTTCCTGGCCAATTCTAGCTAACAGAAAGGTCTAGTGTCATGGATGGGACACTGCCCATTAGAACAGCTCATTAATTTGCCCTAATTTGTGCTCTGGCTACCACAACTGCAGCCAAGAATGAAAATGTCTGACAAATAGGACTGAGCCAGAGATAGTGATCTGGTGAGCTATGGCAGACCATGAAAAACTGCAACATTTATTCATGTCTGGTTCAGAAAAGGTGAGAGGAGCTTGGTCTGTAAAAAACAAAATCACAAACAGTTCCTCTGTTATGTTATATCCTAAAACAAAGAGAGATTTGTAGCTATCCCTGTGCAATAATTTAAGAACAAATATTGGAAATTTTTTTGTAGTCAGTTTATGCAATTGATACCACACGTTTTTAAAGAGTCCAGAGCACATGTGGATTTCAAGTCAGTTGGATAATATTTTTCTTAAGCTGAGGGATACATTGTTTCAACTCATAGATACTTCTTGTGGTCAGAGTGAATATTCTTCAGTTACCTGATATGGCAGAGGGATGGTTCAAAGTGCATCTTGTGGGTGGAGTGGCATTGCCTGTAATTATTCTATTATTATAATTACTGAGGAAATAAAAATGAGTAAATTAATTTACAGTAGTTTGGCTCTAGATGTGATACAGCCCAATGAATCCCAAATGCTTTTAAAAAAATCGCACTTGACATTCTCCCCCAGCGTGGAAATATCTGTGGATACCTGCGAGACAAGAGACCCTTCATATCTGCTAATTGAGACCTCCATGTGGGATCTCAGATATGAGACTTCTCCATGGAGAAATGGGTGTTTCCTACCAAGGTTTCTGTCTTTCCTTCCATGAAAAGTATGTGCATACCTCTCTTCCTCTGCTGACAGCTTACCCCTGACCAGGAGTTACCTCCTCCCAGCAGCAGAGACCTGTCCAATTCCCCTCCGTTCATGAGTACCCACTTGAGCCCTTCCTGTCCCAGCTGTGGAAAAACACACGCTCGTTGGCCAAGAACACCCAGCTCTCTTAGAGAGGCCAGACAGAGTAGGTTCCAGGGCTGGCTGTGAATATGAGGGAAGGACCACGAACAGTACAATACTGATGGCTTGGACTGCAGTCAAGGCGCTCAGGGCTCTCCAGCAGGCTCCTGGGGGATACACCTATACTTGCATCTGGATAATCATTGAAATACACAGCCGTATTATTCCTTGCCTACCCTGGATCTCAGTACAAAGTGCACTCTAGGTGATTGATTTCTGAGAAATGTAACATTGGATCCATGATAATAAGCTACAGGCAACATACAAAATGTTTATATTCCACCACAGAGTCCAAATTTGTGAAATAAATACTTGTGCTCTCATATGTCTGTGGGATCCTGCCATAGAGAACACTATGTGCTATAATGTGTTTAAGAGACGCCCATGGCAGGACTTGGGCAGACCTTCCCCTGGTTGTTCAGTGCAGGATTTTCTTCAGATTTTCTTCTCATTTTCTTTGCTTCTTTGGAAAAAAAAATTATTTCTGTTAATATGTCATCTGCTGTATAAACTATAAATCATATACTGAATAAGGTATAATGTATCTCTTTGAAAGGTTGGAATCATACTGTGCTGAAATGTACTCAGGCACATCAAGCAGGATTTCAGCTCAGAAACAATAAAATTCAGCAAAATTAAGGAACTGAAGTGATGGAAAAAAACGAGATTATAATACAGATAGGAATGTACCACATTGAGTGAGCACCTGCCTATTCAGCAAGTTCTGCATAATTAAGAAAATTTCTCATTTTTATTTGGTACCTAAGCAATCCCTACTGTGGATATCAAAGAAGTAGATGTCCTCATATCACCTCAAGTCAAAGGATCAGGTAAGTTCACTAAGAGCACTTTATAAGTAAGGGGGCAAGCGTTCCTTCCAAGAATTCTTTGTGTTCTTGTTTAAGAACAACATATTTTTACATTTAAGTTCCTTAGAGTGAAATTTGCTAGTGGAACTTATTAAGAAGCAAAACAGATCATAAGAAATGTACAGAGAGAAAAATCATTACACTAGGAAATATTGGTCCCAGCTTGAATTTTGTATGTATGTCCTCCCCTGAAAATGACATTTTCCTTTCTGACCTTTAGACAGCTTTACCTTTTCTTTCTGCAATGCATGAAATCATCCTAGTAAAAATATTTTTCCTAGCATAAATATTTTATCACACAACTCTTCAAACTATTGACATAAGGTTTCCTATTATTACTTTTTAAAACTTGCCATTTACCATTTGGAATGGTAAATAATAACAGTAAAAAATATTTTTTTTCAGAGATGAGCAATATATGATGGTTTGATGATTAATTATTTTTTTTCCATTTTAATAGAATGGCTTGTTCCTGAATTCAGTCTATGTATCTGTAAAATAATGAATGTAATTTTGATATGTTGAGCCTTTTGAATGATATGACCATACAGTGAAAAACTAGGAGATAGATCTTCAGATCTGGATAAGAATTCTTCTTCAGATAAGTTTGAATATGGCATCATTTAGATTTGGCTTACTTCACTTCTTAGGACTTTGATCTATAACAGAAAGAGGCAAGGGGAAATGTGGCAGTCAGTAACATCACCAGACTAAAGACATCAGAAAAGAGAAAGAAATCCAGCATCTAGTTCACTACATGCTTAATATTCAGCCCAGAGCGAGGGACTCATAAGAAGTCCTGATTTGTGTCCCCAGAGGCATTGTCTTGGGTCATCTGACAGAGAATCAGAGCATGGATCAATCAGAAGACAGATCTGCTCCTTTGCCAAGAGGAAATAAACATTCTAGGAGGGTAAGGGAAGAAGAACCATCTCCCAGGCTTGCATACGACTGTAGTGTGGCCCTTGTGTTGAGTACCAGGGAAAGCCTAGATACTGAATCATTTCAAGAGCCTCTCACCAGGCATGGCAGGTTCACTGACAGCCTTCACCAGGATCCTAGCCTCCATGTGTTACAAGTACTGAGGAACAGAGAATGAAGCTTTCAGCCATCTTCTGGCAAAAAGAAGCTGAAAAGTTTGATTCCCAGTGTGTTTCAGATAATCAGATCCCGTCTCTAAAATTGTCTCATTCTTCAGTTGTATTGATGCTGCCTTGAGTGTGCTGCTTGCTGTCTGCTGAGGGTTGGGGAAGAAGGAAAAACTAATTTATATTCCACCATGGACACCAAAATTACTTTCTTTGGCTCTGCTTGCCATGGTTTTTTCTTCTCTCTCTACTTTTGCATATTTAGATTTTAAGATGTGATGATGTTTGAGTATCTCATGGATGACAACTCACTGTTAGATTATCTAGCTAGAGTAACAAGTTAGTCTATTTACAGTGACAATGATCAAGACTTGCAATTCTCAGAGCTGCTTCTGAAAATTTATCTTGCCAAATCAGATTTTATGAATAATTACTCCTCAAATTTTGTTCCATGTCTTTATTTATGCATATATACACATATGCTAAACACATCATTTCAATCCCTGAAATTAGTTGCTAATTCTGTGAGCATAGTCTTTGAATTTATTTGTATAAACTGCATACACTTGAATAATATTTATTTTGCCATGTTGTTGACTAAATCAGCTGGAGAAGAATAGGATATCAAAACAAAGGGTGCAAGAAAATTCACAGCTATTAACAAGGGTGTTTTAGAGTCCGATAGCACAGCTTTTGCTTCCTCATACAGCCTGTCAGTGCTGCATGATGAGCTGTGACAACCAGTAGCTCTGCCACACTGAGCTGTTCCACAGCTATGCTGTCAAACCTCTCTTTCAGCATCTCTTGAGTGAGCTATGATGGCTTTATTATTTGTGAAAATTCTGGAAAATGCCTGTCCTCCTCAGCATGAGTTCTGACTAGGCCAGTACAAGCAATGAAAATAGCCGTTTACATACTTTCCAAATGAAATTCAGATCAGAAAAGCATGGAAATTCTTGCAACTTCTACCGGGAAACAGTGAAACCACAGCAAGACCTGACCTTGACTTGTGTGATTTGTGTTCTCAGCTGAGCTACATTCATATTTTCCATGTTTTCAGTAAAAGACACATGCTTTAAGTGAATGTTTCTACCTTGGCCCATCCCCTCTTCACACCCTGAAAAGGAAGGTCCTGTAAAGGGCCAGGACTGCCATATGAATTCTTCTCCCTGAGGGCAGAGCCTGGGAGAGGCGACTGCCCTGTGGCCATCAGCTAAATGCTGACAGTTGCCTTCATCCAAATGTTGGAAAGAGACATCCAGCCACTCATGAGCACAGAAGACAATGAGAGCTTTCTCAGGCTTGATACTTTGTTATATTAATAGGAGCACAGACGCTAGATTACATGGTATTCCAGCTCAGTGCTCGTCAGAACACATGTAGGTGCTGCCTTCAGCTGGGACCTCTGTGGGAAAGACATGGACAAACTGAAACAAGCTCAGCAAGGGCCACTGAAGTGTTCAGAACAAACATTCTTCCCATGCAGGGAGATGTAAGCAGGGCTGGTTTAGCCTGGGGAGGGAATCTGCACTTGTGAGCAGGTGGTTGAGAAGAGGCAGCCAGGGGCTCCACTGTGTTGTGCAAGGGGAGGCCGAGGGACAAGGGGCCTGAGCTGAAATGAGAGGTCCAAGCTGGGTGAAAGGAAAAGCTTTCTCATGCTGAGGACAAGGGGACCCCTTGGGCATTTGCCACACCTGAGTGGACATGGTCCTGAGCATCCTGGTCTGAGGATACAGCTGGCCCTGCTGTGGGCAAGAGTTTGGAATAGAAATTCCTGCTCAGTCTCTGGCTCAACCCAGTGATTCTATAATATATAAATAAATACGTAAAAAATAAGAATCATTCTTCTGAAGTGACTGCATGTTCTAAAGGGTATTTGACTTTCAAAGTCATCAATCTTTCCCCCTACTCATCAAACTAGAAAAGAACTCTAAACACTGGGTACTTACTGTCATATATTTTAATTATTTTTTTTTTTCATTCTGTAAAAGAAATTACCAAACTTTACCATTGGAGGGAGATAGTGATGAATCTTTAGCTCTCAGATGAAGTGTAACAGTACTCAGATGAAGTGTAACACAGAGGGGAAAGGCAGGAGAAACAAATACTTCCAGGCCAGGTGGTATACTTCATATATCCAAATTGCTGTAAGTTGCTGATTGCCACTGCATTTGCTATTATTGTAAACCCTATGAATAAATATTGCTCTGCAGACAGATGAAATGGCTGGTCCCTGCCCTGGAGAGCCTGTGACCTAAGGCTGTAAAGACAAACTTTTAAAAAGCACCCAGACTGATATGGATCAGTGGGAATTAAACAAAAAATCTGCTGCTCAGAATGGAATTTTCAATGTTGTAATGCAGCTTTAGTCTTTCAGATGTCTTAAACAGCTCCACTGCCTGAAAGGTAAGAATCCTACCCTCCTTTCGCAATATGTAGAGAACTCTAAACCCTCATCAGCTGGATCAAAAGAAAAGACAGTGTGGTTATAAGTAATCTAGAGGGAATATTATATGAAATTCTACTTCACAATCTACAAGCTGCAAGAAATTTAAAGAGTTTTTTAATCAGAACTTGTTACCCTCACGTCTCTTCAATCCCTGTCTGCCTGTGCTATGCTAAATTCACATGCATTATGGCCATTTTGAGCTTTCTTCAATAATATGAGGGCTAACAGAAACAGGAGCAGAGGAGAGAAGAATGTGAAATTTAATTCATTTCCTTTGCCTTTAAAAACTGGATGCAGTATTTCTGGATAACCATTAAACCACCGTGAGTTGGTGGTTAATTAGATGTTCCAAGAAAATCTATGGCAAAAAGCTGCATTGTACAGGGCAGAGCCTTGAAGAGCAGTGAACCGAGGAAGAGGGACTCCTCTCCCACAGGTAAAACCTCCAGCAACATAGTCAAGCAGTCAAAAATAATGGCAGGTGAGATGTTTTCCTGGCCATGGGAATATCAGACTCAAGAGTCTGTAAAATTGTTCATTCTCTTTCTCTGATCTAATGAACATGTAGTTATTCACTGTAGTTTATTACTCAAATCATCAAGGAGGATCTCAGAGCAGTCTATTGCCTGGGATTTATGGTGTTCATCTCTAAATGCTTGGGGCATGAAAAGGCCTTTCAGAAGGGGATAAAATTGAGACTGAACGTCTCACATTGCAGTTCAGAGCTTTTCTTGTAGTTCAGTGGGAAGAGGAGAATGGAGCTGAATATTATCTGAGGCAAAAAGGTGGAAGTACTTCTACTGTGGTGATACTTCATTAGCAGAAGTAAGGACACCTGCCAGATCAGATGAGTGAAGCAGACCAGTACTAGCCTAGGATATGCTGCATAAAGATTTAGAAATCTGACAGAATGGAAGTGCTTGCAATGGCTAAAAGCAGATGAGTAAACACTGAGGGGCTGGAAATTAGACCCTTTCAAAGCAATTAGGATGGAGTTATTTGCTGCGACCTGCTGTGACCTGTGGCCTGCTGCACCTATGAACCCAGCTTAATTTTCACAGTCAGAAATTGAATGATAACATAAGATGGTGCCAAGAGTCAGCTGAGATACAGTCACTAGCCAGATATGCATGCCTAGTTCATGCAAATACGAAGCAAAATTAGAAGTTTTGTTCTACCCTTCAGATAGCAGCTTTTGGACACATTAAGTTGGGACCTATCATGACCGATGACTGTGTCTTAACTGAGATCACTTATTGCATCAAGGTCTTAGACTTCAGCCTAGAAAATACATGCTAAACACAACAACATCCTAATACATGTATTTAACTTAATTCACACTAAACACAATAGTTCTTGAATCACTTCAAACATGTATATAAATATTTTCAGCATAGAGTCAAACCATAATTTTTTTGGGTTAAATTTATCCATAACTGACTTTCCGTTCAGGACCTTAATTGCCTGATTCACTAATTACAAGTTGATTTGAGCATTTGCACTGAAAAAGAAAACATTTAAAAGTGGGAAAGCTTTTCATTCCTCAATTTCCATCTGAACTTCAAGGATTCAGCACAGTCTGAGAGTTTGATTTTCAAACACAGACATGGGCAGGCATAAAGGTCACAGTTATCCTATTGATGTTAGAACACCAGCTTCCCTAGCATGGGAGAACACTAGCAAATGCACAGTCAGATTCCTCAGCTGGGAAGAGCTCACCTAATGCTACTCCAAAACTGCCCACTTTAAACATGTTCTGCGTGGACCTGAGCAGTATCCCAGCACAACATGAATGTGCTGAAACAGGGGATAGCAGTGGTTCAGATGAGAAAGAGATGAGGGAGAAGGGTGGCAGGAACCTCATGCTACTGTCTTATATTTCCAGTGGTAAGCAGTCCCCAGGATGACATGTCCCTGGAAGTAGACATCCTTTAGGTTGATCTATGAAGCCAGTAACTGATTATTACATTTATATGTGTGTTAAGGTTAAATTATGGATTGAATAAGGGTATTTTGGGTTGAACACGTTTTCAAGGCGGGGCTTGACTGCCTGATGACATCATTTGGCAAGTGGAGAGAGAATAAAAGCTTTGGGCATGGGGACCAGGAGGACCTGGCCCATGTCAGGACACTGTTTGTCCAGGCAATGCATACAACATCATAATTCCTTCCAGATTTCAGCCAGCACAGACTCCCCCAGAAGGCTTCTGCAGGCAGCATAAAGGAGGAAAGACAAGGTACTGCTCCCTCATCTCTCCAGACAGTTTGAGACACTAGATGCTCTGGGTCTGGGGAATGATAAAAGCAGTTCAGAGCTGCCTTTCCTGCGTGTTATATTTAGGTGCCTGATATATGAACTTTGTGTATAGTAAATATAATTCTTTACTATGACATCCCTAACATATGGGAAAGAGACTAAGAGAGGAGGGTTGGAAAGTGAGATACTGCAATATCTATAACTTTGCCTGTAAAAATGAGTCTGCTGTGTTATATTGCACATCATTTTGAGGTAATGAAAAAGACTAAGCACATGCAGTACATGCAGAGACTTTTTTATATCTCCTATTACTCAGAGTTTCATCCTCCCCATTCCCTTTTCCTGTTCCTTCCGAGGCCAAGAGTCCCCTCTACACTGAAGCACCCTCTGGTTACACCATTCTCACTACATGGTGCTCCACAGCCTTTGGCAGCTGCCACACCAATTGCACACTGAGCTTGGACCAGGTGACTACTATGGTTAAACACAGCTGGCTCTCAGTTACCAAGCACATTCAAATCTAGAAACCATCAAGTTCTGAGAATAATATCTTTGCCTCACACTCATGAAACTTCTGAGTCTAGAGTACAAAACCGTTATAAATCTCTCCATCCCTGGGAGTGGGGCAGTTTCAACCTCTAAATACACTGTGAAAGATACAGTAAAATCAGTGAAGAGGCAAATGTCATTGCTTTGTTCAGAGATTGCTATTGGCCATTTAAGTATTTTCTTTTATGGTTGAACATATGCATCTGAAAGATAACAGCTTCTGAAGTGACTGACACACTTTTTAGGCTTGGAAATTAGAGACTCATTTGTATTTGAAGGGAATAGGCAGTTTAAGTTCTGTAGAAAAGAAATTATGTACCTAGATGAAATTTAACCATGATGATACTAAACTAAGATCTTACCACAGTCATCCAAAACCCTGTAAGTTTGCTGCTTTAGTCTATATGAGTATTCTTACAGATTTTGTAGTATTTTGAAATGTGAGGCATCATTTAAAATTTGCCTTCCCAAAAAGCCTTTATTTCCTTGCATTCAATTTCAGTCTGAAAAATTAACACAAATACACTTAAAAGCAGGTTTCATGGCCATATAAATGGTTTTATTTTCCACAAATTTGGGTACCTTACAGTTGCCCTTGGAATGACTAAGTCAACAGGAGATGCCTGGATTCTCAGTGCTTATGAAATTCTATCTATTTCTTTAGGTGCATAAGTAAGAATTCAGGGCTCAGATACATGATCTAATTATGTGGTTTAGCAAGTTGACACTCATCTTATGATGTGTGATAAACAGTCCTTTCACTTAATGCAGTTCAAGTCGTCCTCAGAACCCAGAATTATTTCTGCCACAGACGTAAATGGCAGAGCGCCCGCTGCCTGGAGTGGAATAAGTTCATTGCAAGCCCAAGATGTTTTGCTTCAAGCTGCATGCATGTTGACATGCCCATATGGCATTTCTTCTGGCTCTGTCATCTCCTCCCTTGCAGCTGGTGTTTGCGCAAGGCTATGGATGCATGCCCTGTTCCAGCTGCAGCTGTGCCAACAAAAAGATGAGTGCCACAGCCTCCTCCCCACTCCGCTACTGGAAGTTACCAACCCCTCTGAACAGCTGGCCAGGCTCTAGCCATGTGACTTCCCATAACTTGTTTCAGTCAAATAACTTGTTTCAGTCAAAATAACAGGGGCAGTCTTCTTTAAATTGTTAACATTGTCTCTTCTCTTTTGGATGGATGTTGGATTGGGACCACAGTGAGAAGGTGATGAGTACATGGGGATGAGGTGTTGCTTCAGTGACCTGCTCAGCTGGGTGCATGTCCACAGTCTATGTGCAATTGTTAATTGAGTCCACTGCTGTCAAAAGCCCCGATATCCTGGCAACAAAATTGTTTATAAGGCCTAAGGAATTCCTGCAGTCAATATTAATGCAGTCTGATGAATATGCTAGTACTGGTTCATTTAGATTTCTAAAAAGTTAACTAAAGAAAAGCCATTAAATAAATGACTTGTACTAAATTAAATAAAATTAAATGAAAGCAAGCCAGGATTCCATTTGAGATGGTGAAGCTGAGCAGAACAGGAACAGGAAAATAAAAGGTTGCTGTAAAGTGAGAGGCAGCTACCAGACAAACAGATGTGTTTATCTTTGAGGTATTTTTAAAAATTTTGTGCTGTTTCATTTACACTTAAAACAAGTCAGCATCAGACATGTTTTTCTTGGTTTCCAGTGACTATTATTTTTAAACTGTGTGCATTGTTGAGAAATACAAAGAGGACTTAGAGCAGACAGCAATACCAAGCCAATGACTAATTTTACTTCTGGATCCTTTGTGGATGACTTTTTGTGATGAGTTTCAATCAAACCTCAATTTATACCTAAGGCAGTCAAGAGAACATATTTCATTTCTTCCTATGCTCCCCCTCAGCATGTGTGACAGACTTCTTGGAAATATAAACTTGGTGAAATACATTGTATCAGTAAATCCCAGCATTTGCAAGAAAGCAGTGTTAATCTGGAATTCAGAGCAAGGCATGAAGCAGAAAGTCAACAGGGTACTTTGCACACTACAGCTTGGGAAGAATAAGATTGAAATAAATACAGAAAGCATCATTCCAAATGAAATATCTTTCCCAGGAAGGAGGTGAGGCCCAAAACACCAGGTTCTGCAACAGGAGAGGGTGAAGATTTGATCTCTCATGGGATCCGCAGACTGAAGAGTGTCCCAGGAGTAAATTTGTTTTCTATCATTCTTTTCCACCTAATGTAATCTTCAAGGGGGGCAACTTGAATGTTCTGGTGCAAAAAGATGGTACAAAGAAAACTTGAAATCAGGCAGTCTGTGTTATTGCCCTGGATTATCAAGATGGGTTCACATGGAGTGGAGCTGACAAATCAAAACACAAAGGCAGTTTTTGTTATTGTTCAGACTGAGTCATAACTATGTATGGTACAGTTTCCAGTAAGAGGTTATCTTTCAGACAGCTTACACAGGGATTGCCATTCATCAAGGAATTTGGGGATACTGTAAGCAAAGATAAACCAAAAGGCAATATACCAAACTAATTTATGGTGTGGGCTTAGTGAGGAAAACAATGACTGACTGCTGAAGGAATCAATCCTGATAAATTCAAAGAAATGTATCAAAATGAATATTGGATGTAATTTCTGAGTCAAAGGCTGTAATCTCGTTCCTGAAACTGATGTAAAAAACATGATCCACTTTGTTGCCATTCACTACCAGTGCTATTTCCCAGCAGTCAAAAGCACACAGCACCTAGCTCAAGATACTTACCATTTTTGACTAAATTGTGCAATTTTCTCAAATCCCATAATCACAACAGGACAAAGATGTAGCTGAGCCACTGTGCCTGAACTCTGCCTTTATGTCAGTGGATGGTTGACATGGTGGGAGAAAAATTTGACACTGGGTGCTTTGGGTTTGGTGCATTTATTTTACTCTAAAAATAGCTCATAGTGTTGATTTCTTCTTTTTCTACCGTATGGCATTTTTAGTTTTGTCATTCACCTATTAAGTTAAAATTTCGTTAACTGAGGAGAGGTTTAAACTGAAACTAACTTAGCCTAAATGAAGCAGCCACTTTGATCTCACTAGAGTGACCAGAAAGAGACAGAATCCCCCATGACTTGCTCTGCAGAAGCCATCCTGGAGAGATTAACTTTTCTACATTAACTAATGTACAAAGATATCTATTAGATTCGAAGTGCCTCAGGGAACATACCACCTTTCCCATACTCTATGGTGGCTATTTTGGACCTAATTTGCTTTAAATTTTGTCTAATCATGTTTTGAACTGGGAGGTTTGCTCTGATTCCTCAATGTGGCTCCTGTGGCAGCATGTTTAAGCACTGCCTCCTCTGCAAAGTGGCTTTTATCTGTTTAAAACTGAGTCCTATTCCAGTTTGAGTGAACACCTTCTCCCTCACCTTCTTTACTTCCTTCTTCATTGTACAAACCTTACCCATACCGTTCCTTCCAAGTAAGCCACCTAAGCCTGCAGCACTTCAGAGCCATCTCATCCCCTAAAATGACCTGCAAATATTCTCCTCCAATCCTTTAGGGGTTAAATGCATGAAGTACAAAGCCCTTATGTAATGTAAAGCAAAGTTTTTGGAGAAAAAAGTTATACTACATTGACATCCAGGAGATGAATTGTTACCTAAAGCCACTGTGTCTGGTATGTCTGGTACACTCAGCTAGCTGACATTCACCAGAAAAAAAACCCCACTCCACAGTCTGCCACAGAAGTGTACAAACACACCTTGTTGCCCACTGGAAGATTTGAGGTATTTTGTTTTGGAAGAATTTAGATCTGGTGGTGAAATCAGGCAGCTCAAGTCCACAATTCTTCATGGTGTTACTCTGTTTCCCCTTTCTCAGGAAAAGGTGGGCACTCTAACCAGCCAGCTGAAAACAGGCTCCCTCTGCGCAGCTAAGTAAACCATCATTGTCAGGAATGTGGGCACACTCTGGTTTGTGCCAGGCTGTGTGTGCGCTCCCTATGAAAGCATTTCCTTTAGCAAAACAAGCAAGTGCCACGACGACAAATACTACAACAGTCAGTCGATTGATGGACTCAAATGCTCCTTTGCCACCAAGAAGTGAATCTCTGCATGGAAAACACAGGGCCTGGAGAATTGCTTTTCCTGCATCTTATATCAGCCTTCCCACCCCCCCCCCCCCCCCCCATGATCCAGATCTGACATGTCTTGCTTCTTAAAATTCAGAGAACTGAGAGATTGTTATGGTGTAATACTAATATTTAAATGTGTCCTCACTCACCCTCTTTCACGTGGCATGAATCAAATGTACCATTGGTTTGTCTTGGTAGAAGCATGGACCTGTATGAAGAAGGCAAACAGGATATGTACTCTGATGGTCCTTCTAACACTTTACAGAATAACAGCGCCTCAAAGAGAGATGGCCATCCAAGAATAAAGCAGATATTTCAGGCCATGAACAATTGTCATCGAGTTCCTATCACTTACTTTGAATTCACACTGAAAAGTGTCACAAGGAACAAGGATATTTTTGCTTTCTTAAAAATAACTAATATAGTAATAGAACTTTTCCTAAGATAGTTTGGAAACTCAAGAAAAAGTACATTTTTCACTTCTTTTTCCCTCTAAACTAGCAGCAGTGGCTGTGTGGTCATTTGGTGTTCTTCTGTTTAAAAAATACAGTACATTCCTTACTCCAAACCACCTTGACCGCTGTGTTTCCTACGTCAGAGGAGATGAGATCATTAAAATCACCAGTAATGATGCCTGCAGAAGCTCCTCTTTTCTGCCAGCTCATAGAATGGGTCTGGATGAACTATGAAAAGGATCTACGATCCATTTAAACTCCTCACTGTTTAAATTGGCTAAGAGAGTTATGCTGTCACTGTCATTTCTTGGCTCCCTGATGAAAGAACAGATGACTTTGCTGAGCTATCTTCGTTGAAGAAAAATTCATGAACGCAGAATATTTAAAAAATCATTGAGGAGGGAGGCAAGGACAGAACTTTTAATTGAGACAAGTGTGGAAAATAAAATCGAAATTTGAGGGAAGAGGAAGAAAATTGTAAACCGTCAAGCATCATCCAGTGAAACAAATTTGTGGTCAGATTATGTCTTGTTCATGTCCTCAAGGTATTCAGCAGAGGCATGACTGTGTCCAAATATTGCTCTAATAAAAGGGAGTGATAAGGTCATTGGGTGATTTAACATTGAAAACTGGTTTTGCAACACAAAGCTATACACCAATAAATAAGTTTTTTTCATATTTTACTGACCGTTATCCATAGAAAATAAAGAAACCCGAGAACACAGAAAAGATCTTGTGCAATTTATAGATAGCACAAAAAACACTTAGCTCATTCTACTGTGCAGTGCAAGAGTTGTTTACTTTAAAATGAGTAATGATGAGGCTATCTTTGAAAAGCAGCATTCAAGGCTGATATTTAACTCTTCTCCCCATGAGCATCTGAAAGAAGCTATTCAGACTGTGGAACAAGAGGACTGGCTGAATCTCAAGAGGATGTCTTCTTGGAGGTAGTCTACTGGAGGCTGTGGGTATGATCCTTCAGATGACCCAGTGTCTCCTGAGAAAAGCTTCTGCATCCTTCTGAGGTAAAAACAATACAGAACACAAAGGATGAATTATTCTTTCACTTGCTGATGCCAGAGAGAAGAGTGTCACAGACAACAAGCCTCTACAAAGAAGAGTGCATAATGGACATAATATAATATTTCAATTATCCCTGACCTCAGATCTCCAGCTCAAAGAAGGATGAATGCATTTAGGAGTAACTGACAAGACTTTTGCTGCTGTGTCTGCAAGGAAGTTGCCTGGCAGAATGAGGGCCTGGTCCTGCCCATGTCCAATATACATGTAGAGGTTTGAAGGACTTGTTTGAAGCAGACTGCAATAAGGATTAGTTTCTGTTCCTGTTTTCATTAAGGTGCTTCTTCATTTCCTGGTCAGTGACCACACAGGGGGTGACATCCCCAAGGAGATAGAGCAATGCTCTGGGAGCTGATACCAGCACTATTGATACAATGCCCTGTGTTCTGGAACAATGCTCTGGAAAGACACAGAAAAAAGTGGGCAACAAAAGAGTGTTTTCTGAACTTGGCCTTCCCCCTTCCACATTCACCCACACTTAAGAGGTTGGTGAAGGCTAGCTGTAATCTGTGCAGAAACCAAGTGTTTTAACAGATGTAGCTCAGGATGTTATACAAACACACGAGTTGCTTGAAATTGTGTTTTCTTTACACACTCTCTGTAAAATAAAGTGTACAGCAGCAATAGTTAATTGGATATTCTTACTAACATTATTCTTTTGCTGTTTTCGCAATGCACTGACTTTTGATATTAACGTGATTTCTTTAAAGGAACATATCACATGACTTCCACACTTCTGAAGCATTGAGTGTTTTGAGGTCCCATTGACCTAAATCTCAAAAGTTATGAGATTGTATAATGTATATTGTACAGCTTTACTTCTGTTGGTATGTATCCCATTCAGGGTCTAAAACACCACTCAAAGTCTCATAATGAGAAATGTGGGTTAGGGTTTTGTGTAACTGGATGGCCTTTTAATTCTGCTTATAAGCTGTATCTCGGGCAGATTTTAAGACATCAAAGTGCATAAAAATACAACTTGCTGGCTCTTTTTTTTCTTATATTTGCCAATAACATCTGAGTGGGGGTCTAGAAAGAAAGCACACAAGTGATAATGGAGTGATATAGATGAGGACAAATACAGAAAACCTGATACTGCACAGATGTCAGCCTAAACATAAATAACAGTCTGACATGCAGGTGCTCAGTCATTTGTGGACTGCTTTGCCTTTTCCCTGTACAGAGTGAGTCACTGGGAATTGTACACCAAACTAGTCATGTGCTCCTCCAATAATTTCCAAAGTGCATGAACGCAGGCCAAATTGGGTATGTATATAGTAAAAGCTGAAATATATCAAATCAGCAGTGTTTCTAGATTATTTACCTTAATAACTGCTTTTTGATTTGTAGATGTTGTGGATTTTTTCTGAGATACTGACGGAGGTATATGAGAGAGTTTCCTGGCTTCACAGAAAAATATAAATCCCAATAGATTACCAAATGGAAGTGGTTCACAGTCTGTCACTGGGGTGATAGTAATAAGCAGGACTTTATTGAATAGTAAAAGCTCATTACTACCCAAAGCATAGTCAAAACAATTTCTTGACAGAAAATTGTTCTTCAGACAATGGGAAACTGTATTTGATGTAATCAGCACAAAAGTATATTGCCTTCTTTCTGGTAGCCATCATATGCTTTGTTTTCTTAACTTGAAAATAAAGAAGCTTCAAGGAATTTGTGGTTTTATACATCTCAAATAGTCTTTTGGGTGGCCTTTTTTTTTTAAACCTGGATGAATTTGCAAATATTTAAAAGTTGTGAAGTAACTTTCCACTCTGGTAAAGAAGAATTAAAAGAAAATTCCTTTTTTTCAAAAACTTTAAACAGTCTATCCCCAACTCCTATTAAATACTTGGATGTAAACAGCTGCCACTGCTGCTTTGAAGGAACAAAGCCCTTTACAAACAGATTTTGTTGCCTTCAGTATGTGACAATAGAAATATAATTTCAAAGCCTACGTAGATTGTTTAAAGTCCTTGTTTTCCCATCTTTAATCTGACTGAGATTATCTGATTGCTGCTTTGCAATTTTAAATCTGTAATTCAGTTTTGCCACACAAGACTTCTTAGCTTCCCTTGTGTGTCTGGGGAGTGGGCCCAACTCTCTTTTAAGGATGGGAGTTGTGTGATGAGGTGTTTGTGTTATTGTGCAGTGACAATTTTTAAGTCAGAGTCCTCAGAGTGATTTTTTTCCCTGAGAGCAGAAAGCAGCAGACCCTTACCTGGCTTCTGCTACACAAGAGTTACATGGAAGCTCAATGTGCAGTTCTAATGGGACTCAATGATGATACAGGCAGGATGTAGATATACAAGATTGTCCATGTACTAGAGGTGTGTTTTAGAATGACAGGGCTCTAAATTCCACTTCTGTGGAGACAACTGCATGTGGTGATAAGTGTTCAGGAACATGCCTTGAAATGTCCTGATTATTTAGGAGGTGTGTCTCAACGTCTTCATTAAGATTACAAACCCAAATATGGAGATACACTTCAGCCCAGTTTTAAGGGTTGTTCTTCCCCTTTGCAATGATTTTCTGAACCTGTTTGGTACAGGACTGTGGATGGGTTTTAGAGTTCACCAGCTAAACACAGTGGAACTTCTCCAAATACAAGGCAATCCCACTGAAACAGCTGAAATCTTAAGATGTCAATATTTGTATTGTCATCATTAGCAAAAAAATGTTCATCTCAGCCTGTCAGTCTTGGGGACATGCTGTAAGGGTAGTGTGGGAGACTTTGATCTAAAGGTTGGACTGATATGCATGAGGTGCTATGGGAGAGTAGCAGTGTAGGACTATTAAGTAAGAGTAAAATCCAGGATTGAATAAATTGAATAAATGTGCTACCAGATTCTAGTGGGAATTGTGCACATTCACATTACGGTCTGGTTTGTTTCTGCCTCTGGCTCTATCTTTGACCACTTCTGTCACACTCAGACAAGTTACTTTACATATATGAGAGCTGGTATCCACACTGTATATTGGCCACTGTGCAGGAAACTAGCCCACAAAAGGCTCACATCCCAACTTATTAGGAGTTGCAGAGGAAATTTTTTTCCTCAGAGAAGAGGCTGGGGTTTGTTATTCTGGTACTTATCATTTACTCTAGCTACTAGGGTCCATTTGCTTCCTCTAGTTTTATGCCAGTGTAAATCACGTAACATTCATGAAGATTTTCTTCATTTAAAGAAAAGCTGTTGGGTACCCATCAGCCTCTAAGCGTCCTGGAGAAGATGCCACTCAGGCACTTCTCAGATTCTGAGGGGTGTTGTCAACCTAGACTAATATTAATTTTATTTCTACTCAGTTTGCACAAGCTCCTTGTGGCCTTTTAGAGAGGCATAAGAGTGAGCTTGATAGCAATTGAGAGGGATAGCAAATATGTGAGCCTCTTGATGAGAACTTACAGGAAATAGAGGACTTGTAACTGGGAAAAGTGACATTTTTCACTGTGCAGGAATGTGAGTAACAGAGGAGAAAGAGCCTCTGTATTTTACCTTCCAGCCAGGGCTAAATATTATGTCTCTTCAATAAAGGATATCAAGGGCAGCTGAAGGGTATCTTATTAGAACTCAATTGCCAAGGAAGGTGGGCAGGAATGACCAGAGAAAGCTGTGGGTTTGGGTTTCTGTGGAATAACAAACTCCTGACTTCCTGTGCTGCTCTTTCTCTTGGGGATGTGTTGGTAACCTGCCAGCCCCAGTCTAGTAGTAGCTTTAAGGAGGGTGGCCAAGTGAATAGCCTTGGTAGTATGAATAATGATTAAAAGGTTAAAGAAACTCCATATGACTAGCTGGAATCACAGGAGCTCAAGTAGACCTGGTACTCTAATAAGCAAACAGTGGCACGTTTCCTTCTGTAATTGGATATAATCACCATGTGTGGGCATTTTTCCTATTTACTTGTTCAGTGTGCTTATCCCTGGCTGCTGAGGCATTCTTTCATCTACATCAATAAAAACATCATTTGTTTGAACTGTGTAAAATAAAATGAAACCCTATCCCAGCGTAGGAAGTTTTTCTCTAGATCGTTTCCACCTTTCTTTGCACCTTTGATGTGTGACCCTTGCCACCCACCAGCCTCCCTTTCAGCCAGCCCTCCCTGAAACAGCCTCCAAATGAAATGATGGTCTCCAGGACCAAAGTGGAGGCTGTGGTTTCCACGGATGACTGCCCACTGCAGGCACTGCTTACTTGTGGTGTTTATTTCAGTCCCTCCTAGCTATGGTGCCTGGAGTTGGAAGGGTCAATCCGCAGTTTGGATTGGCATATTTTTAAGGTCCTTTCTATTATGAAATATTTATGAGAGGAAACAAGGTTGGACATTCCTGCAGCCAGTCCAGTGTAGGAACGCTATGTGCCTTCCTCCCCCAAACATGTAAATGCAGTCAGTTATTTAATGGAAGACTCGCATACCTTGTTCCTTTACATTTCAAGTGAGCTGTCAGAGGAATGTAAACATTTATTTGGAGCAAGCCCTCAGGTAAAGGATTACCATATGCCACAGAAGGAAATTCCAGCATGCCCACCCAAATTTATGCTGTGGAGAGAGCTATGAATAGAAAGTTTGTACACTGTTGTGAATATGGATAAAATACATCACTCACGGCCAGGCCATGAAAAATTGAAAAACACATATTTTGGATCACACAATGTTTTCGAAAATATATTTAAAAGAAAATAAACATGGGATCTTGTGTGTTCGTTTACTGTTTGAAGTCCTTCAGGGAAGTCAGACATCAACAAATTTTCTTCCAGACCACTCACTTCTCTTGATAACAGGAGGTTTTTTGGTAGAAAGGCAGCAGTCTCATTCCCTGGATCACTTTGTTTCCTTAGCCAGTGCCCATTTATTGGGAGTTTATATTGTATTCAGGGTTAGCAAAAGCAGACTCATTTGGAGGGCTACATTCAGTCTTAAAGGTCAGAATTCCTCATTCTTGGCTACCTTATAAGGTGACCTTTTCATGAGTGTTTCATGACTCTTGTTCACTTTGCAAATGTGTTTAATTAGAAAATTTATTACTATTTTATTATTATTATTAATATTATTATTAATATTAATATTATTATTATTATTATTTAGACAGAGAGTAATCATTGATGTTTTGGTGTGGTCAACATTAGTTTCTTTTGAAGTGTAAGGGTTTCTCCTAAATGCTGAAAAAAATAAAATGTTAAAACTTGCTTCTGGGAGAAGGACAGCCCCACCATGCAAACCAGTGGCCTCTGGACACCTCAACAACTTTGGGCTGGGCAATATAAAGGTCCTATCAGTACTCTAGAGCTTGCTACTATGACCCAAATCTATGCAGATTCTACACTTCAGTCCTCCATGTCATCCCCCTCCAACAGAAATGTTGCACACGCTCCTTTAGATGCGAGGGACTCATGAAGGGTGGTCTGCCCTTCCTCTGGGTTTATGTGTTTGGGCCAATTCATGAATTTCCTCTCAGGACCCTTCTGCTGTCTTTTCCTTTCTGCTTTCTCCCTGCAGCATCTCTTTCCATTGCAAAGGGATTTCTTTTTTTTGCATGGGTGGAAGTGACAGAACAATACTATGGTTACATGAGAACAAGTAAAACAACCTTATTATTAGGGAAAGAGAAGTGTGAGACAGTGAAAGAAAAGAGTATTTAATAGCAGGAACACTTAGAATGGCATCAGACCCAAGCCAGGGAATGTTAACACAGAGGAAGAGAAGAGTTTGATGTGGGATAGTGAGCTGCCTTGATTATCGTTCTCTGTTATCCCAAAGCCAAGTTTATTTTAACTGGAAATTGCACATTAGGTTGAATGAGAAACACATGGAAAGACAAAGTTACTGGTTTAAAGTCTTCAAATTTGTCCTGCCTAAGGAATGACAGCTCAAAGCTCACTTAGGTTAGGCAGCTGTGGCACAAAATACCCATGTTCAAGCCAAATACATTCAAGGCAAATATCCATGAGCTCCCTGGGAACAGACACACTCCTGCACTCTTTTCTCCAGGCTGTTCATACCCAGGAGAATTTGAGCCATAAGTTTCCTACACTCACCTGTGCCTGCCCTCTGCACTTATTGCTGGGTATGGTGTAGCACTCCCTTTGTGGGAGGTTCTTAGTGCAGAGCAGTACCTAAGGTCATTGGCACTGAGAGACAGGGAGGATGTGTGTTTTGTGATGAAACAAAAGGTACAGCTAGGTACAAAGGTACAAAAGGTACAAAGGTACAAAAACGTACAACTTCTCCCTCCCTTCTTCCTGAGACAAAAATGATAGCTTATTTAGTTAATTTAAAATCAATTAACCCTTGATAATTAGAGAAAGAGCCATGGAGTAAAAACTTTACTACAATGTAGGTTTGTCGTTTGGCCCCCAGTTGAGTCTTTTAGACAGGGGAAGAACATAAATTCTGAAATTTTGGTGACGAATAATTATTAACAGTAAATATTTGGAAGTGGAGAGTGAAGACAATGACCTTTATGATTGTTGCACTAATATATTGTTTCCTTTGAGCATTGGATACCTTAGAAGCTAATTCTTAATCTGATGGGGCAGATATGTACTCCCTGACCTTACTGTGAAAGGAAAACAATGTACCATTCACTCCAGGCTAGTAACACTCAGATAAAAAAAAAAATAAATAAATAAATTCAAATCTTTTGGTGAAACCTGGTTCCTGAGGCAGCAAAGAGAAATTTTGGAATGAAATATAGCATCATAACAAAATAATGGCTTCAGACTACTCAGCACTATGATGCTATGCAGAACACATTTGATACAGTGAATGATTAAGTTGTTATTGCCTTTTTTCTAGCTAAGGAAACTTGAACAAGAAGCTTTCATTGGTGGTGGCATAGGAAGAAATGAAACTCTAATGTGCTCACTTGCAGACTCCTTCTCGAGATGTAGATAATTTGAAACCACTTTGAACTTTTAACATCTGATGAATTTTTGAACATGAGGTTCTACACAAAATATTTCAGTCTGGCAAACAGGCTACACAGTTTAATCCTCAAGTGCATCAGTCACATCATTGTAGGTGCTGAAAAGTGCCATCAGAATCCAGCACCCACATTTGAAAGCTGAGTGTGGGAGCAGATGAGGGCAGGAAACAAAGAGACTTCTTATCCTTGTGCCCACTTGCACAAACATTGCAGATGGTCTGAACCTCTGCACTCACACTATGTGCCTCTGTGAGTGCAAATCACATCAAAGAGATTCCTGGAAACACTACCCTGAAAGGCTGCAGCCTGCCCATGGTGGTGGGACCTGGGCAAGACACAACCCTTTTAATTATGTCCCATTAGGATCCTCAGGGTGGACCCAAATTTAAATACCACAGTTTTCATGGAAAACACACTGAGATGTAACTGAAGTGGCACACTCACTCTGTGAACTAAGGGCTGTAATTTGATAGGAGACTTGGTTCATGGTATGACAACCTGTAAACATCTGTATCCCTCTGCTTTGCAAAGGAGAAACAGAGCAGACTGCCCCAAAGCATTCCTGACCTGCTGAGCAAATGATGACCAGCAGACCTTTCAGCCCAAACCTGGCCAGAATTTGGGCCCATTTTTATTGCAAAAATTGTTTCTACATGAAAGATGTGTGAAAGATGTGCCAGTAATTTACTGGCATGGCTGATTCCCCCACACCTTGTTTTTTTCACCTGCAGGAACTTTTACTAGGCGCAGTCTGAACTTGGTGCCCAGCTTCATTACAAAAACTCTAGTGTTGCTGAAGTTGACTAAGAATAACAGGTACCTGTGAGTTGGACTTTGATCCTCTGTCTCACTGTCAGCTGCTCTGTTTGTACATGGAATAAAGTTCCCAACAGATAAGTAATGACACCAAGAGACAGGCAATACTCTGTAAGAGCCATGGTTTTAAAGGAAGCTAATGTCTGGGTCATGGAGTTTGCTGTGGGGTGCTTACAGATACAATGCACATGCACCCTATCAATTGCTCCCTGATTGCACCTCTACATGAACAGTTTACCTTGAAAATTAAAAGGGAATTTTCCATCAGTGGCTGTCCAAACCTGAGCTCTTTTGACGTCCACTGGAACAACTGCTGTCATAAGAAAAGGTGTATTCGATTAACAACAAATAACTGGCAGTTCTGATTTGCAAAGTGGAAGCTGTAAGCTGATCTATGTCCTTGGGGAGAAACTGGAGGTATGTGGCTGGGCAAGGAGTATGCTGGGGAGAGGCTGCCATCTTAGCTGAGGATTAGCAGAGGGCACAAAATTCAGGTAAAGTACCTAAAACTCTCCCAGTGAAATACTTCAACTCCCTAAGAATCTTTTTAAAAAGAAAATATCTTGATTCTTTAATCAATTTTGTGATCTGGTGGCAGGAATCAAGTTATTCAGCAACGTTTACAACATCATATTTACTGTTATTATATGGATTTGTTTTAACCCCCTAATCTGGTAGTTTTCAATGTAAAAAATTGCAGGTACACCTGTAAATCACATGATGATGTTTCTTCTTGTATACGTAAACTTAGCTTTTCTTTCAAACTGCAATAAAGGAGCTCAGAAACAACTTAAAAAACAAACATTTGAACAAAACTTTATACATGGATATTTCCAAGATCATGGAAACAGGTGCTAATTAAGAATTACCATTATTCTATACAGAAAAAAATGTTAAATAGAAAGTAATAGCTCAGCGGATCTTGTTCTGCTGTTGTTATTGATTGTTTTTAAATTTTATGTGAATCTAGTTAGGAGCAATGAACACATTGATTAAAGACTAATTTAACATTACCTCATGGTTCAAAAAGTGAGAAATAAGAAAAAGATATCTTGCACTAAACAATTTATAAAATAACACAACCCACTTCTTCTATGTGAATATTGGTTCCTTTGTTTTTCCAGACTTTCTGTATGAAGTTCAGATGGTTTTGTTATAGAGATAGGATAAGCATCCAGATTTCAGAGTTTTTCATGACATTTTATATATTTAAATCTTGCTGTTGTGAATACCCATGTTGATTATCACTGGATGTGTAAGAGAAAAATTTAGACATATGGTTCTTTCGATACTGAATCAAAGGCTTGACATTAATTTATGAATAATGAGATCACAGATGCCTTATGTTTTTGTCAAAAACTTGAATTTTTTCCAAGTAAAATCTTTATTGTGAGTATGATTATCTGTCTCATAACTATGACTGCTAGTTCTCTGGGTTGTGAGTATGTTTAAATGTAAGATACCCATGTAAATGTAAAGCACATGCATTTGTTGTCAGTTTTTTCCTCACAAGAAAAGGAATATTTTTATTTCTTTTGTTAGTATCAGTGGCTGCACTGATTTCAAGGAACTGAGTTTGAAACTTATAATCAAATTTTAGTGTCTATGGCTGTATACATAATTTTCATGTACAAAAGTCAGTTAATGGCAAAGAACAGAAGACAATTCTTTAAAAATACATGGAAGTGCTTTGTTTTCATGTGCTGCCATGCTGATAATGCAGGCATTTTGTGGTGAACTCTACCAGACCTGATGCATGAACCTTATGTGCTGTAAATGGACAAGTGGCCTTTCCTTCTTGTTTGCATTCATCATATTTTGAATGGGCAGGTGAAAAATAAATTATAGATTGACATGTGCCGAGATACAGAGAGGGCATTCCATTCCACAGGCATCTTGCTCTTCTCTGAATCTTGGTGACCTCAAAAGGAGATAAAGATCCCAAGGTACAAAGATACCTCCCACTGACAATCTCCTTAAATGGAGGCTGGTCTCTGTGTGCCAGGGAGGGGTTTGTCGTTGGCTTGGGGCCCTGGCTAGTCAGTGTGTGCCTGTCCTCCCTGCTCTGTGTGCAGTGTGGGCAGAGGGTCATGCAGGTGCCCATAGCACACCAGCCAAAAATTAGCCTCTACCCATCTCATGGGTATGGTTTCATAAAAGAGCAGAAAATTCACAGGAAATCTGACCATCTGCTCATTTTACAACAAAGGATAAAGCCCTAATTGTTACTTAACTCAGCAGTTTCAGTGAATGAAAGACCCAAGATAATTGCTTGTGGTTCTGCTGTTCTTTTTGACTTCCAGACTCTTCAGATTTTGACTACTGAAGTAGACTGTTCCAAACATGAAAAGATTTATTTCCTATAAGGCACATCATAAATTTCCTGGCAGAGCTTGTCTAGAGTTTCTCAAAGTGTTTGTGGAATATGACTGCGGTCACAGGATCCAGCAAAAATTTTACAGAGGGTGGAAGTGTCAGGAGGGGTCTGGAATAAGCTCCCTGGATCATCACAGATCACTTACCACCTGAAATACCAAATACAAAATATTGTCCTCCAGCAATCCCCCCCAAGGAGAATTCCTCTCTCCTCCTGAAGTTATTGAGGAGATGCCAGCTTCAAGGAGAAGAGCTGAAAAGCTATTCCTGATTTCTGTAGATGTTCCACACTTACTCAGTGGCTCTGAATACTTTTCATTAGCAAGAAAATTCTGAAAACTAAAATTTACTGACTTTCCAGATAGATCTCTATCTTCCACTTAGTTCAAGTATAATTATCTGGAAATAAAGAGGGAAATGTTTAAATTTAGCTGCACAGCTCTTTGTCACTGAAGAGGAAGGAGCCAATGATTGAAATCCCCTTTCTCCTTTGCCGTAGACGATGACATTGTTGGCCTCCTAAAAAAAAGTCTGTATGAGAGTGATCAACATACTTAAACCAAAATTGGATTCTGCAGGAAGTCTAGCATGGTGTTATTTCTGGTCTAAGAAATCAGATTCTCTTTGAACAGGTAGTCTTCCAGATTGTGGAGTATGATATCCATTGTTATTGTTGCTGCTATTACTGGGTTTAGTCTCACCCAGTCATTACTGAGGTGGCTACTCCCTGACGCAGCAAAATTTCCAGTCTATGAGAATAGGCCAGAAGTAATATGCCTAAGCAAAAGATGTCTTAATAAAATGTGGTTAATTTACAAATTTTTCAAAGCTTTACATAACTAGTACCTTTTCCTATCACACCAGGTGGTTAATGCTGAGCTAGATCATAATTCAGTCTACAGCTCATTTTTCATACAGCTTCCAGAGACAGAAAAGTAATAAATTTCATTACTTGGACTGTATTGACATAAATTTCTCTTACTTTATTCATTAGCACTGGAATCACGTACTCCATTTTCCTGTTAAATGTTTCCATGATCCTCCTTCCTGTTAAGAAGATTCTCCAACTCTGTGCAGCATTTCTCCTTGATGGATCTACTTTTATGAGGATCAGAGTAGAAGGATACCAGCAAAGCAAACGTAAACAGCTGATAGAGGTAAACAACGTGAAAACGTTCTTTGACATAGACACGGATTTTCTACTACTGTTATGTTTTAAACACCATAAATCTGCTGCTCCCAAAATTTTAGGCTACCATTCACTAAAGCATTGTGGAATACCAAAATTGTTCATCACACAGAACAGTGAGTTAGCTTAAGTATTCTGCAAGATCAGAGTTTGTTCCATTTAGTCTGCGTTAAATTATAACTTTGCCCATACTTTCTACACATTTGCAAAACATGTCTGCATGTGCATTCATGCTTTAAAAATAATTATGTCCTGTGTGTGATAAAAAATTTACAGGGACAGCACCCGTATTATTATTGGAAAAAACTTGGAAAGGATTAAGAATAAATTAATTGGGTCTGATTAAAAAATATTTGCTTGTATTTTTATAATCTCTGTGGACTCACAGGGAGTATGCTAGGCATGTCTGGTACTGCAAATACAGAGTGCTTTCACTGTATTATTTTTACCACTTAGTGGTGAGACGTGACATTAAAATGATTTAGTAAAATTTAGAGCTTGCAGAATCTCAGTTAATGAGATCTCTGTTCATTATTCTTGGCCACCTCAGTTTAGTATGTGATGTGGCTCGTATCATAAGACTATGATCTAAGCATTGAAGTCACTGGGCATCAGTTTCAGTTTGGCTTGATCTCTTGTTTTTTCAGGAAGATGGACTCTGAATTAATAGATCTTTGCTTAATCTCTTTTCTAGCTGAACTTCTACATGTATAGCACAAGACCAGTGCTGTACCGAACCTAGAATTTCAGTGAGCATTTCCTCTGCAATAGACCTCAGTTCTTTTTTGTTTTGTACTTACGAATGTAATTATTAATTAATATTAATGATTATTAATTTTACAGATCATACGGTAAGCTGTTCTAAAGCTCTACCAGCCTTTTCCTTTTCCCCTTGAAGTCATACCACAACTTCAAAGGGTGAAGAAAACAGGATTTCATGCATTTGGGATATCTAATACCACAGCACTGGATCAGCACAGAAACTAGTGCAGATATCTGAAATATATGAAGGAAGCTTCTTTCTATGAATATGCATTAGATCACTGATCTCCTAGCTATTAATTTCTAATTCTATCAACTCTATTACATCTATACTTACTATTTCTCTCTTTGAGATTATCCATCCTGTAGGCTTCTGTGGTGAGAAGTGAGCAAGGATAAAAACAGCTAACTGGGTATTAACCACTATGCCCTACTTCAAAAGATGTGGAGATGGTGCTGTACATTGCAAAACTTGTAGGTCCAGCTGTTTTATGAAAAACCAGATCCTCCCAAATATTTTTCATTCTGTAATATTTTCACAAACTGTTTAATTTATTACTAAAGGAAGGAATGTGATATTTTACTAGCATTTACTTAAAGCAGCATGATTTTTTTTTTTATGACAGCAGCTGGAATATAGTAAGTAACAGCCTTCTATCATGCTTTTCAACAACCCAGCCCTGGCTTTGCACCAGAGTTTTGAAAGTACACTGTGTAGATCATACTTATGTCTCTAGCTTTGGTTCTTCCATCCATGTTGTGCTACACAGGTTCAAGGGGAGGTGAGGTAAGAGAACAGACACTGAGACCAAAGGAAGGTGAGACAGATCACACAGAACAGTGTCTGTGGTTAATTTATATCCAGCTTCTAAGGAGGCAACAGACCTCTTGATTTTTCCCAAAAGCAGAGATACCACTGAACATGCAGTTCTGGGGAGTGAAAAGAATTAGGATAGTATGTCATGACACAGTGTGGCATGGCATGGTCAGTACAAGTACAGTAGAGTTTTGCCATCCTCTAGGATTTAAACTCAGGTCAAATCCTGTCATATGTACAGAGCTGGGTGTTGAAAATAAATAAATAGAATCCACAGGTTCAGTAAAAATCTGTTCAATTGAGCATAATGCAATGGTAGCTTTAATTCAAATCAGCTCAAATTTATCTTCACTGATGGTCTTCAGATATTTTGTCTACACTGAGCAGACAAAAAGTGTCTAATCAGGAAGCAAAAAGACACTGAAGGAATATTCTTTAGTGCCTAATGAAAAGGTGTAGAGAACAAAGGAATGTGATTTCCCCCCCTTATTCTAGGCAGTTAGAAGGTGAAGAGCAGAAGTTTTATTTTTATAACCACCATCACCCCAAAAAGCAGGATTTCTTAAAACGAGAGCTCTGAAATGAGTTTACCAAAGAGTGAGAAATGGGCTCCAATGAATTTTTTTGTTTTGTTTATGAATCCCATGACAGGAAGATGATTGGTGCACCTGGAAAATTGCCACAGCAGCTGTCTACCTCTTATGAGTCTGCAGCATACAGATCTGTATTGCACTCAATGGCATGTGTCACTATGCTTGTGCACGACTCTAGAGCTCTTCTGAGAAAATTATTGCCTTTCAGATAAAATAATCTAAATATCATATGCTTTTTCAATTTATTCTCCAAAGACAGAATAATTTTTTTTATTTTTTATTCTTGCTTTTCTCAGGATCCTAGGAATTCATAAGCTGTTCACAGCAATAATGAATATATATGCATTCAACTGACAGAAACTCAAGAAAAATCTCTCCCTAACAAAAATCCAAATGAAAACACCCATATAAATCTCGAGAAAACTGTATCACTGATGCAACAAAACACATCAAGACCTCATTAATACCTCACAAACACCATAAAAACCACATCAAGCATGGGCACACAGCAGGAGAGATGTCAAACGAGGGGCAGGGTGCTTTTGAGCCACAGTTATATGGTATCAATGTCGCCATCCAGAGCCCGGTAGTGAAACAGAGAAGCTTAGTCATGCAAAGTATATACTTATGAATTCCTTTAAGGCAATGTTTTAAAACTCCCCACCATAATTACTTATCTTAATGTTTGGAAAGCTTTTATTGACTCCTGATAAGAAGAGTACAGATTTTCTGAGCAAAATACAACAGAAAGAATGATTCATTTTTAAGCACTTTTACTACTGAGAGATAATCTAGGAAAGAACTTAAATGGATTACCCACATGCATGCTTTTTATCTGCAAGATAGCATTATCTGTGCTTCAGCTGTCGAGGGATGTCACAGTAAGTTAAGACCATAAAACCTATGAAACACTGGAGACTAGGGCCTAAAGGCCTTTTAGTAGAGAAAAGAGCAGCATTAGTGCAACATTAGGTACGATTCTCACTTTAGGGAACTAAACACTTCTTTCTGTTCTTCTAACACAAATACCCTTCATTGTCCCTGCCCTACTGAAATCTAGAAGGGTGCCAGCAGCTGTTATACAGCAGGATTTGTCTTGGAATTTCTAATGTGATATTTGGAGAAAAACATAATTACCAATTCTGTGTTGTAAACCCTGCTTCAGATTTTGCTGTCTTGCTTCTTCATGTCTGATTACCGGCCCATGTCTTTAGGATATAAATAGAAGCAGGAAGACTGTTTTCACTCTCTATTTGCATTGCAATTACCACAGGGACACAGTGCTCCAGGCAAGTAAACATTTTTATTATTTCTATTTATTTTTAATTTTTTTTGTTGGTACTTATTAAAACAACTATTATAAAGTAGAAAAGTAGAATTTTGACTTGCCCCAATGCAGAAAAGTCTGGAAGAAAAATCTCCCACCTGTTCCATTGAGAGAACCCTTTATCAGCTAGAGAAGTGGCAGCTCTGTTAAATACTGAAAGGCTCCTCTACCTCTAATGCTGGACTTCACAGTTTGATTGAGGACCCAGGAAGACTCTTAGTTTTTCCATTAAATACTTTATTCATATGCTCTTAGGGAATGAGTTGGCTCATTGGAAACCCTGGTTCATGTATGACTGCATTTGCTATCTTCCTTCTCCCATTTAACAAAAATAGAAGCATTAGAAGTGTCATATTTAATATAAACATTGTCCTGCTTTATGAGCAGTTGACCATTCACGTGGGGAACAACATGTAACCAAGTGGGATTGGTAATATTAAGCATGAGCTGAGGCCCTGGAAACCACTACACCTGAGTTTGTAAGGTGAGGAACCCTGGAGGCTGCTTGCCTGGCAAATCATAAGGATGGAATAGGGCTATTTCTGTGCTCCTCAGCACGTGGGCTCTGACACAGTACTGTGGCATCATATGGGCACTTTATCAGTGGTGAACAGGAGCAACAGGGAGCTGAGAAGGTAACTGAAGAGCAGGTCATCTACTTTGCTGTGGGGAAGTGAAGATGGAATCCAGGACAAGCACAGCTACAGCAGGAAGGGAAGGTGTGGGTGAGGGAAAGAATTGCTCCTTCTCACTGGGCTTAAAATTCCAACTTGGTTTTAGCAACCACAGGGATTTACTGCCCTTTCAGTTGGTGGGATGAAACCCAGTTGGGTGTCCTCTGGTGACCCACTTTTGGGTCATGCCCCAATGCTTGTAAGCTGCTGGTCTGACAGATCTCAGCAATAGGAAGTTTATTCTGATGTGGTTCTTGTACTGGTTTAGGAGATGTTTGGAAGGGTGGTTTGATGTAGGTCATGGAGCACTGATGTGGTCTGTCTGTATTTTTCCATCTGTTTTTGTTCAGGGAGGGACTTAGTTTGAGTTCCTTTCACCACATGGCAAGTTCCTCATTGCACAGATTTTTTCCTGATCCCCCTGCATTTTAGGAATGCCTAAAAGCCAGACTTGACAAAGTGTAGGAAGTGTCTGATCCTGAAGAGCTGCTGGAAAAATCTCACCCAAGATTGCATGCCACCACTACCAGCATTGGCACACCAGAGGTTTGATTTCAGAAAGTGTTGTGTAACTGACTTTTCCTTGGGTTTTCAGAAATACTTAAGCACTTGACCTGTTTCTTTTTGTTTGAAATCTCTGTTGATTGCTTTTTGGGAACCACTGAGATTCAGCATATCAAAGCCAGGACCCTTTACCATTATCTTGGAGAAGTCATATCTGGATGATTTGATGTCAGATGCTCAGAAGAAACTACCATTTTCATTTGGAAGTGGTAGACACTTTCTAGAAGCTGACTGGCTTGCTTAACAGGGCACAGGGGGTGCACTGAAAGCAGTCTGTGTAGGTCTGCCTAATACCTGCAAATGCATCTGTTTTGTTCCAGCAACTGAGTACAGAGACTGAAATTCACAGCTCAATTTCCCCAGATCCTTCTGAAATCTGATCTCAGTTAATTAAGGAAAAATTGAATTTTCTATTTTCTTCAGTATAAGTTCCATTGATGTCTTAAAATAAACATGTTTAAATGGTTTATTGTTATTTTTTCTCCTAGTTTTCCCTCTTCTATTTGTGTTCCTGAATGAAAAAAAAAAAAAAAACATTGTCCATCCTAACTTCAAAAATTTCAAGTAAAAATCTTTGTGCCATGTAAAATACAACAAAAAATCCATTTCTGACAGTGCCATACTGACAAAAGCCCTACTGACAGGAAATCCATTTGTCAGATTCTTTTTAGTGATATTCAAAATTCTTCTTCTTCTTCTTCTTCTTCAAAATTCTGTGCCCCATACTAACAAAGAAGAGACAAAGTAAAGTTACAAAGTAGAGATGTTAAGTCTTTTTTAACATCTTGGACAGCAGCTGCGGTCTTCAGAGAGAATCTGTGGAATTGGGAGAGGAGGTCGACAGTGTAGCATGTGGTAGCAGAAGAAAAGGATGATGTAACTAACATCATTATGATATCCCATTTCCTTGGTGAATGACTCAAGGACTCATGACTCCTGCTTTCTATGATGAACAAAACAGAATATGCTGGCTTTTCCTAAGAAACATTGCCTACTGCTCCACAGACCACAACTGACCTGTGGTTAACACTGGCTGAGGTAGATCTCCCATAGTCTGCCTGGTAGCAGTGTAAAGAACCTGAAGAGGGAGGACAAAATACCTAATGACAGCTTGCTAACCAAATCAGAAAATCTCATTATAATTTAGCCCCCTTTCTTGGAGCATATAAGTGGCATTTTGGTAGCAAGAAGTGATTTTACCAAGAAAAAATATTATCAGATAGGCAGGGACTTTCTTTCTCAAGATCTGGACACTTTAAAATCATGCTGGAGTTTTTCTACAGCTCAGTGTGTTTGGGGTTGGTGTGCTGGGCAGATAACTTGAGTTCTTTAATCTGTGTGGACAAAAAGCATCAAATGCTGTGGCATTGTGTCTAAACATATCTTGATGTAGATGGTGTAAATTTAAGACTAATATTAATGTTTCTCTACTCTGCATCACCATTTCTCTACTAGAAATGACTGTGTTCACACAGTATAAGTAAATGAATGAATAAATAAATAAATAAATAAATCACTATGTACTGAGATAATCCAAGAAAATCTTGGGCATTCTGGCATGATTGCATAGAACACCTCTTTGTGACGTCACCGTCTTAAAAGACCTCATGGAGTTGGAAACAAAAAGGAAAAGATTTAAGATGAAAACATTGAGGTTTTTCTGGTAACTGCTGTTATAAAGCACCAAAGGGACAATGTCTGCTTGCTGAGCCAGAATGAATTGTGCTGAATTACATGGATTTTGTTGTTGTACACTGGCACAATAACAGTAAATAGAAGATGGTACTCAGCAGCCTGGCTGCAGAATCAGTAAAATGTGTGACAGAAAAGAGCAGCTTGGCAACCAGACTCAAGCCATGTTTCAAGAGCAAAACTGAGAAAAATTATGCTTCTAAATGATTGCTGTTTAGAGAATTTTTTTTTTTAAACAAAGAATATGTATTACAGATAATTTTCTGGTGATCCCTCTTTATGCAAAATGATGTTTAAAATTGAGCTGTAAAGACCAAAAAAGCACATTCACAACAACAAGCCAAGAAAAAAGTGTTCTCAATTCTGTTAACCACTGTTTGGAATGGTACTTGTCATGATACATGGTGTAATATCTACTATAGGTAGTAGTAGCAAGGTCAAAAAATTCCACAAACTGTTTTTGGAAGATGTAGGATACTAAATTTAACAAAACTTCCTCCTTCCCAAATCAGATGTTTTTTGCACTAGTCTGGTAGATAAACCCATCAAGAGATGAACTACATACAAAGATAGCATTTTTTATTCAAGAGGTGTCTCACCACAAGCTGCCATAGGAAGGCAGATTTTTCTTTGAAAATACTTCTATGTTCTTAATATATCTTTATGCTTTTCTCTATTTATCTAAACTGACCATTCCTGGAGAAGGACACTGGCTATGGGGACTTTTGGTCAGATTCACACACATTCTGTCCTAAATCACATGAAGTGTAGCAGTAAGAAGCATGATGCACAGCATTGCTATTGTAACTTATTAACCTCAGAGAAATGCAAAATATGTATCAAGGCCATGGAATGCAGGGCCAAAATAAAACTGATAAGCTGGAGGAAATGGTCAAATGATACCTCTCTAACAACAGATATTCATTTCTGGCCAGAGCAATGGGCCTCTGCATTCATAAACCTGATCAAACTGAGATATTGCTGTTAGTTACCCAGCAATCCTGTGAAGCGGGTGCTGTTTCTTGCCAGCATCTGTCACTAGAAGAGGCATGTACAATCACCCCATATTGGATTTGGGAAGGAAGCAAGTAGAAACAAAGTTCAACATTATGTATTGTGAAAATTTCATTTTAATCATGATATATAATCTTCATGTATTTTATGTAGTTTATGGGTATCCCACTTGTGGAAGAGAAGCAAAAACATTGAAACTGCCCTTCCTTGAAAAATTATGTCCATTTTTCATGGTGTTCTCCCAAACAAAAGGAGGGAGAAATGCAGGTGTGAAGCCAGGTACAACACCTCTCTATGGTGAACCGTTGTATGATCATGAACTTACACCTCAAATCTTGAAAAATGTACTTTTGAAGTGATTGCAACTTCCCTGTTAACACTACCTTTCCAAAAGGGTTTTTGCCAAATTTTCTTCTTTCTTAAAGCCATAGTTAACTTTTCTTATTTCCATATATATTATTTCATAAATCTTGGGCAAATAGTATTGAGAGAACATTGCAGAAGAGGTTAAAATTGGGAAGGAGCAAGCGGTGTATAGGACAAAGTGGTGAAAGAAGTATTGTGAACTGAAGTGAGGAAAGTAAGTACTGAGAACTTCAGCAAAAATTCTTCCTAGCCATAGTGGGAGGTCTCAGAGAGGGCTGTGAACTTTGCATGTTTGATGGAGGTTGCAGGGTAGCATATTTTCACTTCAAAAGAGATGTTGAATCCTGTAGGTTGAAACAATATTGAACTGCACATGTTAGCAGTCTAACTAAATCTCGGAGTAGTGGAAAAGCCAAGAGAAATATCAGGGAGTCTGTGCCTTTTTAGGGAAGTCTTAGAATTTAATGAAGTACTACAAGAATGATGTAGGGATTTCCATAATTTACAGTTAAATCCTGGAAGGATAGTTTGAACGTCTGCTAGAAATGATACTGTTTTCAGCTACATTCTGAAGTCTTTAAGCCCAGAAGGAGGGAGGATCAGGCAAACTCTCCATGGCAGAAATTCAACCCCTATGGGCATTTCTGATCTGCCATTGTGGGCTTCAATTCTATGTATTTCCATCCATTTGATTAGGCTGCTAACAGAAAAATATACAGTATCTTGAACAAGTTTCTGCCTCCTCCATCAGTGCTTAATGGGTAAACCAAATTTAGGCTAATAGGAATACAATTAACAACATCTGAGGTACTATTCCAGCTAGGATTTGATTATGACTGATTATGTTGCACACGTCAACATCATTGCTAATCTTTGGCATGAGGAACCGATTAAAAGGGATTTTTTTCCTTTTTTACATCAATTATATTTTTCTTTACAAACTTCCTACAAACAATCTGTTGGCATCACAAAATGTGTTCTAATCATCGGTGGAGCTGAAACAAATATTTTGAGTGAAACGATGCCAGAAGTTTTCCTAAGGATTATGACATCCAGATAATTATATGCAATCTTCTTTTCCAGTTTGTATGTAATGTCACAACATTTATCCATATGGTCTTTGCACTTTTCTGGGAAGATGATCATACTCACACTTGCTGTTACATTTCCAAAAATAGTGAATTTATTTCTAAGGAAAAGACCAAAAAAAAACCCCAGAAAAATTGGCAACTCCATTGGCATGTTTTTGGGTTTTGTTTTTTGCCTAAGTGGATTGTTAGAGCAGATCCAGGATTGTTACAAGGCAACTTTGTAAAAAATCTACAATTTTACAGCTCACAGGTGGAGCATGGTCCAAGAATCAGGGATAGTTTTGCCAGCCACCATATCGCTCACTTTATGTAGATAGTTGGAACCTACTTGACTTTTAGGGATAGGCTGTTTTAATACTTTTGCACAGGGAGAAGAGCATCAATGATCTGAACCTCATGGCAAGAAAGTGAAAAAATGAAAACAGTGACAACTTGTTGCTGTAGGAACACAGTGGTGTTCCAAGGGCTCAGGGACAGCTCCAGATAGGTCCTATCATTTTTGGTGGATTCTTGACACTAAAAAGGAATTATTTTAAATGAAAAATCCAAGTGAAATTTTTTGCCTTTGCTCCTGTATTTGAGGGGTTTTAGCATATTCTTTAGCCTTCCTCCTTCTCTTTGTCTAAGTCACCTGCTGTACTCAGAATAAATTGTTGACAAGTCTGTTGCAGACTTGTTTGGAAATTTTCCTCCCACAGCATGAGGTAAGTCCAATGTTTCTTTTAGGACAAGTGTTTTTTTCACTGCATCAAATGATCCTCACTGAGTTACAGGGTTCACCTCAATATTAGTTTGAACATTGTAATACACATTCATTTCAAATTTCATTTTCTAGGGACAGCTGCATTTTTCATTTTCTCCAGGTCTGGTATGCTGGAGTTTATTGAGCCTTTTTTCTTTGAAAAAAATGTTTATTTGGTGCCGCAGTTCAGTTGTTTTGAACAACTACCATTTTTTTGGCCAACTTATACTTGCTAAGAAAACAAAGGCTTCTTGAAAAAAATTCTTTTAAAAAAAATTCATTAAGAAGTTAAACAATTCTCAAAAGTACTCAAATGCTTAAATATAGAGTATTCTTTTTCTTTTTAAAATATTTTAAAAACTGAATTTGACTTAACATGAACTTCATTTACATTTTTATATGTCAAATGTTTGATATTGATGCTTTGTCATTTTGGTTTTACTGAAAATATTATTTTTGTTTATATTTAATTCCAATGTACTGAAACATCAATTATGCATGACACATTGGAAACAATAATTCAGACAATCTGCTAAGTGCCTTCACTGCTAAAATAAACAAGGCTAATTAGATATAGATGATAACAGCAACTCTTCTAGAGCTAAATAATAACTCATCAAAAAGGATGGCTTTGTGATATCACCAGTTGGTCAGGGCTTGGGAAGTATGATTCCCAGTTTTGCTAATCACATCATGTCATACAAGTTATTTCATTCCACTTAAGTTCATCACCCTGGCACAAACTGACACCTTCAAAATTGAGTCAACTTTCTTGTTTCAGTACCAGATGCCTGTCTGGGATAAGATTCCAGGGAGTAGCTATTTCTCTGTACTGACTACAAAACTACTGAGATGAATCCACCTTTTTTACTGGCACAGGCAATTATTTTACATTTAAGAGAAGAAACTCTTTGGACAAAGACCTGTGTTTATTCATCACCTTCCAAAGCTGTAGGTAGTATGCTCCCTGTCCAAAACTATAGAAGAGTCTTCAAAAAGACAATGGTTTGGGTTAGTGCCAAAGGGTGTGACTGTCATGGCTGAATGGCCTGTCCAGCTAAAGAATGAAGATACAAGTCTCTCAAAACGTTTGTTTAGTGAAGATAGAAAACACTATTCTTGATACATTCCTTGCTGTTCCCCTCCTATGATCAAAATAATGTGGCTGCTTTGGTGAGAACCATGTCTGCCTAGACCATAGGACCCATTTTCTTTGTCCATGTTATTCAGATGCTTTGGTTAAACCCTTGTATGGCCCAGAAAGTTAGCACAAATAATTGTAATTAGTAGGAAGATCTGCACCTAAGGTATGGAAGAAGACATGAGTCTTAGGGAAATGCACAATAACAATGAAAATGGGAAAAAAAAGAGATTTGTGAACAGTTAACTACAGTGTCATTGATGGGGGTCCCAGCACTGATAAACACTGATATTTTGTGAGGTTCGTTCCATGGGGATATTGTTCAGGGGACTAAAGACCTGTGGTCTCTTATGAGAAGGAGGCAGGCAATATTCCTAGGACTGGAAGAGACCACAATTTCATTTTGATTGATACAGCCTGCCTGTTCACCACCTCAGCCCATCACAGTGGCAAGGGCCAAATACCAGCAAGACGCAAGTCTGTACTGCTAGATTACAACTGCCAGGGCCACAGCATGCAAGAGTTAGCATCCTCTCCTGAAAGATTGGAAAGGAGACTTTGTCTCTCCTAATTTTAGTTAAGATGCTTCCAAGATAATTATCCCATCTAATCCAGTTTTCTAGGTGCTATTGAGTGGGGAATGATTGACACTTACAAGGACAATGCTCCATATCCTAAAATAGGTGTCACCAAGAAGTCTTTCATATGGGCTAAACTTAAACTTGTATCTCTCTACTGCTGACAGAGAAAGCAAAAATGACCAGTTTAGACTAAATATGTTCCTTGAGGACATCTGAAGTTAGGTGAGATGCATCCTGATTCCAACAGTTTCAACCCACACACAGTCTCCACTTTATTCTCCACAGTTACAAAATGCAGTTTCAAGACATTCCTCTAAAATGTCCTCCCTCAAAAATGCTCTTGGTTTCAACATTTCAAACTGTTTCTGCCCAAGGCTCATTAGTCTGGAAAAAGCAATTCTAGCAGTTCTCATAGATTTGGGCAGAATTCCCACAGGTCATTGTTTTTTCCAGTCATTATTTCATGAGCTGCTCTTGAATCAGTCTGCCTTCTTATATCACACATAAGCTTATTCAGGGCCTCATGCCTACATTACAGGGCAGAAGAGTTACCATGAAAGTAGTAAAAGCCATATCTGACATTCTTAAGTACTAAACAGATTAGTGATTTGTGGCATCAATAGTGATTAAGAAAAATCTGGGATTTGTGGAGAGGTTTGTAATTTGGTATTTCCCTACTAAAGTCCTAAAATCCTAGTTAACCCATGGCATTTGTATGCTACTCAAGCAATTGGAACTTCATTTTCTTTAAAACAGAAGCTGTTTGAAGATTGTCTGCACAAACTGGCACAACATCAAATTGGTATGCTGAATGGAACCAAGGGAAGAAGCATAGTGAGATTCCCAGTACCCAAACTGCTTAAAACAAACTTCTACCATTACTACTATTTTTGCCATTATCATTGCATCCAAAACCACACCAGGCAAACTTTCTTGGAAGCTTCAGCAAAGAAGTCAAGAGTAGAATTGCCACAGAAACTGGAATGTCTTGTCATAGCTAAGGATGTTTCCACAAGAAAAGACTGGAGATATATGTCCATGGCATGAGACAGCAGTGCCACTACAAGTGCTTTTACTAACATGAAGGACTTAATAGTAGTGTTCCTGAGCACTACATTCACTCTAAATTGTACATACATCCACAAATATGTATTTACTGAGTCAACAGAATTATTGCTACTGTTTATGAAGGTGTAATGTAGTTCAGAAAATAAAACCAAACTGGTTCCAGAGGTCAAGCATTTTGAAATGTGGAAGACATACATAAACACACAACTGACACTAGTCATAATAGTAATACTAATAATGATTAGTATTAGATAGTAAAAAAATAATGCATCATATGTTGTGTCTGTCTGTTGCCAAGAAGTTACATGACTATGGAAACATCCCAGTGATAGTTTCTATACCATTTCTTAGCTGGCTGAAACAGAAGATCCCTGGAACATGCTCAGGAAATCCAAATCTGATGAAAATGTTTGCCTATTTCCAAACCAGCAAGGCTTCTAAATGCATCCAAGCTTTTGGATGCTTAACCAAAACAGCTTCATTTGCAGTATGCCCGTTTGTGATTGATACCATGTGAAATTGTCCTTGTGAAATTCAGAAGTATGAAAACTCATCTGGTTTTGTTATAAAGTTTAAACTCAGCCCTTGTACATTGTAAAACAAACTCATGTTCACCTCATTCTTCTTTAGCCCTAACACTTAGGGGAAATGATATCTCCTGACATCCATAATGCTAGCTAGGGATGTTCAAAATGAAAGTGTACCTGCAAAATCTGTTTCAAAATCTATACAAAAAGTACTTATTTTTTTAAGCCTGAGGAATGGCAAGGTAGGTGGGAGGAGCTGAATACAAAAATAAAATTTATACCAAATGCACAATATTGCCATGCTGGTGACTCTCTTCTTACAAAGAGCTTTAACCTATTTTCACTCATTCACATTTTCAATGTCAGCAATGCTTGCAGTATTTTTATGGGTGGTCTTTGTCTTGTTCTTATTTACTGGAGGTCAGCAAGAACTCAGTGGTGGAGACTATAATTCAGATGAGTCTTCAGAGTAAGGGAGAAGTGATCAAGCAGTAGAGAAGAAAGAATGAACAAAAGAGATCTAGTTCTCAAAAAAACAAGGAATGTGAAATTGTAAGGTGTCCTGGAGTCTCACATTGTTGCTGGAGTTGGAATTTCTTGTACTACCACACCTCTTCCAGGAGAATCCTGTGTGTCACTTCCCTATATCTTGGCACTTCAAAAAATTCCTGAAGCTCTAATAGGTTCCCACTGACCAAACAATCTGTTCATCTTAAATTCCTTCTTCACTTAAGTCATCTGTGCTTCCTTCTTCTCTGATCCCTCCCATGAAAGGCAGTAGATCTCTCACACTTTTACAGCCCTCAGTATCCTCTGACTGTTGGCGGGTAAATACATTTTGAGAAGACTTTTGGATGTGAGACAGGAAAACTGGGATGTGTGAACATGTAAACAGTTACTGTAAATCTGTTTTGCCTCAAGACAATACTAAGGCATTGGAAGCTGGTACCAGTACTAACTGCATGATGGAGCTCCATGGTTTCCTTGCTTGCCTCTCTTGGCTTTCATCAGAATCATTTGGATTCATCCCACTGACATTTAGATTATTCTCTGAGATTTTGGAACTGGTTCCACTTACTGAAATATGGAAATGTTAAGAAATGGAGCTAGGGCCTAATTACCTTCAGCTAGTGACTATAGGACTAAGAAAGATCTCACAAAGAGTGATTGATAAAGACCATGGCTCCCACAAAGGTTCTTAATACAATCCACTACGTATTGAGCTTGAAGAATCTATCTTCTACCTCTCATTTTAAAACTAAGAATTTGTGTTTGTACCTATCCTGGGTTCCTCAGGATCCTATCTCTGTGGCTGACAGCTCAGTGCGACCTCTTCAGTAGTGGTTCTAGCCTGGTTCCCATTCAAGCTAGACAGCCAGAAAGACCCTCCAGGACTCTAAAAATATTTTTAAGGGACTCACTCCCTTTCCAAAAGTGCCTGTGTGGCCCACTACTCTCTTCAGATTCTACTTCTACCAGCACAAAATGGTTGTCATGCACGTTGTACACAGGTTTCTCCTCTTCTTATAAGTGGCTGGACAATATATTAATCAAAAAGCTGGGCCTCTGGAGCCAAGGGTTGCCTTGGTAGAAGTCTGTCCCTGGTTTCACTTTAAATGCCTTCAAACTACAGAGAAGGTTTGGGGGGAAAATTATCTTGATTTCACAACCCACAAAGGGTGTGACATCTCTCTTTTTCACAGTCACATTGTGAGGCGAATTGAGTAACTCTTACCCAGTTACTTTGGGAATGACAATGGAAAGTATTCCTATAAATGTTTCCATGATATTTTTCCTTAATTAAACATTTCACCTCTCATACTAAGAAATTCCCTCAATATTTGAAAGAGCCTGAATGTAATGTTGGTCATGGGTAGAGGAATACCTTAAAAAGTAAGATCTTTTTAACCATTTTTTATTACATCATAGTCTTTTAGGGCAAGACAGAGGTGAGTCCTGAACACTCCAGCAGCTCACAAGCAGGTTTGTATGTGATCTTCTACCTCTGACTGTGACAACCAAGTAATTTTGACTTCTCGTGTGTAAGAGGATGACACTTCAGTGAGCAAGTGTTTCCCCTTGTCAGTTTGCAGTTTTCGCCATGGGGCAGCTGAGCTACAAATGCAGAGGGATGAACACTAGATGGAGACAGAAGCTCCTGCCACTGGGTGTAGAAGATTTCCTGTGGCAAGCTGACATTTCCTATCAAACAAAGAGCTAAGGCTAATGAGGTGCTGACTGTTCTGAAGCAGCAGGAGGATTTAAGCATTAGAGAGGTTTTACTCCCCCCACGTCATCTCAGACCTCAGCAAGCAGCTTTTGAAGGGCTAAATTTGAGCTTTGCTGTCATGTGAATGTCGTATTAGTTCATAGCAAAGATGCAGGTTATATGAGATATTGCATAAGTCATGTGGCTTCAAAAGGGTGAATCTAAGAAAAGGGTAACTTCCATTAATCTCTTTTTACTTTGCCAATGCTTGTGATCAAAGGTCTTTGCTAAAAGCAGAGTTGTATTTGACTTTTCTGACCTACCTTCATAATATATCCTGAAGACAGATACTCACTGCAACACTGGAAAAAAACCATATAAAAGAGGACATGAGTGAAAAGTTTGGAGCTGGGATGGGATAAATGTCTGGAAGTTTAAAAATTTTTTCAGAATGTATCACACTGTCTTCCTAACAGAAGCATTCAGCAATCTTGTGATAAAACCCCCACATATAAACAAGGCATGGTAGATGGAGATATGTTAATAATTCTGAATTAGAGATGGCCTTATACTCCAGATGAGCATCCATGAACTTTTTGCTTTGAAATTCAAATCTGACTTTGAATACAACCATTAGTATGCAGTCAAACAAACAAACAAACCCCCACCCCCCCCCCCCCCCAAAGCAAACAAACAAAACTCCACAACTTTATTACTAAAAAGTAACAACCAAGCACTTCTAGTCCCAAGGGAACGTTGAAAAATTCTGTTCCCAGAGGAGTCTCAAAGGCTATGCTTGTATGTTTTTAAAACAAAACCCTTACCTCTGATTTTAATAATAAAAAAACCAAAACCAAAACCAAAACAAAAACAAAAACAAACTGTGAAAGAGAAATGGAATTGCACAAGAACTGGCCTGTGGGAGGCAGCAGAGCCTGGGAAGGAAGAACAGGGATGTTGCAGGAGGTGAGCCCCAAGCTGAGTGAATTTGAGTGATTCACCACCACCTGCCTGCAGTTCTTCACCCTGAGGTCACTGGACAGTCCCTAGGACACCTACATGAGAAAGGGAGATATATGGCTGTGCAAGGATGTCAAGTGTATAGGTGTAGTCTGGAGCTGAAACCCTGTCTCTCACCCAACAGTGTCTGTGTGCCCATTTCTGAGGCTCAGCTCTGAGCTCTGCTCTGCCCTTGACCCACAGCAGCAGGAACTTTGAGGAAATCTTTTCATCAAGGTGGACCTTCACTTTCCTAGAACAAGGAAAAAAAAAAAAAAGTCAGTGCATGAAGCAAAGGGAATTAAAAACAGTATGAGGATTTTTCCTGAGGAAAATGAAATGTAACAGACAATGATATAACTCATGATGACAGATAAGGAAAGGCCAGACAAATACAACAGAGGGGAAGAATTCACAAATTGAAGCTTTCTTTTCTAAATTATCGATATTCCCAGTAATATTTTTTTTTTTTTTTTTTTTTTTTTTAAGGAGGGAGGCAATGACATGAGTATGCATTTATGTCAGCATACCTGAGCAAAAAGATTTGGAAGACTGTCTACATCACAAACAAGTGCACATTTAATAATCACCAGTTCAAAGGAAAATGAGACAGTGGGGAACAGCTGAACACAATTAAATCAGTATGTTTCATGGAAATAAGAACAATGAAGAAAAATAACCTGGTGAAAAAATGCATTAGCCAGATATGTTGGGGTTAAAGTCCATTGTTTGCCTGACCTGAAAGCATTTGGGATGTAAAACTAAACCAAGATATAATTCAAAGAAAATCAAGGACTAGAACAAGTTAGTTTTGTCAGAAATAGGGGGAGGATTTGTTGCCTTTCTACTGCAGAATGAAAATCAGTATCTGCTATATAATTAGACATGGTACTTTGTGAACAGCTCTGCATGGTTTTGACACCTTACCTCCCCCATTCCCTGGTTTTACAAGCAAAGCAAGCTTGGGGAAGCTGTCAAGAAAACACATTTATTCTTTGGAGGGAGCACTCCAGTCCACATAAACAACTTTGTCACATCTCTGTATTTCATTCATGCACTGAGTAAATTACTTCTTTAACACTTTTATAGTGAGGTAGGTTGCTCTGAAAAAGAAGCAAAATAAGGGAGCTTTGATGAATGTAGATGTGAACATAGAGTCTCTGAGGAAAAATTCTTCACCATCAATTAGCACCAGCAGAAAAAAAAGTAAATGGAGAACTGGCATTCTCAAAAACCTTATATGGTCACCTCCTTTTGGCTCCTTAGGCATTGAGAAAGACGGGATTTCTTCTGAGAAAAGGCTCCAAGAAAATGCAGAAAAACATTATTTTTGCCAGTGTTGTGTAACTTTAGATATGACATACTGAGAGCTGGGGCTTGCACTTCTGATTTCAGAAAGTTCAGGTTCACTTATGGACAGTTACCTGCTAGGCTAATTCTTAACTCCATAGAATATAGTATTTGTTATGACTATGTTTCAAAATAGGGGACTTATTTCTTAAATAAGGCATCCTATCTTTTTTCTTTAAAATTTATTGATTTTTTTCTTTTTATGTAATAATTCTCTTCCTTGGAAAATTGAATAAACCCAGCTGCACTGGCTTTAGCTCAAAGGATTAATTAGTTCCAATAGAGGCAGTTGAAAGTTTTCCGAAGTTTATCTTAGATAAGTATTCAGAAGACTGATGTTTATTCAATAGTTGTCCAAACTATGTGAACCTGTTTGGCACAGAAACACTGAAAGATTAAACCTGAGAGCCTTTTACTACATGCTGGAATGACTGCCCTTCTTGTAGTGAGAGATGCCTGATCACTGCAAACACAGACTTGGAGAATATTTGTTCACATTCCAGACTCAATTTGTCTGTAATTCTCTCCCTTGACCATATCCACGCAGAGAATCTTTATTTTTAATGTCACTATTTTAGAAAAGTCTGTTCTTCACTTATAACTGGAAAAGGGTATTAAGAACAAATAATTTGTTTAGAAACTTTCAGCAACACAGTCAGAGACCAAAATGCAGAGTACAGAACCCACCCCCTGACTAATGAATGCCAAACTGGCAAAATTAGTATTCATGAAAATCCAAATAATACAGGCAAGACCACTAGCATTTTGTATGCAGAAAGAAAGCTTGGTAAAACAGATTTTTTGTCAAAAAGTTAAAATATGTCAGATAACTTTTCTTATGTTTTTGCCATTTTCGGTAATTCAGACCCGCTTTAGCACTTCAAAGACTGAGATCATGAAGTGTTACTGATGATGGAGGTTTTAATGATGACTGCCCTTAAGCCATATTTTCCTGAGCTTTTAGCTCATGTTGCAGAACCTCATTCTTTGCCTTTCCACTTAATTTTTGTTTTTCAAAGTAAACTCATCTTTTGAAAACTGATTATCTCTTTCAGTTTTCCTATATGTCAGGAAGGGAATTCTCTGATATCACCATATCAAATCCTTAGAGAAACACCAGACAAAAAGTGTTGAACCACAGCCTTTCAGCTTTAATTCCACCAGCACAGAAAGATAGGGACCAGATGTAAAGTTTCTTTACACTTCACTGCAGCAAAAATATTCAAATTTCCATTAATTAGATTTGTATTAGAAATTTGGACTACTTCATGTTGGAATCTTGGGGAAACCTTATTCAATATTACTGCTGTTTGGGGAAGAAGATGGTGTTAGGGAAATACCAATTCTCAAAAGACCAACCCCTCCACAGGGCAGGTTCATGGTGTTCAAGGAGGATACAGTGCTTGAGTATCCTGCCACTATGACACTCTGCTTGTTCAGAGAAGGACTGAGGACGCCACTGCCTCCCTGAGTGCCACTGCCTTTTAGGACCAGGTCTGGGATGATGCACACACTCCTCTGCCCGGGACAGTGGCTAAAAGTGCAAGTAGGACAGAAAAAAAAGAAAAAATACAGGTCTGTGTAGGCTAAACCAACACTTATTCATAAGTAAGTTTGGTTTTCCTTGCAACTCACCCCCTCTTTAAGGTGCAATTAGACACTGTAGTTATTTGGCAGAGAAGAGGGGGAGCATGGTTTGTAAATCAGAGAACCTGCTTCCTCTCTCAAGCCATGCATCATTGCCTTGGGGGACTGTTACCATAAGCAAGCTCTGAGCGAGTCAGTCCTCCTGTCTCGCCACAAAAGCTTTTTAATACAAACACTGGAGCTGAATGCTGCTCCTGAGCACGGCAGATGTCTGCAATCAGCTATTGACTGACTACTGTGTTTGTCTCATGGGCTGGCCAGTGCTTCTGGTCGACAATAGATATCTGAGCTATGAAGTAATGCTGCTCAGAAGGAGCATATAGACATGGAGATTGGTACTGTCTCACAGGAGTTTTCTAATCCTTTTGCAGCACAGTCAGAGACAGCAGACATGAAATCAACAGTACAAGCAAGCTCTGAAATATTTGGTAATGATTAATCTTTCATGAAGGATAAGTATCTTCCTGTAGCTCTTTTGCTTCTGTGTAGTTTTGATATAAACTTCATAGACATGTTGTAGTGTTCCCTAACACCCTGACAGGCTATTTCCAGCTCTAATAGCTTTAAGCAGAATACCAGGCACCTTATCCAGTTTGCACTCAAACTTCCTTTGGAGCCAGGAGGAGTTTGTCTGAATGAGAACAAAGTATCTGAGCATCTTTCTGTAGTTATCCGAGTGCTGTCACCACTGACACCTGTCACTGACTGTAAAGGCAGTGATGGCAGACAGTTTAGGTTCAAAACCCCTCTCCCCTTCCAACTCAACAGATTTTCCCATTAGCCCCCATTCTCATTAACCTACTGAGCTCTGCATTGCAAAGGCTTCCTCCAAACAGTGGCAGAGCAAACACGTCTCTCTGGGGGCAAGTGCAGTGGTTTTTGCAGCACCCAACTTACATCAGCAGTCCTCAGGCAGGCATCACATACTTCTTGTGCATCATCACTCACTAGCACCATGCCAGATTTCTCTGTAGTTTCTGGGTCTAAGGTGTTTTGCTAGCTCCTGGATGTCTCAGCTGGGGTTCAGGCCCCTCTGTGATACAGCAAGGCATGTGGCCCCAGCCTTTACACCGCAGAGATTAATTTTTGATTACTCTCCATGTTTCCACTCACCCTATTTTTTATCAGTGACTGGCTGAATAGCTTAGTGCCTTTGCTTTGTGTTAGAGTAGTTCAAGCAGCATAAATCTTTGCCTGATGGAAACTATCACCATTCCACTAAAGGTGTACTTCTATAACTTTTTTTATAGAGAATGAAAGCCTTGTAACTAAGGCATATGTCCATGCAAAGGCTAGTGTTTCAGCTTGCGAAGATGTTAGAGCCCTCTGACTTACTCCAGTTCCATCTTGTTTCTAAAAGTTACTCTGTGCAGCAACTCAAGTAATGTCACACAATTCAGATAACCAGGAGGATGTTTATGAATAGCAAATGCTGAAAACAATGTATTTCAAGGAATACATTCTGTAACCTATGAATGTGTCTTGTCATTTCGGGAGTGGGCTTGCTGATGAAATGGAAGTCTTGTGCAACAAAACTTGTGAGCAGGCAACAAATTGTTCAGTAATTCGCTTAGCCACTGCAGAAAATCACTAGAGACACAGGACATGGACAGTGCTATGCTTTCAGATGGTTATAATTGTCTAAGTCAGTCACTGGACAATTATGCTACCACTACACTTTTTTATACAAATATTATGCAATTATACCACTATCCCACTATTAAATTTGAAGTAGAAGAGAGTGTGTTCCTCTTGTTCCATCTTATTAGTGAGGCAAGCATAATTCTGAATTTTTGTGTTCATCCAGCAGACCATGGAAGCAGACAGTGCAGACAGGCCCTCTTGCTCCAAATACAGGCTGTCCCTTAAATATCCTTACTGATATTAATCCACAGGTCACAGTTGACTACAGTATTTGGATCCCGTATCATTGATCCCAGACAGATAGTGGGTGTAGAGAACAAGTTATAAGGTTATTGATACAACTGCACCTATGAAGGTCTTGTAACTAGGCTTTATGGCAGTTTGTTTTTCAAAAAATTGATGAAATGTGGAATTATTCATTAGAAAGTCTAATGCTGACATTAGGAATCAAATAAAAAGCAGAGGATATTTGTTTGACCCAGGTTTCCCAACTACCACATAGTTCCATTACAATCAGCCTTACCTCCCTACAGTCTACTTTTTTTAAGATTTCATTTGCCAACTTTTTGATTAATGTAGAACTGGAAAGCTATTTCCACAGTACTGTACAGACATTTTGTTGTATTGAGTATGCAGAAACAAGAAGCCCTTTCCTACAAAAAACACCAGAGAAAAGGTTAAATTATTGAATTGCCTCACAGATTAAATGCTGAAATATACATGCAGCTGCTCCTTCTGGATCTTGTCATTTGCATAACATATTACCAGAAGAGGCTAAAACGGAGGAAGAAAACAGTAAAGGTGATCAAATATATGTAGAGTGGATTTGTAAAATTAGGGGCAACATTAAGACAGAAGAAAAAATTATAAGAGAGGGAAAGGAAGTGTACTTTCCAGCAAAATGCTTTTTGGAAAGAAGTTTTTGAACAGTGAGCAAACAATTCTTTATCCTTCTTTGCCCATCTCCACAACAAATTTTTCCTTCCTCTGGAACCCATCTGCAAGCTGAGTTCGGCTAATTTTTTCACATCAGGAGAGGTAATGGTATGCACTCAGCACACTGTGTCCTTTTTCTGTCTTTTGCCTCATCAGCAACCAAATCTGTCAGAGCACACCACTTAGGAGACCTTTTAATTTCTTACCATATCCATTGCCTTCCACACAGATCTTTTGCATGCTGAAACCATGCCAGAGAGATTTCTGAGAAATCTCCATCTGTTGTATGACACCCTGAATGCCATGAAGTAGCTAAATCCATTATCCAGTCTGACTTGCCAGTGAGACGACTCTGAAGACAAGATGTGAAACTGTGTGGGCTGGATGTCTTCTGCAGGCACATTTCCACTGAATGCAGTTGCTTTTGGATGAATACAGGACCATGGGGTGGCAGAGAGCCTGTTCTTCCTTGAACCCTTGTTTTCTCAGTGTTGATGATCTGACTTCACAGTCTGGTAGCAGATGGCTTTTTGCCCGCAGGTTTTACAGGATGAACAGGAAGAGTTAAAAGGGACAAGGCAGTTTTCCCTGAATAGAAACCATTATTATTCTTCAGAAGAAAACTGTTCCTCAATATCAGGCTGGTAAAAGAGGATGCTGAGCCAAATCAAGGACTTTGGAGGCTACTACTAGTAATCAGTAATTACATAATCTCCCAGTTATGAAGACAGTGAAATACAGCTGTCCTGTATCTTTGAAAGGTGGTACCAAGCAGCTGTAACAGGGATCTAGCAGATGACTTGCTCTCTGAAAATCACAGCACTGACACAATTTAAAACAGCTTTTTGCTTGCCTAACTACAGGTAGACAGGTTTGAAAATGTTGTCCTGAAAATAGTCGAGTTATGCCTATTAAAGTCTATGTAAAATACAAAAACATTCAAGATGTGCTGCTTTTATACAGATTATTTCCAGGAAATCCAAGCAAAAAAACCTAGCCAACAAAAAACTACTTGTATCACACATTTTAATATGTCTTATTTTTTCCTTCTGCAGCTGGGTGGTTGCCTCACACAAATGCCAAGAAATGAATTACAGTATGTACTGTACCTGTAGCTTATGCGTCTATTATATGTGAAGATTTTTTCCACTAGTAGATCATTTTGGGCAGGAATTGGTTGCCAATTAAGAAAGGAGAGAAGGAAAAACAAAATAGTGTCCCTTAGGGTGGGTGGTACTAGTAAGCAGAACATTAGTGGTCTGGGCAGGCAGCAGGATATGGATTTGATGGTGTCACTGACATCTTCTCTGAACATGGCAGTGGAGAACTATTACAGGAACCACAAATTCAGCATGCATTTAGGGTTAGGTAAATGGATTGAGTAATCCCACAATGGTTATTGTTATATAACTTGTAAAACTGTGCCCGGGGAACAGAGATGTAACTTAATACTACAGCAACAATTCTTAACACTGTGACTGCCAAGGGTCAGTTAGTATTCCCATTAAGGCCTTCTTTCTGCAGCTAATTTAGAACCCAGATACTTTAATTCACACAGCCTAAGCAGGCTAAAGCTTAGCATAAACAATATGGGGTTTTTCCACTTTAAACACTTAAATTAATTAGATAAAAATAAAAATATTATATAATTCTACCTATTGTTATCATTAATTTAGACCAAGTTCATTCAAAGCAGTGAAAGGAGCTTGATGGTTTTAGGCTTTTATTTTCTTGTCTTCACATGAGTTCAGTTTATATCTAATATATTGTTGTCAGTCACTGTACTGGAAGAGTTTTCCTTCGCAGTCCATCTACTGCTCTGCTCAATATACATTTAATTTACATCCCATTAATTTATTTTTAATCTGAAACATTAGTTCTGGCACTCAATACCTAATGGTGGAAAATTTGAAAGAACATGAAGATACTTTGCTTCATAAGATCAATTCCTTTTTTTTCTTGTTTCTTCAGCATATTTTCCACTCAGGTTATTTGGTTAGCAGTGTTAAAGACTACTTTGCAGTAAGATTTTCCACTTGCAATTGTCATCTACCTAGAGATTTTTGCTATAGTGCCACTCAGTTGTAAAAATTCTAAAATACATGAAAAGACTTCATTTGAGGATGAACTAAATTTCTGTTCAAAATGCATTCTTTTTATAAATTAATTTTTATTTTCATCATTGGCATCTACTCAACAGTGAATACAAGAACATGGCAATCTTGTGTAAAGCAGCACATAAGAGAAGATTTGTTTGATTAAGATCACTTAGCTGGGTATATTACACAATGACTAAATTCAGACAGATTATGCCTGACCTGTGTTCCTGAGCAAAGCTGCATGGTTGCAGAGCAAATCAGTGGGGTGGGGCTCCACAACTCATCCGCAAGTGAAGGTAGCAATGTCTTGTGAGTACACAACATATATTTTGTGGTAACAGGTCTATCACAGTGTAACACTGGGAAATAGAAGCCAAATTTTAAACCTATCCCTACCCCCACTGCACCATTTCAGAAGATCAGGTGTAGTCAAGGTATACGCTAAAGGGTGTGTTGTGCTACTCTTCTCAAAATAGCCATGAACATAGACAAAGAAAAACAAGACCAATGACATAGCTCATTAATCCTGTGTTTCTGCTAATTTATGGAACTGCATGGAAAACACTTTTTTTCCCTTTCTCAGACAGCCTCATTATATTTAGGTTTTTTCCAGGATGATTTTGTAAAATAGAGTTTAGAACTGTACATACAATATTTCAGCTGAGCTGGTATGGCTAATTTTGTGTTCAATTTTAGCTCTTGTCCTTGAGAATTATTAAAAACAAAATGAGCTTTGTAGACATGACTACTGAGCATTGAGGGGGAAGATTATGTGATGCTGGAGGGTTATCCAAAATCAGATAATGGATGCTTCACATTTATATGAGTTGAGTAAATTTATAACTATTATCTTAACCAAAAAACATGTAAGGGATTACATTATGTAAATGTACTTCTGTAATAGTGTTTTGTCCTTCCATGCCTCTGCAAAATGTTTTATTAATCAGTTCATTCTTATTGTTACTATTTAACTGATGTGCATTTTTACTCCTAATGTTTTCTAAATTTACAAAACAGGCACTCATAACATAAGAAACAGACTTTTGAGTTTTAGGTGGCAAACAGCATGGGGAGGTAAAATGAAGAAAATTAGCCAAAAGCTGTTGTAATTATTTGGCCCCAGGAGACATCTAATTTGTTTTTTGTTCCTGTTTCAATGTATTATAATATTATTGGAGTTGACTTCACAGATCAAGTGTCACTAAGAAAGTCAAATGTCACTAAGAAACTGCACATTTTATTTAACATTGTAGATTTCAAACCTGCCAGTCAATATTTTTCAGGCACACTACACTTAATATTTTTGTTTTCCAAATAGCTTAATCTATGTTCCAAAACTGAGAACATAGTCAGTGCTCTATGCAGTCTACCTTTATCTGTAACTGTGTGCACAGGTTCAAACTGCTGACTGACAAAAGTGAGTCAGAAGTAGAGTCTTATTAACTTGCTACTAAATGTTGTTGGTCGCAGTTAAGCTACCCATGACAAAATCAAGTTTGGTGGTGGTTCTGGTGTTTTATTGTGACTTTCAGTCTTAGAAATGAAGAGTTTTCATGTGTTTTTAAACTTGCTGTTACAAAATTGATCTGAACCTATTCCTTCTGCTTCATGGCCTTAATCAGGCACACTCTAATTCTTTGCTCAGCCACAGAAATAGCAACAGTATTTTCTTTAATATCTAGGATAATTTTGAAATTATTGTGTTTTTTAAGGAGTAGCAAAAATCTTTTTTTAGAAGGATCAAGAATCTAAATTCATCAGCCTCCTGAATTGCCTTCCTTTTGGTTTTCATTAGCTGTTCAATTTCCTGGATTTAAGCTGCATTTAAAATGCCAGAAAAAGGCCAAGCTAGAACCTAGTTCTGAGATTTCCAAGTGATCATAAGAGCTAGAAATCTCACCAAAGAGCCAGTATATTGCCCAACCAATTTTGCAGACTTCTTCTTGCCAATACTTATCCAAACTCAGCTGAAATTCCATCCGAAGTCTTTGAAGTTCTGCTGGGAAAGTAATTATAGAGAGTGACTTGTTAATCACTCATTAACTCACAAGTATATAACTTTATCTTGTCACTTATAGAAACTGTCAATATTTCTGTTTCTATTTTCTTTGGCATTACTGTTTCAATATTTGGAATTCTCAGAGCACAACATCAAGATCTAATTATGAATTACTTGTTTTTCTCCTGGTAAAACAGCCATCTATCTTTTAAAGATTTGATTTTACTGTGTTTGGACTTAAAACATTTTCAGTACAGCCAGCTTAATTCAGAGCTATCTTTGATTTTTCACTAGCAGAACAGCAGGGACTTTAGGAGATGGACCCAGCACAGAAGCAGAAGATGTAGAGCCTATATAGAGTTGCCATGGTCCAACTCCTGGTGACAAGTTACCCCGAGAGCAAAAGCCATTATTATGAGGAGCAGTAAGCTTTGAGAGACCTTTTTTTGGCCTTGTTTTTAATAGATGTTATCTGATATCACTCAAATATAAGAGGCAAGGGTAGGAAAAGAGGGTACAAGGATGAGTCATGAGGCAAACATTCCAGCCTTCCTGCTGATCAGAAGAATTCCTCTGAGGTCAGCCACAGAAATCTCCATCTGTATCAACAGCCCAAGATAGAGCCAAGAGCACTTAGAACGGTCCTGTAAATTGCAAATTGTTCCTTCAGTAAATTGCAAGTTGTTCTTTTGAGACCTGTCAGTACCTTCTCACACAAAGAACCTCAGCAGCTCTGGGAAAGACAAAAACATGGAAAGGAGCCTGCAAATGGTGACAACAGTTGTTAGAGCCAACATCTTTTGTATGAAACAGTGAAAAGAGCAAGAATATTGAGCAGATGTGATGGTTGCTTCCAAAAAGATGTGAATTTAGAGAGAAATCATGTGGACTCTTATATTTAGCCTTTTTCATAATACAATAAATACAGTCTGCCAATGAAATTGAAAGGTAGCAGATGTGAAACAAATGGAAATGTTCTCAGAGATCCTGATTAACTTGAGGAACTCAATGACACTAGACATCACTGAGGTCAATAGCTAAAACCCAGGCAAGTAAGCAAAAAAAGTGAAAACCCTGGCAGCTACTGCCATGTCTAGCTCTAGGGATTCCCCATTCTGCAGAGTGCATCTGTTTCACTTGGTATTTGAAAGCAAACTGGTTAAGAAGTTTCTGTCAATATAAGTAAAACAAAGTAATGTTTGCAGAATGGAGTCTTCAGTTAGAATTAAAAACTAACTTTAAAAATGATTATAAAAATTGAAAACTCTTTGCAACAACTGTTTTCAGTACTTTGTTATCAAAGATTCATTAAAAATAGCTTTAATAAATTTTATTCTGATTTTCCTGGGGTGGCCCTTATCTTAATGCTGTTGTATTTCAGGTAGAAGAGAAATTCTTCTGTTGTCCCTTACATTAGTCTAGATTAACAGGCTTGCTAACTGCACAGATATTTGCTAAAATTTTAAGAAAAAAACAAGAGCTGAAATCTATGTATAATGTTCTAGCTGTCTGCAGATTGAGGAAAAAAGTAAAAATTTAAATGAGCTCACCAAAAATAATGAAGTCTGGCTGAAAACCAGCTGGGCAAGAACAGAATTTAAAATCTGGAGTTACTTTGAGTACTGAATCTAATTCCAGTAAAGCTTTAGTATGATTCCAGCAAAAAAATCCAATTTCCCTGCTGTTGTTTTCTCTGGGAACTATTTCTTAAAACTGCCCATGGTATCCCTTCCAGAAAATGGTTTGTACTGGATATAAATAAGGAAAAGATTTTGACCACCATTTTCCCTTTTGAATGATCCTGATAATTGGTGCAGATACTTCTGTTAAATAAATCCCTTAGCTAAGATTGAGGAACAGATTGGATTCAAGAAAGTACCATTAATATGATAGAGAACTAGTTTTTGATGTCTACAGTACATGAAAGTGCAATGAAATACCCTTCAATAACTGCAAGTAATTCTATTTTTTGGTAGAAATGACAAGGTGATATGAAATCTTCCAATAAATTGTGAAGATGTAAGCAAATATAAAAGTGCCTTAAACAGAAAATCAAGAAAAGATTAAGGGAAATGTCTTCTTTTTAATGGCATGATCTTGTAGCCAAAGGAGCAGTGTAATGAAGCCTTCAGCGATAGCAATCAAAAACTATGTTTGCAAAAAATCCCTTGACACGTTGTAGGTCAAATGATAAAGCCAACAAAGAGTGCAGGAAAAGAAATACCCAACCTGTGAAAATAGAAGAATGTTGTTATAGTTTGTAAAACAAGGATAAATGAGAAATGGAATAAATTAGATACACTGTAAGGGAAGAAAACTCTGTACAGCAAATTACTTTGAAAAATGGAAATATTGTGACTGTCACCAACAGTGATATGGAGTTGTTGCACAGCCTTCTGAAAGAACACTCAGATATGCACTAAAGAATTAATTTTATTCCAATCTAAATGAATGCTTAGTTCAACATAAAATACTGCAAAAAAGAAGCCCTTTTGATAAATCACCATTACATGTTGTTTGTAGATTAGACCATATGTTCACATGAAGGAAAAGCATTGCCCAGAACTATTTTCTAAATTGCTACCATTACATCAGCCCCCAGTTATAAAAATAATAGAGAACCTTTTTCAGACAAAGTCATTCTTAATTCAGCAGAAGGAAATGGATTGCACAAAACATTATTGCAATATAAAAAAAAGGCTTTTATTGCCCCCACAAGGTCATGGGATATTAGCAGGGACTTGGTGAGCACAATCACAGAACAAAAATGCAAGCAATATATTTGCCAGGAAGCATCCCATTGACTTTTCTACCAAATTTGGAGATGCTTTTGGAGTAAGGACTGGAAAATTGAAAATAAATAAAAAGGAAACATCATTATTGAAAGGAAAAAATATGAAAGCTTGCAACTTATTAGAGACATTGAAAAAACTCAAGAGCATCACAAAATGGTCTCAAAGTCTGAGATTGGGAAGGTTGTTTTTGACAAATGTATCTCAACTTTTTTAAAGAAAAGGATGCAACTTTAGAGAAAGAAGCAATGATGAAACAAAAAAACAAATGATGTTTTGAACACATTAAAGAGAAATTTACCACTTGATTTTTGGGACATTTTTTTACAGAAAAACTAAAACCTTTACAAATGAAGGTCTACAAAGATTGTGTTACTGTCTTTGAGAAAGATGGGAAAGACCAAAGGAATTGAAAATTTTCTAAGCTGCACTGATGGACATTATGTGCTCTGGGTTGCACAGTTTGGAATGAAAACAGACCAACAACGAGGTATTTTCAAGAAAAATAGTTTTCATATCCACTTTTTAGTTCTTTACTTCATAAAACTCGTGGGACTTTAAGCATTATTTAAATTTTTTCTTCAAAAATTTAATAATTTTTTGAACAGTAAACTATTAACTGGAAAGGTAGTTTTCTTCTTTTCCTCAAAATTTTTGCCGGGAAAAAAATTGCAAAAGAATTTGGAGCTCATTTTGGGAGCTATGTAGACAAATATTTCGTACAATGTTACAGGAAAGCAAAATGGGTCATTTAAGCAGTAGGAAATTGGAGACAACTTTGAAACTGCTAGGCAGACAAACAAGAGGTGCATTCTGTTCCCCAAATACTACTTTGCTCCCAAAGTTCAATAAGCCATATCATCATCATTCCATGATTACTTCTTCTCTCACCTCTGTTCTACATTTTCAATACAGATTATATGGTCTGAGACAGGATCTGATCCTTATGAAATTATATAATGTCACAGAAAACCTCCAAAATTAAGTGCAAGCTAAGAGCAGCAGATCAACACAGAGGGATAAAAACACATTTTAATATATTTAGATATGCTAAATATCAGGTGTTTGATGACAAACATTGAAATAATATATTTCCTTTGGCTAGCATTATCAGCTGCAGTTGTCCTCAACAAATTTCTGGAATCCCTGTGGAGTATGTAGAATACGTCCAGTAAAGAACTCAGTGTAAACACTCATTCATTTGTGAAAAGCAGATGTGTTTCTCACAACTGGCATTGCAGAAAAATAACGCCACATACCTAGCCATGAAGAGGAAGTTCTTCAGGATTTATCAGGGCAGTGGGAAAACGTAGCTTTTAGAGTAGAATGAGCTTCTAGATAGCAAGAGGCAAGAAGCTGGCTACTGCTGCATTCATTGACAGTGACAGAATAAAAAATAGCCAAAAGCTATTGAAAATGCTTATGTTAATACACAAGAAACCTTGAGATTTTTTTGTAGTCTAATACTTGTCTGAAGAATAATTCCATTTGATTTGTCGTTTGGCTTCTCTGCCAAGTTTTTCTGAAGCCAGTCCAGAAAAGACAGGCTCACATGTAGTACTTTTATCTGCATTTCTTGAACATGAAAGATCAAAAAAGAACAAAGTTCTAATCAGTAAAGGCTGTCTTATTTATAAAATTATTTCTTTGTTCCACAGGTATGGCTCAGTGTGGCCATGGCCCATCATCAGAAAAAGAAGAAAAGTAAATAAGAAAAAAAAATACTCTTATTGAAAGAAAATAATATTTTTTCTCCTCTCAGTAGGTGGTTTTCTCTGAGGTCAGCCAGGTATGTGGGACTTTTTGTTTTTCCCACAGTATTGTGATTTGTTTCCTGTTGATACGAAATGTTAACTTTTGTTGTAGGAATATAATTTGCTTTGGAAATTGTAATATAACTAGTGCCCTAAAGCCTATTTTTTTACATTGGTGAAGATCTGGAATACCCCACAAATAAAAGGCTGAAAAATAACTACAGAGAAAAACATATTTCCTACAATTTAGAATTCTCACCTCACCCTTTGTTAATTGTGCGCAGTGGTTATGCTATTTGCGGTAACCTATTTGAGGTAGGTCTAAGAGCCAACTGCACTTTTACAAGAGTAAATGATACTTTAAAAACCTTGCATAGAGTTTTAGTTTAGTAATCTTGGTGATAGAGAGGCTCTAAAATGGTCACCATCTCTATTCAAAATACAGATACTAAAAATGTTAGTAGGCAGTAGTGTTCAAATAAAAGGAACAAAATTAAATTAATATGTCAGGACTGAATATTTTCTAGTGTAGAAAGACCATGGTAATCCAGAGCCAGCCAGCTACTGTATGTCCTTGATGTTTATGTGACCACCAACATTCATAAGAAAAGCTGCAGTCATATCTTAAAGTGGAAATGTGTCAAGAGAATTTCTTAGGTGTTCCAGCCACACAATACTCTGAGAAGATCATTTCTGACAGTCTGAAAACACAAACAGGAAGGTATTTATGAGATAATGGGATAGCTGCTGGGTTTTGTGGTTTGTTTGGGTTTTTTTAGTTCTCTTTATTGTACATGCCCAGTTTGCACTGTACAAAGCCAGCAGCAGAGAGTAGAGGAGCAATTTTACTCCACAGAAACAAAAAAGAAAAAACACCAGGTGTTAAAATGGTCTTAATGGAAATTAGAGACATTCACATTATTTCTCTAGCAGAGATGGCATTTCTACCAGAGCGAACAAATCAATTGTAAAAACAAGACTACTCTTTGGGATGCTGCACTTGGTGGTCATGTTTTCTTCCACACATTATGCTAGTCATTTACTTTCATTCTACACAGTCATAATTTTCATTACACAATGTTTTTCCTGGGTGGCTAGGCAAGGTGCTATTTGGGACATATTAGCATACATTTTAGACTGATATGTTTGACATATTTTCAGTTAGACATTGGAAGATGTCAGTAGAGATCAGTACTTTTGAAGGCATGTTTTCACAGTGAAAATAAAAGATATTCCATGTGTTGGAAAAGCACGTTCAAAACTTTGCCTTGTACTTCCTACACTTCCCTCTCAGATGTTGCTACCATTCCCTGAGCCTCCTTGGAGACCGCTCTTTTCTCTTCATCCTTCTGGTAAGCAAGGTAGCTTTTTTCCTGCAGTTCCCAGCAGCAATTTATTTTTTGGCATGCTTCCTGCCACTGATTTCACTCGACAGCTGCGCTCTGGTTGCAGACATAGTGGGCATGCCTCAAGTGAATTTAAACTTGTAATGGTTCCTGAAGCAGCTGGGGTTTAATCATTTTCCTATCTGAAAGCCTCAAGAGGACAGAGCACGTTAATTAATCACCTCAAGATGTCAATTGCTCTGATCCTCAGCCTAGGACCAGATAAACCCTGTCGGTTGAGACAGAAACAGATCCTGAACAGATTCTTGAGACAGAAAATCTCCTGAAACAGATCAAGTTTTCTTTGCAAGGCAAGCTCACACAAACATAGGAACTAGGAACTAGGAACATATCACCACAGCCACTGGTTTCTCCAGGTTATAAAAACACTTTTCTCCTTTTCTCCTGTTTTTTCTGTGCTTTGGCTAGACAGGTCTCAAAATCCAGCTATCAATATGAGATTTTTTTTTTTTTCTTTTGTGGTAGACTGTAATCTACAGAGAAAATTTAATAGAATGTTTTCAGGTTTGGGTTAGTTGTTTTTTTCTATGAATGAAAACAAAATACTGGGGCAGCCTTTCCTCACCCAAAGGGTTTTTTTGTGTTAAAGTGCCAAGGTGAACATGTCTGAGATCAGATTATTTTATTGTTGTTGCTGCTGTTGTCATTAGTTGACCATTACTTCATTTTGTCTATAACCTCTGTCCAATTTCCTTTTGTCTCAACAGTGCTCACCAGCCAGACACTAAACTTTTAGCAGAGTCTTCTCAGCCAAACACAATCAGAGGCGTGCAGGGTCATGTGTAATAAGCTTGCCCTGGTCTGTTCTCATTACCCAGAAAAAGGAGTTCAGGATAACTGACCCTCTTAGTCAATCCAACAAGAACTGCCTACATATTTCTGTTTCAGCTCACGATCTTAATTTCCCCATGTTAAATATATTGTGCTCATAGTCTTTGCCAAGGACACGTTAAGTTGCTCTCCAAGGTTTCAAGCTACTGTTGTATTAGATTGTTCAAATCAATATAATATTCATCTTTCCAGATAAATTTGGGAGTGATATATATTTAGTACAAATACAACCAAGAAAAAGAGTGGAAATACACTTATGGAGAATTTAGAGCTGTTACACTGGAGGTAAATTTGATCCCGATTTCTCCAGAGAAAACTGTTAAGCAGTGGAATATTCCCCCTCCACAAATCCTTGGATGTTTCACTGCACAGTCTGGTTATATGGTGAAGACTGCAATTCCTATTCAAATCCCAACACAAAATCCTATTCTGTTCTATGAAACAGCTGATTCTGTTTTGCAGAAACATTCCTCCAAGCTAAAAACATTAGTGGAAAACATGAGCAATTAAAGCATTTATGTGACAGTCATGTTTATGCAGTATGTATACACAAAATATTATGTACACATATATTCTGAGAGAGACAGATTACACTTTCGGCTTTAAAGCAGTCTCTCTGTCACTCCTAATATTCTAGGATATTACAAAGTATTGCTGTTTCCTGGTGAGCAAGGGAAAGCAGTAAGCAGATGCAATGCCCTTCTCCTAACTGTTGATCCCATTTATTTTGTGCACAAGGTAGAAGGAAACCTGTTTTCAGAAAATGATAGCAGCTTTGAAACAGACTTCAGCTGCAAACAGTGCTTACTGGTTGAAAAGAGTTTTCAGTCAATTTGGTACAACAATAATAGTCAAGGTTAAGGAACCATTTTTCTTGCTCCTAAATATGTCGTAGCACCAGCATGATTTTAACAAGACAGCTCTTCGTTTTTATTTCTTTCACTCATTCCTTGGGTTTGTTGCCAAGAGCAACACAAAGAATGCACCAGGGTGTCATAATAATCCTCCATTAAATCCCTAGTATTTGAATTTTAATGCTATAATTCAACAGCTGACAAAAGCCCATTGAGCAGGTCTAAGGAGAGGAAAAGAGCTGGTCCCATTTTCTCAGGGGGTGATGCTATAGCAACATGGAATGAATTTGGGGTCAGGGAACAAGCTGTCTCCAAGCTTTGTTTGCATTTCCTGGCTAAAAGTAGAATCTGGTGTTATAAATTTTACCAAAATAAGTGGTTATTTGGAGTTGCATGAAGATCATTCACCTCGTAAAAATGTGTGCCTTGTAAAAAAAGCAGTGGAGACAACAAAACCTGTAGCCAGCAAGACAACAAACTAACAGGCCACTTTAGAAAGTGCCAGTCTAAGAATTATTTCACAATCCCTCTTCCTTCTCCAGTTTCCCTAGTGCAAACCATACACCAGAAGCTGAAATGATGCAACACACTAAGTCCCTTCTAAATGAATAACACAAAGACAGCAAAGTCAATAACGGTGGAACAGAAACCTCTTACAATCATCAAAGACCTCAGAAAAGTCTGGTATGTCATTTGTTATGCTTAGCTGTCCCCACACTGAAAGCTTTTGTGCTCTGGGGAATGTTGTTTGGTGGAGACAAATGAATACACCTGGAAGACAATTGTCCGTTGTGCCAAACACTTCTCATTGGGTGCAGTGCAGCCCCCTGCCCAAAGCCCTCCCTTCCCTGAGCACTCCTCTTCCCTCAGAGCCAGAGTCACTGTGCAGCTGTTCTCAGAGCTGAGTTTAGTGGGGATTAGAGCTCAGGGTAGGTAAGAGAGGCAATGCCCTTCTCATTACATTGGCAATTGTACATTGGCAATTTCTGTGTCTTCCACTGTATTACGAGGCATATTTTATAGAACATTCCTCTTTACATGTATAGTAATCAGAGATTCATTAGATAATAATGATATAATGCGAGATAAAAGATTAGAAATAATACGATATGCAGTTCTCTGTGTGGATATACAGATTTTGTTATTGAGGAAAACTATCAATGTTTTATTGAATCTGAAATCATGGGAACTTTTTCTCTATTTTTCCACTTTGAAATCCATTGCTCATCACCTGTAACCAGCCAACTTCCCAGCTCCTCTACTATTGGAGACTGCAGCAAGGATGCCTCAGTTCTGATAGTTCTTGCTCAGGCTATGTGAGGTCAGGGGAACATCAACACAGGGAGTATGGCTTTTAACACTGATGTTGGGTGCAGTGTGCTTGCTGGGTTAAGTGACATAGGCAAGATGGATGGAGGAAGAACTGCTGTGACAGTAGGGCGAAGAAGTGAGACATGACTTTGAGGCCTTTGAGAGTTAGTTGTACAGGACAGAGTAGGGTGAATAGGAACTGGCAGAGCAGCAGCCCCTCTTGCAGTTGGTATATTGAATTGGCTGCTTGGTCCTGCAGGTGTTGTAGGTGGATTAGAAGGCTTCTAAAGCAGAGGTTGTCTTGAACTGCAGTGCCTGCACATCTTACTGATAGGGTGTAATTTTCTGCCTTTCACACAGATCCCTCTGACAAAGGTTTGGCGCCCAGCAAGAGATTTAGGAAACTTTCCTCCTTCCACATTCCTCCACCAGAGCTCAGCAGCAAAAACTTTATACATGAAAAACAGATCTATGATGTGTCATACTCTGCAATTCTCAGACTTTCCTCCCACGTGACTCTGGATGAGCGAAGCCACTGGGGGGACTTAGTAAACCACTCCTCTCTTCAGCATACCTCTGTGACAGGAGATCCCTGAATTTTTTGTCAACAAATTCATTACACCAAATTATTGTTTTCCCAGACTTGCATTTCAAATTTTTCTGGGCCAAACTTGCATTGGACCTGCTACATGAAGTGCATGTGATTGTTGCTAGGCTGTCCATATGCTGCTTTTTGGAAGGGGTATATCCATTTCTAATCTGCATAGTGCATGCACCCATTTCTGTCTGCTATTATACAAGTATCATTAAGCTGCTTATTCACAGTCCCTTAAAAACAGAGCACCTTGTGCCTACATTTTCTTTCCCATGTTTGTGAATTGCTCTCTGGTTCAGTTTTGCTTTATCTAAAATGAACAGATTTTATGAAAATTCCATTCTTTCACCCTATAGAGAGCCATTTTTCAATAGAAAAGCTGTAAGCACTGGAGCCGCACTCCAAAAGAGTTCAGCTCACTTGACTCCAGGGTCTTTAGAGCAGGAATGATTCCTGTCAGCCTGCTAGATCTAAAAGGGAAGCAGTTCATGTGCAAACAGCTTTCCATCATTATCCTGGGAAGAATCCCACTGGGAGAATAAAGAGTAGCCATAGGAGAAAATTTCTGCAGTAATGGCATGTCATTCCCTTGACCCTCTGCTGAAGTGTTCATTTTTGTTATAGATCAGGCAAGAAATATGACATTTTATTGTGTCAGATTTCCAGGCAAACATTCCTCAATAGGGTGTAATTCTCATTGGGTAATGATCTACAGGACCATTCTAGAGAAAACAAGAAACTTCATTGTCATAACTTTAAACCTGGCAAGCTAAAAATTGTGAAGATCCTTTGTTAGATATTTTTTATTTAGTGCCTTTTGTGTGACTGAACAGATTTACATACAGACCTTATTTGATTTATGTATTAACCACATTGATTCTGATTATTCCAAGAAATGAAGAACAGAGGCAGAGCTTGCAAAGTTTACCAAGGTTTTGGAACACCTTTTCTGTTCTGGAATTGGGGATTCTGTGGATGAAATTAAAATCTCATAGGTTGAATTTTTGCTGTGAATACCCTTTCATGGTATCAACATGGCCACAGTGTTACTGAATTGATGCCTACTCTGGCATAAAAGTTTATAGGTGTGCACAAATGGCACTGCTTGGGATTTGCAATTCTTCACTGAACAGCATTTCACTGCCTAAGTGCAGGCGCTGCTCTGCTGGTCTTGGTGCACATCAAGTTGCTTGGAGGAGTGGTGTGCTCAGGCTTCCAGCAAGCCAAACAGACACATGCACACATTTACCCTTAGAAGTTGCCTGGAGACTTCTCTAGTTTACAGCAATGTTATTGGCAATAGGTCCTACAATCAGCAAAATAAATAGCTTCAGCATAAATGAGAAATGCTGGAGAAGGAGAGCTGAAACTGAAACAGAAGGGACCAAGATGAACAAACATTGAAAGGACTCACTGTGTTTGTGGGGCTGGGTACGCCTATGTTGGCTTCACACTCTCTGCTAGGGATTGTTATGGACAGACATGCATCAGCCTCAGTCTAAAGGCACACAATTTGGCAATACAAGAACAGGCTGCTACTGAGCCACAGATGCCTACCTGAGCTCTGAAATATCTAAGCACTGCAGTGGCTGTATTTCAATTACCTCCAATTCCAATATGTGTATTTTAGAAGGTAAGTCTGCTCTTTACAAACTGTCTGTGGAAACCACTCCCTTGTTACCTTGGTGCAAACGCCATGTATCAACCTTAGTTCTGTTTTAGATCTACTTAATTTTGTTTGATGCTCACTGGACTCCTTTATATTTTTTGAAAGGCACCAAGTGATACTCCAGGCAGATTTGGCTAGCCAGTCTTTGACTACCCCTATGATGTACTGGCTCTAAGTATATCTCTACCCAAAGGCATTCCTGTCAACATGACTGATTTCTCTTATTGAGTATCTTTAAGATAAAACAAGCCTTAGGAAAGACAACGGATAGTGTACATATCAATAATATGATGCCCAGAATGAAGTCAGCATTGACAGAGTCAAGGGATCTCAGAACCTACTTAAGTGGATCCATCCCTTCAAGTTTTCCATGGTCCGCTACACAGAGTTATCAGAGAAAGGAACCCTTTTGCTAGCAAATGCCTTCCAGAATCAAATCTGTGATCACAAGTACATACTTATTTCTTCTCTTTATTTTCTATTTCCATGACAAGCTGTCATACTTCTCTGAGCAGAGAAGAGGGAAAATCTAGCTGAGAAGCAGAATGAGACATCCTCACAGTGAAGGTGCTGCTGAAGCATGCAGGTGTTCCCAAAGACTATTCCCTTGTGAGTTCATGTGAAAGGCTCCATGACTTGACGCTGCTCAGATTCCCATGAAGAAATATTACCTAATATAACTAATCTAGAGCAGAAGGAACAATAACACCATTCTGAATTAGTGAAAGCAAGGGAATTGGCTAGATTAGAGGCAGCACATTTTGTTGGTTGCACATGATCAGTAAACCTGTGATGTTAACTTGCTCAGGAAGTCAGAGCTACTCTTTAAAAAATAGATGAGGAAAGTCCATAGTGAAATATGTGCATATTTTTCCCAACTAGAGATGAATGATGGCAAAGTATACCACAATAAGGTACAAGATATCTCAAAGAGAACAAGAAAGACATTGTATCCTTTTTTTACGTCTTGTTTAGAATTTGTTGGTGGCAACTGTGGCCAGTTACACAGAAGTTTCCTGATGTTACTTATCTGTCAAAGGAAAGGAAAGTTATTTCCCATGATGAAAACAACAGATGTGAGTTGTACCCTGGAACCTGAACCTCAGGTGAAACAAGTACTTCTTGAGAGTGAATGGTACAAGAATTGAATTGAGAACAACTTAAATGACATTTCAGGTCTAAAATATTGAGGTTTTTTACCCTCTTCTCATAGCCAATACATTTCTTTGCTGACAGTAAGTTTCTGTGTGGAAGATAGGAAGTTATTGCAATATTGAAATAATTTAAAATTCTGCACTGTGTTTGGATGATCACCTGTGGATGAAAGCTGATTTGGTGCACTGTCTGTGTGCTGAGAAGTGCAAGCACGGACTCAAATCATGCCTATCGATGGCTACCCCAGTGTGTGTACATTAAGTGCTCCCGTGTTTCCGTCTGGGAAATCCTGGACCGGAACATATGTATGCATGCACTGCACAGATGGCTAACATCTGTGATCAGAAATGATTTTGAGTGTATCAGATTAGATGCAAAGATTAACTCCTGTGGGTACGTGCAGTGAGCCCGGGGTGTCTGGAGAGTCAGCTTGTACCAGTGCTCCGGGCACTGCTCCAAGATGTCTGGACATGCAGCAACCCATTGATAGCTACTGCTGCTGTCTGCTCTGGCAGCAGGACACACCCTCCACCCTCTGGGCAAACCACCACATCCCTATTTACCAACTGAATTACATTTTGGCCGGGGTTAAAAAGAGGGGACATGACACAGGAAGAAAGATAAGTAGTTGCTGTAAACACAGAAAAAGCACACAAAAAGCCCCTATGTCCACATCATTGCACAAATGTCCAGATGTAATGGGTCTAGTTGAGATGGAGTTCATTTTTACCACTGCAGTAAAAGAAAAATATGAAAAGAAGGAGAAAGGGTGGACATATGTTCTTTACAACATTGGCCTTCTGGAGCAACTACTACAGGTGCTGGAGTTCTGCTTCCCAGAAAGTGGCCAGGTATTGCTTGTCGATGGGAACTAGAGAATAAAACCTTCAGGTTTTTCCTTTGCTCATACATGCACAACCTATTACTTTTGCCTTAGTAAACTTCTTTATCTCAAGCTACAAACTGGTTTCCATTTTATTTTCTCTCCCATCTCCAGATGAGAAAGGAGTGTGAGAGAGCATCTTGGTGGGCACCAGGCATCTAGCCAAGGTCAACCTGCCACAACAGATAAATTGTTTATTCTTAAGCTTTCTTTGGAATATCATTTTAGATATAAATTAACTTTTTTTAAAGAAAACTGCTCAGAATAAATATTCTCACCCTAAATATTTTTTCAGCTATGCTTTTGCAACTCTAGATGTCAAATTGGCATGGAAAAATATAGCAGATCAGATTAAAAAGACCACATTTACGTTCTTAATTTGTAAGAGCAGTTCCCATTCTCCATATCTTGTCCAGATGCAGAAATAGAACTGGGGTTTTGCCCTTCATGTGAATCTCATATGCATTTGTAGAAGTACTGCAGGAGCATAATCAACATCCTGCTAAATTTCTGTAGTAAAAGTAGTTTTATTTGTTTTAAGTTGAGAAAGTCATTGTGAGACTAAAAACGAGTGAGTGAACCTGCCAGAAATCTAGGACAGTCTCTTGCTGTGATACTGAAGTTTTTAAAGCCAAGTGATACATTTTCCCTCAGCTTGGTCAGTCCAAACATCAGATTTTAGGAAGTCTTTGTATTTTATTTTTTCTGCTGCTGTCCAAGAATGCAAGTTTGTCCTTACACAGAGACAGTTGGACCAATCATCTTCTGAAATAAAATTATGAAAGAAATATTCATTCCATGACAGATTCCAAGGTTTAAAGTTTCTGTGGGATTTTTTCATTTTGTTTTATTTTTTTATAAGTTATTTTCGCACACAAGAAAATCAGGCTCACACAAGAGCTACACTCCGCAGCTGGATCTGCTTCCAAGTCTCAGTCTGAAGGTGGGGTATGGACTTTGGATATTTTTAGCCACAAAATATGTGAACTACAAAAGTATGTAAACTACACATATATTTGCCTGTCTTTCAAAGGAATTCTCTTCATTGCAGTAAAAAAATATTGCCCACAGAAAGTTGGCAGAGTAATAGTCCGTGTCCCAGCAGATGCATATGGAATGTTTCTGACTGCTCTGCATGCTAAAATGTGTGGCTTTATAAATAGTGTTAAAATATTCAACTTTAGTTAAAAAAAAAAAAAAAGAAAGAAAGAAAAGTTTTAAAAACATTCATTTATTCTCCCCAAGACACATGAAGTATGGACAATAAACAATGCACTAATAAACCAGTCATTCCCCAAATGTTTTTTTTCATTTACTGTTTTAAAAATGTGACCAGAATGGTCTCAGTTAAGTAAAACAGGACCATTTGCTAATTAAAGCAGTATTTGGGAGAGTGTGGTTGATGCAACATGGTAATTCATCACCGATTTCATATCAAATTATGAGCATAGATTTCCTAGATTTAAGAAAGCACTTAGATGAACATATAAACAATTTTGTCTTCAAGACAGGGTATAAATACAGTATTGTGTTTTAGCTATGTATCTGTACCAGTTTTTTCTTATTAGTTAATTTTAACTGCTACTTTGCTTAACATGTAAGCTCTTTGAATGGTTCTGGAAAACATGCTTAGTTCTCTTAGACATGGAAAGTTCAAGGACAATTCAGGTGGTTTCAGTATAGCCCAAAATGATCAACTTTGAGAGGCACTTCAATCAAATAGAATTTAAGGTATGCTTAAAGCTTATAATGTTCTTATTTTTCTTTCCTAAGAAAAGTTATTGTCCTATTAAAATGATTACACATACAGCTAATAAAGTTTTTTCAGTACTTTAGCATCTTCAATTGACCATCTAAAAATATGTTTTAAAGGTGTGTGCATAAAGCAATTAAATATTAAATTAAATATTTCCACTCACACTTTCTGTGGCTTCCAAAATGATCCTTTTCCTTGTAATCCAAACAATCTTTGATTCTTTTTTTGACATCTCTCTTTAGAGTCTAACCACAAGTAAACAGTAAGACACATATAAATAATTTTGCCCATCTTTGCAAAGGGTACAAGTATTATTTATTGAAATTCAAAATTTTGCATAGCTCCGTCCTGCTTATATTTTGAAAGGGTCTCCTTTAGTTTTGTGATTAATTTAATAGCTAATCTTTAAGTGAAATTACTCATAAAGTTCTTTTTATGTCACCCTTAAAAAGATTTTGCTACAACAGCAATTGTAACAATGCCATCATTATATAGCATTATATAGCCATTATTATTACTGCATTTATTATAATACCATCATTATATAACACTTCTAAACCCTTCTTCATAATTCCTTTCCTACCTAACACATTTCCCTTTATTATTATTATTATTATTATTATTATTATTATTATTATTATTATTATTATTATTGCCAACTTCATCATCATCCCCATCATCATTGCTATCTTTCACACAGTAAGTATTTGGAATAAAAATTGCTGAAAGTTCAGGTCATGCACACTGCCTTTCTTGTTTTTCAGCAAAGATCTGGCAATATGTGCACATGTGAAAATACAAAAAATATATGAAACTCTTTGGAAGCCAGGTTTCAGTGGTTAGCATCTTTCTTTGGAGCTGTCTCCATGCCAAGAGGATCTGTATTTGATATGGGAACAGTTTTGTTGACTTCATAATGCTTCTTTGTTTAGGAGGGAAAATAAACACCTTTGAACCAGCTTTAAAATATGTGTTGCAAGGACTCGTGAAAGAAATAGTTTTTTTATTGTCAGATTGAATAGGTCAAAAGGTGAAACTGCAGCTATGTTAGGCTCTGATTGATAGACTTTGCTGCAGAATATCTGCCTGCATGATTCCCCAGGGCTGTTCAGCTGAGAAAGTGTTGTGTGATCAAACCTGCTCTCAGTGGCTTGGGTAACAACAAGGGGAGTCAGGGCATGGACGGTAGCTCACTGCAATTTCATTTTTCATAGTTCATCTGGGGTGTTTTGGCTTTTTCCTAAGTCCCCATTTCCTGAGAGGAAAAGTCCACAACTCAGTTTGGACCTAACCTTTCTTGAAATTAAAGCAAACTAAGTTTCACATTACTTTTTGAGTACACTTTTTCTATCTAAGGATATCAAAACAAAGTCAAGGGGAGATATTGCTGCTTCTCGTATAATGGAAGTTGCTCTGAACTGAGTATGAGATTCAAAATACTGGAGCTACAGCATTCAGTCTTCTGCAGTCATAGTCCCACATTAAAAAGTAACCTTAACAAAGAAGTTAGGTTTGTGGTACAAAACTTGGTACAAACCAGAAGCAGAGCTTTCATCAGGTCTCCCTTTTGTGATTTTTTTTACCTGTTGTTTAGCTCACCACAGTCACTCCATAGTGAGCATTCATCTGTCTTCTACAGATATGTCATCTCATGTTTTCAAGTCTAATGAGTTTCATTGAAATTTGCTGATGAGTTCAAACTTACATTTATTGAAATATTTGACAGATGGAGATACACACAACAAGATCTCCAAATCATTACTGTTTCAGGAAAGAAACTGAACTAAAAAACTATTGATTAAAATATCCACTTCCACCCTGCCCTAAAAACTGAGCAATCTTCTGCAAGAAGCTTTTCTACTAAAAAAAAAAAAAAGCTCTGGTAAGTCTCAGTTGCCCAATATGGGTTCTGGCACTGCCCATGATTTGTCCCTTCTATCATTATGTCCCTTCCATCCAGCTGTGATGATTATCAGTATACAGTGCAGAATAACCCTAAGCAGATAAAATATGGTCTTCAACAAATTAATTTAGACAATCACCAAATAAATTTATAGATCATGATTGTCCCATACATATTTTTGCCATCATTTGGTGGCAAATATCAACAAAAATCAACTTAAACAGTATGGTACAAATATAATCACTGTTTAGAGAGTATCAGCTGTTATCTAACTTCTATTTTGTATCCAGAGCAACAGATAAAGGGCATTCATTCACAACCTGAGATTGCTGAACCAGTTTAAATTCTGAGAAATACTTAAACACTGAAAAATCATTAAGTTTTATGAACTGCTTTTCTCTTAGAGCTGCATTTCTCTTTGAGCTCTTGCTCTGCCTACATGCTCATCTTCTTTAGTCTTGTGTTTGTTGTACGGGTATGAAAACGTGCTATGCAGTTTAATCATAAGACTCCTGAAAAACAAGTGTGTAGGACGTTGTTTGTTTGTCTCTGAGAGGTTCTCCTGTTTTCCTCTAAATAAATACTGAATTAAAAAAAAAAAAAAGTCTTGAAACACAGGCCCTGTCATAAATGTTTAATCAGATAAGTGAAAGCTTGGTTTAATAGCAGATCTCTTCAAAGAAATTTCAGATTTGGTTTGTCTAGGCTGTATGAACTGAAGAAAATAAAAAGCTGCCTTTCCATAGTTTACTGGGTTGAAAATACAATTTCGTGTTTTACATTAGCAATTAAATATATAAACTATCAAGGTCAAAGTTAAACTTGAAGCTTTGGCCTTTTGATGGCTTGATTTCTTGGTCTATTACTAGCTCTGCTTGAGCATCATCATTGCCCTGATCTGTGAGCTTGCATTAATTGCTTACTGCAAAAATAGTGACTGCATTTGCTTTACATGTGGCCAGTGCATTGTGACCTCCCCACCAACTCTTGAATTTTGTTGTCCCTAAAGGCGAGTGGAGAAAGAAGCATCCTAAACTCTCAGTTCATTCCATTTGGTACTTTATAAGCTGCATTTTGCCATTTCTCTGTTTTCTATTATCCATGCAGATGACTTGATATTATGGTGGTTGCAACCTGTGTGTATGCATCTGAATTAATGTGGATTGCAGATCAACAGAAGACAATTTGCAGAGCTACCTAGTTGATGCTGAGGATCTGACATACAAAATCACACACATGCCAGGGTTCTTCAGGCTTCAGACTAACTATTGCCTGGCACCAAGTCTGACTTGTGATGGAGAGTGCTAGCTGTGGTCCCATTGTTCACCTATGGGAAAAAACAAGTCTATTAATCCTAAACCAGTTCCATCATGCAAGCCAAAGCACAGGAAGCAAGTAGGACTGTCATATTCACTCCAAAGTATAGTCCTGGTTCAGTGGAACTCTAAAGTGGATACATCTCAGAAAAAAGATCTGCCTAGACCAGCATCACAGCTTCACTGAAATGGTAAATCCTGAGTCAAAATTATGGAAAGGTCTCTCTGTGAGGGTTCACAGGTCCCAAGTCTGCTTTTCCACATTTTTTCTTATAACTGTTATTAAATCCATCCTAACTGCAGCTCTGATATGTGAACACTCCAAACGTAGAGCTTTAGAGCTTTCACTTTCACTTTTTTTCCTTCACATCAGTGTCTTCAGGCATTTCCAATGGTGCAGCCAAAGTATCTGTGTCTTACACTGGATCTCTAGAAAGAAGCAGACCCAGGACTTACTGGTCCTGTAGCTCCACGGTGCTAACGGAGCAGTATTTGGACCGGAATGTGCTGGAATGATGACTGTGGTCTCCAAGTCAGGCATGCCTCATCTCTTCCAAACAACATTCTTGTACAGATTAGAGGATAATCTGACAGGCAGGCCCAGCCAATTAAAACAGTAATTGAAATAGCTGAGAGTGTTTTATTTGGCAGAAACTGATTGTTCTGCTTCATTTTTTAATGAACAAACAATCAGGGTCAATCATAATAGTTTGATAAATATAAGAAGTCATTTTTCTCTTAAGATAGTTTCCCATCTTGTGTTTTTAAAATAAAAAATAGAAAAGACAGACAGAAAGAAAAGATTCCTTGGGCCCTTGGTGGGACATTACAAACATCAGTCAATGAATAAAATCCTAAAATGATGGTTAAACCACAAAAAGCAAAACAGTTCCCCTTTTGGCTAGAGGTAGGGAAAGGTATTTCAGATGCAAGGAAGGGGGAAACCTCAGGAAGCCCAGACTCATTAACGGATTGAGGTTCATTTTCCTGAGTCTCAGAAATATTTAGGAAAACAACATTAAACAAAAAGCAAACTAAAACTTCCCCTGCAAGTTCTATAACCTTATTGAGTCTCCTGCAAAAATCCAAGGACTTTCTTTCATTCCACTTGCTTTTGACCAACCCTGTACTATAAAGAAAAAAACCAAGAAAAAAGAACCTAGTCCAAAAACAAAATTTCAGCGAGGGAAGTAAATGTATTTTAAACAACCGGCACACATCACTAATTGACAGCTGCCTAGTGATTTACAGGAGACAGCCTGTTAGCACTGGTACAGGGCCAAGTGGTACCCACATCACTGAGAGCATCTCAGCTGCTGCTTGGGCATGCAGAGCTCAGACTCTCTTTCCTTCTGTCACCAGTTTAGGAAAGCACTAGGTATTCATCAAAGTCCTTAGGCCCCATGCTAAATTTTAAGCATGTGCTTTTCTCAAAAGAGATGCATTTGGACATGTGCTAGGGATTTAAACATGTGCTAGAGTTTTTTATGGAATTGCTGCTTCCAGGAATGGCATACATCTGAAGGCAATATGGGAAGTATTGACTGCCAAGATGAAGATTGTGTCCTTTCTGTGGGTGAGTTGTGGATTTGAGTTCTCAGACCAGCTATTTGGTGCCTTGCAGAAGGAGTTTAAAGATGTCAACTGTTTCCTGGAGATAAAGTGTGAGTAACAATACGTGGTGCTCAGTCAAGGGCTGGAATGATGCCTTCAGTAATTCTGACAAGAAATACAAACACTGATCTGTATAGTTTAGTCTGAAGTGAGGGTGGCTGAGGGAACTACCATGTGTGTTGAATTCAGTAATTAAGTACCTTCAAATATTTTCATTTTTGTTAAGTATGTGTTAGGTTTACCAGTGCTACATGAATGCAGGGGTAAGTTAGGTAAGTCAGGGATGTCACTCCCAAATAGTGGAAATGCATTTCTGTGCCTTACATTAATTAATAAAATTTAATGCACATTAACACCTGTCTTCTGGGGACTTATATTCCATGTTGTGAAAAGCCTTGTAGACTTTTTCCATTGGTCCTGTTTGATTTCCTGATAGCAAGAATAAAATATGCATACATTGAACTCCAAGTAGCAATACCCCTTTTCTTTTACAGTCCCATTGTAATAAAGGAGTTTTTGCAATTTAGCTGTATAAAGAGTTAATCAAAAAAGTACTGAAAATATGTTCATGAACTGATATTGTCAGTGAGCAGGAGTGGCTGGTCTGGACCATGTTACATTCAATGAACATATGGCCAGCTATGAATTCTCCTCTCTTCTTCCTCACTAGTCATATTGTAGAATTTGTGGGAAATGCTGTGGCAAGCACCACATCTACACTAACTGTCCATTCCACAGGGACAGTGTATTCAACATGGCTGAGTCCCTCTAGTTAAGGATTTCACTCAAATTAGGTCCAAGATTCTGGTGACTTCCTCTTTAGAATAATTTGAGATCTGATTTTGATTTTTACTTGCAGAAACTGCTGCTCCCCCAAATTTCTTTATCATTTGTTGAGTCAAATGTTCTCACAGCTGGAATGCTCCAAGACCATGTCACCATTTGCTCTAGGATTTTCCCTCCATACCTATCTCTTTCTGCCCCTTTGCTTCAGCTTATTCCAGAGCCTATTGCTATCTTTTCAAGTTGACCAAAGGTCAAAAGTTCAAACACTGACAAATTATAGTGTATTGTAAGAGGACTGCAACCAAATGTCTTGACACCTTTTTTTCCATGTTTTCCCATCTAATAAACACAGCCAGGATAATTAATATTCTAATTGCTACTTAAAGACCAAAAGACCTCAATTCCATGCTCTGACTGAATTAACAATGAGGCTATGGATGAAAACCTTATTCTATTTATATAAACAAGAAAGATGTATCATTGTGCAATCGTTTTGTTGATATCTTATTAGGATACTTAGACTGTTTTTCTATGCTCAAGATGGCTTAATAGGATTACCTTATTATGAAAGAAACATTTATCCTCAAGTTCAAGAGGTGTTTATTAAAGACTCATGTGCTACACCACAGAATGACCTTTACCTCAGGATGTGAGTGCCCTGTGTCAGATATAGTTTGTACTGAAAATAACATCAGATTTGCCTCCATTTAATGAAAAAAGGCTTTTCTGCAGACAACGGAACAAACAGCTTTCCCAGTTAGCTGTGCTTCTTAGATTGTACTTGAGAGGGCTGCATCACTTTTGAAATTTTTGTAGTAATATGATAAATACATTTTATAGTATAATAAAGTAGAAGTAATTTTATTATTTTAAACTAGAATTCTTGCATACAATAGCATTTGAATCTGGCAGGTGGAAAAGAAACCACATTAATGAATTGTACTATGAAAGAATACTTTGTGGTTTTCTAATACTTTTTATTTGAGGATCTCAACACACGTTCTAAACTTACATTGCCTTTCATAACATGTTTTTGAGTATCTTAAACCTTTTAAATTCACATAAAAATGAGAAGGAAAGAGAGAGAGAGAGAGAGAGAGAGAGAGAGATGACTCAGTCTAGAGAAGGTTATACATCTTCTGCAGTCTGTGAATGTGAGAATATTCAGACTGAAAAAAATTCAAACTGTGGTCCCTATTTACCTGCTCTAAACAAAATATAGGTATTATTATCCTTACAAGAAGCATGGGAAAAAAAGACTTATTCAATTTAGATTATGTCCAAAAGGAGAGAAGAAAATCTGCACTTTATTACCATGATTGTGTGTTCTTGCAGTATTTTAAAACGATGAAGACAATTGAATTTCTAATAATACTCAGGAGCATGTGGCAGCATTATTGTGCTGACAATTTTTAAACCAAAAGTTTTGTGATAGGTTCCCAGTCTCTGAATCAAAAACTACATGCATAAATAGATTTTCTGCTGGTTCAAAAAATGCTTATTGTTAGGTGCAACAGTTGAGCCAGTGTGATATAATGGGACTAGGAACTCAAATTCTTAAGGCTGCCTCTGCTGTCTGTAAACTACTCCTGTAAATATAATGTTGTTGCTCTCCCCCCATGTGTTCTTTGCAGATAATAATCAAAGAAACAGAAAATTTAAGTCTTTTCAGCCTACTGTGTTTCCTGTTGCCCAATATCCTTCTTAAGGTTAGTAGTTAATTAACCATGAACTGATGCTGCACTATTTGTCTTTTTGGTAACATCTGATAAGATCTGAACAGCCTTCCCAGCAACTTAAATTTTGCTGTCAGGAAACTAAGTGAGAGCTAAAAACTCCAAATAACATTATATGTTTAAATTCTGCAAACACAAAAGGATGCTTCAGTAGGTTTGGTAAAAATTTCATGAAAGCCAGTCGTATATTTTTATAATGAAAGCAGTTGATCTGGCTGCTGAGCAAATTACTACAGTCTTATTGACTAGTGGATGCTAAGGAATTAGACAGAAATGATGCCCATCTACTTCCAAGTACATTTCTCATCACTTTAATCAGGAAACTTAAAATGTCTCTCAACTGCTGTGATATACTTGAATTTTTAGTCCATGTTTACAGAAGTATGACCATATGTCTAACAGAAAATTATGTACACTATGTACACTCCTGCTAAAGCACTAGGTGCTTTACCAGACAACACAACAGCAATACCTGAGATTTCTACATGGTATTATTGACAATTATGATGCTAGATTATAAACCCAGCTTCAATTCCACGTATAGAAAATTCTAGAAAGAATCTGTTAGAAGTCAAAGCATCAGATCATCGTCTGCAACAAGGTAGGGGGCTTCTCCTAAATTTACTAAATGGAAATTTGCAAAGAGGATGACCCACAGTTATACTGCATCCTGAGACTGTTGCCTGCACAGCTTGCCTTCAGAGGGAAACTGTCTTTCATGTAGTTACAGCCAACAGGAGAATTATTATTCTCCAGTTTACTTTCTTTATGTGTGTTGCCCATCTTTTTAAGTCATCATGTTCTATCATGAAGACACCATTAATTACAGAGTATATTTCATGGGAGCTATTTCTGTTACCCTACACAAAGAAGGTACCATGGCTCTGGTACCCAGAGTCAATCAGTCTCTCTCATGAGCAAGAAATAACTTCCCTTGTAACTTGCATTTTAAAAGCAGGTACAGAGTAGTAAAAGAAACAAACTGAAGGGAAGGAAAAAACTGAAGAAAAAATGTTGGTCTAGGGAGTGGGGGCCAGATGCAAGGAGACAGCAAGGAAGGCACAGTGGTTGTCTTTGTCTGATAAAAGTTGTAAAGATCAGCTTTTTCCAGTTGTTGTACCCACAGTTGCCAAACTGTAGAATAAATGTATAAAGCCTTCAAAACTTCTTCATTTAACTAAACAAATACCAGATGCAAGAATCTCTTCTGTTTGGTTTTCAGCTGCTGCCTGGTGTCCCCCTATTATCTTCTGATGCTATATGGTATCCAGACACCTGACATATTTCTCAAGCAGACCTCCAGGCTCACATGCTATCATCTCCCACAGCTACAACCAGACAGATGGTTTGACCCAACTGGCTTACTTTTTAAAATATTCACCATTGCAGATATTTTTTAAACACAGAGTAGTCATAATTCAATGATTCAATCTATTTTCCAGTGACTTGGAAAAGGATGCATCATTTGATGGCAAGCTCTACTTATGTCTGCATGTACTAAGATAAAATTGGGTAAGCCATATGTATAACTGGACTAATGGGAAGGTTTACTCCACAGCTCCCCACTATCCTGCTCCTCCCTCAGCTGAATTTGGAGCCTGGCCAGTGACTCTCATCTGGAGTGCAAGCCTCAATTTCCTCTCTACAGGGAGTATAAGGATTACAGTAGGAAACAATATGCTTCCTATCCTCATACTGGCATGAAAACATGAATGGAGCACCCACTAGATACTGGTCTTATTTTCAGGAACCACAGTTTCTGATGCAGCCTCAGGAAATGTATGTATCATAAGGACTCGGAAAAGCTGTGATTTAATAATGCTTGTAAACATTAATCAGTTTCATGGATGCAGTCCTTTCAAATGCTCCACTGTGGTATCAATTTATTGCTCCTAAAGAACACACATATTTCTCATTCACTAATATTTTAAGCAAGATTGTCGTGGATTGTTGTTTATCCCTAGATCTTGAGGGAAAAAGTCACTGAACTGTGTTCTTCCAGCTTGTATCTTCTGCCCTTCATTCAAAGATGGATTTCTGTCTTCTCCTTGGGGAAATCCTTGAACTACATCTCTCTCCATTCAAACACTGTAGAAGTATAACAATATGCCTAAAATTTCATTGATTTCTGAGTAAAAAGTATCCATACTGGAATGTAATGGATGCATGTTTGCAGAGGTAAATTAACCAGTTATGCCTTTTAAGAGGTATCTGAGTTGATGAGCCTTCCGAAATTCACTAAATTAATGCAATGCTCAACAAAGCATGGGCAATCAATACTCGCAATATCCTGTGCATGTTGTAAATCTGATTATTCTTGACTCTTACTCCGTCGCTGTGCATGCTCAGCTTTGCTCCATCTTCTCTTCTACCACCCTTTAAGTAATTGTAGACATCAGTCATACACTTCTGATCCCTTTGTCTTCTAGGCTGAGCAAATGCATCTCCTTTCGCCTCTCTTTGTGCATTAAATGTTTCAGGCCACTGATCATTTTGGTGAACCTATGCTGGACTCTCCAGCATGTTCATGGCTTGTACTGTGGAGACCAAAACTAGACACTGCACTCCAGGTGCAGTCACACAAGTGCCATGGAGAAGCAAATAAGCACTTCTCTTAAGCACTTGCTGATCTGACCTTAAACAGCCACCAAAGACCAGGTTCTGCTGATCCCTCACCCTTTATTTCCACATGACCTCTTCCTGTGCTGGTGTTAGTATGTGGGTGCATGTGAACCAGACTACATCCTATACATCTTGGTTTAGTTTCTGCACACATCATTAATGGATATTAAGTGGTTTTCACCCCTATAAATCCTGATTGGTCCCCCTCTCTTCAGGGGATTAGTTTGTCTGAAAGACACAGTATGAAGTGTGACAGAGCATGAGATGCAAGAAGAAGAGTACAGATGTGTAACACTATGATTCATGAAGAAACAAAGTGAGAAGTATCAACAATTATTCCCACTAGACTAATTCTCTTTCATCACTGTTTTGGGAACATTTAGCTGCGAAGGGGAATAGGGGCTGGTCCAGACTTCTCACCTCAGAAAGAAAAGAGAATTTAGTCTCTGACTTCAACAGTAGTAAATCCACAGATCCTTTGCCAAACCATACAGTGAATAGGGAATAAAATGTGTCCCAGCCACTGCTGTGTAATGCACAGCTGCCATTAACACCCCTTAGTGTAATGGCTGTAGACCATCCTCTGCATGGATTAAATAGTCCTTTTGCAACTTCAAAACATAAAAGGGAAAAAATACTATGTACTTTGTTTGTCCTAGGGAGCCAAATTAATAAGGTAGGCTTTAAGACCAAAAAAACCTGCCAATTTTTTGAGTTTCAGCTGCTCCCCAAACTCTGGAATCTGTGTTGGAGAAAGGAATTTGCAGAGCCTGAAAGAAGAAGCAATGCCACACTGCCTGCCCCTAGCAAGGAGTGCTGGAGAGGCTCCACAAAACAACTTTTATGTCAGGGAATAATTATTTTGTACTGAAACAGAAATTGTCTCATTTAAACAGCATTTTTCCTACATTACTTTCTCAAGGCCTAAGGGCTGCTCTTCCAAAAAATGAGATTTCTGGCAGCCCCAGAGCTTTTCTCGTATTTCTGTCTGTCCTACTCATACTATAAACAGTATTCTTACAAAATAATTTCTAGACTACAGTTTCTTCATCAGTCCACTGGAGAAGAAAGAAAAAAAAATCTTTGTTTTATGTAACTTAACAGCTGCAGATAGTTACTCGGTTGTGCTGTACAAGTCTACCTTTTGTTAATCAAATGATCCAGTTCTGTGGGATGGGATTACACAGATGTCAGACAAGATGTTCGAACAGCCACTTTTGGAATTAAAAGCTATAAAAACCTATTCCTTCAGTATCATAAACAATGCTATTAAATACAAATTCAAAGTGTCTGTATGCATCCTTTAAAGTTTTTGTATTGCATTGGAGTCACTCTTCATACTGAATATGCTTTATAGTCTGGGGACAAATTCAGGCTTCCTAGAGGCTGGAAGAGATTGTGGATGATAATCAACACATGCTAATAAGAATCCATGAGCAACAAAACTAGATTTCATGGAACTGTGGGAAAAACATCTTTATAATGTTTTGTATATTGTATATATATATATATATATATAATATATATATATATATAATATATATATATAAAAAAATATATATATATAATATATATATATGTATATATAATATAAATATTTGTATATATAATGTTTTTTATAACATCTTTCAACTTCAAAAGCAAATACCAGTTTGTGTTCACTACTATATTCAGGTTTTTTCTCACAGACGAAAAAAATATTGGTTAGATCAACAATATTTCCTTTACTTTTATACCTGTACATTTATGAGTAGCTGAAACACAATCCTTGACCTACCTAAACTAACAGGGATTTTGCTTGAATCTGTGAAGGTTTTTTGCAACAGTGATTTTATTAATTCATTTAAAATATGTGAATATTTTTGCCCTGCACAGATTTCCTGAGATATATTGGATAGGTACTAAATGTAGGGAATGTAAATTGCCCCTCCTTCTGGCCAGGGATGGTGACTGACGATTTAGCAGTCCTGTAGTGCTCTAAAACATCTCGAGGAGCAGTAACCCTCCAGTAGACTTTAAAACAGAATTCAGTCATTCCACTTCCTGTCTTGAGCCACAGATCCAGCAGAACCATGAATCAGAGACACCCAATGCCCTAAGCACCATAGCACGTCCTCAGTCATTTCTTATTAAAATAAAATAAAAAGAGGTCTGCCAAGGTACTTTGAACTTTCTGGAGAGAAAGAAAAATGATCGTGCAAGCTGAAGCAATTAGAGGAGCTGTGAATAGCTCCATCAAACAGATGGCTAGAGGAACAGAGTCTTTACCGATAGGTATTATAAATAATATTTTCATATTTTATATGTTCTATAAACAGTTTCAAATGCAATGGAGTTTGTGGGGATGAAGGGAAATATAAGAAGTGAGCAGGGTGGGAGTGCAGGGTGAGGGAGGATATGAAAGATGAGCCGTCTGAAATATGAAGATCATAAGTACTGACATGTCTGGTTATTTGAGTGTCCCTAGCAGTCAAATAATGAGCCTTCTTCATGTTTTGCCTTTCTGGACTTGGCTTGCTCAGACAAATTTGTAGGCATTAGGGTCTGTCTGGAGTTAGTTCCAAGATCTCTTTTTTTTTCCCTTAACATTTTGCAGCTGAGGCAGCCTTGTGAAAAAGATGCTTTGAAGAGAAACATTACCAAATATGTCTTTTCTCCTGCCCATATCTTCTGTTTCCACAGGAAAAGGACGCAGGCACAGGCAGCCCAATGGAAACACAGGAACATCCACCGTCACTGGGGGAGGAAGGCAAGTCCTGCCTGCAGCCCTACTCAGAGGGGAAGCAGCTGAAAGTAACATCTTAAACATCAGTAAAGGGGACGCTGACAACTTGACTTTTCTGCCAGGTCTGTAAAAGTTTTACTCAGCGCTTCCACCACCACCAGCCGCCCTCGGCCACTCCTGGCTGACTACTTTAGATGATTGTTTTGCTTTCCTCAGCTGCTCTTTGCAAAGTGCAGACAGCAGGATCAGTCTATTTTTGTCGGGGACACCACTCACACAGGCAGGATAACAGAACCCTGTGCTATGAAATGCTTCCTTCCAGAACCTCAGCTGCAATAGCAGCTACATAACCTGCTCACTTCTCTGTGTTTCCAAAGATTTTAAGCAATCACAGAATGAGAGTGGAAGAAGAGACCTGCTTGGTCCTTTCTACTGCTACTTCTTTTCTGATCCAAAAGGTTAATAATTAATACCTACATGTAAAAACCCTAAGGAGGTTGGCCACTGTGCTAGGATTGCATAAACCAAAACCAGTGCTCACCCCAGAAGTTTTGCTGTTCTGTTCATCGATGTCCCTCCTATTATTATCTCAATAATTTTTTCCCAAAAAAGTCCTAGTCTCTGCAGTCAATTACAATTACTCTAAAGTCCTGATTTACACGTACTGAAACTCCTCTCCCTTTTTTTCCCAAAATGTCCCTGTGAGCTTCAATGCAAGCAAAATCAAACTGCTTAAGAAACCATTGTTATCCCTCCACCATTCTTCCCTGCTACTCTCCAATCACTTTTTTCTGTAACCTATTATAGTCATATCAGACTTCAGACCATATAGGCTACAATTTATCCAGACATGCATAAAGGATGTTTTCTTGTTTGGTCCTTTTTCTGAGTGAACAGGAAACTGCTGCCAGGCAAAATCTCCTAAGGTTTATCTCTGCCTCCTTCTCCTTCTGAGAGGAACTCATTCTGCTCCCTTGCTTCTAACCAGCTTTCACAGAACTTGAATATTTAAACTTTGTGGCAAGTCAAGTTGAAATTAGTGAATGCATTCAAAATATGCCAGACTTGGTTAAATGGATAGGCCATGTCAAAATTATGATATGGTGTTTTCCTTAAGAAAACAAACAAAAATATTTCTACATTGTTCTTGCAGATAGGGATGAAATATTCAAGCTCTGGTTACTCCATTTCAGACTAGGAAAAAGCACAAATTACTATGGTAGCAAGGTTTCCCTAAGGATTCCTACTTCAAATTCCATTTTGAATAGAATTTTTTGTTCGGGTTTCTGTACTGCCTTCTTGTGCAATTGTATTGAAATATAGTTCAAATCAAGTGACACTTGTGAACTCTTGTACTCCACAAAGAGCTGGAGTGACATTACAATTTGACAAGCCAGAAAGTTGAGTCAAGACAGAGTATGGAATCAGCAGATGGCAACTTTACTTTGTAGTTAACAGATGAAGCTCCAGTTAGGATTGGGACCAATAAAGCGCAAAGAATTCAGAATATAGTTATGTCTAACAATAACCCTGGTCTGGATTTTGAAGGCAGTAGGAAGTCTCTGTGTAAGTTTTATGGTAGTAGTAGTGTGAGGTTAAGGTTTATGATGTGTCTCATTTGGTGGTGACAGACTAGCAGAGAGATAAACCACAGGTGACCTATTGGTAAGCCATTAGATCTTAGGTTATGACTTGCATGAAACCTAAGAATACATGTAAGACAGTTTTTAAATTGTAGGGAGTTATCACATGATAGTTTTGGTTTGTTTTAGTAAATGCCTGCTGCCCATAACTATCTTAGGCTAGATAAGAACTAGAAGGATGCAAAGAGCTGAGAGTCTGTTTAAAGCCAGAGAAGTAGCTGGGCTAGGTGCTAAACCATACCAGACTAGGTTCAGGATTTTGGCTACTGGTTTACTTTGGGATGGGAGAGAGGATGAATCCAATACACAGTGTACAGTCCAAGTTTGGTAAATTAAGGAGCTCTGTACTACAGCTCTGGTTGAGTCATATCAGTGTTGTGGGTGAAAAAGGGAAGCAACCCATTTGGCATGAGAGGAGAGGCCATTTAGAAGTCTTGCACAAATAAGAAGCTTGGAGACAACAGACTGTGTCTGATTTTTATCAAATCTATCTGGCAGGGTTGAAAGTGTAGCTGGTGACTGGACACAGCCCAGTATTAGCTCTCAGACCAAGGGGGGCCACAGGTTAGCAAAAGTGAGGTGAGATTGCATTGCCACAGGTAAAGGCTAGTGTGGAGGATTCCAGGCAAGGCAATGGCCAGAGTTGGCAGGCAGCACTGTCAGAGGGCAGCTCAGGGCTGCAGGTCAGCAAAGAGCTTAGTGCCAGAGCACTCATCAGAGGTGACTTGTGCAGGCCAAGGAGAGTTCCAAAGGGCGAAGATCCTGGAGCCTGACTGGGACTTGGCATGACAGGCACTTTGCACAAGGTATAAGGCTGCAGTGGAAAGCCACAGCAAGTAATACGAGGCTCAGGCCCAGGGGGTGATTTTCTTTCAACTATGGACACTGGGTGGACTACAATTATATTGGCATGTGTTTGTTTTTTTCCCTAAAATAGTGTTAGAGGTAGTAGGTGAGCAAGGGGTACATTAGGAGTCAGTCAGTGTCTCAGTGATAGTGCTCAAGCAGTTTGGAGCTAGGCTTCAGACTAAATCCAGTAAATCAGTCTTTGAACTGTACCCCTCAAAATATTCAGCTTTATCTTTTATGTTGTTGTTTACCAATCCTCAATGCAAACTCAAGCCACATTTATATCAATGCTTTAAACTATTTATCTTCCTGGACTCCAACCCATTCAAATTTGTTCAGAGAAAACAATCAGAATTTTATTCAGTGTTTAGGCTTCAATCCTAATCCAATTCAAAGGTGCCTCTGTATGTCAAGAGCTCTGAAAAGCTACTGTCCAGTGTGCATCAGTGCGAGTTGCCATCCGAAGCTAAGTCTGAAGCAATGTATTGTTAAGGAGTCATGCCAAACAGTTCCATGGGTAAGTTTCATGCCAGACAGCTTGGCCAACATCATTAAAACAAAGGTAGGAGTGATATTTCTCCACTGGACACCTGCAATTACTTTATTAAATTCCTGCAGCTGCACATTATTCTTCAGTGTAACACAGAAAAGCACAGAGACTCGGTTGCACCAGCCCATATGAGGTGCAACCAGAGGTGCCTCACAGAGATTCTCAGGGGCTGCCCTGAGAAGAGAGGTCATGTCTGCACCTCAGGAAACACTAAGGTTGCTGCATGGCATCTCCTGAGCAACACTTCATGAAATGCCACAAGCTTCCGCATACATCTGTGATGCTTTCATTAACAGTAATAAATAAAATGACTAAAATAGCAGAAAATAAAATTGCGAGTGGAAAGAGATATGCCTTTTCAACAAAAGAACATAGGGGCAGAAAGAGGAAAGAGATATTTGGATTTTCAGGTTTAATATTCCCTTCAACCTTTCTGCTGAAGCATATGGGGGAAATGATTTTTTGGTTTTGTGCTAACTTTAATCATCAAATTACTCTTCATAATTTCTAACCAATATTCTTTCCCTTTGGAGTAACAATCAAGTCATGCATAATACTCCTTGTTTACTTCCTGAGGAGACGAATAACAACTCCCTCCTGTTATGACTGCGTACAGATCCAACCCCTCCTGCAAGTCCCTTGTGTCAGTCACCCCCCTCTTCCCACAAAACCCTGTGCCTACAGTGGTAATTACAACCATTCTGAATTTTTGATCTCTTGGCTTTTTTTGATTTTTTTTTTTCTTCTTTCCTGCTCCCATTTCTCTCCCCAGCCTTGTAATTCTCTGCAGGCTCTGAACAATGGATTAGCTGTTCCCTCCAGTAAGGTTTTCCAGAAATAGTTTTTAGAGTTTTGCCATATGTTTATCTTTCTTAATACTCTAGTGAGTAGTCCCCTCATGACTCACGGGCAAACAAAGATCTTGAATGATTTGTTTATTCTTCTCAGCTAGATGGCATTGCCTGGGGCACGCCATGAGGGCAGCAGAAGAGATCTGAGGAGGCGCATACTGTTGTACATATTTCATTACAAGCAACTTCATATTTGCCCTGGCCCAGACTGCTATGAATCAGAATGAAAGCTGGAAAATTTAGCTGCCCTCAGGTAGTCCCACTCTGATATTGTCCCATGTGCCAGTGTGCTTCTACATGTATATCCATTCCCATGTGGACCCACTGGTGGGAGAAGCAGAGGAGGAGTGGAGAAGTTACCCTAAATAACCCAGATTCTGACCTTTTCCCACTAGGCTGTCTCCCATTCCTGACACAATCACTGAATAACCCTTGCCCGTCAGTGGTAAGGTGTATTTTGGCTCACAAAGAACTAAGTCAAGAACAGTGCTGGAGCCCAAGAACTCAGTCTTAGATAAATAAACAAGTTTACCAGTATTGACAAAGACAGAAAAACAACAGCCACTCACAGAGTTAAATGCCCAGCAAAAATGAATGGGCGCAGAAGACTTGAGGTGTGGAGCTAAGAAGTATTCTTCAGAGTGATGAATATTAGACTCTGGCTTATGGCCAGATCTGGGTGTGCAAAGCCATGATAAACATTCAGATATAAAACCTTAAATCACTTCAGGGACTGAAGAAGAATTGATGAGGTTACTCAGTTGCCCATCCCCTCAAGGGAAAGCATCATGGTGGAAGAAGTTAAATGTGATTCATGTGGCTACCCAAGCAACCAGCTTTCTTGCTCCTTTAAACACTCTGTAGTCTTTAAGGGGACTGTGTTGATCTGGCAGCTCTGATTAGGAACCTCTGTGAACTCTTGCTTTTACAGAGAAGGTGTTGGAGGTTGGGCATAGGATGCTATTTAGAGGTCTTCTTTTAGGGCTCAGAAGCTTGAGACCTGTCCATTCAGTAACTCATACATGTAGTTGGGGCACACCATGGCATGCATTAGGGTCATCGGTTAAGATGGAACTGTGACAGGCATTGTGTCATACTTTGACAATATCCTCATGAGTAGATCTGAGAAGCTGTGCTGGGTGAGTCAGATGAGGCTTCTGGGATGCATCTATTGTTTTACACACAAAGATGTAAAATAAAACTGTTAGAAGAAAATATCTGTAGTCTAGACCTACACAGAAGAGGTCCCAAAATGTCTATGTTCCTCATTTAGAGAAGGCTGAACAGCAAAACTTGGAACTAAACGCAAGGGTGAACAAGTGGCATGAGATCTCAGAAGTATGGTGCAGAGGTAAGAGATTATCAGATAACCAAAGGAGGAAGATTAATCAAAACTACTGCATTCTGAAAAGGAAAAGAGCTCTTTGTGGCAGAGAGGAACCTCAATGTCTAAAACACAGGTTGGTACCAGGGTGTCCTACCTCGTATCCACCTCTTGTTTCAGAATAACATGGGCCTCCTAAAAATATGAGCTGTGTACTAGGTGAGTATCAGGTACCACAGATCACTTAAAATGTCACAAATGACTTGAGCAGGCACTTGAGTGGGTCTCAAACTGCCTGTCATCCATGTGAGCACTTAAAAGTCAATCTAGGTAAACAAGGATGTCTGAACTTTCTGGGATACAGTGAAATGATGAAAGTTCAGTCCCTAAAAAGTGACTACATTTCTGTACTTCAGAAAGTCACAAACTGTCTCCAAATGCTTAGTCACCAAGGTGGGCTACCCCTGGAAGATCAGCCAATTAAAGTTTCAGGGACCCAGGAAATCAGTGAACTCCGGCAGGCTGCTGTAGTCAACAACATTCCCTTCTAGACAGGGACCTTCTGTTCAAAAAAATCTGTTGATCACAGCTGTGCAAATACTAGGAGAAGGAAAGCCTTTTCAGAAGGGAGGATTTACGCCTTTCATAGGTCAAGCTTCACCTGAAATTGAAAGGAAGACCAGGACAGGTATTGAAGCATGAATATAATATATACACTTCTAGGTAGTATTTAGTAGCGTATGAGATCTTTTCTAAAGATTAAGGAGGGATGAATAGTATCTTGAGTTTTCCAGATTTCCAAGTTTTCAATATCAACAGTAAATGAAAGGTGAACTCCTTTTCTTTAAGGGTAGAAAAGAGAGGTGAAGGAAGAAAGATATAATGTTGGCGAGTATTTTGTTGCTTTCTCTGAGCAACCCTAATCGTCACAAGTCAAAATATTTTGCAACAGGAAGGAAAGGATAACTTGTACACTGAGGTCTTTTATAAGAAAGGAAGTTCAGTCAGAGTGTGTGTTTCCTAAGCATCAGAGAAACAAATACTTTCAGCACCAAAAAATGGAAAAACAGAACAAGTTTTCCAGGCACAGCTCACCTCTTCTCACAAGGCAGGTAGAAGTCTGACAGGAAGAGGATGAGACACAATTTCAGATGCTGGAGACCTAACACAGTATCTTGCTGTACAGAGTCATGCTAAATTCCACCAATACTGCAAAACAAAGGTGCAAGGTCTGAGTCTTTCTGTTGACAAGCTTTTGAGCATATATTTCTATATTTTAATTTATATATTTCTCTTCTACAACATACTACCATCATGTACTGCATTGTTTGATCCTATTTGAATGAGCATGGGCTATATTACCTTGGGAGCACCCTAACTGGTACATTGAAAAGGGAATATGCATGTCCTTGCCTATGTATTTGTAGGTTGCATTTTACTACTGGAACAATGGGTATGCCAAAAACAAGAAACATTAATTTTTTACCTGTTTTGGACATGTACAGATAAGCAAATTTTTTTAACATAAATATGTGACAAAATTTTAAGGCTACAAAATCAAGTGCTCTGTCTGAATCTTCTGCAATAGGTATAACATTATACATTATAATTTAGAGACAAAGAATCTACTGAAGGGTGATTTCTCTGGTCTTTTTTTCAGCCGTGCTACGTAAAAGAGTGTAAAAAAATTATTTATAAAGTATCACACAATACCAATATCCATAGCACAGCTAATCATGATGGTGATTGCATGAAGATGTATGAGATGTTTTGCTCCATAGATATTGGGTTATTTGTGTAGACCATGAGAATAAGAGAGGATTCTGTTCTGTATTTAGCAAATACATAGCAATCTACTGTTCTGTGGAAGTATTTACTATTTCTGTTGATTATTTGCCCAGGACTGTTTTTTGTAAACCTCACCATTACACATGACATTTTAAGCACACATTGCAAGAGTTGATGGCTTCAGCTACGTAGCTGGAAACGTTGCAAAAATCATGCCTACATTCATATATTTCCTGAAGTTTTCAGGCAGGATGGTTCAATAGAAAAAATTTGAAGTCCACATAGATACTGTGTTTATCCAGAAATGGAAGCAATCATAATGATTCATTCTTATTTTATTAGCAATAATAACTTTTACCTTGACATCATAAAAGTAGAAAGAAAGCTTTTGTAATGTAATGTTGTTGTCTTCAGAGGCTACCTAGAACAGAAGCTAAACTGAGTTAAAAGAATAAAGTAGGTATTTATTAAAAAGGCCTTCAAATGATACATCTTGAGCAGTACAAGAGCCTGGATTAGGCTTCACACAAGATGGAGGATGGGTGAAAACTTTTCACACTTTTATAAGTTTTGGTCCCTTTACATATTGGTGTTAATTGTCCAATTACAGCTTCAGGTTATGAAATCCCATCTTCCCAGTTTGCTCTCTTCAATTCGCTGTTGTTTATTCTTTCTTGGGCTTGAAGATGCAATGGTGACCTTGGTTCTCAGGCTGGAAAAGGATTGTTTTGTCTAACTAAACTGTGAAGAGAACTTGTTAACACTATATATGAGGTTCAGAGTTACATAATAATGCAGTACAGAATCTGGAAAATATGACAGCTAAAACTTAAGGTATCAATGTGGAGATTTGTCCGAGCTGATTTGCTGGTCATTCCCTAACCAATTGCCAAATCCTGACACTCTTTAACCATCTAGAAACTTCACTGGGTTTTGTTGAGGCAAGTGCTTTAACTTCAAAAGTAAATTGTTTGCAAGCTGCAGAGGATTCATTATTCTTTCAGTGCCTAGTTCTGTTTCTGTTGAAGCAGGTGTAACTCTGACCATCAGCTCCTATGAGCTCCTTTTTCTTTTATGTAAGTCAGCTTACTTTTCTTTTATGTGACAAACTGATAACTATAGGACCAATAAATCATCAGCATAGTTCTCTGTCAGGTATTAGAAATACTGAGAGATAATGCATGGGATAAATGTAATTTCAACTCCTTACACAGCCTATTCTTGTCTTTTTCTGGATGCCAGTTTTGACTTACCATCTTCCTCTCATACCTGGATGTGAGGCACCTTGACCAGTTTGAGAGGATGAGCCTGCACAGCTGTCAGTTGCTTATTATGTTTAGAAATTGTTCCTTGAATTGTAGCTTACATCTGTCATGTTAAAACAATATCATGATCACCTGAATTAATTTCCTAGCATCAGATTATAAAGTTTCACACAGAGCTTTCTCCATCAGAAATAAAGGCTGTGATTGTCCAAAAAAGCTTTCCAAAAAAGAGATCTTTCCTTACTCAAAGTCTGCTGTACTGCTCAGTACCAGATTACATATATCTGATGCATATTAATCATACTATATTTCTGTTGTGCTGTACTACAACAATCTAATCCAAAGTATTGTATTAGATGTTTTTACATAAAGCATAATGTATATATTGCATATTATGGAATAATTACATTGAAGTTACATTGAAGACTGTCAGTACCAGGGGCTGGGAGTCTATAGTCCAGCCCTAGTATTTCAAGGGACAGGCTGCTCACCCAAGTCAGGGTCCTGGGGGTCAGTGCATCACCTTCCCATCTCTCTGGCTCTTTTCCTTTGCAGAAGGATCCTGCAAGACCTTGGAATCCCCCTGCTTTCTCTGGGAAACACTCATGAACCTAGGGCATCATGCAATCTTATTTTTTTCTACATAGTTTCTATAACCAACAGAGATGAGATGTTTTCAGTCAGCAGAAGGTTGCACCCATGTCAAGATGGCAGCAGTGGCAATTCCTTCCTGACTTTTGGCCTGATATACCAACTAAATTATGTGTGTCTTCCACTTGCTGTCTTTCAAGCTGCCTCCTGAAGTGGCAATCAAGTGGCTGATTACCATCTGAGCTCAAATAATGAGTCTTTTTCCCTATCACCACAGGAACTGTACCTCCCTTTCCTAGTCTTGTAACTTATAAGGAGATAAATTTTGAATTGTCCCTTCCCTTGAATTTTCATCTGACAAACTCCAGAGAGACATTTTCCTGCAGTGCGAACAGAATATTTTCTAATAGCCATGCACTCAATCAGTGCAGATTGGTATAGTGTGGAAAACCCCATTATCTCTTACTTTCCTTCCAAAAGTCTCCTCTACACAAACTGAGGGAAAGTGATATCTAGGAAAGGGAAGGGCATTGCTATTTTCTGGGAAAAAGACTAAGTATTTTACAGCATGTTTCTTAATAAGTGTATATTATGCAATGGATTAGGCCTCCAGTAACATTTTTTAAGGCAGCTGTAAGGCTGCATAGAATCATAAAAGTCATGGACTGATTAAATGATCTAAGACAATACACTCATTTTTCCATTCCTCTCCTGGTAAACGATTGTTCTCTGAGCGACATTTTTCCAGTGCTCTTTCTCAGTTTTGTTTAAAGGAATTAAACAATAGGGGACTCTCATTGTTTTCTCAGTAGGTTATTTCCAGAACCAAAAAAATTCTCCATAGATATAATCAGCAAATGTTTCATGCTATTATTGTATTTTCTTGTAGCTCAAGTTGTTAATTCATATTAACAACATATTAGCTCTCAAAGGCCTTATAGGTAGTTTCTGTGCTGTATATATATGTTCTCCCAGTTATCTGCTGGTCTTAAATGAAATTTTTATCCTTTGCTTTCCTAACATTACCTTGAATTTAATGAATTGATTCCAAAATAGTGATTTACAAATTCAAGATCCCTCAAAATAAATTTTTCCTTGCCTTAATTTCTTTTTAATACTGGTCTCCTTTTAATTCCTTCCAATTTGCTGTTTTTTCCCTGCATTTTCTAGAAATTGAATGTGATACTACAGGTTTAATAGATGAGTTTTTTGGTTTGGGAATAGATATTAATGTACCAGCTCCTCTCAGTGAAGTGGATGTTTTCAGGTACTTTTAGTTAAGAATACACAGATGAAACTTCTTTATCTCACAGATAAGCACCATATTTTTAAAGAGCTCCAGCACACAGTCATTCACATTCATAACTTGTAAAAGTCACAGGCAAAATATAGAAAACTTGTTTATATTCATGCCAAAACTTAGACAACTTCTGCCTCTTGTCAACAGGTGTTGTGTTTTGTATGACCCACAAGCCACAAAGGCCTTGCAGATGATATGGCTTGGTTTGCAATACAAAACAAATGCCTTTCTAATTACTTAATTTGACTGTGACAAAGTAAAACTGGAAAACACATTCTTATAGGGGTAAAATGTGGCTATAAAAAGTATTCCTCTATTCTTAAGTCTAAGTTAGTGACTCAGTAGTCTTTCATTCCCATGATAATGTGATCAATGTAAAAAAACCCAGGTTAATTACTGCTAAAACTTCATTGATTCAGAATGCACTGTAGATTTTTTTCAGAGCACTGTGAAGAAGTGTTGTTTGACTACAGCACTTAGAAGTGCTGGATGTTACAAGTACCTAATGAGTACGGTATGCTAAGAGTACCTCAGTTCCATTACACTTGAGATAGTACTTGAAGTAATTTCCATTTGGCTAGCTCTCAAGCATTTGCTGTTGTCCCTTTCTGAACTACAGCTAAACAAAAAAGTAAGAAAGGCTCTTTTCAGCATTGCATTCCACACTTCTCAGCTCAGATTTTCTCTCTCAAGATCCATATAATTCATTAGACTGGAATGGTAAAATGAAAGGGAAAAAAAACTTTCCAAGATGATGTAGACTGGTTGCAGAGCAGGTCAGGGTTGTAGTCACAGCCAGAGTGGAAAGGAAATTGGGTGACTCTCTTGTTCAAGGGCAGGGAGAAAGAAGCAAGGTACCTTTACAGCATCAATATTTCAGCATTGACAATACATATGGCCATCAAGTCATAAAACCACTGGCACAACATATAATCTCTGTAGAAGTAGAGAGAAGAGCCTACAGACAAAGAAGATATGACCAGGGGTAAGCTAGAGTTGCATGATTCCAGCTTTGTAACACATCATGCCTTCTAATGCTGGTTTTGGATGGTTCCTTTGGTTCATTTTCTTCATAGTAGTTCATATGGTGCTATATTTTGTATTTCTGCTGAAAATGTTGTTGATAGAACTGAAATATTTTTGTTATTGCCAAGCAGCTTCATGGTCTTTTCTCCTTCTTATACTACCCCACCAGTGAGCAGTCTGGGGATGCACAAGAACTTGAGAGGGGACAGAGCTGGAACAGCTGATCCAGATTGACCAGAGGTATTCCAGACCATATGGCATCATGCTCAACATATAAACTGAGGAAAGGAGAATGTAGGGACAGGATGTTGAGAGTGATGTTTGTCTCCCCAAGCCACTATTCTGTGTGATGCAGCCCAGCTCTCCTGGAGATGGCTGAACACCTGCCTGCCCATGGGAAGTTGAGAATGAATGCCTTGTTTTGCTTTGCTTGTGTGCACAGCTTTTGCTTTACTTATTAAACTGTCTTTTGTCTCAATCCATGAGTCTTCACACCTTCACAATTTTCTTCCTCATCCTACCTGGAGTGGGTTCCAGAAAGTAATTTCTACGATCCTCCCTAAAAATAGGACATGACTTAATCATTGAAATTTTCTATACCCTTCTGTTTGTGTATATGAGAAGGTATTTGCAGAGTCTTTCTTTCTGCATTTGTCAAAACAGATTCTTAGACGAACAGACACCTCACAGAGAAGGGGAGCTGTAACAGAGAGTTAATAGGAGTTGGCAGTGGGCAGTCAGAACAGCTGTATACTCCTGTTCCTTTCCACACTGAAGTACAGCTTTAAATATAAATACATAGATATAGCTGAATTTAACTGGAGAAAGTTTACTATGCTTGTATGTTTTTTTGGCAAACCTTTTGACTAAGTAATAGCGCTTACTGAAATTACTGTTGTGTGAATCAACTCTTTTAAATGTTTCTAAATGCCTGTTTAAAAGGCTCTTGTGCCTTCATGGGCAAGTATGACTGTCTTCAAAAGACAATATTGCATGATCCACTGCGTCATGTGGAAGGAGAAGAGCTTCTCTTTGCTATTAATAATACACCATCTGCATGTTGCAAAAGGCTGGTATTTTGATTTGAGCTGTGTGACAGGATGTCAGATATATTGTGAATGATGATTATGTGAGTGTTACAAATTTATCAGGATTTTGTAAACTCTCTCATCTGTCAGCCAGTTGTTGACATGCATAGGTGTAAATTTTAGTTACACATACACAGAAATAAGAAATCTCCATTTGCCAGCAGAGTTTACCACCATCTTACTACTCAGGAGGAAAGCATCAATACCATGCAGAGATGAGGTGTGTATCCCATGAGGTTTTCTTTCATGTGAGTTCCTTGAGGAGAACAGGAAGATAAAACCAGAGGATTTGGTGCTAGACCCACCATCAAGTGCTCCCCCCACACAGGGTTACAACATTAACCTGATTTGTTTGTTTTGGGCCTGATATCACACCAGAAATTCATGGTTTAGAAACACTTGAATTTTTCCCTGCTAAGTCAGCATATTATAATAGCATTAATAGTGAAAGGTATCTATCAGGTACATGGTGATAATGCTATTTTCCACTTTCAGGAATTAGTTGCTTTCTATAAAGAACGGGGAAAGAGGAATGAATTCACCCTGAAGGCTCTAATCCAGTAAGCATGAAGTCAGTAATTATTTATGCTTAGATTAGATTCTAACATCCAAAAGTACAAGGCTACCAAAACCCCAGGGATCTTCATATGTCAGATGAATCATGCCTCCACTTATCATTCAGGAATGGAAAGAGCAAGTAATGACTCCATTCAAGCAGTAAATCCAAAACAAGTGCTCCAAGCCTTTGAACCTTGAGCAATGCCAGTGAGGCCCAGACAGTAGAATCTGGCTTTCAGAGTTTGGGCATATGTGTGTATGTGTGCAGTCATCCTCTTCTATTTCACGTAGCAGGATTGTCTTGCATGCAAATTCAGAGCCAGGTGACCCGAGGGGAACTGTAGACCATGTTATTTACACAGTATCCACATTTTGCTTGCTGAGCTGTAATGGTTTTAAAACCCTCTAGTAAGGAGTACACTGTGTTCTCCGCTGTCTAAATGTGCTGGAAAACATACTGCATGTATTGTCTTGCCAGGTTTTGGTGATGTGAGCTCTGTGCCGTCCTCCTGCAGGTGAATAACATGTAAGGTTCTTTTAGAATAGTCCAGGCAAAAGGTGGTAATCCCAGATTTGAAATCCTAAGGCAGGCAGGGATGCAGAGCAGTCATTACTGGGAAGTTAAGAGGCAAATCTGGTGTAGTTTCATTACCTAAACAGATTCTCAAAGATTTGTCCTGGAGATCTCACCTTATTCATGATGTTATACATTGTTGGTAAGGGAAATAGTCATAAATGCTTTGATACTCCATGGAAAATTATATAATTCCACAGCAAAGTAAATTGTTCCTATCTCTATATCTTTAAAGGATGTACAAAAAGGGAAAATAAAAACAGAACCTGATTTGCTCTGGGATCCACAAAAAGGAATTGGAATTTTACCTATAGTACAGTGAGGCAAAGTTGTCTTTAAATATGAAATCTTTCTTACCATAGTGGATTTTTACTTTTTCACCTCTCCTACCAGCTAGTAAGCTTGTGATCAAAATACATTGTATTCTGTTTCTGAACTTCAGTTGCAACTAGTTAACTATTTTACTATGTTAAAGGATTGGAAAAGGCCTTTATTTTAAAAGCTTCCTCTTTCATTGAAATTGCATATGAAGACCTGGTTCAGTAGAGTTTACACACAGGGTTTTGAAAATGACCAAACTCACAAATAACCATTTTGGTATATGGAACTGCAGAACAATTGTAAAGAGTGGTCCTTTTTAATACACAAACCTCTTCATTGACTGTGCTCACAAGCCTCCCAAATTCTTTAAAAAAACTTTTTCAAAGGTATTGTCTACGAAAACATCTGTGATCAGGAAGCAGAATGAGGTCAGAGGAAAAGCTGTGACGAAAGTAAACTCAGTGAGCATATTATTATCCAATCCAGACAACATGCTGGTGCTACAAAATAAATACCACCTTCAGGTCCCCAAATGTCTTTGGTCAACACCTGAGCTCAATTCAAATTTTCCTGGAGGTCCAAGAGAAACATTGCATTCTTCTTAGGTGTTTTCCTGTTTGTCTGCCTCTGTCCTCCTGAGGTGCAGCCTGAATTGAGTCACCCAGCCTTAGAATTCATAGAGGAAATTGCAGGATGTCAGATTGACATCATCACTCTTGCAGGGTGCTACCTTAATTTACAAACCTCAGAGGGTCCAACAGAAACTTTAATAGCCTGACCCTTTCAACAGGGTCAGTACTGATCCAAATGCACTGGTTCCCGTGAAACCAAGCAAACTGGCATTAGGAGTGAAGCTAGGCAGAGATGAGAGGCTTTGAGCTGCTTCTAAGCTAAAGCAGAGGCTGCTTGCTGGAGCTGAGGCTGCCTGCAGCTGAAACTGATACATGGAGCAGTTTGTACCAAGCGGAGAGTGGATGAAGTTATAGGCTGGGAAAATAACACAAAAGAGGAAACCTCTGAGCAAAGAGACGTTCGAGGGAAGGGATCAAAGTGCAATCAGCTTTAAGTCAATTCCAGACTGCAAAGGCTTTAGCTTCTCCTGAGATTCAGCCATGATTAAGGGCTGAAAATGTTGAGCACTCGTTTCATCTGGAGAGTAGAGCCAAAAGCGGCTCAAATCCCTGACATTTATGTCCACTGACATTGGTGACTCTAAATGACCGGGCGCCAGGTATTTGAGATGGTCCATCTCACCTGACTGCTCAGGGTGGCTCTACTGTTATGTTTCTTCTTCTGACAAGCCCTTGCCATGTGAACAGTCTGTGGTCAGACACCCACTCAGCTGGCTTTACATAGGCAGGCTCAGACCATCTCTGGTATGAAAGCTAAATTGTCCCAAAGACTTGTCCTGGCACAATCTGGAAGTGACACACAATTCCAGTACAGTCACAGGGGTCTTTCCAAAGCCTCAGAAGTAATTTGGACTGTGTAATTCACCTCCCTCTGGGATTTCAGTGGTTCCTGGGTTTAGTCATCAGCGTATATTGCTGTAGAAAAGCCTAAGGAAAATGGGATTCACAAGAAGTCCTCACTTCTCTCCTAGACCTACTTCTATTCAAAGAAATGTCAGCTGCGTTCAAGAAAGTGCAGGGTATTTCCAAAGGACCTTCTTCAATCCCACTTTTGTGACCTTGGGATAAGATATTTTTCTTTCCTAAACTTGAACTTTCCCACACTGTTTTGTCAATGGTGAACAATATTAAGAGGGTTTCTTACCTCAAACTTTTTTTAGGACATCTTTGACCTAGTCATCTAAAGGAAATTAGTTATATATGTTTTTCCCCCTCTGAGGAAAAAAAACCAAAAAAACAACCCTAAAAATTATACCTAATGATAACCTGAAGCACCTGCAAAGAATACAAACCAGGTTTACAAGCAATTGTAAACAAGTGCCACTTCAATAAATTTATATTCCTTTAATGAGCTCATTTTTCAGTGACTTTTTTTATCTGATATTCCTGAAGGGTCCTTGGCATTCCTTGCATTTTTTCTCTTTTGCTTTCAGCTGCTTCATAGTGCCCTTTCTACTTCAATCTTTCATTGAGATGCTAAGTTGAGTGACATACTTTAATTAGGTGACATTTGTTGCTAAGGAGACATGCTTATTTAGACTAAATAAGAGGGGGTTACTTTAAAATCCAAATGCTCTATAAATGGTAGCTTTATGTGTGGAAAGGGACAAGACTTTTATAGGAGAGGTCATTAGCATATTTCTCCTTTTATTTTGGAAAGAAACTTATAACATTAATTTTTTTTGCTGCTCAACATAGCTCCAGTCTTGCCAGTCTGCCATGCTAATGAAATATTTCTCATAATTAAGCAATGAAAGCTGGCAGTACCTTACAAGTGCTTTGATTTAAATCCCCTTGGAGTCAATGTTTCGCATTGGTATATGAAGGCATGTGCTTCTAGCATGCTTATTTTGGTTTTTTTTAGTCCTAATTCTAGCAATGATAATATCTAAAATAAGTAAATAGTAGATTTTCAGAGTACCCAGTGTGATAAGGTCTTGTCTGAATTCCTTCTCTGGTAAAAGGAGGAACAGATGGAGAACATACAATATTAATTATGGGAACATGTGTATAGGAGTTGGTAGCTAGAGTAAGATTAAACCTCTAGTAGGCTTCACTTGTCAGCACAAAATCCACAGGGATATTCAGGTGTTTCAAACTGAGCTATTAAGAACCTCCTTGAATTAAAAAAAAAAAAAAAAAAATGAATTTTATAACAGTCAAAAGTTAGGGGCAAAGATTTATATAGCAGATATTAATACAAATATATAAAATAATGTAGTCAACCAATACACAGCTACACAGTTTTAGAGACCTCCTACAGAGATTAATGGATTATACACCAAATTTCAGAGAGTTCTGAACCATTCCATAGCTATTCTTCCTGAAGTGGAACCTTATGCATTTTAGAATAGTGCCTCTGATTAAATCTTGGTTCAATTTATGTACATGAAAGTCCTATAAATCCTTGAAGACCTATCGTACCTCTAAGAAAAAGAAGGTTAAAATTTTGTTTTGGAGTGAGTTAAATTAAATTTTCACTAAGATAGGAGAGAAAAATAACTTGCTATCTCACTTAAATAAGCATTATCAGGACAGGAATTTTTTGTTGTTGTTGCTGTTGCAGTAAAAGCAAAGATAATAGAGACCATTACAGACATTTTATTCTGCAGGTTTTTGTCTTTGACCTTGCCTTTTTCCTGGATAGCATGCTTTGCCCAGTCTGGACAAAATTGATTGCAACAAAACAAGAGGAAGGATGAAACTTTTCCAGTCTGAGTTACAAGTGCCTTAAGGAGCTGGTGGTGCCATTGAACTAATCCAGACAGGCATTTTGGGTTAGATGCACACTTCTGATAGCAGAATCCATGCAACACATTTACAATTTTTTTCCTTGCTACCATTGTGATTACATTGTTAATTATTCCATCCAAAATATATAAAATCCCAGTTCAAAACCACCCTTGAGAGTCTCAATGGCAGTCAGAATATACTTAATAATAAAGATAAATTTTTAAGTGCTTTGCTGATCTAGGTAAGAACATAGTCTCGCTCATGTTTTTCCACCTGACACCAGCATGAATAAACTCAAGGATTACTTGTGAGCAGGGATCTGAATATCAGACATTTAAACTATGTTCATGTAATCAATCCTTATAGGAAAAAGTTTAAAATAGCAATCATATTTCATAATATCCTTAAGGCTGGTATATGATGTTTTGGTTCTTTTTTCAAAATGATGCACCAGTAGAGTCATGTAAGTAGGCTTACAGATTCTCCTTCAGTCAGTGTGAGTCTTTAATCGTCTGCCTTGTGATCAGCCACAGACATCAGCCTACACTGGTGAACTCTGCAGCCTGTAGAAATGAGGTCAAGTATCTTATCCACTGAGATGATGCCTTCTAGCTGAAGACATTTCTTGGGGAATTTGCAAAAGAGCAGATTTTTTCTTTGCAGGTGGACAGCTATGGAGATCCAGAGGTTTTGGTCTGAGTAAGCTAAAAATGTCAGCCAATGTAAAGCAAGCATGACAAACACATTAGATTATCAATTGAACATGCACTTGTCAATTGTTTCTACCTGTCCAGTTTGCAAAACTTCTGGATCGATGCCTGACTTCAGCAACATGTGAATGATGTGTGGATGAGGGGGGCAGCCAGAGCCCATGGCCAACTCTGTCACCATTGGTGGCCATTACTTCATTATTTCAGCAAAACAGGATATTGTCCAAGAGAAAAATGGGGTGTCCCTTCCTTTAGCTAAGTTTCACAACAGCCAGGACTATTAATCATGAAATCTCGGAAATGGGAGTGGAGATTTCTCCAAGAAGATGAAGGAAATTATCCTGGTTTCCCACATCCTGACAAATATCTGAGGGAACTGCTCACTCAGAAAAAGACAGGGTGAAGAGTGCATCTACTCTCAAAGGCAAATTATATAAACTCTTTTGTAGCAATTTTGAAATGTGATTGAACTCTAGGAGAATGAGCAAAAGGATTTTATCTTAATAAAGGACTAAGGCATCTAGATAAAAGTGTGTCTTGCAGATTCCATGTCAGACATTTCAGTGTGTACCCTTTTGTTTGAAAAATTTTGCAGAAATTGTTGAACTATTAACTCAAACTCAGCACAAATGAAGACAATTGGATAACATGATAATCAAGAACAATATAGAAAAATATAAAACTCAAAAAAAAAAAGGACATTATAAAACTAGGTTCTTGCTGAGACAAAAATAGCTTGTGTTTGCACAGCACCAAAGAAAATGAACTCTGATTGATTCTGAATGCTTCAAATATATCAGTAAAGCATTTATGCACATTTTAATGCTCTTCTGAATATGAACTCTTGTCCAGCAGGCCTTACTGCTGTTACCTTCTCTATACTTTTCTAAGGTCTATTAAAGCAATGCTAAGAGACAGGGAAAATGAAACTGCCACCACTCCTGTGTCTTCTCTTGCCTCTATTTCTCTTTCCCTAAAAAAGAAGACTTCAGTCTACATATCTACATATCTACCTTACTAATATACACAATTATATCTCAAAATTTAATACAGTTACAAAATTTATTTTTATACAGCCTGTCCATGCCTTTAGTCTAATTTAATTTAAAACTACCATAGAAAAACACTCAATTTTGAATAAAACTCAGGATTTGGCCCCACCCTTCTTCCCACATCCAAACCCACCAACGCAGACAGAGGTTTAAATAATAACATAGCAATTCCCTAATAAGGCCCTTAAGGTCAACAGGTTCAAGTTTCTTCTAAGATGAAATATAAATCTTATCTTAAAGGACTCTGATTGAAACTATGCTCTTCTGTATAAAATTCTGAGGTGTGCATTCAAGTCCCAGAGCAGATTTTAATGCTGTGGTTACAGGCAAACAGAGAGATGTCAGACACCAGTACTACTCTAGTTCCTTTAGTGGGAAACATGAGTATGTTCAGGGTCCTCACTCCCACATATGTTGATTCTCTTGACTTCACTTAGGCCATTCCTGGTCCACTCTGGCACTGGCAAGGTCAGTACTGAATTCAGGAATCTGCAGAAGGAGAAATTTGGTCACAGTCTTTTCCAGAGCCACAGGAAAGTTAGCATTCATTATACAGGTGTCTGTCAGCTAGATATCTTTGCCTAGAGTGTACTACACAAAACACTTACTGTAGGTCCTGACTTTCCTCCTGTCCCTCCCTATGCACATAACTGTGTAAAGGCAATTCTACCAAATATGTGGGTGAGGAGTAATTTGCACCTGCTTCTAATACTTGCGTGCGTTATTCACCCCTCCACCATTAGCATTGGTACAAGGGGATGGCTACAGTACTGTATTCCTCTAGAGGCTTTTCTTTTTAATTTTTTTTTAACTGGTAACTTTAGGACCAAAAGCTGTTGAAAGTCCAGATATGAGTGGAATTCAGTTGTTGAATCAGACAACCATTTGTAAAAGTGGGAATATATATATGGGTATATGGGTATATATGGGTATGCCTAAAAAATTTTGCTTGGGTGTCAGAATAGGCAGCATCCCCTGAAGAGAGCAGATGAGGGTTTAGGACAGCTAGATTGCTCCCAGTCTGTCACTGGCTCAGTTAGAGCAGAAGAGCTGTGTAAATACACAGCTCATCTTTCAGTTCTACTCTTGGACCCAGGCTGGAGATTTATTTATCTGCAATGCTGATGCCTTCTTCTTCCTTATGATGAAGTCAGGAGAGAATTGCCACCCACTCTGAATCATAATACTGTAAACCTCGAAGTTGTGACACAGAAATGAACAGCTGGGCTTATTTTCTCATTGAGAAAGAGAAGGACAGACTGTCAGAGAAAAGGTGGTGACTGTGATTTGATCAAAATAGTGTCTGCAGTTTGTCTTCTCTTCCATAAAAAAATGGTCCCTGAATAATATTTGGCTGGAAAAAGACATTAACTGCTGGTAATTGCATGGTTCTGATTGGCCACAGCTCTAGTAGAGCTCCCAAAGGCAGCTAGTTTAATGTAAGTTGTGGTTCCTCACTCTTGTGAGCACATTTACATGGATCTCAATACCCCAGAGTCACGTGTCTTCGCTGCGAGGTGAAGTGAACACATACTTTGGATTGCTTTGGGGGTTATTTTGCTTGGACAGGACAAAAGCACAAGAAAACTTCCCAAAGATCACTGCCCTTTTTTCAGGTGATGTGTTATGTGCTGTCATGCATTTTCAAGTTGTCCTAGAAGAGTCTGGCCAGCTATAATTCAACGATACTTTTGCAGGGCATTTTTTTTTTTTTTTTTATATTGTATAGAATATGTGGTTACAATAGCATTTTTCTATAAAATTTTGATTAAATGATGTGCTATTTAAACTAAAAGCCGTATCTTGAAATGATGGTACCTGTCAGATCAAACACATAGAAAATTTCAAAGGAAAGCGACATATCAAAGCTGAAAGTCCCATATCATTTCTCTCATTCTGTGCAAGTAGTCTGGTTTTGAAGGGTATTTTTAGGAAATTATTAACTTCCTTTGCCTAACTCAGGAAAAATACTCCACAAATATGATTATTCTTCTGAACTACTCATTTTCTACCTGTTTTCTATGCTTTTAGAGTTCTTCATGTCTGCTGTCTGGGTGAAATGACTGTCTTGTAATGCAAGGTTTTCCACAATTTTGACACCCCATATAATCTTCTGACCTTAAAAATCTTAAGCAAACAGATATTTGCAGTGTTAAAATGAATAACTAAAGCTAGCATCTTACAAATTAGACAGTTTGCATCAAGAGCTGCTGCTTCATTCTGTGCTTGTAGCGTGTTTGCATATGTCTGCAAACACGTATGAACCCATTTAATAGATGAGACTTGAGTAAACAGAATCAGATAAAGCAACAAGAGTATAGATCATGCATCATTAATGTAATTCCAACAAGATGTTAATATTTATTTTTATGACATTTGATAACAGGAAAAAATTACTGTTGCATGTTAAAGACCCATGTATTTTTATGATCAGTCCTAGTTCCTACACTCTTGTGCCTGCAAGCATGAGGATAAGCAGCAAAAATTCCCACTGATGGCTACCAGACCCATGAGTGCCTGACACATGCATGTTTTAGTAGAAAAAAATCCCAAACAACCATTTCTATGGAAACTTGATATAACATTTTACATGTCACAAGTTTGTCCAAAGTCTGTAGCTTCTTCAGCTGTTATTGCGCGTCACCACCTTGACAGAATGAGAGGGAAAGACTACACTGAAGTTTCTAAAGATCAGAACACAATTTTGGGAACCTCTGTATCCCCAGTCTAAGAAACCACTTTGGGAAAAAAGTTAACTCCTATGGAGATTTTTAGTACCAAAATAATAGAAACATGGTACTGGAAATCTCATTTTAGCTATCAACTGGCCCTAGCATAATCTAAATCCTATGTACATCTTCTCATAACACAAAAAATTCCAGTGTTCCTAGATTTGTTTCTTCACATGCCAGAAGTCCTTTCCAACCTGAATTACCCTGCAATCCCATGAACTTGATGCTTAACTCACACATGAGTACAGCAATATCCACAAAGCAGATTGTCCCTCTCCCTGAACAATGGGACATGCAAAAATCATACCTAAAGTAGTGCAATATTGACAGAAAAAGTAGTGGAAATGAACATTTTCTTTTGAAAAGCTGCCCCAGCACACAGCAGGTCCCTTCTGTGATGACGCTGGCAAAGGCACTCCCTGCATGGGAGGGTGTTTGTCCTTGACCCTGGGTGACAGCTGTTATGCAATCCACAGGGAACCTGGATGTTTAAAAGCAAGGTATTACAGTACTCATGGCTGTAGTCTCCAAATAATTTTTAAAATATATTTTTCCTTCAGTTTGTTTGCTTTAAATGAAGGCTGAGATCCTTAAGATAAATTGTGGCCTGTTTTATGTCTTTCCAGAAGTCAGTCTCTTAGGTGCAAGAAAACGCTGTCCTATTGGAAGTGCAAGGGAAATTCTAAATGTTGTTTCAAAATCTGGCCATTGGATCCCAGAAGCAAAGAATAAAATAGAAGAATGGCGGGGGTACAAATTCTGTAGTCAACTACAGCTCTTAAAACTGTACAGCTCTGGCTTCCTTGCCCTGTTCTTGAATTTTAAAGATTAATAAACATTAAAAACATCCTGTAAAATAATCAAACCATGGGATAGAAGCCTGATAGACAAAGGTAGCCAGATCTAGTTCCCACCCTTGTCAAAAACAATAGGAAATCCATTTCAGACATGAAAATAAACTTCTGCAGAATAAGTTTGATTCAAGGCCAGAATGAAACATGGTCTCTTCACAAAGGTTTGTGTTTGTCAAGTACCTTTTCAAGTAAGGTTTTCCAAGCAGCTAAAAAAGGAACCAAAAGTGCTGAAATACAGAATAACCCATCTAGGATAGGAAAATATTTTTCTTCATCTTAATATCTGAAAATGGAGCAGGGTTGCATTACCTTTGCTTGTTTGATGGCCACTTTCTTTTTTTTTTTTAGTCTGTATTCTTGTGCCAAACCAAAGTTCTAGTTTGACAACGTGAAAGGTCTGTGACAATACTGACCTAGGGCACTGCCTTCCATGGGGTGACAACCACATTTCAGAGGTTTCAATGCTTTCATAAACAAAGGAAAATGTGAGGAAAGGAGGAGCTGTTCAAACCTTAAACTTCTTTTGTACTGCTCAGCATATCCTTAAAGAGACTCTGGCATTTCTGCAGATCCTTTATTACGCCTGCGTTTGGGCTTTCCAGGAGGCCAAAGGCAACTATGCCACTGATCCTGGACACAAAAGGACAATTTTCCCATTTTCTTCAGTAAAATTAGGGTTGTAGTACAAAAGCCTGAGGAAAATAATCAGGATATCAAAGCTACATTGATTCCTCAGTGAGACACTGTCTCACAATCAAACATGAAGCCAGATATTTCTTACTTATTAGACCCATGTAGGTTTGACTACCACACTATTTACTTTAAAATACTTTGATTAGCAGACTACTGTTTTATCACCCATGATTCTTGGCATTTTCCTTCATAGTACTTCAATTTCTTCTATAGAGAAATGGGAAAGATGTTGCCAGAGGGAAGTAACTAATTCACTTAAAAAAAGAAAAGAAAAAAGAATCTTTTTGGAAAAAATTAATGAAATTTTTGACACTTACAAAAAAAAAAAAAAAAAAATCTGATTATGAAGTACCATGATGGAAAAATTACGAGTTCATTAGATTGTTTAAAAAAACAATCAAAGGCTGTCTATTTTGCTAGGCACTTATAATATTGTTTTTTTAAATATGCCAAAATTAAGATTAAGAGTGATTCCACAGTGATTTAGTGCAGTCTGGAAATGCATCCAAAAAAGGGAGTGCTTTGTCTGCACCCTGCAGGTTAGTACAGATAATAACTTTCTGAAATCAGATTTCACTGTGCAGTGAGAGCACAGAGTTCTTTTGGAAAGACCCTGCAAACCGAATTACATGTCATGCATGACCAATGTTAATTTTCTTACTCAGTGAAGCAAAATTCAATCTATTTTATGCCCAAAGACTATTGTATTTTTGAGACACACTTATCTTGTCATCAGTTCCTCTTCCATCAATACTGGCTTGCATGCTGGCTTCAATAGTCCATGAGGTGATTCACTATAAGGTGAATTAGTTATTAAAAATATCTCTACATTAGAAAGTTATAGCCTGACTAAATTTCACTAATTTACAGATATTTAAGAACACCAGAAAGTGGTGTGGAGAAAGAACAGCAATTCCCTCCCACAGTGGACTTCACCATTTCTATATCTGAATACAGTCTCGGTAGAAAGTCTTGTGAGACTCAATAATCAGCAGAAGAGCCACCAAAGCACAAGAAGCAGGCAGGGGAGCAGGAAAAAGGCCTGCAGGCAGCCTGGCCTGCTTGGCTTCAGCCAGAAGCTTTTCCGAGCAGCTGACATCTTTTCCATTCTGACTGGTCAACAGATATCAGAGGAGCTGATGTTGCAACTGACTATTTCTCTGCCTAGCTCCAATCATGACAGAAATTAGTCATTCTGGACTAAGAAAAGTATTAATTAGCTTTAAATGCAGGATGCTGGTCTTAGCAGCTACCTTGGCTACACTTTCAAAGACATGGCTTTATTCAGACAAACACTATACATATGCATATGTCCCGTTTACATCAACAGTCAAACACGTTTTTTTAAACTGGGTATATTCCTGACATTTTACTGAGTAGCACTAAGACGTGACAGCAATCCTCATGTTAGGTTTTCCAGACAGCTCCATCACACCTTTAGAAAACTGGTAAGGAAATATTCTGTGCAGAAACTGACTGTCATCAGCTCTGTCAGCCTGTGGGACAGCAAAAACAAATGTTGAGAGAAGACTATCAAGTTCCTCATTTGATCCAAGGTCAGAGTTTGAGCTGGATTTGCAGACTCTCAGGTGTGACTCCATCCACTGACTATTTCAATTGTTCTAGCCCTGAAGACCTGCTTTAGTAATAACAAATGAAATGAAAAATGAACTGCTTCTTTCGTTAAATGAAAAAACAAATTCATCTTATACAATATTGCTGCAGTGAGTTACTACAGAACAACAGAAAACTGAGAATTACCATCAAGGTTTTCTAGACTGGGAGTAATGATTACTGTAGTTTATCTTAAGTTTTCACTAGAAAAAGTAGTGCTGTTACCTAAATTAGAGGTCTTCGCCTGGGCCATCAAAGGCAGCTCAGGGGAAATTCATTTGGCATGCAACTTCACTGTGCACTGGTTTTGTTCTCGCCAGACTTTTTTTTGTTTGTTTTCACTGAAGTCTATATTGTATTTAATCTTGCACAATGTATTTCAAGTTTCTGGAGGCAGAGCTGAAATGCACAGTATTTTACTGCCCATACGAGTACAAGCAGACATAGGGTGTGTTTTAAGGATATAATAGTTGGGAATATTTTGTCTTGCACTGGAAAAGGCATCTTTTTTCACATGCACTTAGAAACTTGAACAAAACTTGACTTGAGAAAGGTCTTTCTGTGGCAGTCACAGTTAGAGGGTAGTACTCTTACAGAAAGAAAAACATTATCCCTACCCACAATCTCTCAGAGGTGGAATTTCAGATGGTTGCAGGCTGTCCAATCTTACAACTTGTAAGAAGGTTGCATCATATTTTCATTTAAATATATGCTTTCCAAAATGTGGGTACATCAGCTATCTGTTACAGCCTGGCCTGCTTCATTAATGTGAGTGAGGAAAAGAAAATTCCACCCTTTTCCCAATGAACTACACAAAGAAAATGGGATTCTGTTGTGGGCCACCTCAGAGTATTTTTTTTAAATCCCACCCATGGACTCATTGTATGAACTGGTAGCAGTACCCACAGAGTTAAGCCGCCCCTTAAGCCATGTTCAAAATATCTAAATGAATTCAGAATGGGGAAAGGAAAATCAAGAGTCAGGGAGGATTGTGAGGTCTATATGTCTTTTGAATATTTTTATTCTGGACAATTTGTTCACAACTGCAGTATCTCAAGGCCAAGTTATCAGGTTTGCCTCATTCATTTTGCATTATACAAAGTGAGGGTACACCAGGCAGAGGGATTCACTGCTGTGGACTAAGCCTGGGCAGTCTTTGGTCACTTCAGGAGTTGAGGGAAGAGCTCTGCCATCTGTCCCTCACACCTGTTCACCTGCTTTCCTGGACATTCATTCTCTGTAATAAAGAAAACACAGCATTTGCTCCAATACAGATTAGTATTTTCTCTGTGTTTTCCATTAGACAAATTCAACAGAAGAAGAGGGTAATTTTATAGTGAGTAAGTAGAGAAGCCAAAGACTCCCCCATTTTACAAGTGACTGCTGCATGGAGCACTTACTTGGCAAGAAAATTCCTTAGCATTAAGCCTCTCTCACTTCCACAGGAAAGGTATGTAAAGAGCTGATCTTCTATCAGATGAATATGCTGTCCAGCCATGTCACCTTAGATAGCTGTTTCCTTTCTCTGCCTTTATTCATACAGGGCTACCCTTCTCTTAGCCATTCAGAAAGTTAACACAATCATTTTCTCACTCCATCTCTTAGACTACTCTCACTTCTTTCTTAAAATTAAACTGTTTTTCTTCACTCTTTTACATTGGTGGAAACCTTCAGGCTCCTCACTATTTAGTTCCTATATCTCTTCCTATTTTACCTATACTGATAGTTGACTTTTCTCTTTCACATTCACTTAACTCCCCATATTTCATATTTCAGATACAGTCTCAAAAATAAAGCGATTTTCACTGATCTTCTTTGAATCCCTACTGAAATATGTCTTTTGGCATGATGCTTGAGAAAATCTTGACAAAATTTAGGCTACTGTAGGGTTGATCCAGCCAAAACTGTTGAACACACCTGTAACCAGTCTTTTCCAGGTCAGTCATCTTCTTTTAAAAAGACCATAAATTTATGGAAAAGTCACCTCCTTTTGACCTTGCCTGACAATGTTATCCACATTGTGTTGATGGTCTAGGACTGTGGCTCCTAGGCACAATGCAGACATCACTTCAAAAAGGTATTTTTAGTAAAAGTACTAAGCAGGGGGTTTATAGCTCACTTTTCCCTTACAGTTGGCCCAGGCATTCAGAAGTTCCTTTTGTCCAACACTTGCTAAAATTTCCAGGGCAGTATTAGTCATAATCCAGGATTATAATAAACCAATGTAATTAATTAACTAATTAATTAATGGGGCTATAGTTTCCTCAGATTTTTCTAGTTGGAATATTTGCAGGTGCATGCAGACACTGGTTTTCCCTAATCAAAGCCCAGAAGGGAAACGTCTTATAGTAAAGAGAACAATTTGACTAAATACGTGGAGAATTAAAAGATCATCCTACTAAAGTCTTTAAAAAGGGTGTCAGCCACTGATGTAGTCAACACACTTTGAAGTGATTCCAGTAGAACTCTGGTATGTTTAGAAAATGATTGGTTTTATTCAAATCATACTTCACAAATCTTTTAGTAAGAGATATTAGCACACCAGGCACACCACAAAATGACATCCAAGAAGACCGCCTGTGTGGGTGAAGTGGTGTCTTGCTTTTTCTTCTGTTTAGTAAAACAATATGGATATAGACCTCACAGAAAGAAAAATGTCATTTTCATTGAAAATTTGCTAAAGCTGTGCTGTCTGTTCCTAACATTCCTTTCCTAATATTGAGCTTTTCCCCATCTCTTAGAAAAAGAATAAAATAACCAATCCGTTCCCTGCCAGATTAGAAAACGAGCGCTCTGGACTGCCAGGCTAGAAAAAGGACAATCCTTGTCAATTCTCACACAATCCCATCTGAACAAGATGTTAAGAAGAAAGCTGGTCTGTATGGAGGCTACCTCTGAGCTGATGACAATTCATTTCTGATGTCATATATATTCAGTGTGGAAGATTTAAACTGAAAGTAAAAGAGTAGTCACAAAATCAACAAGGCTGGAAAATTGCCATCTTCATACCACTCAGGTGAGGACATCTGTACAAAACAGATCCAAGATCCCTCTTTTCTCATCCAGCTCAAGGCAACAAACAAGGAGTAGTTAGCAATGACCAGAGTTATTCACTGAAGTTGAATACTTGCCTCTGGAGCTTTGTTTTACCTCCTACCTAATTCTGTTTGGAAGGAGAAGATGAAAAGTAAATGATACTTCAGTAGGCAAGTGATTGAACTATGACATAATTTTTGGACAGTCACATCATATTCATTTCCTGTCCTATCTTTTAGTTGTCAGGGTCTCTTTGATCACTGACTTTTAAGGGCAGAGCCTGCCTTTCTACGTGTATTTGCACACAGCCTAGCAAAGCAGGCTTCACTTTGGATCAGGGCCTCTAAGTACTACCATCATATAAATAGCCATTCTCAGAGAAACAAAAATCAAACAAGAAACTGTGAGGAGATGAAAAGAACACATGGTTTCCTGGTGACTCATTTTGCACAGTTCTGAACACATAGTTTTATTTTGCTCTCAAAGGCCAGGTCGCACATGGTGCCTTCCACAGAAGAGTAAGGATGTCAACACAGAGGAATAACCTACAACAGAACTCGGGGCAAGCATTTAGGACTGGACTGCTTTTTCTCTCTTTTTCCTTCACCAAGTTCTGCATCACTAAACAAGCATTTGTCAGCTTATAAATAGGCACTAGTCCTTATCATCTTCTTGCTCACTGGGAAAGAATGTGGATCAGCTACAGAATGAGGCACCCAGGAAAGCTGCTGAACAGCAACAACATTTTTTTGTTTAAAAGCTCTCTCTCCTAGAGTCAGAGGCATACATTCTTTGGGAATGAGTTTCTAGACCTGATGCTCTATATACAAAAATATTAAGAGAGGATTACATCACTGGTAAAAATGTGCTGAAATGAGGCCTTTCCCTTTTGCAAGCCTTTAAAGGAGCTTTCCAAGCTTACCAAAACTGTGTAGTCATGTTGCTGACAGGCAGCCAAGTTCACATAAGAACCAGTACAAGGGCACCTTCAAAGCCAGCACACACTGATGGACCTCTCATATAAACTGTGAGGTGTGTCAGAATTCACATTACCAACATGGGATCTCAAAGCCCAGAAATAATTATTGTCCTTCATGTTTGTATCACAAGGTGAATCTCAAAATTGCAATAAATCTGGATTCCAGGACACATGGAAATGATTAGAGAAGTCATCAAGACAAGGCACTGGGTGAGGATCAAGATATAGGCCAAGACCCACATAGGTATATAGGTTCCTGCTGTTCATCTGTTTCGCAGTGAGCATTGGTACTTAAAAAAGAGTTACAGCCTTAAATTCTTTTGTAGATTTTTGTCCTCTGTTTTATTCCCAGGCTTATTCAGCTGACAAAACAATTCACCACTCTGTGGAGAGTTCACATTTCCTAATTTGCAAAACATGTGCATAGCACATACGTATCAAAAGTGCATTTTCACAGACTCAGTGTCATGACAAGGATAACAGAATATCCCCAGGCAAAAAAACATTTTGGTCCAATAATTGAACACTTGTTTTTCTCATGCTGCAGGAATTATTAATGTTTCATCAGGTTCATTCTTCCAATGAAGCAAGGTACCAGATTTTTCAGTTCAACTGCAGCTGTAAGTGTTAAATGAGACAGGGAACTTTACTTAAGAGGAAGATAAATTTATTTGAATATTGTCTCTTTGGAGACACATTCTTTTAATCCCTCTATACAGTAAGCACCTAACTCAAATTGATTTAAGAGTTCCTGGGTAGAATCTTTATCATCTGAGACCTTAGAATCACAACAACACAAAAACCAAGCAAAAAAACTCAATCCAACCCAACCCAAAAAACTCCAAACAGACAAACAAACAAACAAAAACAATTAAAATTAACTCCCCAACACCCAAACCATTGTATATAAAAAAAAAATGTGTTCAAGATTTGACCTTAAAAGGAGTAAAAAAAGACAAATAAAAAATTAAAATAATGATAATCCTCTTCATCTTTGTGGTTTGTTTCTGCAGAGTAATTTTTTAAAAATTTATTAATTGTTTTAAGAATGTCTTACCTAAAGCATGTACACAGCCAGAAGACAGTGCTATTTTTAGAGTGATATTTCTCGGCCTGTTTTGGCAGGGTAAAACCAATGTATCTGAAAGACTTGCATCCTCCAAGATTATAAACTTTGAGATCACACAGGTCAGACCCTGTCTTCAGAGGCGAGTTTGGCAGACATCTACTCACAAGACAAAGCTTTCCAGAAGGAAACTTACTACAATAACACATTTGCTATGAATGGAGTATCCAGGACAATGTGATATTCACCATTGCTCAGGGTTCTGTAAAACATGCCATTACTATAGTATTTTCTAGATTACTCCATCCTTTTCAGTGCTTCCTATGTCAGGTGCTAGCGCAATCCATGCCCTTAGACATTAACACAAATAATGTTGGAGATCTATTTTCTTTCACTAACACCACAGAACTCTCAACAGCGACTGTAAAAACTGCTCTGGTTTCAAATTCAGTGCGATTGCAGAGGAAGGAATTATTAAGTGAAAAAGAATCTCTCAATCATAGATAAATGTCCCACATATAAACAAGATAGATGGGAACAAGAAGTGTTCTTCACCATATACGCTGAAACTGCATCTAGCAGATCTTCTACTTCTAGAACAACTAGAAGTAGTACTACTCTGTGTGACTGTGCAGCACTCTCAGCATAAAGATTAGAAGCACCCATTGGGACATAATTCCCACCTTCATTTGTAATCAGAAGTCACCCAGTCACTCTTGAAGCCACCCAGCCTTCCACAGTGCCTTTCCTTTCACATACTGCTATGTGGTAGTAGGTAAAACTCTGAGTCCACTTAAGAGTTCAGAGAGTAACAAGGGATGAAGTAGCTTAGTCAGTGTAGCAGCTAGCAGACCTTTGTTTTTAAGAAGCAGATTTCTAATCCTGATTTTACTGTGAACTGTGCTAGAACAATGAAATTTTTATTTTGATTTTTTTTAATACTAGAAGAGACATTTTCTAAAATAAACATAGTTGCAGACAGGAACCTGGGCAAGATATGGTAGAATTACACAAGCAGACTGACTTATATCAGACTTACAGAACTTCTCCCTAAATGTGTACACACCCATTATGCTTGAAAGTGCTGAACATTGATCTCCATTTCAATTTCAACCACAGCCGGGGTCTAATTTCCCTTTCTTCACATTTTACATTTTCAAAACCAACTCAGCAAGTTCTCATCCGCCCTCGCACCTGGGGAGAAAAAAAGCCAAAAAGGCAAGAGAACCAGCCAAAGGGAAACAGGGGTTTTCCTGAGTTGCTAAATGTCCTCGCTCCAGAAGGGGAAAAAAATTTGGACCTACCCCTAGAAGGTATTGCCACTCCAGTTCCCACTTTCATGTGCTTAGGATGCTAAGTAGAGAATTAATACCCTCTAACAGTACAACATGCTGACATGGACTTGTTAGCTAGTCCTTTGTTAGTGATGATCTGTCAGAATATTCTTTTTAATATATCTGAATGTCTTCACATGCATCTCTTCTTGGCCACATCACAGAGGGTCCTCTGACCAACCATACCCTTTTTAAGTTCTTAAGCTTATTATGAATCTCATAAAATAAGTTTTTGAAACATTATTAGAAGAAAGACTCAAACTGTTTCTTTGTTTCTGTTGTTTATTCAGTTTCAGAATTTCCGTTTTTTTAAACATACAAAGAAATAGAAAATAGCTAGAGATGGGTGCAGCCTTTATTGTGTCTGTTGCATGGTTCCAAAACAGATATAAACCAGATGTAGTTTGGAAGCTGAGCAATTACAGAAGTATAGGAGTAAATTCAAATCAGCATATCAGCTGGTTGCATTAATTATCTTTAGGTCAGCCTACCATTAATGTAGCCAAAGCTTCCTTTAGTTTTTCATATGTTAGGGGAAAGCTCAGGTGGCTTTCCCCTAACACATAGCAGAACCCTCTTCAAAGTGCACAAACAGGATAAGGAGCCTTAATCTGAGTTTACCTGTAGTTTCCAAAGATTTTAATGAACCTCCACTTTATCAAAGCAGAATATTCTAAAGGGTGTCTATGAAATGAAAGTTTGGCTATTGCACTTGCAAGCATCAAAGACAAAAACTGGGCAACTTTTACTTAATTTAATTAATTACCAATTAACAGAAATTTTTAACCACTGATCCATGTATCAGAAAAAAATAAAAGATAATATAAATGATTAAACACTCAAGTAAAGATCTTTTCTTCTCCTTCCTCAAACTCACCTTAAGTCAAACACATATCTTCTTTAATTCTTAGTCTCAATTTCCCTTGTTCTTGCTGCAGGGTACATTCAGTCCATCCCAATTCCAATTGCAATCCCAATTGCAGTGAAGCAGTGGGTGGTCCTGGAAGTTGGATTGTGTTCATAACAGCTGCTGCCTGTTGCTCTGTGTTCATTGACTTCCTTTTCTCCATGGAGCTTCTTACTGGTTTTCTTCGACTGTGCTGGTGCTTTGTACTGGTTTTCCAGGATCGCCTCCTCCAATCTCAAGAACTGCCCATTCTGAAATGAAAGAAATCATGAAAGATGACAGGAGGCCTGAATGGACAAACAAGAATATCCTGATCACCCTCAAATATAAAAAGGGTGCATAAAAGAGGTCAGGACATGGAGAGGTGACACAGAGGGAACACATTACTGTGTTGGTCAGAGAAAGAATTTAGAAAGCCAAAACCCACGTGGAATTGATTCTGGTGAGAGACATGAAGGCAACAAAAAAAGGCTATGGAAAATATGGATCTGCTGCTGAACAGGACAGCTGCCCTTTGCCTAAAGACACGGAAAAGTACACAGTCTTCAGGTCATCTCCACTTTGGTCTTCACTGGTAAAAACAGTCTTCAGGACTTCCCACTCCTGAGATTAGTGGGAAAGTCTACCATAAGGAAGACTTACCCTTGGAGAATGAGGATCAGATCAGGGAACTTCTAAACAAACTGGACGAGCATAACTCCACGGCACCTAATGGGATACACCCATGAATGGTAAGGGAGCCATGCAGAGTCACTGTAAGGGTACTTGTCTTTTACAGATCTTGGGGATTAGGGAAGGTTTCCCATGACTGGAAGAAAGGACATTTCAATTCTATCATCTCTCTATGTGACATATTCCTCCAGGGAAGTCTTCTCTGGCCTGGGTCTGGAAGACCTTTCTTTATTGGTTTTATTAAAAAAAAAAAAAAAAAAAAAATAAAAATTATATATATATATATATATATATATATATATATATAAAAGAAGCTGATGTGCTGGAGTCACAGTGATCAGACTCCAATCAGGACCCTCTATCTGGAGCTTCAATGCAGGTGTGGAATGTTGGAAGACTAAGAGTGTTGCCACCTCTCTGGTGCATAATTGAACTGTGTGAACAATAGGCTTGAACTCTTTACAAAGAATTAGACTATGAGTTGTCTTTTCTTTCTCCAGAATAAATCTGGTTTGAAAAGTCAGTAAATTGCACAAGGTGGGTGGCGGCATCTGTCACTCGTTAATTCCTTTTGTAATCCTAATGAAGTTTCCACCTGAATCATAGATGGAGGAAAAGGAATAAGCATATACTTGGAAATTTGTGTAAACTTTTCAGTAAAAATGGTCAATTGATCATGAAAAGAATTAAATGGAATCAAAATAATTAAGAACTGAGGAAAATCACATTTGTTTCACATGAAAGAAAATGAGCAAATGGGGCAGGAAGACACTGCTTAACACTATAAGAATGCTATTATGACTGACTACCCACATTTAGAAGCTGTAAACATCATAGAGTGAAAAGAATTGCATATAACTGCAAGCAATGTTGCGACATTGAGCAACACACAATATTGGCTATATATCTAGAAAACAACCCTCTTCATCAGAAAATATGCTGTGGAGCAGCAGACCTAACTCCACCTTAGTTTTCTTTAAGTGTTCCAGTGTCAGGCTAAGGAGAATTTTGGGTGATGCACCATACCCAGCATACACTACTGGCAGAAGGATAATTATATTCTTCTTGTTCCTGAGGACTAGGAATGTCACCTGTTTAATGTCTGTATAATTGGTCCCTGTCTCCCAAAGCTGCATACATCTTCCTATACAATTCCATTCAGCAAGTTGTGTCTTAAAACCAGTTTGGTTCCTTGCTTGAAACTGATCAAACTCTGCTAAAACTTTGCAGTACTGTCAGTTCTTTCAGTTTCTAACCCAGGATGATTCATAGTCATTTAAAAAAATAAGAAAAAAAAATCAGTGCAACATGGTCTTTTAGCTCAGAGAGTTCCTTCCCCTGCTTTCCTTTACTCATCAATGTACTTAGGGACTGCAACCTATGCTTTCTTTCATTATCCTTCTCAGTCTCTATCTTGCAAAGCAGAACTCATCCTCTGGCTATTTCAATCATCCTCTCTGCTTGTTTTGTTTAAATTAGCTTTGCATTAGAAAATGTATTTAACCAGAGGTTAATTTCCCAGTGATGCTTTGGATTCATCTCCAGACTATGCTGAAAGTATCATATCTGATAAATCTTAGGATGATGTGTGACTTGTTCAGTACTGGTCCTGTCTGTGTTTCACAGTCATCCTCTGACTGGCTAATACCTTAATTTGCTGCAGCTTACAATCTATCCTGATTTCCAACAAATGAATCCCCTGTTTCCAATGGAAAATTTTACTATATACTTCTAGGTGTGTAACTCCTGCACTTTGATGATTTTAATTCAGGGCAGAGATCTAAATCACTTAATAAACAGAACCCTACTGTTGCTATATTACTCTCCACCTTGAGAATGGTAGCTCTTCTCCTTTTATGGAGAAAAAGAATGACCTAAACAGAAATACAAAGGATTGCATGTTTGCATGACCTCACCCTAATCTTGTCTCTTTGGAAAGTACCCTACACTTGACATGCATTCCAAGTATACACTGTTTTGCAAATGTTTTTTTATTCCCTCTTCCCAGAACTTATTTTAAGCCACTAGTTCATAAACAAGGGTCACAACCTTACTTTTATGCACAAGCTTGCCAGTATAATTGAAAGAAGAAGGGTCATGACCCCAGAAGTGGGTCTTGACAGACAGATGTTCTGAGATTCAAAACCCCTTCTGACCTCTTTTAACACCATTAAAGTCTCCAGTAGTGTGAAGCACATCATGAGTTCAATGAGAGAAGATGAACCTCTACTTACCATCATTTTAGCAGTTCTGATGAACTCTGAAGCTCTTAGCCTGAGCAGTAATCACATTGTTGGGGTCAAGACATAACTCCTAAGTGTTTGCCCAATGTGGAATTAATAATATCATTTTCTTTGTTTCCATACAGGGTGCTTCTAAGCAAGTGCAATGAAAATAATATAAGAAAGCTTTTAGTAATACACATGCACCTCATGTGTCTATTCTAGACCTGTCTACTTAAGCTATGAAATTATTCTGACATGCTTATAAAGTCTTTCCAAGCTTCCACTGGGATCATATACATCATTCCTCTCAGATAAATGGCACTCAGTTATTCCTGTGTGCTGAAATAAGTTGGTTTAATTACAGAACTGTTCATGCCCAGATAGTGCTCTGGAAGGAATTCAGGGGCAAACATAGTCATTTTCCATAGAAAAGGATCAGAAGAAAAATAGATGCAAAGATCTGCTGTCACAAACATTAAGTAGGTCTAGGACTGGAACAAAATGAAGAAATACTTTATAAGAGTGACTGTGACCAATGATGAAGTGTATGCCAGAGCACTCTGGTCCCACAGCTGTCTGGATAGTCAGTCACCCTTCTCACTTGTGTGTCCAAGTCTCCTTCCCAAGAGCATGAGATTGCCTTTCTCTCACTTCAGAACATGGCTGGGAGGCAAGGGAACATATATCCAGATCCTGGACTTGAGAAGCTCCCTGGAGTAAATCACCTTAGACAATGAGGCTATATCTGTGTTAGTAAATTACTCAGTGCCCAGAACAGTCCTAAGCACTGGAATGCAATTGTCTCTACAGTTCCTGATAGAGGGCTCCCAGGTATGCTTTAGGTCTCTGACAGCCAACACCCCCAAATAATTCCTAGATATGGTCTGTGGTCTGAACATTCCCAGAATTATTCTCAGTGGGACTTTGCATGCAAATCCTCTATTTTGCCATCTAAAAGAGCTTATTAGAATGGATATAGACAATTCAATCCAGTAAGCTGGTTTAAATTAGGTATGTGGAGTGTTAAATGTTCCATTAGCTTCAGTAAAGTTATTTATGATGTGTTATTGTGGCTAAGTTGTTGGGGTCCTTACTGTAGGAGGACAGTGAATAGGTTTTCTGAAATACTCCGAGCAAGCAAGACTGTGAACTGCTTTCAGTGGACCTGAAGGAGGCAGAAGTATTCACTTTGTTCTTCTTGTTGTTGTGTATCTGCTCATCATCAATCCTGTCTGCTCCAGAGCACAGAAACAGAGACAGCAGTCATGCTTGGGGAAGGATATGCCAGCCAAAAGTATAAACTCTTTCTGGTGGTGGATCCTGTGACAAATGGCACCCACACTACAGTTTTATTCTGACTAGCAAAGGCAGTAACCATCATGTCCACTGGTCTCAATCAGAAGTTTAGCGGACTAATGCTTTAACCATCTAGACCCTAATAAAAAAGTTTCCATTACCGTGACTAAAGTCTCCACTTTAATTGTCAATACTTCCTTTTGTTCTATCATTTATTTTATTTCTTTCCTGAAGAATAGCTTATGCTCAATAGATGCTTTCGTCTGTCATGATGATACTATCTGGTTTTCCTTTTTCTCCTTATGAACCACTGACAACCTTCCTTTCTTTTGATGCTGTATTCTTCTTTTTTTTTTAGGCTTATGTTTTATCTCAGTGGTCGTTCTAAATTTTAAGTAGTTTTGCCACAGTTCCTAATTGCCAAAAGGAAACCAACATGCCTCAAGAGGAATAGTACTTAACATATCTAAATGATTGTGCAAATGTCTATGTTCAAGACTTAACAAAAATAAACCATCCTCTGCTCTGATACCATCAGTCTGTGGCTCTGAGCCCAGGTGTTCTGTTAGTATCCAAACCCCAGAAGACATCAGGCAGGACTGTGCATCAGCAACCAGGGTGTTGCCATTGCTGTATTTAAACTGCTGTAGACACTGGGTACTTTTGTTAGTATTTTTTCCACTGTGCTTCAGCACATATGTTCAGCTACAGAACAGCTCTTGAACAATGGGAGTCCTTTGTATTTGTCTCGAATTTATTAAAATCTAGATAACAGTGCATAGTGTATGCTGCCCCAGGCTTTTTCAGTCAAAATGACTGAAAAACCTTCTCAGATGACACAAGTTTTCACTACAACTTTTATCCCCTTAAAATAAATAAAAAAAAAATAAAAAAAAAAAAAAAAAAAAAAAAAAAAAAAAAAAAAAAAAAAAAAAAAAAAAACAAAAAAAAGACGCACACATCGCTGAGTAAGGCCTGAATACTGGGGCAGTGGAATATACAGATTCAGATCATATGAAACTAGAACTCCCGGACAAAAAAAAAAAAAAAAAAAAAAAAACAAAAAAACAAAAAAACAAAAACAAAAAAAAAAACCAAAAAAAAGACAGCACACATCACTGAGAAGGCCTGAATGACTGTGCAGGGGAATATACAGATTCAGACATATGAAAACTAGAACTCCAGGACACTCCCTAATGCATTTTACAAGCCAGACCAGACTCCCAGGGAGACCTGCCACCTCTGCATGCCTCCCCAACCTGCTCCCAGCTACTGGTCACACCTGCCTCTCAGAGGCAGCATAGAATCCCAGCTCTGCTGTGGCTTATGAATGTGCGCTCTGTCCCCAGCCCAGACCTTTGGGATCCAAAGTTTTGTACAAAGGTCCCAAATATTGGAGTCCCTGTGATGGCAATAGACCAAAAAGTCTGCTTTGTAAGAAGGGAAAAGTTTAGCAAAATTCTTTTTCCCTAGCCAGCCTGGAGACCCTATGAACTCTCCCCAATGCCCACAGAGCTGCCTGCACCACTAGCAAGGAGCAGCCAACCCAATTAGTCCCTTCTCTTTCAAAAAGGACACAGGCCCTTGAGCCTTGCCAGACGCGAGACATTGGGCCCTGTAAGAACTGGAGCATAGACAGGTCCAAGATGGCTTGCTTCCTTTTAATTACTTACAGTTATAAATCTGAGAGTATAAACTCTGCAAGGCTAAACAATATCTTCTCCCATGACTTATTAAAGTTGAATGGCATGCAGCCTTGTTCTTTTGCCATGCTGTTTCACAGAGCTCTGTCTCAGACCGGTTGGCGAAAACTCACTTTAAGATGAAAAGCTTTTGGAAAGAGAACAGCACATTCTGAGCACATAACAAGTACTCTGAAGCAAGAAAGGCTTTCTCTTATTTTTAAAGATAAGCTCATTAGGGATTGGGCTTGTGTTTTATAAGTGATGTTGCAATGGCAACAAACTGGCTCCTTAATCGTCCTAGGTGGAACAGACTCACCTCACATCTGCTGCATGCTTCTCTCCCTGCCCAAACACTCTATTCCTCTTACTATCCAACCCACTGAAAAAACTGCAGGTTGTGCATTCTCCCTTATTCTGCCTAGGAGAATTGTGTTTGACTGATTGGCTAATGATTGTGGGCCATTTTTAGTCTCTCTCACTGAGTGTAAGGTGGTCTTCTCCTGAAGCAAAGAAGCAAATAAAACATATTTTAGAGGCTGTTTGCAGCTGTGTCCTATATATCTTCAGCTGTGCTTCTTATAATCCCTGCTTCCACTGCTTTCTCGTACTGAAGCATTTCAGTTCACAAAAAGCAAAACCATTCACAAAAATTCTGACCATATTCTGTTATCTGTCTACTGGATTTCCTTCTTTCCCTGTAGGAGGATAATAGTTCTTGTCCCTTTCTCCAAGGCCACCCCTCTTGCATGACAAGTCAAAGCTTTGATGTTTTCCACTTCAGGTTAATCGCTTTCCCTTCCGCAAATCACTCCTTAAAATCCACAGTTGCCATCTTCTTCAGACTTCTCAAGTTTGCCATCTAGAGAAGAATAAGGAGATCATGACAACTTCACAAGGATGTGTAAAGCCAAATCAAACCATCTTGGCCCCTTTTTAGACAAATAGGTACAAGTGAACATTATGTAAAACATGTTGTCACATGTTGACATGTTGTTTTCCTGCTTCACCTCAAAGGTGCACAGTTTTGAGAGATTGTCTGTTCCAGCATTTCTGGGGAGATCCCAACATAGAAACTGGAGGCTTTCTCCAACAGTAGTATTTTCTATGAATTATATCACTTTGTTCTGCTGTTTCCATGCAGAATGACAACAATAACACTGTTATGGTCTGCATTATATCTGTAACCACTTAATTACTACTTCTATATTTTCCACTGAACAGAGGATGGGGGCAGGGGGTCTCCCCACTTTTAACTAGCAAATAAAAAAGAAATGACAGAGTAATTTGACTACTTTGTGTTTTTTCTCTCTGACAGTGGACTAGTTTTCATTTTACAAAAACTCAAGTTGTTTTGGTCATTAAACTCATGAAGTGTACGAGGAGCCAATTGCTTTTCTTGACCTTGGTGTCAGAGATGGAGCTTTCCAAACTCTTCTATGGCTGCGTCATCACAGCTTTTATGAGGCTGTGAAAAATAATGACAAAAATATAGGGTATTATTAGGGGAAAATACTGACTGAGGTGTCAAAAGGAATATTAACTTTGGACCCAAAAGGGACATTGACTGCAACATCATAAGAAAAACATTCTTAAACATTGTGTTCCAGAAGGAAAAATTAAGAAGTCTTGGCTTGAATTGATAGTAAATGCTGCCTTGCTGAAGCAATTTGCTTTTGTACATGCTACTGTTAATTATATATATATGCTTGTCTATATAAATGTTCCCACGAGAAAAAAAATCCTTTTATTTCTAATGACAAAGTGGTAGCATCATATTTTGTTCCAGATTAAAATATTTTATATTATCCAGATCAAAGTAAAAATTTCAATAGCAACTGACAAATTATTTCCTTCAGTTGGGCAGAAGAGAATGAGAAGAAAAACAAAAAAGGGAAGAAAAAATCCACAGAGACAATTAAAAGTAGAAGAGGAGCAGGAGGCAGCCAAAACAGAGCACAGATTTTATCAGATGGGCATACAGAGAACCTGGCTGGCATGACAGTGCATTAGGAGAACAAAAACGATGCTGTGAACACACTGTTTGGCTTCAATGCAGTGACTAGCCTCATACCTAAGATGAGAAAAGACACTGTGTACAAGTGCCACACCATTTTATGAGCACTTGACATATGACATTAATCATTTTTCCTCACTAGAAGCAGCTTGCCAAGTATTGTTCTCTGTTCTGGGAATGCATTCAATGAGCACTGCACCTACCTAATAGAGACTGAAAGCTGGCCTAGAGTTTCACTTTGAAGGTATTTTGCAGGAGCTTTCCTGTCATAATGCATTCATATCTATAGGTTTAAAAATCTTTAGCTCTTTAAGAGCTTCACGGGAACACAGGTATGTGGGGGTCACTCCATGCAGTTTAAGTGTCCTGCTTCCAACAAGCTCCATTTACCATCAATCTGTGAAAAGATGGAAACCACCCAGACAACTGCATAAAGCACTCATGGTGGGAAATGCCTTCCTGGTTCCTGTGGAGATCAGCGTGTGCCCTGAAGCACAAGATTTGATTACCTTAGTCCAGATCATAAAACTTTTAATGCTATTAGAAAGCCTTTAGGCTCTTAGACATTTTCTTGAAATACAGCTGCCATGTCTAGCTTGATGACTCCCAATAGAATAGGCCATGTGCCTGGTATTTCCTTCTACTAATCATCAATCATTACTATCATCACATGAGCCCTTTATATAACCATATGCCCCTTTTCAAGAAGCAAAAGGCCACCTGGTCTTAAATTCCACCTGAAAAGAAAAGGTCAGTCTCAAATTCAGGGCTAGTAGGACAACTTTCTTACAAGAAAGGTCTATTCCTCTACTTCCTATGAGCAGCTATGCACACACACACCACTTGGAGAGCCCAGACCTTCCCTGCAGGAGGGACAGCCTCAGAGAAAGCTCGCATATGCCAGCTGTGCAAAGCAGATCGCCAGCTTGACCATTAGCATTTTGCCCAGAGGCTTACTCTCAGCCTTGTGCTACACCTGCTGTTTGGCCCAGGGTGAAAAAATGCCCTGTGAAGTGACCACGGTTTGGAGAACCTCAGGTCTGAGCTATTCTGGGAGGAAGGGAAAAGAAAGAAAAGCAAAGTGAGGGAGTTTACTATAAGCTAAGCCTGTCATCCTCTGTAGTAAAACTGACAGGCAAAAAATGTTATGTCATTTTCTTGATCTACAGCATAACCACAGATGACTGCAAATAGTCTAGGGGAAACATTGGTGGTTTTTTGTCTCTAGCCCCACATCCTGCAGATCATTGATCTGTGAAGGCTTGTTACCTTCCCCTAGATGAGAAAAAATGTTTTTCTTTAGACCTGTTGGTACCCAAAGTTTTGCTGGAAGTAAGGGCCCTGCATCTCACCTGAACAGATATTCCTACCAGGTAGCATCACTAGCAAAATCCTTGCTGCCTTAAATGAAACCAGGATTTCATTCCCCAGCTTACAAAAGCTTCAGGTTCTGCAGTTTCTCTACAATAAAACCTCTGATTCTCAGAAAGCTTATCTCTAGGGTTATCCTCTAGGCACTTTTCTACCACTATCTTAACAGGTTTTACAGGCAGAGTAGTCAGATGGATTATACCAAAGCCTGCTGGGGCAACTCATACAATGGCCCTGCAAGCAAACTCTACCTTCATGCAGCTCTTTAACACTATAGTGGTGTGCAGAATGCTGTGGTCTTCCCCTCCTACAGGGATCAGGACATGCAAAGATACACAGTATACATAAAGTCATCAAAAGATATGAAAATGAAAGCACAAATAATTACTTCCATATTGAATACCTGTGTAGATGGCACAGAACAACTGGAAGAAGGCACGCAATGATCCCTGCCATATAGCAATAATTTCCTTCCTGTTTAGACATACAGCTGAGTAGGGATTGAAAGCCTCACAACTGCCAGGAAGAATATGCCATACCTATAAAATTGTGCTGGAAGGTGTCAATATATGAATATATTTGAAATAATAAAGGTACAGCCAAATAGAAGATATTGCTCTGCATGAATATCACACCTTTTCAGAAAAAGTATGAATTGAGATCAAAATGACTGGCATTGCATTAGTGATACACTGGTATCAGAATGAGAGGGGGGAAAACTCCTTCTCACAAAATGACTGGAATGAGGGAAGGACAGTTGTTCTTCTAAGGGTTTTGTTGACTAAATTCTTTATGGTATCAAACCTCAATTTCATTTGAATTTTGTGTTAAAATAAAGGCAAGAACTCAAAATTAAATTGAGCTAGAACAGCAAGTTTTGCCCAATTTTAAGATGACATCACCTGTTTTTACATGGTTTCTATCTGAAAGCACTTTTCACCCATGACTTAGGTAATGGAGAAGGTTTACTGAGCTACAAAACTGAGATCTGGATTTTTTAATCTCCTTTTGTCTTCAAATGTTAAGACAATTTGTACCAAAACTTGTTTTTTGACACAACCAATTTAAATGGCTGCAGTTGTTTGTGAGTCCTTGAATGAACCTGCACTAGAACATTTTCCCTGACACAGCACTAGACAAATTTTAATCTGACTCCAGTCTTTGGAAAGGCCACTCTGAACCTTTTAGGCCTCAATCAGTTGTCACTAGTCTCAGAGTAGAATTATGTCTTTCAAAGAACATGTATCTGTTCACATGCAGTTGTTCTCTGTAGGAACCAAAGAGGTTCACTTTTTATTTCTGACAAACCTTTTTTTTTTTTTTCCCTGACATCTTATTTATGCAGTTTCTATATTAAACTAGAGCAATCAGTGAGAAAGTAATATCTGCTAAGAGGAGATCTGGAAAAAGCCAAATTAGAAACATTTCTTATGCCGATGCAATAATCGGTTTTCCATTGAATTACAGAAGAAAGTACAGGATAAGCAGGGAAATTATAGTACTTTAAAATAAGCACCTTATGAGGATTCTGTGACTTGAATTCCTTGCTATACATATAGAGTGAACCAACTGATTGTTGAAGGCATTTTTATTGAGGATTAATCTTCATGTAAAGGATGCATGTTTCCTAAGCTTCAGAAAATCTGTTTTTAATGTTCAACTGGCATAAAACAAACCAAGAGTAATGAACCCTTAAAATCTATATTGAAAGTGTATTGGAGACATTTGTTTCAATCTGTCACTGAAGTATTTCTTAGCCAATGGCATCAACATTTTATTTCAGAAATATAGAAATAATCATAAGCTCTCATTTTTATTGTTTTTCACTGAAGAAGGCATGATTTGGGTAATTAAGTATGCCATTTTAGATTAATCTCTTCTGTTTCTTAGAAGAGGAAAAAGGGCTCTTCCCCACATTTGTGTTCATTAAAACCTCTAACTATTTTCTACTGTCCATGCCATCATTCTAGTGACTTCTTAAAGTTAACAACATTAAGGCTTGAGAAGAAAATCATTGATTAAAATAACTCTCATAAGTTTTCATACTGCAGAAGCTCAGTAAAAACTTTGCAGGTGGCATTGGTGGGTGGGAAATAAGCATCACTCTGAAGCTGTCACCACTGCAAAGGGTTCATTGCTGCATTGCACTAACAAAACTGAGAATTAATTTTTTAAGGCAAGCAACCGAAGATTAACTTGTCCTCTTGAAATACTATTTCTCGTTCCAGAGGATGTTGTGGAGCTTGGGTCAAGCTATGGGAAATTTTGTGGGGGTCCTGTTATACTGCTCCCACTGTTGGCGCTGGCCTCTTCTGCACTTACCTCCAGCCCTAGATCTCAGACAACAGGTCCCACAACAGCAATGCTCTTACATTACATAATTTCAAGCTAATCCTTGTTCTGGTTCACTCAAAAAGACCCTTGACCCAAGTGCTTGGGTATGTTTTGTTATTTGTAAAAGTCCACTGTCTTAGCTCCAACTAAAGGCAATCATTTTCTTTCCTACCTCTGTGGGCTCCGAATTGAGACTCGTATTTATCAGTTTCTTGATAGATTTGGAAAGGTACTTGGCAAGGGGAAAGTAAAATAATTATTTAAATAAAATAAACTCATCTTCATTTATTTTAAATTATATCTCATATCAATAGACTTTAAATTGCACAAAACAAACAAAACCAGTCAGAAAACTATCACTGGAGAATACTTGGGGCAATAAATATACTTCCAGAGGCATGTCATGTAATATTAACAGTTACTTTATTAGTCTGTGCTAACTAGTGTGTTGATTCTTTTTTATTTTTTTAAGATTCTGCAGCTCTCTGCTTCCTGAGAAACAATAAAACCTTGGATTACTCAACAGGAAACCATATTTTTTTCAGAAGAATTTATTATTTCAACCATTTTTTTACACTTATTCTTCTGGAAAACTCAGCAGAGGAGTGGTTTCTCCCAAAAAGGTTGCAAGGGTTTTTTCATTTGTTCCTGATGAAGAAATCCTCTTCTGCAGTTCAGCAGCACTTTTTTTTGTGTTCAGACTGAGCTTCCTCAGGATGAGAATAAACAAATAGGCAAAAACAAGTCCTCTTGATATGTATCTTAATGAACCCTTTTGAAAATCTTAGTTTAAAAAGAAGTTTACCCATGACAGCAAATATGCAGAAACTTCACAATCAGAATTTACATAAACTCATGCTACAGAAATCCTATGCTTCATGTTTGACAGATGTTAAATTGAAGCCCAGTTTGAAGAAAACTGCCTGTTGTGGCTCTGTGGCTCAGTAACTTGTCAAAGATAACACAGGAAGTATGTGACAGATATTTTAATTTAAGTTTCCTTAATTTGTGTCTACCATCCTGACCATCCTCCTACCTTTTTCCTCTCATCAGTAATATCACCACAGTGATCTTTACCAAGCATCAAACGCATATTTTGAGAGGAAGTGGGAGGTAGTTGCTAAGGCTAAAAAGAAAGTCTATGTTTTAGAAAGAAAACAAGCCCTGCACTTGCCAGCTGGCATCCACAGTTAGAAAATCAGCTTTGCTTTCTGTTCTGGGTGCAATTATAAATGCTCTTCCTTGTGGACATCTGCAAAATATGCATAGAGGAGAACTGCTACAAGTTGGGCAATAAAGTAACCAAGCAGCCAACACCACTGACATTTAAATACCCTGAGAACTGCTTTCACTAGGAAAATGCCTGAGGAAGTGTGAGAACGTTTCCACTGCTGTCAATTCTCTCCTTTTTCTCTGTGCAAAAAGGAGGCTTGCTTTGCTCCTGGTCTTGTGACTTAACTGAGAGAGAAACCCTCCTTGCCCAAGTGGCATCATGGCTGGTCTTCAGAACATAAAGCTTTTTGCATAAAACATCCATATTAACTTTATAACACAGAATTGCTGTAGAGAAACATCCTGGAGACTGGAAATTGTGCTTAAGAAGTAGCCTCACATTCCTGTACATCTCTGGCATGCCATACTCCTACGAAGTCTGCTGCCTCCAGCAAAATAAGGCTTTTTTTATACGAAAGGCCCTCAGCCATGACTGCAGTTGAGGGTCTGTTGTTTTGGAGTGACTTTAAGCATGGGCCACATCCATCCACAGGACACAGGAGAGTATGTCCTCTTTATTATCTCCTCCAGAGAGAAGCAAAGCCTGTAAGAAAGTAAAACTGTACAGTCACCACTGACAAATACACAGTAAAGGGATAAGTCTGTTGTGAAACTGCATTTCTTCTCAGCAGTGGAATTAAACAGTGAGATAAGTATGAGAAAAGTAATTCTCTGATACTTTTTAGGAAGTGATTGTTGGGTTTTTGTTGTCACACAGAGATGACTTTGCCAGCACCGTGAGAATTCAACCGAACTCAGTGTCCCCATTTGGGTTGAAAATGGCGATAACAAACAACTGGAGGGTGCTGATAGCATATTATCCTACATGAATTCTTCACAATATCCTTGCACTGTTCATTTTAAAAGAAGAAAAACATTTCCTGCCTGGATACATTACAGCAGAGGGCAAATGTTCTGGAATGACCCGAGACAAAGGCAGGGTTTTTGTTTGTTTTCTTTTGTTTTAATGAGACTTGGAGAATAATAATGGTTCAGGATACCAATAAATAGCCCAGTTGGGCCTTTGCTCTAGTTCTCAGAAGGAAGAAAAACAACCTCCCTGGACTGCAGACATTTTTTGCCTTATATTTGTCTTACATCTCAACCACGAAAGTCTGCTCATAATGGAAGGCTGATACTGCTTGTGTTAGACTGTACATTAAAAGGCTTTCAAGTGTTCAGATTCTTTCCTTATATTAAGGGTGATGCAGCTGCTACTTCTCAAGATGTTTCTCTTCCATAGCTGTAGTTGTAGCAGCAATGATAATGATAAAGACTGTTAGTAGCAAGGCATAGAACTGACTTACTCATCAGCACTGAAACAAACACAAACGTGGGAAAATAGCCCTTATATTCAGAAACTTTTTTCTAATACATTTTAATAATTTCACAGAGGAAATTAACTGACATTTGAAGATGCACTATTTATTCAACTACAGTATTTTAAAATATCTTGAATAACATATTAAGTCATTTAAATCAGAATCAGAGAAAAAAAGATTTGGAGAATCTGATGCATTTTCCCATCAGAAGCAAGATACCTGGTTTTGAACTTTGACTAGTGTTTTCATTAGATTTGCTCATCTGGCTTGCAAAGAACTTTTAACACCACTGTTTAGTGCAAGAGGATCCAGGGCCAATGTTTTGATTGCATTCAAAAATAATTTATTGTGTAACAGAAGAATATATACAAAGAAATTCAACTTCTCCTTCTCAGCCCAACCTTCCATAAGGTACAATTTCAACACTCACAAGAAATTTCCACTTTCCTCAGCTCTTAGTTCAAAGGAGAATTAAAAGCAAGAGGCACATGGGGATAATTCTGCTTTCACATCACTGGAAATCAGGACTAGATCCAGAAAGATCAAGTGAGCTGTACTAGCACAACGTTACCATAAGCAGGAACACAAGTGACATGCAATACTGCTGTAACTGTTGGCAGACAAAGTTCTGCCCTCTTGTGTATTTGTTCTTGTCATTTTGACTTTCTGCCTATAACCTTTTCACATGCTGAATTTTATAGTTATGCTAGCCCCTGTTTATTTCTTTTTCCCTGGTGACACCCACTCTCAGACATTTTCTTTGAAGTCCTCCTGATAAGGTTAGGAAATCTTTGTAGATCATGAACTTTGAATAGGGTTTTAATGCTGAGAGAAGACTAACATTAACTTCTTCTTTAGGCCAATATTGCAATCTTTTCTATAAATCTCTGGGTTATTTAGTTTTAAAAGTTTTGATAAACCAATTTGAACCCTAACCGTAACTTTAATTTCTCTCTACTTAAATTGTCAGGAAACTCTTTGCTCTTCACCTTTTTTTTAGCACACGGAACACTTAGCAAAGTGCTCATTATTACCAACAGCTAATATATTTTAACTGGCACCTTTAGGTATGCCCCCTCTTTTTTATGAATAGAATTGGTAACATGCAGCATTCTCTCTTCCCTCAAGCCTTTTTACATCATCACATCTCTAATATATTTGACTATGAATGTACTTGAATATATATACTTAACACATGCTAATGACGGAGTAGAACTCATATCACATAACCATCACAAAGTTATGGCGTGTGGTAAAATCGGTTCCTCTGGATCCTTCTGTAGTTAAAGGAGAGAAGCCATTACTTCTAGTCACTAGTCTTTCCACCTTCAGATCAGTGAACTGAATTGCCTTGCTTCAGTTAGAGCCCTACCCTACAGAGATAGCATGGACTAGATGTCAACTTTCAAGTGGCAGTGTCTAAATGAGGTGAATATGAATTCTGATCACAGGAGATGACATTCCTAAGCACACAGTGAATGGAAAAGGATAAGACAAGAAATAGTGTTTTCAAGTTGAGAGATGATAAATTTCACTCCAGCCTCTTATCATACTGTTTGAAAATGTTAACATGCTAATACTAAGGGCAGCAGAAGTTTCATTAAAGCATCTTTTCCCAATGTGGACAGAGAAGATTCTGAATTTGTTGTGAAAAGGTAAAGGTATAGGTATAATGACCTATAAGTAAAGGTGAAGTACAAGAAAACTTCCCAAAAGATCAGAAGTATTAAAAAATTTATACAGAAGGTGAGTTCAACTGGTATAATTGGTTTGACAAAACAATAAAGGGGGAATATTTTTCTCTTTTTACAAATACAATGCAGAAAAAAAACCCCATAAGGCAGATTTAAATGAAAGCACAGCACTGACAGAAGACTAAGTGGGAACACAGAGACTGCAGACACAGGATGGTTGTCAGAATGGAGCAGTGCAGCAGTGTATCTTTCTGGATGCGTGATTAACTCTTGGCTTTATGTGTGACCCCAGGAGAGAGGCTGAGAGCCCTCCATTCAACAGAAATGGAGAGTGCCAGGTCTTTTGAAAGAGGTAGAGCAGATGCCTGCATTTACATAGGACTCCGTGGTGCTGACACAACACATATCACTGCTAAAACAGATTTCTTACAATAGTTAAGGGAGTGGGAAAAAAAAAATGCTTGTCCTTCTCCACTCCATGCTTCTGTTCATTTTAAAGTGAACATTTCGCTAACTGCTTCCACATGTCATTTTAATACATGAACAAATGTCTCAGAAAAGTACCTAAAAAATATTAACAGTTATTTTAGTTTTCAATTTAAATCCAATATCGCTCTTTCAAGATGAGAAAAGACATTTTCACAACAATCTTCTGCTCAAACTACTGTTAGGAAGGTTATAACCCCTTGAAAAAAATGTGTGAAACTGAAAATACTGACAACCATTTCAGCAGAAGATCCCCACTCTACATTGCTAAAAGAAGGATTTGGAAAGAATGATGCTTATGACATCATCTATCACTTTCTACAACAGTTTAAAATTTTTCCTATAAAGTTTTTTATCATCTTACCAATGCTGCAAAAAATGTTGTTGCATCTCTAAATGTGGGACAGATTAAGCAGTCAAAAAAGAATTATGTTACCATTACTCTAAACAGAACTTGCTGGTGCAAGTAAGGACTTTTTGGATGTAGCCAGTGTTGTAGAATTTGACCCAGTATTAATAGACACTAGTGTAATGTCTCTAGTTGCAACCTTACGCTCAATATAGTATTAATGAAGAATGGTTTGAAGTACACAAATGCTGTGAAGTGTTCATTCTGCACCAGGACCCTATTATCAAAACTGAATTTGGTACTAGTAGATATTTCACCCTTCAAACAACCATTGAAGGGAAAGAGACATTAGAGACAATTCCAAATTTTTATACCAAAAGGAAAAGGCATTTTGATACAGAACTCAGTCCAGCCAAAAATATTTGCTGGCTAAAGGCTGCAGGTCTAAATAAAAATAATTCTCCTGTAAGAAGGCAGGAGTCAAAAGGTTGAAGATAAAGAAATACACACCTTAGGAGGTGAATACTAAGGCACAGGACACATGCAGTATGTATGGATCAGAGTGGACATTAGATACAAAAGCAAAACTAAGCTTTTGAAATATAAGTATTGTTGCAACACTAAATTTTTCTGGCTGTGCTCAAAGCCTAGATCACCAGTTTCCTTTTACTAGGCCTCAGCAGAGCCAGGCACCTGAGAACTGGACACTAAACCATGGGGACTGTATCACTCACAACTGCCTAGAGCAAGTCAGATGGCACAGGCTGAGCTTTGGTACCTGCTTTCCCCAAGATTTTAGTTGATGCCCAAAGAAGAGTGAGTCATTTTACACAAACATTGGATAAAATATAGAAACTGCCCTGCAGCCTGCTAACCTTCAAGTGTGTGCTCCCTCTCCCTCTCTTTCTGGCCCAGTGAGTGTTGGATTCCTTATTGCATAAGGTTTCCTCTTTAACAGAAGCTGTGGAAAACAAGTTTTCCAAAAGCCAGATGATTAAGAAATTCTTCAAGGACATCTGCAAGCAGACTTCCCATGAACTGGGCAATTCTATTAGGATGAAGTAACTTGTTGAGAACTAGCACAGGATAAGTTTTACCCTAAATGTCCATGACAGTATAAGCTATGACTTAAAATCAGAAATGGGCATCACACTCCTGATACAGAACTTGTTGTTGCCCATTCTTCTGAGGATCAGAGATAACTGGATTTGAAATGCTTTAAATTAGCTCTTTGTTTGTTTGTTTCTATGAACAGTGATCTCTACTCAGGGATCAGGAAAAGTAACAGCACAGCACTTTGAGCCCGCTCACACCCACTCACCACAGGAACAGGTCAATATTTTGTTCTTTTTATAACACACTTTTTATATTATGTCTACTTGTATCTGGAGCCCAGAAACAGAGATACTACTTCAGGCCATGGAGTATGTATTCCTATTGAATAGCTTGCATCCACAGAAAGGCCAAAAGCAAACAAGCAACAGACCCTCACTGCCAACTTGGCCTCAGTTCTGGAGGCCAGCCTGCTGGAAAGCAGAGGTGATAAAGGACCTGGGGCTGTCCATGAGCCAGCAGTGTGCCCTTGTGTCCAAGAGGGCAAACAGAATCTTGAGGTGCATTTGGAAAACCACTGCCAGCAGGACAAGGGAGGTGATCCTGCCCCTATATCAGTCCTGTTGAGGCCACATCTGGACTGTCCAGTTCTAGTCTCCTCAGTACAAGAGGGAAGTGGAGCCCCTGGAGCAGGTCCAGCAAAGGGTAACGAGGATAGTTAAGGGACTGGAACATCCCTCTTGTGAGTGAAGTCTTCCACACTGGAGATATTCAAGAACATCCTGGGTATAATCCTGTGTCATGTGCTCTAGCATGACCCTGACTGAACAAGGAAGCTGAACAAGATCCCACCTGACCCATTCTGTGATTCTGGAATTTTTCTACAGGCTACCAGTGAAGCTTAGCTGTATTTTCCCTGGGCAAGATGAACTCACCACCTCATGAAGCTGTTACCAGAGCTACATTAGGGGCTTTGAGCACCAGATGCAGAAGGGCTGCCCCTTCTCCCTTGCGTATGTCCAAGTTGCAGCTCAAATTTGTTTCTTATGATATCTGTCATGCACATGATGACTCCAAAGACAAGTGTATGCTTGAGAAATTCCACATCTTCATGAGCCTCAGGAAGTTAAGTCCCTTAGAACTCAACCCAGCCGTATTTTGGACAACCAGAAGTTTCCCATTGGTCCCAGTAAGGACTGAACTGACAGTGATGTTTTCTGCCAAGACAAGCACTTCCTTTAACAGTGGGTGGGTAACCTGGAAGCATTCAATCATGAGAAACAACTGGAAGCTGTAATGCTGTAAGTATCCCCACGAATTTGTTCCGAAAAAGGAAGTTGAGGATACAAAAAAATTTCTTTGTTTTAGTCTTCAAGTACCATAACACATGGCTTGCAATATTTAATCTTGCTTTTCCCATAAAAGTATTTTATAAGTCTTTTTTATATGCATATAATCTGCCTGCTAGTTTCTACACTTTCTGTCTCACTAAATCCTCTTTCCTCCTATTAAAATGAATAAAAAATATATCCTCTTCTGCGTTATTGACCCATCTCATGGTAAGGCACTTCTGTGACTTGGAAAGTATTACACCCCACTGGTTTTGTGGTGATATCTGGCTCTCATGGGAATGCGATTTCTCCCCATTCATCATTGTTTGGACTGATGTATGCAGGTTAAAGAACAACATTACAGAAAAATATTATAACATCCTGGACAAACTGCAGCTAGCAGCTTAAAAATCCTGTGAAGGATGTGTAGCCTAACATTGTTCTTATGTCTCACACTTTCTCAGATGCAGTTTCTGAGAAAATCCCACACTATATGGATCACACTTTTCCATGGCCTACCCCTATCCTCCATTAAGCAAACAAACAAACAGAGAATGTACCTAGAGCTGCCTTGAGAACTGAGGTTGAAGAAGAAAGCAATTTTTTTTCACAGTAAATTTGGTGACAAATTTACAAAAAATATTAAATATTAAAATATTCCCTATGTCACTGAAAACAAAAGTGGTAACATAGTACCAACATGTTGGAGGGCTCTATGCTCCTATTTCCCTCCTTAGGCAGAGTTCTCCAGTTAAAACATATTTTCCAGGGCACAACACAGCCTCCTTACCTCAAGAGAAGGTCTGTTTCATTACAACAGCCAGAGGTGAACACAGGAGTGTGCTTTTCCATCATGAAATTTGGACACAAACTTTCAAGCATACTTCTGCCCCAAAACTCATTTGTTCTGACTACTGGCATTCTACTTTTCCATAGCTAGCAATATGTAGAACAGTAGATAAACAGACAGGCATGTAGACAGGCAGATTTTCTACCAAAGGCAAGCATCTTCTCATGTACTCTTTTCTGAAAAGACAGTTTTCAAAGACATATTAAAAAGACTGATTCTGAAATAATAAACAAACATTGAAATGGGTAGCAATCAAATTGCAATGGACAGAATCATAACCCACCTACAGCTCTGTGGATCTGGCCACATTTGTCTCTTTATCATAAAATTAGGAAATGCACTGTAAGCCCAAGTCACAGTCCTGCAAGGCTGAGAAGAAGCTAGATGGTTTTTTCCACAGAAGCAGCAGATGTGCCTGAATTCATAGTCCTCCATTTCATATGGAAAAGTCTTGCTATGGGAAATTTTTTCTGAGCCACAGTAACAATAAAACAAATGGTGTGTCACATGCCATTCTCTTTGGCTAACTGCACTGATAGTTGGGTCCTCTTGTGACATTTTCACAAGACATGTTTGAACACTGTATTATATTGTTATCATGTCTTTACAGTTTTTAGATTAGAAATGGCTGGACAGCTTGGAGGAGAGAAACAAGTAGTCATTTAACCTGAACCCATTTAAAAAGTAAAGTCCTTGAAAGATTCAGCTTATCAGTCCTGGATGCTTTATGCAGGCAACCACTGAAGTGATGTAGAATCAATTATGTGGAAAGAATAGATAATTTCACTTCAGAGCTCACACTCTCAGCTAATTGGAACAAGTCCTTTTTTTCTTGTCTCTTAAATTCTTATTTTGAAAATGTAATTATTGCCTGGGAAATCTGACTCCTGTTAGCCACCTGCCAAGTACTGACTCACATCTGTGTACAAGATGTTCCCCGTTCTTGTGCATGTATTTTTATCTATTTGCAAAATGTATCACTTCAGCCACTTTCTAAATGCACAGAAAGAAAAGCATAAACAAAGGGTCAGGTTCTGGGGACTCTTTCCCCCTTACTTGCATCTTTCGATTTTGATGTCTTTTGACAGAACTGCTCCCTGTGGTTCAGAAGCAATCATGGACTCTCAAGCACCACTAAGATATGGTAAATCTCCAGTCCCTGTTTCTATTAAGATGCTGATGAATTAGTCTACAGTGAATATATGGTGTCTTGATAACAATCTGGCTAAAACCATTTAGTTTACATTCCTGAATTACCAGGTTAGAGCATTTCTGTAGTGATGGCAGCATTCAAATGCAGTAACAGTCATGGTACAGTCTTGTTTTGATGCAATTTTCCAGCACACTCAATGACGTTTGGGCCCTCCTGAAATTAACTTGGGCTCTTTTGCATTTGTGTATGTGTGTGTGTGTGTGTGTGTATGTGTGTGTACATACTGACTGAAAACCAGGAAGAAAGAGAGACTTGCTGTTTTACAATGTGTACAGTTCCTGAAAAGGCTTTACTGCTAATAAACACTAAGTATCACTTATATCAATCACCTAGACTGTCATTGCACTTGAATTTGGTTCAATTTCTCACCAAGACATCTAATGTTGGAGGGATACCCTAGGAGGAAGAGGAACACTGCAGCCAAAGGATCATTGTCAGGTGCAGATGGAGCAGGTCAGTTATTGCACCCAGAACTTTGACATAACAGTCAAGCAACCACTCTTTAATGCTATACTAGTGCCTCAGTAATTTATGCAGTCTAGGAAAGAAATTCCTGTAGGAGTTGCAATTTATTTCCTGTTAGCTGAGTTCCTATTGGCTGTTCTTGCAGTATAGCTCTCAAGGAAACCAGAAGTCACACTGTCAAGACTTGCAGTCTTTAATTTGGGGAGCTGCAAAAAACCCTGGAATTTTTGTAAGCTGTAAATAGCTGGAAGCTTAAGACAGTCTTGGACAGTCTCTGATCTCCCTGAAGTGAATTGGTACCCATCTGGTTGTTCATCAGAAATGTGATGGGTCAATGTGTTTGTGACTCTGTTGAAAAAGGAATTGCTATGTAAAGAAGATTGTCCAAATCACTCAATGAATACAGCCCTTGGTCCTCAATATCCCTCTTCAAAAGGGTACAGACCAAGAGGATGAACCCAAGCAGTGTTGGAAAAAAATACCAAAGTCCTTTCTTCTAAATTCTAGTAAATACTGTAGGTTTGATGTTTTAGAGTGACTCAAAGGAGATTTCTTCAGAGTAATGCAGTATGGTAGCAGAGATGGGGTGTACTCTGGTAAGTAGGTTTGCTCACAAGGAGAAGTATATACACCCATGTTCCTGGCATTCTTCCTTGTCCTATGGCCAACTGTGACTGAGGAAAAGTACAAGGACAAGATAAGCACAAAGCTCATTCATCTGGAAGAAATGGCTGCTGTTTCCTAGCTATAAGACAGCATTGCCTAACTTTTTCAGTGAGTATTTGGTTTTGGAATAAAGACTTCTTAAATGATTCAAAGGATGGAATGCTGAAAGCAGAAAAAATGGAAAAATCAGAGAAAACAAAATCTGATGTCTCTTGAAGAACAACTTGAGACTCTGGCTGTTACTTCATCCACTGATTCCATTTGACAGAAGTCAACCCTATAATATCTCCACAGCTCTCACACAGCTGCTTCAAAGCATCTTCAGGTTGTTCTCATGTTGTGTTTCTACAGAGCAGAGTGTATTCTTTGGTTTCTTCTATCCTGACCACCTTCAACCATAGCTATTTCTTTAGGAGAGGTACAGAAAATACTCAAAAGCCTTCCTGCCAACAAACAAAACAAATTTCCATTAAGAGCAATGTATGGACTTTGCTTCCACAAAACAAAATTACTTTGTTCAGGCAGCTATATCTGAAATGCGTGTATGTTAGGACTGGACAAGAAAAAGACGTCAAATGTGAAGTTTTCCACATTAAATAATGTAACGGGTACAAAGATCCAGTGAGGGATCTTTGCGAGACTGACAAATATTATCAATCAAGATAATGCTGCCTGCAACTATGAATCATTAAAATTACAGCAATAGTATTATTTGTTGGGGTTTTTCTAGATTCCTGAGTATGGCTGACATGACCTCAGGGAACTACTCCAGGAGGTCAGTAATAGTCTCATTGCCTTCTGGAACAGCATGAACTCTTGCAGTACCAGTAGCCAGCAGTCCCAGCCTTATCACACTGGCCAGTCAGCTTTCGGCAGCAGCTGCAGGGGCAGCATGGCTGGAGCTGCTCCTGTGTGCCTTGAAGATAAAAAAAGAACACCCTATCTGACTCACTGAGTTAATATCTATCAGCTCTGCCAACACTGTGTTCAGTGTCTGGGAAGCTGATATAGTAAATTTCTGCCCATATTGGTAATGGCAGTGATTCACTGAAGCACTTGGAAAGATGTTAAGATCATGTAACAGGCTTAGGATTTCTCTATCAGGCAAAAGAAATAGGGATTTAAGCTACCATAAATTCTCCCTGAAATATTTCTTTTCAATTTGTTTTCTTTTCCAGTTTTAGCTGGCTCTCTGTTCTTGACCATTTTTTTCTTTTTTTTTTTTTTTTTTTTTTTTTTTTTTTTTTTTTTTTTTTTCTTTTTCTTTTTCTTTTTCTTTTTCTTTTTCTTTTTCTTTTTCTTTTTCTTCCTTCCTTCTGCACCTTCCTTCTGCGTCTTCCTTCCACACCTTCCTTCTATGCCTTCCTTCCTTTCTCTCCTTTCTTCCTTCCTTTCTTTCCTTTCTCTCCTTCCTTCTCCCTCTCTCCTACTCTATATTTCTTTTTCTTTTCCTTCTTTTTTCATGTCTATTTTTGTCTTCCCCCAAAAATGTGTATGTGGGCAGCCCAGGAATAACTGTTACAGCTCACACATAAAATTCATAAATATCTTCATAATATCTCTCAGATCTTTCTTTTCTCTTATTGCATGTGAAAGTTTTGTGTTTCAAAAGTCAATTTTAGAAGAACAGACTGAGTTACAAGAAACATGTTGATTATGACAAGGTATATGATCTTGGATTATAACCTGTTGTTATTTTTGTGATAATTGCTGTGATAATTGCTGTGAGACTGTAGCTTGGCCAACATCAATGTACAGAAAGTTTAGACCCTGAATTTTCCATAGGACGTACCTAAACCCATTCCTCTTCCTATAAATTCATTTTAGCTTGCAAATAACTGATTTAACACACAAGAAAAATTACTGGTATGTAGAAATAGATGAGAAGAACAAGAAAAAAAACTCTAACTATTAATGGTGAAAGTCAGGGAAAGGAAGTTGCAAGGTTTAGAATAACAAACAAATATGGTGTTTTTATTTTGGGAATATGAGAAAATGGACCTGTGGGAAGGAAGGAGTCTGAGGGGTAGAAGGCAATGGAGTTGAACTGCAGTTGAATTTAAGTGCTTCAGGGAGGTAGCAGAAGAGCCTCTCTGAGCAACTGTCACAGAATTAGTAGAAATTGAATTCCTACACCTCTTCTTGAGAAAGGCGTACTTTCAAGGAGGGAAACCTGTCCTTTATTGGTCATTTGTCCTGCTTGTCTCCACACTCCCAGGAACAGTGCTGGATAGCAGGTATGGTATGATACTGAAATACACAGAGGTCCAGGGATGAGTCATCAGCAAACTCTGTTTAGCATTCATTAACTTCCACTAACTTCGTTAGTTCTATCTTCAGCACAACCTCTGAAAAGAGTACTATATTTGGCAGGGCCTAAACAAAACCCTTCTTATTCTGGTGCAAATCAGCACAAGTTGAATTTTACTGACTTACGTGAGACTTGAGACTCTGCCTAGGACTCATTTTCTTCAAGTGAAAACCCAAAACTAAATGTTCATAAGGACCTAGCACTGGGGGAAAGGGGGATTGGTTGTTTTTTTGGTTGGTTGTTTTTTTGGTTGGTTGGGTTTTTGTAAAAATTAGGCATAAAGAACCAAAACAAAATATGCAGCGCAGTTCATTTGAGGTGGGATAAGAGCAACAGACAAGACTGATGCCTCACAACAAAATAACAGCTTGGACAGTACTCAGTACATAGCATTCTTCAAATATTGAAACAGAACAGTGTTTAGAACCTGAGTTTACTCAAAAACACTGGAATGAGAAAAATACTAAAAGAAAATAGTTGGTTACCACTTACATGGCTTCTGTTTCCTTGGAGTTGGGAGAAAATATGTTACTAGAAGTAGTAATTAGTGAAATTATAGAAAGGGACAAACTGAGGTCTAGGTTAGTTAGACATACCTATTGCCTGCCAGCTGTAAGAAAAAAAAAAGTGCACTTTTCTGAGTTAGGTTTTTTTGGTTTTTTGTTTTTTGTTTGTTTTTTTTTTAAAGTGCCCTGTGGCTTTACTGAGGAACTAGAAAACCCCCTTACATTGGCACATCCATAGTATATGGTGCTCCATGTTTTTTTCCCATGTGTCTTACTTTGACTTTTGGCCATGTAATCAAATCTTGTAAGCCTAAAAAAAAAGCCCAAACAAAACCCTAAAGATTTATGGACAAACAAAATGTAGTACCAAATAATATTTGAGGCTGATGTGGTAGAAGAAGAAAATGGACCAACAATTTGTGAATTATAGTTTTGACACTAATGGGGGAAAATGCTGTAACACACTTCACACCCTCAAATATTTGCTGTTTTCCTGTCTTTGCATGGGGCCAAGTTCTTCAGCTCCTGTATGCACCTACTCATTATAGCTCAATACCATCAAATGCCAGTGTAGAATGACATTAACCAGTTCCCTTTTAAGTATCTTTACATGGAACTGAGAATATTTGTACATTAACTGAAGGCTAATCATTGAACTTCCTTAGTGAAAGAGAAATCTTTGGACACATTTTCCTTTTTTGACTTTTTTTTTTTTTAATTTTTCTTTTTTTTTTTTGAGGGGGAGGGGGATGGGAGGGAGACTAAAAACATTTGATTTGGCCTGAAGTAAAAGTGCATACTTCACACATATTTCTAACCAACCCCCAAAAACAGTCTCTGGCTTTGAACGTGTTGAGCAGGAAGCCATTTAGTGTTGGAATGCTTGCTTTGCTGGTCCAAGAAACACACGTACTTATTACTCCTGGGCTATCTAAAAAGTTTGAGGGTGAAAAAGTTTAATTTATATGTAGAAACTTATTTCCTGTTTTGTTTTTTCCCCTTGTGTGCCAAGTCTGTTTTTTAAATTCTACGATAGGAAACACATTTCCCTTTTTCTCCCTTTCGTCTCACTGTATTTACCCAGCTGTATAATTCACTTCAATTTATAGCTCATACTCTTACCTGGCTTAAAGTCCAAAGAAACAGTCAGAGAGGAAAAGATGGATGTTGTGTTTTCATGGTTACTGAGGAAAGGGAAGAATCTGGGTGGATGTGAAGCTGCCTTTATATCAATATCAAGGGAGTAGTGGTGGGAGACTTCTCTTTCAGGATGTGCCACAGTATATGTTGAAGAAAGGTGAGGAAGAGGGCACAAGGAAAGTTGTGCCAGTGTAGAGTGTCCCATGATTACTGAATCAAGTTATGCACGTTTTAAGTCTGCTTACTTTCTCTGACTGATATACCCATCTCAGCAGCTTTGCTCACTTTGGAACTACTTACATGTAGAAGCACAAGCAGCTATAAATAAAATTTAGTAAAACAAAACAAAACAATATTATAATAATAATAATAATAATAGCAGTAGTAGTGGTAGTACTAGTGAAAAGATCAAAAGATCTGTTCACATATCTTGAGTGTGCCTAATGCACATAAGTATTTATGCATGAACTCTGCAAAGGAATTAGTTGCCCAAAGAGGAAGAAAAACCTTCCTGAACTAAGAGCCATAATATCTTATAAAAAAGTTTTGCATAGAAACTAAGATTTCTACAGTTAAAACAAAAATGGGAAGTGCCTGTAGAACTGGTTTTTATTATCATTAATTTGGAGTAATTGTTCTGACCAGACTTTTAATAAACGGAGGGTTGTCATAGAGGTAAAGTGATGGCTAACAAAATCCATTGTACTCTTAACTATAAATGTCTATCACAACTAAAGAGAACTGCCAGATACAATACTTTATTTACTTTACTATTTAAATTTATAAGATTATAACAACCCTATGGAAGAGTTTAAAGGGTTTTTATATTTTCCTGTCCCAGCATTTCAATATCTCCCAGTACAACAAACAAAATTAAACTTTCCAAGCTAGTAAGCAGTAAAAAAAGAACCAAGAAGAAATCTGAAGTAATTCCCCTTGTGTGCTCTCCTGGGAGTGAAGCAAGGTAAAAAAATTATTCCTCTCTTTTGCATTGCTTTTCCTATGGAGGTCAAATGCTGTATATTAATAGTCTCAAATTAAAGTTTAGAGTAAATGCATGTGATTTCTTCTGTATCTGCAACAGATCCTTCACTTCCTTGTAACTCTATTGCTAAGAAAGAAGTCAAAATAGTGAGTCCACCCACCAAACCTGCCCAAACCATTCCCCTGTCCTTCAAGACTATGTGGCTTGCTGCCAAGCATCATTACCTGCAGAGAACCTTGCTGCTGCAGTGAGTTTTCATGGGCCACCACTCCGCATTGCCTCCACATAGCTTGCTAAAAGGCCACGCACAGGACTGTAGAGATTTCACTCGCATTTGCCCACATTTCCACCAATACTCCTGGCCATGCTGCCTGCCACACCCCAGCTGGTGCTGAAGCAGGATTGTCAAATGTCTCTGGGAAGCAGAAATTCTTGAAAAAGACCATCACATTTGTAGCACAGTTTCCATTTTCACTTTCAAGGTTGCTTCCTATAGCTGGTGGCGTATGGTGGCATATGTGCTGGATGCATCAGGTCTAAAGTTCAAGATATTTTATCTCCCTGGTCCATGTCTTTTCCTGACGAGAAGGTTCAACAAAAAGAATAATTGTTCCTCATTTCTTCCAGAATGGCACAGTCCTTCCTACAGTGCCTCTGAAGCAAAGCCTCCTTCTGGCTCGAGGAACTGTTCTGCCTCTTCTCTCTCCAAGGATCTGGGATGTGGGAAGGAAGGAAGGGTGAGCCTTCAGTGCACATCACCCTGCTCAAGGAGAAAAGATGCTGCATTTAACACTCAAATGTTCGCATGCCAGATGTTCTGCAAGGGACTCACCCAACCGCTGGACAGCAAAATAAAGCAAGCCTTCCTTGGTCTGTCAGAATACTTGCAAAACAAAGTTAAATTATGACTTTTTCTGACTAAGTAATATAAAAATGAGGCACTTAGTTCACCATTTCAAAGGCTGGCTGCTAACCACCAGCAATAAATATATTTCAATGGTAACTGAATGCAGGAATTATAGTAGAGCAAATCTCTATTTGAGGTCCGGTTGAGGCATATTACAATGAACAATTGGCAGAAGTAGAATGAACTTCTTTTATCCAGCTGGTGTGATTTTCATACATCATCCCTTTTATTGTCTGAATAGATTGTAAATATTTTTTATCCTAAGATCTTGCTAATTCTGATGAGTATGCTTTAAAATTCCTGTTTCTTCCCTCTGTTTCTTCTGGTTTAGGAACTCTTAATTTTATCTCTGTAGTAATAGCTACATCCACATTACTACAAACTTCCTCTCAGGGAGCAATCCTACACCAGGTGACACAGAGCAACTCACATCTACACTGCCCAGGGCTATGCTCTGGAGAACCTCACCTACTGGCTCCTCCGGAGTCCACAGGAAGCCCCCATGGCTTAAGACATAATTATTTTATGTCGTGACCTTTCAGAACATTTCAGCCTGCTGCAATGGTGCCTTTTTGGCATGATGTGTAAGTAATTCATACCATGGAGCATGTTATGAGTTAGTGAGAGGGTAGTCAAGAGAACAAATTTGCTACAATTACATAGAAAAAACTGCATAGAGTTGAACAAGCTGAACTAGTGTTTTCTGAAAATAAATTATTCCCAAAATAATTAGTGCATTTCATCTCAGGGAAAACTTGATTTCTTCCAAAGGGACGCTCAAACCTCTGGTTTCCACGGAAGAAAATGAATAGAGGTCAGAGTATGAAAACAGGCTTAGCAGTGTAACCTGAGTTACACTGTAGACATATCCATAGCCTCTGGCATCTCTAACCAACAGCTAGCGTCTCAGTTCCTCTTCCTAATTAGCCGTAGGTGGTCCTGCAAATGACAACTGAGCACATCCTTGTCTGCTGAAGGGCTCTGCATGATTTCTGAAAGTTCCCAAAAGTTTGGTTGCTTCAAAATGTTCTCCTCACCAACACAAAAATGAAAACTAATGGACTTTTTTAATAACTTTTTTCCATAGACTTGAAATGTTGGCCAGAATTTGGTGTGACAATGACCTCCTTCCATTAGTTTTTTTGTTTTATCCAAATATGTGGTTCCAATCTTGGTCACTACTGTGTGAGCAAGTCTAGGTACCTGCTCTGGTGAAAGAGAGTTGAGAGACCAGGAGCAATGTTCTAACAGGCCTTCAGCTGTTTCCACCACTCTTGACCAAACACTTTCAAAACATCAAGTGCCTGACTCTATTCTCAGCAAAGTTGGTAGCAACTGCCCCATTGATTTCCACATTTTCTTGATCTGTGTCAAAGCACGGGGCACACAGTTCATATGGAAGTTACTGGTGGGTTGTGAAAAAAAAATTATTTAGAGAAACAGTGCCCAAAAAAGGGTTTCTGGAGATCCCTTAAATCAGACTTGTGAAAGACATATTAAAGCTTGAAGGTAAGTTTTCCCTGACTGCACTGCAAGAAAGAAAAGAAGGCACACAGGGCTTTTGGAAATCACCTATCAGCAGCTCATGTGTAAAGCCTAAACACATATTCAGGAGTAGGCATTTGTTGATAAAGCCTAGGGAACTAAAATTTTTAGTTTATGGTCATGAGTTTTCCTTGCTGATATTAGAAAACTTACAGATAAGGATGTAAAAAAACCTGACAAACACTTTGCAAACTTCCTAGGCAAAATTCAAGTTCAAGTAGAGACCTCACCGTCTTCTTTATTCTGTTGGTACTAGCCTAAGAAATGTTGCCTTTATATTCATTTTTATGAAAGTCTGCAAATGTAGTAATGCATAAACACATCCTGTCTAATCTGTGAATCTTGGTACACAGCCTGCCACTTCCAGAATCTATATATCTTATCTAGCCAACCTGAGCAGAAGGGGTCCACTGAAAAACAAAACACATCTTTCCAAAGCCTTTCCAGTAGGCCTTCCTTCAAGCTGAATATATAATAAATACCAGCAGGAAGCAAACAAGTATGTTCTCATTTTGCATAGCTCTCAGTGACTGGAAGTCTTCTTCAGCCTTATATATACTGTATAAAGAAAGATACAGTTTATGTTTGCTTTTTTGAGTTAGGCAGAAAAGGAATGCCTGAGTTCTACTGGTACTTAATGAAAATCATGTGCAATTTTTCAAATGCACTTCATTATATCCTGACAACATTGTGGGATGTGTAAGCAATTTAAGGATTCCAGGTCATTCACTTCAGCTTTCTCAAATCGCAGAGCAAACTTTATTGATTCTACTAAAATTACCTTCACTTTTCAAATCCTGCTTCATCTATATGTTTGCTGATTCCCTCACCAGTGTACTATAAAAAAAAAAAAATAAATAAATTATACCATTATCATAAATATAGTAACATGTCTACAGGAAAATTAGACTTTTTTTAGTCTTGTGTCTATGGAGATGAGCCTAATGAAACTTCTTGCATTACCCTTTCATAAGTTGTAATTTACTTTGAAGATTAGAAATGGAGACGTTTACATTTTATTGGTACGAGATTCTGGGGAAAAGAAAACATCTTTTGCACTGAATCCAAAGAAATAATAGACATCTCCATTAATTTTGGATGAACTGTCAAAAAATAATCCTGAGGAAACCTAAGAACCAAAATATGTAATTCCCTCTGCCTCCACAAACACTTGATATTTTTCAACTTCAATTTATCAAGAGTCACCTTTCTAGTATTTGTCATAATGATATCACATTTTTAGTGAAGATTTTATGTTTTGGGTGAGTGAGCAAGAATACATGTATTCATGTGGACAATTTCATACGTGTAGTGTTAGGCTGTATTTCTGTCTGAAAGGCTGTATTTTACAAATAATTTTATCGTTAGAAAATGTTATCTGAATGTTTTTGTGCTTAATCCGCTCTCTAATGCTAGCTGTGAATCCAAGAAACCAGTTCCTTTCTGTGAAACCTTTGACTGCATCCTGTTAGTAGTATTTTGGGAAATGGAACTCGATAAACATTTTCATTTTCTCTGTGTTTTGCATGTTTATACATATCTGCAAATATGTATATATCAAGGACTTTATTGTTCATTAAGGAAAAAAAAAATCAACCAATCCATGTATTAATTATCTTGTTTATTCCTACTCCTTTTTGACTTGTGATCCCAGTGGGACTTGGGTTTCTTTACTGTTTTATTTATAGATTAAGTAAACATTACAATTTTCATTGTATTTGCACCAACTCTGCAGAAGTCCTGTAAGTCCCAAAATAGTTTTCTGTGTGTTGTCAAAGCACCATTTAAAGCTAGGCTGGCATTTAAAAGTGGTTCACATTTACTGTCTCTCAGTGACTTCCCATCACTTTTCCTCAGTTTAAAAGCAAAGCGTGGTTTTACCTGTTAGGTCATTGAGTTGTTTCTTGGTTTGAAAATAAGGTGGAGTCCTTCCTGGCTCATGTATCATCACCTCTAAACCAGTCCCCATTGAAGTAACACATTAATGTAGAGAACTGGGGAGACCTTGAGAGGCCTAAATATCAGGAAAGTGCCACAAGGAGACAATCATTTATAACAATGAAGTAAGTTAGTTGTGGTTGGGCAAGCAACAGTGCACAGGAAGAAGATTACTAGCTTCTACTTGTCAACCACACTCATAACCTACGAGATTGAAAGAAAAATGATGTTTAATGATATTTCACCTGCAAATGCATTAAACTTTTTTAAAACAGAAGGAGAAAAAGAACATGGCCTATATTAGCCTTTTCAGAGAAACACTTCAGTAGACAGAACTCAGTCTATCCATAAATACATTGGTCTCAGAGAAGGGCTCCTCTCCTTCCTCATGAGTATCTTGTACTATACAATTAGTTATCCTTGATAACACAGTTGACCATTATTTTCCATTCACTAATACATGTTCCATTAGGCATCATTATATTTGTCTTTCTTCATCTAAGAGGTCTGCCTTTTAATATCTTGAGATTTCCTGACAAATGCTGAGGTGAGGGAGGGCAAAGTAGAAGAAGCAAAATTAAAGGTCTTTGCTTATTCTTAGAGTACTGACTGCCTAAAGCTAAAATGTTAGGTTGGTCTTTTTTTTACAAATGCTTTGGACTTCTGATTTTCCAGGTTAGATAGGTAAATAAATGCCAATACTACAAAATAAAAGCTAGAAGTGTGGTAGTGGCAATGGGGACCAGAAATATTGGAAATCTTGCCTAGAACTCTTATATTCAAATCATTTCCTCTCCAATTTTGAAGTATCAAGACATTTGACTTATTTAGATAAGGTCTGAATAAGAGGCTGGTCTCTTCATCATGTGTCTGAAATTAAACTGAAGTTCCCAACTTTGGAACAAAAATATTTGGGCACTAATTTAATTTAAATGTTATAGGAAGAGTATTCTAAAAGTTCCAGTAGTCACCTGCTGTACAAAACACTGATTATTTTAAATTTCATCATCAGTCAACTTTGTGCTAAATGGTGGAATAAAACCTAAATATGGAAAAAGAATCTCATTAACTAGGTCCCTGTACCTACTCTGAGAGCAGCTGCTAGGACCTATCTAGGGAGTACATTATGGGGAAAAGATCTGCTCAGAACATAAGGGGGATAGAATGATGCTCAGCTAGGAGTCTTCCTTGCTGAATTTTGGATCATCCCCTAAGATGTCAGGTTATATGTACTTTGGAAAAGGAATGCTATACAAATTCATGCATTACACTGTGCCTTAGGACCTGAAAAAGTACAGATCAAAAATATCAGACAAATGTGATCATAATTAAGTCATATGAAATAAATATATTTTCCAGCTGCAGTTAAGTGCTGTTAAGCAAATGGTGGTTACATATTTTCATCTTTCTGTCAGGGAAATGCAAATATTTTATAGTTGTTGGAAAACAATCTCTATAAATCACATTGTCAAAAGTATGAGCAATCAGCTTTTAATTTTCCCAAGATTCTGTCTTTTCACCAAAATAATAAATATAATTATAGATACAGAATGCAGTTTTTAGGTTAACTTACTTTGTGAAATCAACAAAACTATTGACACTAAGTTCAAGGAAATTAACTGAAGCCAGAATTTTGAAAAAATAATTTTTATAAATTAATCTTTAGTTCTTATTATTTTCTAGTTCATGATAAATCTAATACAGCTCCCTATTACTGCTGTTGTTTCAAACATCAGCTTTCAGAAACTTATGTTAGCTAAAAATGTGTCAAATTGAAGTTTTGCATATGGCATATCTTCCTCAAGATGAATGTTTCTGAAATGCTTCACCTAAATCTGTAGGAATATTCCTGGGAATGTGTAAAAAATAGAGATTCAGTGCTTTGTTTTCCTGACCAGACTCATTCACAACTTGATCATGTTCTAGCTGGGAGCGACTATGACTGCCCAACTCAATGCTGTGGCCATGTGCTAAGCACACTAAGCTATTGCTTAAAATATTGCTTCCTCAGAAGACAGGCACAGATTGATCAGACGGTAACATATTTCCACCCTACCTTAGATGGCATTTAATTCTTTTGGTGCATCTGAGATGTGAATAAAGACGTGCAATAAACAAATATCAAATCGTTTTTTCTTTAGTGAGCACCATTCAATCTATGCCTCGAATGGAACAGGACCTCTGTTTCATGACAGCATATGAATGTGGACTGCATCAAAATGTGAACATGACAAGGTGCTGGAGTGTCTGGATACTACCTGGAATGGCCTCAACTTTGCATCTTTTGCATAATAACAAATTGTCACATTGTTGGTGTTTCTGGGGTGGATGGTGTTGCTAAATCGCTTCCTTGTTTAATCTTCTTTGTGCTATTTTTCTTTAAACCATTGGAAAGTCTACAATTATACCATAATTGCTTTATAGAATATGAAATGAAAGTAAACAAAGTGAGTTGTCAGTGCTGTGTGTGCTGTCTTTGGATGCAGTGAGGGCAGCACCTTTCTATCAGACTGAGTAGAAAGCAGGCAAATAGTCTTTCCCTTGCACTGCTGTAAGTTTGCTCAACAACTTGAAGTTTATTCAAAGAGACTGGCTGAAATGTGAGGTGTGTGTTGAACACCTGATGATACAACTAGGTCTGATTAGCAGTATCAGTCTCCCGCTGTTCTGAGTAAAAACTTATCAATACCAGCATCAAGTCTGTTGAACAAGCTGCAAAAGGGTTTTAGGACACATCTCTTATAAAAACAGCTCAAAGACCTTTGTTGCAATCTCTTATAAACAGCTCAAAGACCTTTGTTGCAACTCTAGGAACTGCAGGAATTGCATCAGGTATGAAACGACATATTGCATCCATCAGGTCCTGTATTACTCTGTTACAGTCCATGTACCGACACTTTTTAATTGTCAAGCAATTTTGATAACTTGAGTCATTTAGAAAGAGAAATATTCCAGAAAATTATTTTCTTTTCCCCACATACAGCAAACTGCACCGATGCTAGAGTCATATAAATGTCATGCAAAGACAAGTTGTCTTCAGCATGCAGTGAGTGTCTGACACACCAACATTAGCAGAAAGGTAATCTGGCTGTTGCATTTTGCTTTTCGTTAGACTTCGGTTTTAATAACAGCCCTCTACTCTTTATTTCTTTTACCAATTAAACTCTTGCACTAGGAAAATGTGATGACTCACCTACTTCTTGCCTTTTGCTACAGTAAAAGAAGTTGGCAAGGAGCTGCAGAGCAAGATGAAGCCAAGGAGAAGCCCATTCTCCCATCCTATCACAAGAAGCGTCTAGCAACTGCTGTCTCTGCAGACCTTTTCTTCAGGTGACTCAATCTCTCAAATTGACTGTGATCCTGGAAAAGGGCTCATGCCAAATAACCATCCAGATAATGCTGCAAATTCCAAGCTAATCAGAGAAATTGCCTATTCACTTGAACAACAGTCACAGGCCTGGGAGGCGCCAGTCTCCAACTGCAGTCATGCCTTGGCTCATTAGTCCTATGTGCCCCCGAAACTAAACTGTCAAAGGGGTGTTGAGTGCACAAAGACTGGGCAGCAGCTGAATTAAATTCCTGCACAGAACCAAAAATAGAACACTTTGAGCCCCTTCTCTGTTGTGAAGAAAAAAATTCCTGGACAAAAAAAATGCTTTTCTTGGTATTATTTAATGCGTTTTTCTGTCTAAAAAGCTAAAGATTTTTGGCCTCAAGGGGTGCTAGCCTGTTACCTTAGAGACTGTTTCTTTTAGAGGCAGTGGAGTGGCAGAGGGCATGCCTTTGTTGCTTACCTTGGCAACCATGAATTGCTAAATGCTGTTCCCATGAATGCAAGCCTTTCACTGCCATTAGTGCCTGCCCACAGGTATAAACATTCCTTCATGAAAAGGTCCAGGGGAATGTACACTACCTCGATAAAAATCAAGACGACAAACAAAAGCATATTATATAACACAGCAGTTATATAAAATTAGATTTTAAAACAAGATGTGTCTTTAATGACATTGATCCTGGATGCGGTCAAATTTCCTGTTCCATTTATATTCCCTACAGTCATACCAAGCAGTGGCAGTGGGGAAGGGAGGAAAGCGAGAAAGTTCGACAGGATATTCTTGTTTCTGTAATTGCAAAATGGAAGACCACTCCATCTGTACTCAGAATAAACCTGCTGGACAGTTTCAGAGGAATAGGACGACTCTGGCAGTCTCCCTCCCTGGCAGTAGGGCAGATAGAGGCAGGAGGAAAGCTGAGGGTGCTGGGGCTGGGCAATGGCACTAGATCCCCTCTGCTACCAGGAATTCTTTATGGTCTAGCTGGGCAAACACTACAGGCAACATTCTCAACATGTTTACCTGTATAAAGGCCTTGTGCTGCAAAAACAAGAGATTTGTTGTATTCTTCCTTTAAATGAGCCTGTTGAGTGTAGAGGAATTAAGTTCTAAACTTAATTCTCCCCTCCCTCCCTGCTCCACGGTCTCCATTTTGTAAACTGTTTTTTTTTTAGAAAAACACCAAGATTTTCATTCCATTATCAAGTCAATTCACTTTCTCAGATCACTACTTCTAACAAAACCTTGGCCCACCTGGATTTTTAGATTATAATGTGTCATATTTAGGAGAACGATCCCTTGGGAAAAGGGATCTACTACATGACATGTCTCTACATGTCTGTCAAAGGGGAGACAGAAACTCATGGCTCATGTGGACTGAAAAGCTCAGACTGCAGCAAGGGGACTATGGTCTTGAACTGTCATACAAGAGTTACTCTGTATAATGAAATTGGGGTAAAAACCTATAAGAGGTTCATTGGGCCATGAGAAGACTTCTCTTGCCTTGGGAAAATCCATGTGGTAATGGTGCTTGGCATTTCCCATGTAACCCTGAGTGGGCTGGCCTTGCATCCACCATGCCAGGATGCCTGGCAGTCAAACAAGCTCTTGAAAGCTGAGCCAAATGCAAGGGCAGTGCTTCAGATCTTCAGCTGATGGCCATATAGCTACATCCAGCTAGCCAGGTGTGCACACAGACAGATGGCTGCCCCTGCAACATTCACATGCACCCAGGAGATGACAGTGGAACAGCAGCTCTTATATAACATGTGGTAAAGCATATTCATGGTCCAAACCCCTGCAGAACCCCACTAAAGCCAGAAGAGTGACCAAGCTATCCATGTGGCCCCTGTTTGCACAAAGGAGAAGTGCTCATAGGTAAAAAGGATAAAAAATGTCAGCATGGCCAGCAGGTCAAGAGAGGTGACTCTGCCCCTCTGCTCCATTCTGATGAGACTCCACTTGTAGTATTGCATCCAGCTCTGAGGTCTTCAGCACAGGAAAGACATTGAGCCAAGCCCAGGGGGAGACTATAAAGATGATCAGGGGCTGGAGTACCTCTCCTAAAGAGAGATGGGGCTGTTCAGCATGGAGAAGAGAAGGCCCTGAGGAGACTTTGTTGCAGCCTTCCAGTACCTAAAGGGGGTCTACAAGAAATGTGGAGACAGACTTTTTAGCAGACCTATGCTGATAGGACAATGGGTAATGATTTTAAATTAAAAGAGTGTGGATTCAGAGTAGATATAGGGAAGAAATTTTCTTATGATGAAGGTGGTAAAACACTGGAACCCACAGATTTCCCAGCGAGGTGGTGGTTGCCCCATCCCTGGAAACCTTCAAGGTAAGGCTGAATGAGACTCTGAGCAACACAATGTAGCTGAGATTGTCTATGCTTATGGCAGGGGGTTTGGAACTAGACGACCTTTAAAGGTCCCTTCCAACCCAAACTATTTGACAATTCTATAAAAACAAGCAGAACATTTCAGCCAGCATTAGCAAGGGCCACACACCAGGCAAGCACACAGAGGGACAGCTGTGATCAGAGGAACCTGGCCTGTTGGCCATGCTCTGCCCTTCCTGGCTCCCAGCAGGGGAGCTGGAGACCAAGGAGAGAGAACATGTGGAACAGGAGACCCAAGCCTGACCTGGAAACCTGAGTGGCTTTTTCTCTTACTCCTGAAAAACCTCTGAATTTGACTTTTCTGTCTCCAAAGAAGAAATGTTGTACTGACAGGAAAAATATTTACAGATGTCACTTTTTAAGATACCTCTTTCTTTCCCCTCTCAAACTCCAATCCAGTGATTCTCAGTCTTTGCAAGTAAAGCAGCTACATTTTTATTTCCCTTTGTCCTCATGTTGTAGCACTGTCTGAAGGAGAAGAATGTGATAGAGGCCTAGTGAGGTTGACCAGCCATCCCTGGAGGTCCTGCCTCAGCATCTCTTCTCACTCTCCAACTTTCCTATGTCCCTTCATGAGGTCTGACAGCTGCAACTGAGCTTTGGATGCTGCCAGCACTCAACAGCTCAGTATCCTCACCCATGTCTGCTGTGGCACAAGCTTCATGCCTGCTAGCCAGCTGGTGCTAACACTTTGGGCTTGTGCTGGTGTCGCTGGGGGAGCAGCTTTGTGCTTCTTGCTGATAATCACACTGCTGATCACACCATCACTGTTGCCTTGTAGGAATGGGGTCTTTACAGATTTATGTAATGTTCTTCTGTTCTAAGCACATTTTTGTTGACATTTTCAGTCCTAGTGTAACACCAAGAGAATGAGGAACCCTCTGGTTTGTTACAATGGGCAGTGCCTATGGGCTTCACAGCCTTAGAGGGGTGATGAAGGTTCAAATACATCACTGTTTGAGGTTTTCTTTAGAAAAGAAGCAAAAAAAATTGCCAAGTACAGAACCCATTCCTGTTAGATTTCAAATTTTATGAAAGGCTACCAGCCTCTGTCTCTATGTATGTAAAAATACAACCACACAAAAAAAACCCCAGGGCAAGTCCACCAGAAAAAAAAAAAAAATAGCATTAAAAAGTACAAAAAAAAAATTAACACTTTTGGAGGCCATAAGACTGAGTGTTCTTTTCAGGAGCACTAAATCCAAAAACAACAACAAAAAATGAGATCTGACCTTGGCTTCTTGTTCAAAACAACCTTCAGTCATGAAACAAATAGTATCCCTTTCCAGGTGTTTGTTGAGCAAGATACAATGGTAATTATGGGACATTTCTAGAATCCATAAGTAAGAAAAATTCAAAAGACATTTGATATATGATAAATCACTGGGAATATGCAGAGGAAGTTCAGCAGGGTTCAGAGTTAACTTCAGAGGAAGTTAAGCTTTGCAAACTTAGAATGTTTGCTGTGTAGAGTTATGGTGCATCGCAAAAAACCCAAAAGTATTTCTTCATGATATTTTTTCCTTGTTTTTCCTTATCATCTGAGTGTACCAAAATGTTCCAAGAAGCAGGATATTTGCTCTGCACAGTTCAAAGTAGCAGAACATATATGCAAATTGAAGAGATTAAGTAAATCAAGTCATAAACAATTCTGAACTTAATATGCACTTCACAAAAATACGCCGTCTTACAGTTCTGTGTTCAAAAACTGTTGCTTGAGTTGGTTTCTGAAGTTCTTACTGTATTGAGGTAACATAAGTTCTGGCATCTCCTTCAGGAAAAATGAAAAAAAGGAAGGAAAACGACCAGGAGGGCTGGAGGATCTGTAAGCATCTACCATCTGTCGGCTGGTACAAGCAGACTTTAAGATTTAGAGGCAATTAAATTAGAATTCTATTTCCTTTTAAAGTATGGATGGTTCAGACTTGGAGTCCCTTCCTTCCTCTACCCCAGAGGAACCCTCACCTCCCTCCATTGGCTGACTCTGTTATGGAAGTACAGTGACTGCCACTGTTTCTTTCCTGGCAAGGACGAACAATAACCATTTACATCAATGAAACATAAATCTGTGAGCATAATGGCATCACATATCAACCAAAACAGGCCAGATGCTAAACAAACCTGAAGTCTGATAGGGAAATAAAGACAGGATCAAAGGCTACAGTTCTCACCTCTATGAGAGCTTTTCCACTGTTTCCCACTTGTGCTATTACTGCTCAACTAAATGACAACACACCACTGCTTTTCAGAGTTATCAAAGAAAAGTCCACTATAGGAAACACACAGAAAAAAGTCAGACACTTCATTATTTTAGTTTTCCAGTAGCCATGTCAGGTCACATTTAGATTTGTTCAGCTGAATTTTCTGCACCTGAGCTGTAAATTCTTGTAAGTTCCTTCCTAATGACGTCTCCCAGAAGAATTATTCTTGCCTTGGCTTGCCTTGCTTTCCTTCTCTTACCACAAAATCTCTCCTCCTTCTCAAAGACTTTGGTGCGGCTTGGTCTCCAAGCTTTGTCACTTCAGGTTATGGAGGGTGGCTTTCCCCAAGTCCACCCTGACCTCAGACCCTGTGCAGCCACTCAGCAAGTGGGCCTGGAATGCAGCACAGCCCCAGCCTTGACCCGAGCACACCTACATGATCTCTGGGTCTGGGATCCCTCCCAGTGACGTACAGAGTATGTTCAGGGTGAGAGTCAATAAACTGGTAGCATTCAGGTAGCAGTGGTTTTGGTTCACGACACTGAATGTGTTAAAGGCCAAGAGTTGCAAGGAAAGGAACCATGCAAATTAAGCGATATTCTTTCTGTAATATGGGGGAATCAAAGAAAAGCTAAAATTAGTATTCTAATACTAGCTTCACAGGTCCCAATTCTGCCATTACTGAATAAATGTGCTGAAATGTGAGGGGAAAAAAGACTTCCTTCTGTCAGGGAACTCTGAAATGCTCTGATTATGAGGGAGTAAAGGAAAGTTCCCTGGAATTATCTAGTGAACATGCATCAGGGTGCTTCAATACATACCTGAACTCATACCTACTGTGAGCATACCAAGAGAGGAGCCCTCAACTCTCCTTTTCCAGATTTTTCCTGTGGGTTGGATAGTGCTGATCATTCTTTCCCTCTACTTACAGCAAACATGCACAAATTCACCCACCAATGTAACTTCTGTTGTAAAACACTGGTCATAGTTTGAAGGTACCAGTACACATGGCCCACAGTGACCCTCTTATATTGCTGCACCAAAGTCACCAGCAAATATTCCTCATTTCAAAGCAACTACAACTAATTATGTTGCTGATTAATGTCATAAGTTATTGTACTACCTAGACATGATTAAAAACACTTTCATCAGGAAAATTTGTACTAACAAGTATTTTGGATGGTAAATTCCATGAGAACCTGCTCCTAATTTTATTTATCTGGTGGCTTCCTTCAATCACTGCCTTTATAGCGAAGTCACTGCTGGGATGGTGGATATCAAATATTTAACAGTAGTTGATAATGCCATGCAAAAGTGTAGGGAACAAACTAAGGACGAACACCATATCCAATTGAAGTGGCAGAGGAATGCAGCAGGCAGAATGTAATTACTTGTGTGAGAATTTGCCTAGGAAACTGAAGCAAACGCCTCCACTCCTTTGAAAAATGTACATTTTAGCATATAATGATCTAAGTCTCTTTACTAGGTGAACATTGCATTGTTAGAGTGCTGGCAAAAAAGGTGAAAAAGTAAGTACAACAGAGTGAATGGTGTTTGAATGTTCATTAATTTTAATCTGATATAAGGAAAAAAATGCCATAAATGCCTAAGAAAAACAACATGGAAATCAAAGGTAAGTATGGCTAGTTTTGAGCTTCACCCATCTAGAAGGCAGGGCCAGAGGCAGAAAGAATCAGAGGTATTTCAGACCCAGGAAATGCCAAACTTCCTATATATGCCTTTTACTTTTCCCCATTGGATTTAAGACCTGGAGGTACACTTACATTTGGAAACTTTTGAAAAGGGTTTGGCAATTTATTATGGTTTTGATGACAGCCCTCAAATCTTTTTAAAAAATAGCCTGGGATCTTTTGAATGTTTTTAAGATTTGCAAGGAAGGTCTGAAGACTGTACTCAGTAAAAGTCTGCATCCAGAAAGCGATCCAAAGGTGGGATGCAGAAATATGTTTGGAAAACACAGCACCCAACCTGGTGATGCTGAGGCTCTTCTGGGCACTGTGCAGGAGATGGCTATTGGGAATCTACTTTGTGCACTGTTGAGAATGACTCCGAGCAGAGAGCTCTCCAACAGCAAACAGGGAAACCCTGAGGACAGGCACAGATTTTTATCTCCACCCTCAAGACACCATGTGTTGTACTCAGAGTTATCAGAAGGTGCCTTCTCCTCTTCAAGTCAAAGTCCAAGTCTGTAGGAAAACTGTCCAAATTACAACACAAAGCAGAGGTGTCCAGCCATGCTTTGGAAAAATGACCTCAGGACAGTCTACAGTGGCCTGGTTGACATCTGTGGTTCTATGGGAGGTAGCTGTACTCACTCTGGTCCTTCAAAACTGGGAGGAATCCTATTTCGTTGGAAAGCTCCCAAACCAACCAGTAACAGGCATGTGCCCTCCTGCCTGCTCAGACATCCTGTGCAACAGAAGGACAGATGCTCTCAGACAGAGCACAAGTGGCAACTTAAATACAATGTGCAGAGGAAGAAAAGGGGTAGCTTTTCACATCACCCTTAATCCCCTGAGCCCTGCCCTGCACAGATGGAAAATCTGATTAGTTGAAGCATAGCACCATGCAGAGGAAGCAATATTCTCTTTCATCCAAAAGCTAACTTGGGTGAGCAGGGTCTTCAGATGTGCTGTAATCAAAGAGAGAGGTGATGGGGATACTTATCACTGCATCAGTCACTGCTCTGTTCTTCAGTGTGTTATGATGTCTGATTTTCCACGGGTGATAAAAATGGGATATTCTGGTATCTCTGCAGGCTGAAGACAAGCATTATACATTGAAGCAGCTGCAGCAAGAGAGAACAGAAGAGACTGGGGAGAAGAACTTCAAGTATAAAATTCAATTTAGTAATGTATCTTGTTTTAGGCCAGTGTCCCCTCACAATGTTCCATGAAACCAGTCTTAACAGACACATTTACAAGCATGGAGTATAGATTTGGAAGAAGTCAAGACTCCTTTTATTCCAGGAAATTGAGAGAAACTTTCCATGCAAACATACACACCCGCGCAATCACAAAATCTCCTTGAGTGTAACTTTAAGAGACACAGCAGCTTTGCTAGTCAGATCAGCCAGAACCACTTCAGTTTGATTGAAGAGAGGAAAAACAACAACAGTAAAACCACTGGGTTCAACAATTTGGGCCAAGTCCTAAAAATAGAACTGCTTTCTTATGGAAAGGAATAAAAAAAAAAAAGAACAAAACAAAACAAAACAAAACAAAACAAAACAAAACAAAACAAAACCACCCTCCAGAAGATCTGAAACGTTCTCAAAATTGTCTGAATTTTGTGCCAAGCACATAGGGGCAGCCTAATACTTAAGAGTCTGCCTGTGCCAGCTCTGAATCCCTCCAGTAACTAGAGACTGTATATCCAAGACTGGGAAGTGACTATGGAAAAAAAACCCTGTTTTCTAGTGGGCAAGCTGTCCAGCCATTTTAACCCTAGCTTGAATACTTGCCTTGAGGCCTCATGATGCATAGTGTTTCCTCAGCAGGCTGCTCCAGCTGCCAGTGCTTTCAGCCTGCATGACACTGCAGTGGGACCAGTCGTAGTCCCCCACACTCCAGCAGTGCTGGGGTGAAACAACAGCTTTGCTCCTTGTGAGGAAAGCAGAGGATGCAGCTCCAGCCTCCCCCCCGGCCCAGACCAGGTACTTTTGGTACTGTGTGTCTGTCCCAGGTTCCAACCAGCCTGTCCCTGCACAGGCTCATCTCCTCCACAACCCGTGGGCAAAGAGCAACCCTGCAGCTGCCTCCTAGCAGGGAACAGGGCATCACTGGCAGAGAATGGATCTGCTTTTGCACAAAAAATCGCTCCTGTGAATGAGTTGCCTTAAATGATCATCTTCGAGTAAGTCCTTGCTGTGCTGTATGAACTCAGAAGTATCTGTGTAGTACTAGAAAGGCACACGGGAATGTGCTGCTCCTTTCATGCAAAATAACTGAAGAGGAAAGGCAGTTTTCTCTTTGTCTGCCTGCACCTTTCAGAATGGGCAAAACACAAAAAATAATGTTAAGAAAATAAGTAACAAAGCAGCTTACGTTTATCCCCTGTGAGACTCCCTATTATCTTACTAAGAACCAGGCAGAAATAGAGCTCCTCATGATTTTGCTTTCATGCTTTGCCCAATCTCATAATGTACAGTACTAAGACAATGTATCCCCTTCAGGGACAGAATAAAGAAATAAACACTTTCTGCTCATTATACTGGCAAGAAACACAGGTCTTTATTCACAAAGAAAGGCAGGATTCTGGATTTTCACAAATCACCTGAGAGCTTCATGATAAAAAACTGAAATGTCATTATCAACACCTAGCAAAAGAGTTGTCAAGGGTTATCCAAACTTTCTCTCCAGACCAATGGCCTAACAGCTGTTTTTCCAGAATACCTGAAGATGCTGCTTGAAAAGACTCTGGGAGGGCAACTCTACCACCTCCCTGTGAAATGCTCCTTAGACCCTGCTACTTCTGTGAGGGATTTCACTGGTATTCCAAATCTCTGTATTACTGATTTTTACTTTTTCCTATGCTATAAAAAGTTATTTTTAAAAAGCTTACAGAAGATTTTTAGTAGTGGGATTTAGCTAATCTTCATCAGTTAAATTGTTGCTAAAGAGGTTCCAGTGTAGCTCCATGAGTTTTCACATAAACTCCAGACCTTGCTTCAGTTTCCTGAAAAACCTTAGCTCAAGTGGCTGGATAAGCTAGTTTCTTCCTTTCCACATGGATGAAATTGGCATAAGGACCAAGAGAGGCCAGGACATTTTAGGAAGAAAGGTCACTTTTCATACAAAAAGGGTTTTTAAGAAGCCTGGGTCACAGCTGAATTTCATATGCCAAGTTCACGAAATTTAATATGAGAGAAACAGAAGTGCTATTTTGGGTCACATAAGTATCATATTCTGAATAATCCTTTTATTAGCAGCCTGCCCTTTCCTACCTCATCTTTCTTGCCAGCAGTTACAGACCTCAGGCTCATAAATTTCCATCATTGCTATGAGAAGGGCATTTATCAACTTCCTGTCACACAAAAAATATAACTAAATCTGAAATTGAACTTACTAAGAAGTACATAACAAAGCACAGAGCAGCAGCTCTCAAAGTTGTTTAAAAATGTGTTTTCAAGGACAAGGTCAATATTTTTTATATGATATTTATCTTCTTTTTAAATGTCTGACCCAAATAAGTAATCAAAGAGAATGAAAGCCTAAAGCAATCAGTTTAAATTTCATCATGTGATTCTGGCCTGGTGTGTAAGAAAACACTCTTTGAACTTAACAAGCAAAGTGTGCATAGGAAATATTATTCTAAGCATTTAATGGAGTTGCACAACTCTTGTGTGTTTGCTAAAGATAGCAAAAATAGTCAAGAAACATTTTGCAATAAAAAATGCCCTTTTATTTAAAATAAAAAAATAAGTTGCTTATGCTTTTTTGCAGACATTAAGTATCAAAGTGCATCTAATAGACATTTATCAAGGCTCTTTGGGTAACAGGTTTAACAAAAATATTCACAAAGAATAGCTTCCTTTTAACATGCTAAAATGAGAATTGAAATTTCTTTTGTTCTCTCCAACATTTGCTTTCCAAAGAGCTATCACAAATACTTTCACTGCAGAGTACAGTTTGTTAAATTGTTTATTCGAGAATCTGAATCATTAGCATATTTTCTCCCACCCTGTTTTGGTTTTTTTAAAAAAAAGTTTAACCTAAAGTATAAGTTTTAAAGCTTTCATATGATTTGGACAATTACAGAAGCCCCTTGGAACCAAAGCTCTGCCTGTAGTAGGCATGGCTCTGATGCTGAGGCCAACTAAGTGAGTCCAGGAGCATTTTTAATTACAGCACCACCCTATGCATTTATGATTACTTAAGTGTACTTGACCCCACCAGTTGTCTAATCCTTCCTTTTAACTTCTCCACGGTCTATTAAACATCCCCATTTACAAGACTCTCTGCTGGAATCAAACCCTTCGTGTCTGCAATGTCTGCCTTTCCTGCTTACAGCGTTCTGACAGCCCTTAACATATTCCAGTCCAGATCTGACCTCTCAAGGGAACGTGTCTAAATTGAGTCGATCTCATTGACAAAGATCAAACCACTACTTAAAATGTCTCGTGGCTGGATTTCCTTCCCAGCAGACCCACAACTCCAAGCTGAAGTAAACATGAAAGGCTGCATGCAGCTACAAGCAGTATTAGGTAGGAGAACAGTGCAAGCCTCACATGATCAGAGCAGCAAGTGTTCCTGTGGCAGCGGTACAGGGAGAAGGGAGGGGAAATGGGAAACAGGCCCTTGAGAAAATCCATGCCTAGAAAGCATGATGGGGATTCTTGTCCATGCACAACAGTGATACTCACTGCACACTACACATGCACAATGATGATACAGTCAGCATACTTAAATAAATTACTTCTCTGAGTAGAAATGAAAGATTTTATTGTTACTTCCCTTCTTTGTGGTGTTGCTTGATTCATTTGTAGTTATGGTGCAGAACTTTACACAAATACTATCTGGAAAACCAGCTTTCCTACAAATCCAGGCAATCCAGCAGTACATTATACAGTACAGGCGTTTTGCATGGAAAAAAGAATTGCTGCTCTCAAGTACATAGAATAATCTATGAATGCTGTCCTTAAGGTGATTATCAGCTGATATCAAACAAGAATAGAAAATACAATTCCAATTGTTTTCCACTGAGAAGTTACCATGAAGACAAAACCACTGTTTTTTCAGGAATATGAAGAGGCTAAGCAAAAAGCTATAGCATCTGGAGTTTTATCTGTGATTTCATTATTTACTTTCAACCAGGCATTTCATGTTTTTTTTACGTTATATCCTTTTTGGACAAGTATTCTTGTCCAAAAGAAAGAGCAAAGAGTAAGAAGAAAGCTCTTGATTTCAATTTCTTGAAAAGGCTATTTTGCCTTTATGTATACTGGGAACCAGTCAACAACCATGCTCCTGCAGAGCCCACAGAAACAGAAGAAAAAGGGGTTGAACTAATCCTTTCAATGCCAGTGTAAAAGAAAGTCATGTTCTTTCCAGACAACTTCTTTAGGTCAATTACAGCCAGAAGGTGCACTTTGAAAAAGATAATGTATTTTCCAGATAATAATGTTCTTTGGAAAGAATTCCATGCTCCTAGAAATTGGCCTGTGAAGTTTATTTTCTGGCTATAGGGGTGGAGTAACACAGATCCAGGAAATATACTTACAATTCTCAGTGGATTAGAAATGTTTATTGCTGTCTCAAACAACTCTTTCAGTTTGCCTTGATCCTCTCCTTAGCTTCCTACCAATCATATTCCAGCAATATCCTGTAGTAACTGTGACCTCACTGAATGCAAATTTCTTTATCTATATTGCATTCTTAAAGAAATGCATTCAAAACCTTCTTCTAATGAGACAAAACACCCTGGAAAACAAAATCAGAGTGCTTGATAAGATCTTACTCTGTGATTGTCAGATGTTGAGACATCTAAGAAAAAAGTTACATCTCATTGTTCTGGTAATGGAATGGAGAAATCAGTTAAATTAGAGGTCTCAGAAATCAACCCACACAGATTATTTCAGATTTTGTGCTTATAAAACAAAAATGAAACAAAGAAATTAATAACATACCAACTATCCTGGGGTAAATAGGTAAATAATTGTTCTGTGCTATATCTTAGTAGTCAGAAAACCATTACTTCAAAATTATGTATGTAGGGAAGAGCAACTGACATCATCTACTTAGGCATTTGACACTGTCCTTAACAACATCCTTGTCTGTTAACTGAAGAGACATGAATTTGACATAGGAACCACTCAATGGGTAAGAAATTATCTGCATAGTCATACTATGAGATTCGTGTTCAATGGTTTAATGTCCATGGGGAGATGAATGAGGAGTGACCTTTCTCAGGGTCAGCACTGGGACCAGCACTGTTTGTCAGTGACACGGACAGGATCAAGGCACCCTCAGCAAGTTTGCCAATGACAGCAAACTGTGTGGGGCAGTCAACAGGCTGGAGGAAAGGGATGCCATCCAGAGGGGCTTGGGCAAGCTTGAGAGGTGGGACTGTGCAAAGGCCAAGTGTGTGTGGTCCTGCCGGAGGGTCAGGACAATCCCAAGTACAAAGACATTCTGGGAAGAGAATTGTTTGAGAATAACTCTGCAGAGAAGGACTTGGAAGTGGTGGCCGATGAAAAGCCAGGCACAGGTTCTCAGCATGCATTTGCAGCCCAGAAGGCCAACTGCATCCTGAGCATGACCAGCAGGTCAAGGGAGGTGATTCTGCTCTTCTACTGTGCCCTTGTGAGATCCCAGCTGGAGTGCTGCATCCAGCTCTGGGGTCCCCAACATGAGAAGGACGTGGACTTCTTGGAGTGAGTCCAGAGAAGGGCCATAAAGATGATCAGAGGGCTTTCTTCTGTGAAGACAGGCTGAGAGAGTTGAGGCTGTTTATCCTGAAGAAAAGAAAGCTCCAGAGAGACCTTAGAGCAGCCTTCTAGTACAAAGTCCTCCAAGAGAACTTGAGAGAGAGCTTTTAGAAGGGGCATGTAGTGACAGGACAAGGCTAATGGCTTTAAACTGGAAGGGGGCAGGTTTAGATATCAGGAAGAAATCCTTTACTGTGAGGGTGGTGAGGCACTGGAAAAGGTTGCCCAGAGATGTTGTGGTTGCCCTATTCCTGGAAGTGTTCAAGGCCAGGTTGGATAAGCAACCTGGTCTAGTGCAAGGTGACCCTGCCCATGACATAAGGGTTGGAATGAGATGATCTTTAGGGTACCTTCCAACCCAAACAATTCTACAGTTCTGTGATACGTAGATATATATAGTAACCACTTATATTTTATATTCCCTAAGAAAAATTTCCTAGTTTACATATTACATAACGGACTGAAGAGTTTTAATTATACCCTCTCAACTTTGTACTTGTTCTCCTCCCTGCCAGGAGGGAAAACCCTGTGGCATTTCAATTCCATTCTGCAGCTGAGCATTCTCAAACCACACTGCATGTTTCTTGACTGGAGGTAGCAAAACCAGTTTGTTCATTTGGTTGTTAATTCAGGTGGAGAGGAATAGACCTTCTGAGATTCTTTGTAACTCTCAGTTCCTTACCTATGTCTGCAGAGTTTGGAATTTGTAGTAAAGATAAGAAATTATTCTAGGATTTGCTTTCCCATTTAAAAGGTATTTAAATTAAGATATCTGGCTAGACATTATTACTTAGAGAATAGCTTCTTGATAAATCCTGTGTTGCACCTGGTACAGTACCCTTAGTCACTGTGCTGAAGAAAAGTGAGAGTATTCCTGGGGATTCCACATTTTGACAATGTCTTTCTAACCTGCTATAAGATGTCACAGGGTTTAATGAGAGTTAACACTTCCCCTTCCCACAAGATTAAAGTTGATGGCATCTCTCTATAAGAACACATATAATACCCCTGGAATTGCATATTATGAAACATTTGAGGCAAGATGTCTGATAAAGGTAGTATGGGAATATTATGCTCTAAAAATAAAATGCAGAATAGGATTAAGGGTATCTAAGACACTTAATAACTCAAAATCTAGGCAGACATGAGTGCACATGCACACAAATTTCTTTGGACCAAGTATGACTAAGTCTTTGACTAATTTAAGCATTTGATGTGTATTTCATAATTCTAGGAACACAGCAAGCCTTTTGTTGCTTGGATGTTTTAAGTGGTGAATCTTGTATGCCAGGTAAGCATCTGCTTTCGTTATGGTTGTTCTGGTTCCTAAGCAACAAAGCACTCTGGCTTTTAATGTTTCCTCTAGTTCCTTTTCAATTCTATTAATAAAAATTGTGGAATATATTTCATTTGATTAAAAATATCACATATTTTTCTGCAACTTATTCCTGGGATCATTACTTTTGTTTTTGCAAAAGCAAAATATTTCTAAATCACAGTACTAACACAAACTGTCAACATATCCAGTCCATCTCTGACCTGACCTTCTGCTGTCATAAACAGGACCACAATAATGTATAACTACACTACTGAGCTGTTCTTCAGATATTTCATTAATTCTTTGCTGGCTCCTGAATAAGAAATAAATAATAATTCACACCCATTGCAAGAGATGCTTAAATTGCTTTGACAGACTCACTGATGGTGAAGTTTTCTGACTTGAACTTACACATCTTATCTGATCCTGCTTTTGTCCATCTGTAGATTGAACAATCTTCATGTGTCTGTGAAGCAAGGCCTTCATTGGTTCAAGTTTTCTTAATTCCTCCCATAGATCTCACCTCTTATAATAAAGTGTTCATGGAAAGCTCTATTCAAAACCTCTCCTTCTTAATAAATGAGCCTTGAGGTAGCTGATTGTAGTGGAAAAACAGAAATTACATACAACAGTGCAAAAGTTTACTACTTCAGATTTAGATAAATATAATTCATATTCCTAAAAAACAAACAAACAAACAAACAAAACAAAAAAAAAACACTAAAATTTTGAGGGTTTTTTTGCCAGTTCAATCGTCTGTAATTGAAGTCTTTGATGATATTATTTGCCTTCTCTCCTCTTTCCTTCCAGCCTTTTTCTTCTGTTTCAAGGGCCTGTACTGTTTTGTTCCATTAATGTTCTCCTCTGAGGAGCTCAATTTTACCACGGCTGCTGAAACACAAATCAAGACAACAAAAAAGTTTTCTTGGTTCCTTCATATTTTCATCCTATTCTCCTAATTTTCTCTTCAAGACTCTTCCTCCATATAAAAACAACTGAACTATTCTCTTTTTCACATCACAGACCCCAAGAAGCCCTTTTTCTTCAGAAACCTCTTCTCTTTGTCCCTAAATCCCTTCTTTCTTTTGATACAATACTCTCCTTGAGCCTCCTGTCTATCTGCTCGTCACTGAGACTAGCACACCAAAGTTGCATTCTGGTAACCTCTGTGGTGTCTCCTGCTCTAGCACAAGTCTACTCAGCTCCAGTAGTGTCTTCCCACCAAAAATGCTCTATTTAACTCTTTGGTCAGAAAAAATCCCTGGTATACTACCAGGCATTTTACCTTCAGGGCTCCATTTCAGCACAACAGGCATAGAGGAAACAGCAGCCCTGCCTGAAGGATAAACCTCCAACAGTCACATTTTTACTGGAACTTTCTAGCATTCTGCAAGTATTTTTTTAAACATTTCCTTATTTTCATGTCTGCCTAGGTTTCAAGTTTAGGATTTTGCTGAAATAAAGTAGATACAGTTAATGAAGAATTTGCTACCATGTGTCTCAGAGTCAGTCTCAAAAAACCAAATTAAAAAAAACTCTAAAACTTTTGTCAGCATGTTCTCTGCAGACATAAGAAACTAATTTGGACTAGGTGATTCACTGTTTGTTCCTTTCCAGATGTAGTTCTCACTATGAAAAAATAAAGTTCTTTCTTTTAAGTTCCTTGAAAAACAACAGTAGCTGTTTTCACAGACTAAATTCTCTACTCCTTAAGAAATATTGATAAAGGAATCAAATTACCCAGACTCTCCTCAGCTTCTTGTATCATGTGCACAAAACTTCAGTAAGTTCAAAGCTCACCATTTAAATACAGAACATTATTTAAAATGAGGCACATACAAAAGGAGATCAACTGACTAAGTCTTCAGTTTTGAAAAAGAACCCTGCTTTAATGGAGACTGCCTCTATCTTTCCTAATTATTGCTAAAATTTAATCACTGCAGCTTGCAAGATAAAAGCAGAACATTAAGTCAAAAAATATCATTGCATTTACAAATCTCAGGTGCAACCCTGATTTTCTTATTTCCAGTTTCACAGGATCTTGATGTTTTTTTGGTAATCCTGATATATCTATACCTGACTTCAGAAGTGACCCTAACTGGACAGCTTCTCACAGAAGACCTTGGCAGTAAGAATGCAACACTAAAATATCCAAAAAAAGGTTTCTCACTTCATTTGGAGTTGTTACATGAGACATTCTTCTGGGATGGGAAACAGATCTAAAGCAGTCTGGTTCTTAATATGCAGGCTAATCATCAAGAACAGTACAAACCATGGTATTTAAATTAAGTAAACAGCAATTTTGAGTCATGCTGTTGCTCCCTTCTAATATGCTGTATGTTGTGGCTGAACCATCCAACATCTGGACTGTGAATATAATACTGCCAAAGCTGTACTCTGTGTCTGCCAAACTGTTGAGCCCACGTGTGGCTTCACAGCTTGATATCCAGGGAGCCCAACTATGATTCAAATTCTGAAAAATCACCAGGTCTATGGTTGAAATATGATTCAGCAGTTTGGAGGCAAGCCTTCCTAATTTAAAAAAAAAAAAAAAAAAAAAAAAAAACAAAAAAAACCAAAAAAAAAAAAAAAAAAAAAAAAAAAAAACCAGCAGCAAGAAAAGCCACAGCTGACTATATATGGCATACAACACCTAGCAAAGGAGCAAACTTCTTAAACACCTTCACATCACAACAGAGCTCCACAACTTGACTGGATGGTGAAAAATATGGCTTATCACTAGCACCAGGCTAAATTCTGCTCACCTAACAACTGTGTAAACTCAGATAAACTCCACTAATTTTAGCAATTCACAGCCTGTTCAAATATGAAACAGAATTTCCTCGACACGCCTCTTGCTGATGCTCTTTGAGATAAGCTTGAAGTCATTAACTGGGTAGAGAGTAGCATCCTTACATAAGAAAGCCTCCAGTGGTATTCCAGGAATGTAGCTACAGAGGTAGACTCATTCCCTACCACATAGATATACTTGATTTGTAAATTAATTAAGGCTTCTGAATTGATCAGAAACAAAAACCAGATTCTGCACACATGCAGAATGCCCTGGGAAAATCAGTCTAACACTAATTGCTCTGTGTCCTCCAGGATCATTTACACACACATAAAAGATGACCATATATTGCCAAGATGAGTTGTCCACTGGCCTGGTACATGGAGGAGCTCAGCTGCTGATTCATACTGCAAAGTCTGTTTCTCAAACTTGTCCTCTTGCCTTCTAGCAGATATAAATAGATAAAACGTTACTTTTTTTCTTCTTTTATTGTTTGCTCAGATGGACCAGCACTGCATCAAGGCATGACAGTCCTCAACCCTCATCCTATGCTGCTCAGCCCTGCCTGGTCAGACAGATGAGACACTGTCCTTCCATGTGTACCACCCTCATTTCTTCTGGGGATGATGCTTACTCTTCCTTTGCCAAGCAGAGTGGCTTAACTAATATCCTCTACTCCCTGCAAAATACATGTTCAGTCATTTGGGAAATTGAAAAAAAAAAAAGGTGAAATAAATGCTGCTCCATTAGAAGTTGAATGATTTGCTCAACACTACAAAATGTTGCTTTAAGAAAGCTCCCTTTTAATATAGTAAATGAGATAAATGGAGTCCTCTTTTTTCTCATTCCCCTCTCTAATAGTAATTGAATGAAGTGGAGATTGTGAGGTAAAACCAAGCACATCTGGGTCAATTAGCATGGAAAGTCAATTCTTTAAAACCTGATGGATGCCTCTGGGAATCGCGCACTTCTCAGCACGAATCTCAGTGCAGCGTTGCACTCTCAGCAACTCAACTCAATTAAGCCATTACGTGGTTCTTTAAATCTGGGGATCCGGGGGAATTGCTTAATTGTCTGCTTGTCATAGTTCCTCCTCAGGGAGCATGTAAACGTCTTCTGTTTCTCCAATAGATGTGTGGTGCACATAAGAACAATCCATTTTAGCTGACTTATTCAAAGCTTATTTCTCCCGTGGGAAAATTAATCTTCCACCTCAAACACAGGACAAAGCTCTCCAGTGGAAACAAGCCATGCCATCAATGTGGAATAGGTTTTCAATTACTGCAGTCAAGTTTACATTTCCTTTGCCTTACAAGGCTCAACTATTTCTCCCTGCTTTCACTTGTTCCTAACTTTCACAACCAAACTCCTCGGGCCTGTGATAGGGTTTCACCATTCTCTGCAGCTGTGGGCAGCTCTAACACACCTAATGCACCATAAGTCACCCACTGACTTTACAGTCAACAGAGTCCAAGCAAGGCATCTCAACATTTATGAAGTGCTTAACTCTATGGACAGGGCTGAGCACCTCCGAAGGATAACTCATCACACATCCAGAGAGGTGGGCAGAGATTCAAGAGATGCTCATCTGTCCTGATTGAGAGCTGCTCTGGATTCACTGAACTAAGGGATCTGCTAAAAAGATCTTGACCAGCCAGCAGGCCGTTGAAGGGAGACATTCCACTTTTAGAGCAAAATTCATGAGCTTAATCCCACCTACATCTCCCACTGCTGTGACTGTGACAACCACTCAGGAAAGAAACACTGCTGTCCCTGTTTCAACACACAACATCCGTGAGTTCCTCTTCATGTGCACACAAGCAGCTGCTTTTACTCTTCTTTTGCTCCATGTTTCAGACTGCTGAACACCCAAAATCTCTAGCTGGTCTCAGCAGGAGACAGCTACTGGATGCTCAGGATTGTGGAAACAAGTCATCCCATTTAGCCCCTAAATATGGATTTAGAAGGCTAACTTTAGCTTCAGATTTTTTTAAACTTGGCATGGTATTAAAATCCATCCATGGGGCGAGTTGATTTTTTACCATCAAAGAGTAGTAAAACAACTTCTCCAAGGTCATACAGCAGGATGACTAGGATTAGAATGCCACAAATTCCATGTGCTATAACCAGAAAATTATTCTGTTTCCTAAATGTAACATAACTGGGACACAGTCTGATAAATGGAGACTGAGTAAGCCACACTAAATCTACTGATGTGTTCTGCAATGTCTGGATGCATCCCCAACCCTAGCTATGAAAGGAAATGTAATTATGGTAATGAGAAAGTACAGTCCACCCATCATTTGGGTTACCACACACATACGTAACCGATTCCAAATATAGAACTGCAGTAATGTCTCCTACACTCTTATCGCCCATTGGATCCCTTTGCCTTAAGTTATACACTTGCCATCTTTTCCTCTGACAGGAGAAACAATCGATTTTGGTGTATGCACAGCAGCTAAAGGGCTATCACGTCCGTCAGGACACAGGGAACAGCTGCTGGACGTTCACCAGAGAGCTGACACTGGGGGCAGATACCTTCCCTTGCCCACATAGACGGAACCAGTGTGTTTGCTCAGGCGCAATGCTGGGGACGAAGGAGGGAAGCTAAATCTGAGGAAGAACGTACAAGGAGGAGAGGAAGATCAAGAAGCCAGAAAGTTTTATAAAGCACCCTTGTGTGCTGGAATCTATGCCAATTTTAAAAATGAGGTATATGTCTCTTAGTGCAGTCTTAAGCCATGAATGCAAGGCAGTGTAGACATTCAGAAACCTTATTTAAACATCCTAGTTTGGCTCCTGAGAAACAGAACAGCATAGCACACAGTCCAGGCTAACTTCCACAGCTCTGCCATGGCAGTTTAGACCAGTCAGTGACTCAGGGGTATAAAGGTCTTTGTACAGCGGTGTCCTCAGCACGCATCACTCATTTGGTTTACATCACTCACTTGGTTTACATCATCTGGAGGACATGTCTTCACGGTGGTGCAATGTGTGTGTGTAACTTTAAAATTTCAGCTGTGGCTCCAGAGTACGTGCAAAGGATCCTGACAACAAACATTCTGTCTCTCCTGCCTGTCTGCAATCCAAAGACACAATGCCAGACACTTTTCCTCCTGCGGTGGATCAGCATGCAATTATTTTTGCACACCTCAGCTTGTCTTGGTACAAAAAAGAAAGGAAATATTTCAGTAATATTCATCTTCTAAACCAGAGTGTGGCAGATAGCTTGACTTCCAGTTTCACCAAGTTTCTGTAGGCAAAGGAGAAATGGTTCATTGGCAGGTGTTTATAAAGGTATTCAGAGGTATCTAAAGCTGAAAAAGAGTTCTGAGTCTAACCTGAAAATGTTAGTACTTTAGGCTACATGTTTGTCATGAGTTACGGGAGTATAATCAGATATAGCAGAGGCAGCAGTATTAGAAAAATTGATTATGACCTGCACATCCCCTCATGAGGTTTCTTGGAAGTGCCTTGGTTTTGAGCTGAGCAACAGCATGTCACAGCAAAGGAATCCCAGACATGGCAGGGGCAGCTAGTCCCAGTGTGTTGGTTACAGCTCATTCAGCATTCAGAGCATTTGGACACAGTCACACATCAGGGCTTCATACTGAAGGGACACTCGGTCCACTTTCCACTCGCAATGTAAGCAATACCACAGCTCTGTTCTCAGTGAAATTAACACTAAATGTATGTGCATCTGGACCAATTGTCAGTGTATTGTAAATTCAAGAGACTTTTTCTGTTTTAGAAAACAAAGGAAGAGAAAAATCAGCAGAGTAGCTCTTATACTCCTGGCCTTTCTTATCACCGAGAATTAACAAAGATGATGCCTGAAAAGGCATGGATGGGAGAAGAAAAACAGGGAAGAACTAGAGCAATCCCAGTAAATTCAATCCAACCAAGTCAACAGCAACTTGAAGACTTTCTGGATGCTACATAACCCACCTGCAAGAGTTTCTCCAGTGCATTTTCTGCTACAAATGTATCTGCATCCCAAAATTAATACAGAGGCCAGTAGCAGCTGAATTGCTTCCTGACATAAGGTAGCATACTCTCTATAGTTGAATATACATCAAATACGTGTTCAGAAAGGGATTAAATATTAAATATTGAATGGCAACTGCATGCAGAGTAGCCAGGGCCTGACTGCCCTGCATGTCCTCTTCTGTAGCCTGCTATCCTGGTTCAGAGATTATGTGAGATGCTGCTACCATGTTGCACTTTGATGCAAGGGATACATGAAACGTCTCATACACACACACACACACACACAAACACACGCACACATGAATACCCCAAAGATAGGCCTTCTCCCAGAGCTGTCAGCAACATCTTTGAAAAGTTGTATATGTACTTAAAACAAAACAAAACAAAACCACAAAAAAAAAAACATGTTGAAGAACTTATTTTTATTACTTTTCTTCAGAAACAGCTCTAGCACCCTCCAACACCCAGGCTAGCACAAAAACTGTTATGTTCCTCTTGGTATTTCAAGCACATACACACACGTGTACTTACATGCACATACCTATGCAGACTCAAAACTGTCTCCCCAGGAACATGGCCTTCCCTTTTCAGGTACATACCAATAGGAATGCATACACTGAAGAAACAGAGGAAGAAAAAATATTCTTTTCATACAGCCATTTTATTCTGCTTGCAGGAGTTGCTTTCCAGCCACAGGCAAAGGTTGAATCCAGAGAAGGCAAAGGCAGTTGAGGCGGGATGTAATTGAGACCACACCTTCCAGACACACTCCAATCATAAGGGGAAGAGCACGGATGTAAACAAAACCACACCTTTGCTGGACTAGCCTTCTCTTCTTACATAAAGCAGTTTCCATGTAAATAAGGCCACTCCCTTGGATGGGCTGCCTATTTCCATTTGTGATGAGAGGCATGTAGGCAAGGCCAAGCCCTTTCACAAACTCACAAGCAAAACTCAGTAAAAACTGAGATGATTATAAGTTTTACCTTTCTCTGGCTCAGAGAAGACTAGTTCCTTCTTTGGAAAGTACTTCATTGCTCTGCATGGGATCTGATGAGCCAGCACATATCTTTCCTCAATCTTCCTGTCAGGCACTGAAGACTGTTTTATGAAAAACTGCTCATAGAACATGGATACACATTTTAACATGCAACTTTTACCTTGCACTGACAAGCCTTTACGCTGATATCAGATGGGGTGCCTTCCTTTCAGCAGGGCAGAGTTTAAAAATACAATGGAAATATGAGATCCTTCTGAATTTTCTCCATATTCTTTTATATCCTTCTTTCCACATGCACATCCAAACCTGATTTTGAGATTTCCAACACAGATCAAATGCAAAAGGCTTGTCCCAAAAGGTAAAGGACTAAACTGCCAGGCTTCTGTGTAACTTTTTCCAGATGTCAGAGCTCACTATAATCATCATTGATTTTGGTTTGGGTCAACAAGTAACATAAGTACCAGTAAAACCTTACTGTCACTGAGAGTCTTTAACTACTTGGAAACACTTCAGATGTCTAGGTTAGGAAGACAAACAACTTGAAGGCATTCTGAGAGAAAAAACGCAGTTCTGATTGATACTTCTCATACAAAGAAAGTCCAGGAGGAATGAAAAAAAGCAGACTCAGGTTCCTAGAACAAGATACATGAGAGAGAGTGAAAGTGGCACACACTTTATCCAGAAAGGTGGTTTTTAATAAAATTGGGAAAGGGTGTACTGCAGACCCACAGAAATGGTATGTTTGCAGATGTTATCCAAGTTTAGGAAAACAGAACTGTCCACATTTTTGATGTTTTCACCAAAGGAAAAAATGCTGCTTTGAGCATTTGATGGAAGACAACCAGAGGAAATCAATATTATTGTGGCTCCCACCAGTGATGCAAGAAGCCAGGAACTGTCAACATTTTCCTCACAAATCTATCTTTCAGGAGAGTCTAAATAGGCTTTAAATGACTATAGTTGGGACCAAAATTTGGATTGTGGGATCCTTGGAAACAAATCTGCATCTGGCAGCTTACAAAATTCCAGACTAGAGAGACCGTGAGAGCGGAAGAGGGATAATTTTTAGTGGTTAAAGGTATCTATCTTGTTTGTGCTGCTAATCAGTGATCAGAAACTGAACAGGATGTTTGGAATTAGTGCTGATGAACACCCAGAAGTCTGAATGCACATTTAGCCATCTCCTCCAGCATTTTCTTCTTAAACATACAGCTGCCACACAACACAGGCTGTCTTGTGATGTATCTGGAGCTCACATTTCCAGAGACATCCTGGACAAAACTCAGCAAGAACCACAGCAGGAAAAGAAAGATTCACAAACAATCTTGATTTTTAGAAAATAATTATTTCATTCCCAGGCTTAAAAGCTAAGCTATGTCTAAAACACAATTATTATAATAGTTTAATTAACCAGTTCATTAGGCTTAAAGGATAGCACTCAAACCAAACCATATATGCAGTTTTCCTTTTCTGACCTAGTCCCTCAAAAGTTCGTACCTACTCTAAAGATGCACACTTTAATGAGAGACAGAAAGGAAGTAAAATGAGAAACGGAGTCATAGGACAGATCTGATTTTGCAGATTTTTCAGTTAATGGACTGAGTATACTAGTTTCCATCCACTGCTCCTGCTTCATTGCAGGTTCAGTGGCCCTGGCCCTCTCACACACTTGTAGCACATTCCAGCTATGTGCTTCTACAGCTTCCTTCCAAACTTTAACTGACATAGTTGTAAAAATGAAAAATGTCAATGGTGAAGTTCATTAATGTTTTGCTTTACCAGGCTAGTTAGGTGTCGGGCAGAACAGCAATGGGTCCTGGTACAAAACCTACCATGTTCTACTCTTTCAACAACTCATACATATGTTTTTCTACTCTACAGTTTATTGAAATTTCCCCTCAGCATTTTACTTTCTTGCTGTTTCTGCTCCAGTTTATGCCATGTACCCCTTCTTCCTCAGTCTTCCTTTCAACTGCAACACCCCTAAAGTAAACCACCTTACCTGCACTCTGGGGAAATACCCATCTCAGGTTATTTCTTCTCCTATTTAACCAGATTTTTACAAGCTCTTTTGCACAAACCTGCTCTTAATCTATGAAGCACAATTGGCAAAATCTGGGCCCAAGAATGGCCTCTTCACACAGAAGGTGCATTTTACTGTGCATTCTTGCAACACTGCACACAACTGGTATCCTTTGCACCTATTAGTCTCCTATTAAAAATGTCTTACCCCCTCAATTATGTCTCAAACCTATCAGTTCAACAAATTATATAAATCCCTTATATTTTAATTAGCTTATTAGCTAGATCTTTTAGGAAGATGGTCTCTTAAACTCCTAGGCTTACCACAGAATTGCTTTGTGAACCAGATCTATATAACAGTATCTGAGAGAAACTTTGAAACAAAATATTACAAGAGAGAAACTGCAGTTGGTGAGAGACCAATAAACACACTGTAAATTCTGAGGGTTTTCACAAGAAACACTGAGTCGTGAATGACTATTCCAGAAATGGAAAAATAGAGAGTCTCTTGACATCCAAATAGGGTGAGCAGGCAGTGGTCCAACAAACAAATCAGAAGTGGAAAGAGAAAAAAATGTCTTTTTGGATCCAAATATTTTCAAAAATGAAAACAGGGATTAAAAAACAAGAATTAAAGCATGGGAAGCTGAAATCTATTCCCATATTTTATTTTGCCACTTGAAAGAAAGCTAAATGCAGGCTCTGTCCTGATGAGAAGCAATATCCTCTGTTTTTCTGCCAATTTTAGATAAGACTCACAATCAAAATGGGGTTTAAAATAGGATGGGATTTAAATCAGTGCACAGATAGAGAGGTCATTTTACTTCTTTTTCTTTCTTTAAATGCAGGGGTGACTTTCCTTACCTGTGCTCTCTAGAGGTGGCAGACCAGGCAAACAAGGCTCTCCCCTTAGCTCTTCTCCATGCCACTCTGCAAGGCAGGTAGTCCACAAGGGCAGCTGCTGGTAACACTGACAAGTGCTGAATGCTACTGCCCTTGGCTGTGAAAGGCAGGAAAACCCCTGGAGGAATAATCTGCACCGGCCCTCTGCCCTGCAGGCAACACAGTCCATACTTGAGCCCTCTGAAAACATCTCTGGCACATCATCCTTCTGGGACATGCTTGAAGGCTTAGGAAGAAACCCAGCTACTACTAGTTTGGAGAGCCATTCAGTGTTAGAACACCTGGATTGAACTCAAGAAATACAAAATGGTCCTGAAGCAGCTGAGAGAGGAGATAAGGTCCTTGTGTGTGAGTGCCACCAGAGAAAAGTTTGGTACCCTCAGGTGTCCAGAAATCTCGCTGGACTCAATCCCTGCAACTGTGCCCTAGAAGCTCCCCCTGCAACTCCAGCAGAGAAAAGGCATGACAAACAACTACTGTTTCTTTACAGGTAGCAGAGCTTCCACCCACACTCCCAACTGTACTGCACACTCAAGCACTGGACTCATACAAAAGCACAGAAAATGCAGAATGATGGCTGAAGGTCTCCAAGGCTATCATCAGTGACTGATCCCTACCTGCTGGACTCACTGGCCTGCACCCAACACTGACCTTCTGAACTACCTAACCCAAGGCTCCGTACTGCAGGCACTCACAGTGGGATTTGGTTTAGAAACAAGTACAGTGACAGAAAATGGTAAAACTGCATTACCAAATTTGCTTTTACATAATAGGCTTTCATGACTCTAAACAAATCATAGAATGTTTTTAAGTGTTCCCTGATGTGGGCCAGAAAACTTTTTTCCTGCTCTTTGAAGAAGACTGGGTTTCCAAAAATTACTTCAGTCCTACTTACGGTGATAGACATTTAAAAATGTCACTCAGAGAGAAAATTTTAAAAGTGTTTTTGAGGACAATCAAGACTAGTAGGTCATTGACATAAAGAGGATTTGAAATAAACTCCTCCAACATTTCTCCCTTTCAAAATCAAACCAGATCATTGACATGTTTCAGAACAAAAGAATTCCAAGTCTTTTCTCAGCTTCATTTTGCTGAAAATCAACTCAAGTAATGCATAGGGTCTATTTCATTAGGATTTCTCTTTCTAATGAAAAGAAACTTCAATCAAAGCTCCCCAGTATTCCTAGAAATTTAGGAAAAAATCCTAGAAATGCTCCTGGTGTCTTTGTCTCTCAGTTGAGAAAATGATAAGTGCTATAAACTGCATAAGACAGACGAACAGATAGGCAAGCAGATGCTCACAACTTTGAAGACACACCAAAAAGATAGTCCTGGAATTCTGAAGGGGATTTTCATAGCTTGACTGTAGTTCTGACTGGTTTTACAATTGGAAAACATATAATTGCCTTATATACTGCTAAAAAAAAAAAAAATCCTGTCATAATTTTAAAGTGTGTTGATCACAGTTTATTTTTAGATCTGACAAACCACAGAAACATCTCCAAAAATATTCTAAAGAAGCAGTGACCTTTCCAACTTGGAAAGCAGAGTTGTTTTAAAAACATCTTCCAAGCTATGGTACAGGCTAAACAAATCTGTAAGACCCTTCAACAGCCTTCCCAAAAGTCTTCCACATTCACCTATGAATTGTTTTATAAAATCTTCTCACCTAGGTTAGCAAAGGTAGTCTTAACTATCAGCTCATACTCAGAAGCAGACCAAGGAGTCATTTGCTAAAGAGAGCATTGTTCTGAAGACAGAAAAGGCTGCTTGGAACAAGGGCTGCAGTGGTAAGGAGTGACAGCAGCTTCATGCCTGTGCTCGAGAAGATACCATTCACTGAAGACATAAGCAAAATGAGGGAACGTGGTGAAAAGGCTTGGACTGGGACTCAGACTGGGAAAATGATGGTCATGAATAGGAGAAATCTTCCAAAATGATGAGGGATTTGATGCACAAATTATGCAAAAGTAAGTGAATACTTTGCAAGGTGCCAAGGGCAGAGGCAAGAAAGGAGCAAAGTTTTACCCCTCATGCTCTGGGGATGACATGTTACAGCCAGTCAGGCAGAGTGTCACCACTGCCCCATGGTCAATCTGCTGAAGCTATCTACAGCTGGGTGCTGTATGATGGCTAATTATCTCACCCCTACACTTATTTACATACTCAAAACTTCCTTCCAAGCAAGAGTAGTCAAGAGGCAAGAGGATCACCCTGGATCTATTTTCAGCAGAAGTATCCCAGCATCAATTCTTTACAAAAATTCTGGGTACTCTACTGTCTTAATCTTGCGAGATTTTTTTCTTTTTTCTCTCCAGCTTTCCTGTTATTCCCATTTTAGTTCTCCCCAAAACTCTAATGCATTTGTTCACTTAGTCCAGGATTATCGAAAATGTTTTAAGTACTGCAACTATGTTCCTGTTTAGCTTTCTTGGTAAATATCTGTAGAAGAGAACTTCTTATTACCTTAGTACTTTTTTTTATTTCCATATAATTTTAATTTTTTAAAATTATTAAATAATGAGAATGTACTGTTCTGTGTTGACCTGAAGCAAAAGCAGGAAAAATTAAGGAATTTTGAGTAAAAACACAACTTTGGCAAGATTTGCTCTGGTGGCTTTCAAGAAATAAAAATTAGACACCTCATCTATTCAACTAATTTGAGTTGAAATACAGCGTGTGTGTTTTTCTTGCTGCAATTACATAATAAAATGTCAAAAGTGCATAAGGAATCAGCTCTGGACACAATGTAAAACCAAGCCTCTGCAGGAATAAATCTGTGATTTCTAGCAGCAGAAACACACATATATACCTTTTCTGCAAGAAGAATGATTCAATTACACTGCAGTAACTATGCTGTCCATTCATCCTAAACTATGATAAAGAGTCAAAACCGAAGGGCTGACCCATCAAATAAAATGTTGAACTCAAAAAGGATTGCT